>CM066606.1:43743946-44431446 GCA_033816785.1 Picus viridis
AGCCATGGGAAAAGAGGACACAGAGAAGGTGAAGGTGCTAAATGCCTTCTTTGTCTGTACTGCTGGAGGCTGTCTTCAGGTGCCTGAGGCCCCAGAGAAATGCAGGAGATATGACAGATTTTCCTTGGTTGATGAGGACTGAGTTAGAGAACTGTTAAGTCATCTGGACATCCATAAATCCATGGGACCTGATGGAATGCACCCATGGGTGCTGAGTGAGCTGGCAGAGGTCATTGCCAGAGCACTCTCCATCATCTTTGGTAAGTCATTGGAGACGTGCCTGGGGACTGGAGCAGGATAAATATCACTCTAGTTTTCAAAAAGGGTAAAAGGATGACCTGGGTAACTCTAGACTGGTCAACCTCACTTCCATCCCTGGAAAGGTGATGGAGCAACTTATCCTTGGCACTGTCCTTAGGAATATCAAGGACACAAGGGTCATTAGGAGTAGTCAACATGGTTTTACCAAGGGGAAGTCATGTTTGACCAACCTGATAGCCTTTTATGAGGACATAACCAGGTGGATAGATGATGGTAGAACAGTGGATGAGGGTTATCTTGATTTCAGTAAGGCATTTGGCACTGTCTCCCACAGCTTCCTTATAGCTAAGCTGAGGCAATGTGGTCTGGATGATCAGGTAGTGAGATGGATTGAGACCTGGTTGAAAGAAAGAAGTCAGAGAGTTGTGGTCAATGGGACAGAGTCTAGTTGGAGGCCTATATCTAATGGAGACCCTCAGGGGTCAGTACTGGGACCAGTGCTGTTTGGTATATTCATCAATGACCTGGATGAGGGAACAGAGAGCACTGTCATAAAGTTTGCCGATGACACTAAACTGGGTGGCGTGGTTGACACACCAGATGGTTGTGCTGCCATTTGTCAGGGATTGGACAGCCTGGAGAGCTGGGCAGGGACAAACTTAATGAAGTTCAACAAGGGCAAGTGTAGAGTCCTGTACCTGGGAAGGAACAACCCCACGGACAATATAGGTTGGGGACTGAGTTGCTGGAGAGCAATAAATGGGAGAAGAACCTCGGGGTCCTAGTGGATGGAAGGTTGACCATAAGCCAGC
This sequence comes from Picus viridis, assembly GCA_033816785.1. Classification (NCBI taxonomy): domain Eukaryota; kingdom Metazoa; phylum Chordata; class Aves; order Piciformes; family Picidae; genus Picus; species Picus viridis. The sequence continues at coordinate 43,745,020 of CM066606.1, forward strand.
AATGTGCTCTTGTGGCCAATGGTATCCTGGGTTGTATTAGAAGGAGGGTGGTCAGTAGGTCAAGAGAAGTTTTCCTCACTCTCTACTCTGCCATGGTGAGGCAACATCTGGAATATTTTGTCCAGTTCTTGGCCCCTTAGTTCAAGAAGGACAGGGAACTGCTTAAGAGAATCCAGCACAGAGCCACAAAAATTATTAAGGGAATGGAACACCTTCCTTATGAGGAGAGACTGAGGGAGCTGGGGCTCTTCAGCTTGGAGAAGAGGAGCCTGAGGGGTGACCTCATTTGTGTTTATAAACACGTAAAGGGTGAGTGCCAAGAGGATGGAGCCAGGCTCTTCTCAGTGGTGCCCCATGAGAGGACAAGGGGCAATGGGTGGCAGTTGAGGCATAGGAAGTTCCATGGAAGCAGGAGGAAGAATTGTTTCTCTGTGAGGGTGACAGAACACTGGAACAGGCTGCCCAGGGTGGTTGTGGACCCTCCCTCTCTGGAGATATTCAAGACCTACCTGGATTAGTTCTTCTGTGACCTGGTATAAGTGATCCTACTTTGGCAGGTGAGTTGGTGTTATAAGATAGATGTTATATAGATGGTAGATTCACCCTGAGCAATTCTTCCAGGACAAGATGGAAGCAGGCAAAGATATTTATTATGTTATACAGCAAAGTTATATAGTCTATCAGAAGACACATGTGTCACATCTTAATTGGCTATTTTCAACTGTCATGCATGTAATTAAGGCATACAATAGGTTACAGTAAAAACCCAATATTTTAACATATCCAACAAATTCTGCCTAGTTTCTGTCCTTCAGTTGCAAGGTGTTTACATTCTTTTCAGAGTAAAAGACAAAACATAGCTTTCTCCAATTCAAGCAAAGGCAAATCTTCCCTATAGCCTTCCAAAGTTATCTGAAAACAACCTCTTCCTACATATCCCCTTTCTGTTTTCTAATAGAACAACACTTTTGATTGACCTTTCTAAAATTCTTTGCATACATAGAAGCAAGCAAGTTAAAACTATTTAGCAAAAGCTGAAGTTCTTTAGCGTAGCATGTCTAACAGACTGATGTAACCCATAAAAGACAAAATGCTCAGGTTGAGCTAATTAGAACATTCTGACAGAACTGGCATAATATATGGGTAATGATAACAAAATCTCCGGCTCATTTCAGTAACAAACACACATTCCTTTCCACTTATCTTACAAGGTCAGAACACAAACAGAACAGTTGCTTCATTCAGACAGAAAGTTTCATCTCAGAGCTTTGAACTTGCTTCTCTGTTACCTTCCCAATCTCTCAAAGGAGAACCCAGATCTCACTAGTTTCAATTTTCACATTTCACTCTTCTTATTAATAAAGAAGACCTGATTAAACCTGAATACATTGTACACAAGGATCAAGACACAAAGATCTACAAACACAGCAAACCTAATCTTCAGCACTGTTTTTTACAATCTCTTTCAAGGGTATGTTACATCTTTACGTTTCTTTTCTAAGATAGTCAAGTATCATAGAATTATTTAATGTCAGCAAGATTCTCCTTGATCCATAAATATAGAGCTGGCCAGGCTCCATCTCCACAGATATAGAAAATACTTGCAGGCAAACAGCAAGAATTAATAGGTTCCTTCACTGGGTAAAAGACGACATCCTGAATATTCATGGTTCTGCCCAATATAAAATTGAACATAACACAATAATCCATTTTTACTCATCCTAATAATGCCGATCACTTGATGCTTTGTTTTTGCTAAGGAAAGGCACTGAGTCCTATTAATCCTAACTTTGGCCTAGTGTTCTTTGTTCTTCTTTCTAATTTCTCCTAACTAAAACTTCCAGAATTCTTATATCCTGCATAAATTTTGTTAAATCACACTTAAAACCACATATAAAATGAAAATTTGTGAACATAACATTCTTTAACTGTTATTTTTTGTGACATAATACCTGATTTCCCCCTTTTTTGCTTTTTGTAACCTAAAATGAAAATGGTTTTTGTGCTATAACTAATTTTGTCTTTCCCTTTAAATATTTAAAATTATGGCAAACTGGTGAGTTACCACATAAATCCATGTGAACATATTCTCTAATCACACAACAATTAAGCAAACATGATATTCAGTCCTAATTCAGATACTTTTGGTACATTGATTGATTCTTTTTATCTCAGATTATCATAACAGTCATTATGATCGGTGTTAGGTAGGTCTGCTGTTTTTCAGATTCATGGGAAATGCTGTTTGTCCCATCCTCTTGATTCTTGTGCTGTTATTTGTTAAGATGATTGCAGTACTTAGTTGTAAAATTGGTGTTTCCAGATTTTGACATAGGTTAGCTATTTCTTGCTGGTATTATTAAAGCACTAGTTATAAAATATGCATCCCTCTTTTTTTTTTCTTTTTATGTGTTATCCTTAAAGCTATTATGATTACAAAGAAAACAGAAAAAAAAAACATTCTAAAATATAAAACTCTTAACTTATACTAATACAAAAAATCCCTAAAAATTTAAAGAACTATGTTCAAATTAAATTATTGAATCCATGTATAAAAAGAAACAAAAAAGATGTTACATTAACTAAGGAATAGTTTTTTAAATGAAAACCTATTTACTACAACCCTTAACTATATTACATGGAGCTCCTTTGAAATGCTGTAACACACACAAAGAACAAACCAAGAAGGTTCAAACCAAAAGAAAAACTTAAAATCTGAACTTGTAGAATAACTTATTCTACTTAAACTTATATATGATTATTGTTATCTATTATATATTATTATTAATTAACATGTCTATTATAATCAATTACTAATTATAATAGTATCATTAACATATGTTTTTATACTGTTATTACTTATTTTATATACCTTGTTATAATTACTAAATACTTATCATTACTAAATAATTATGACTTAGTATAATTACTAAACCCTAATAATTTATAAATGCTAAATACTTACTACTCATTATGCTTACTGTTAAAACTTAAATACTAAAAACATCAAAATAATAAATCTCTAAAGTACCTTAAAATCAGAAATAATGAAATTAGCATTGTTACTTTAAATCAGAACACAACTTTCATAGACTGGAGTCTTGTCAGAAAGAAAAGGGGGAAAGTGGAGGTGGGGGAGCTGTCTGGCTCGGCAAAGTCGCTGTAGCTACAGAAGGACAGGGAAAGAGGAGGGAGGAAAGGGGCGCGGGGGACGGGTGCCACTGAATTCACAGCAGCTGCCTTTTCAGACAGCTTCCACACAAAGTGTAGGTTTCCTCGAAGGCAGGGAAATTTCAATGGGAGGTGATAGCAGCGATTTTGAGCTTAATTTTTGTTTCTGAGCCTCCTGCTGAGGTACCTGTTGTTCTCTTTCTGTGGCTGTTTCTGAGACTCAAGATAGGTAGAGTCTTGCCTTCTCACTGCTGCACTCCAATCATACTTTCCTTCTTAGCATAGTCCCAAAACCTAGTTCTGATCTTTTAACTTTTATCTGAGAATGTCCCTTCTGTCCACAATCAAAACATGTTGGAGAACTTTTAAGAGTTAGAGCTGGGCTGCTGTTGCTCTTGGACAGGTGCCAGCGTCTGCAGCTCCAGGGGTGCAGGCGGGCTTAGCGGCCACGGTGGTGGAGGCTGAGGAGCCATCTCTCCCGCCACCATGTCTTTTCATCATATATTATTGCTCTTTGTTTTTTTCAAGACGTGAGTAATGATTCCCAGTACTGATTTATCTTCTTTGGTCGTTTGATTTCCCCTTACATGCTCGTCTAAAAGAGGCACCAACCCCCAGCTTCCCCGATTGCTCACCTCTGTCCTGCAGAGTTTCTCTTGCACTTTCTGTGCTTCTTTTTTTCTCGGGCACCAACCCTTTTCCTTCTTTTTTCTTCTTTCTTCTTTTATTCATTTTATTTTTATGTTTAATGTCCAGTCATCCGTGCCTCTTCTTTTCTTCACTTGTGTCCTTTGTGCTACTATATATTTTTTCTCTTTCTTCACTTTTTTCTTTTTCTTTTTTCTTCTTGCAAATCAGGGGGGCGTAAAAGTCAATAGATTAATCTCACTGTGAGAAACGAGCTCACTGCTGAAATTTATATAACCAGTTTATTATAAAATAAAGGCAACACAGCGCTGGGCGTATAGCGAATTTGCTAGAGGCGCACCGTAAAAACACGAGTTGAACTTATATAGGCGGCAAACATACATATTCATATATTAAAACGTACATATTCATATATTCCCCAGCAAGCTCCCACCCCTCTCCATCAGGACTGAGACAAAACCTGCACTTTTGACCTGGCCAGTCTTTAGACCTGTTGGCGCCACCTTTCTCTTCCAATACCCCACATAATACAGACCATAACCAACCAATCAGCCCAATGTTCAAACCCCATGGTCCCCAGTAATTCCCCTTGCGAGAGCCAAATATTAAAACCCATTTCTCACATCACAGAGACTAATCTAAAGGCTACCATTTGTGACACTGACAAGCATGAACATCTCTGCAGTTCTTGGAGGTAAAATTTCTCATTGGTGGTGCAAGTGGGAGTTGTAATGATTAGTTGCTTAAGGTGCACGTCAGGAGTCAGCGTTTGTTGTAATATAGATTTTATATTGATGTCAGATTCACCTTGAGCAATGCTTCCTGTACAAGATGTAAGCAGGCAAAGACGTTTATTACATTATCCAGCAAAGTTATATAGTCTATCAGAAAGCACATGTGTTGCATTTTAATTGGATATTTTTGTGAGAATTTGTTTTTAATATTTGGCTTTCGCAAGGGGAATTACTGGGGACGTGGGGGTCGATCATTGGGCCGTTGGGTTGGTTATGGTCTGTATTGTGTGCGGTATTGGGAGAGAAAGGTGAGGAGCCAACATGTCTAAAGACTGGCCAGGTCAAAAGTGCAGGTTTTGTCTCAGTCCTGACGGAGAGGGGTGGGAGTGTGCTGGGGAATATGTATGTTTGAACATGAATATGTATGTTTGCCGCTTATATAAGTTCAACTCGTGTTGTTAAGGTGCACCTTTAGCAAATTCACTATGCGCCTAGTGCTGTGTTGCCTTTGTTTTATAATAAACCAGATATAAATTTCAGCAGTGAGCTCGTTTCTCACATTTTCTACTGGCATGTGTGTGATTAAGGCGTACAGTAGGTTAAAATAAAAACAAACAAACGAACAAACAAAAAACCCAAAAACAATATTTTAACACATCCAATCAAATTCTGCCTAGTTTCTCTCCTTCAGTTACAAGGTGTTTACATTCTTTTCAGAGTCCTTTCTCTAATTCAAACAAAGGCAAATCTTCCCTATAGCTTTCCAAAGTTATCCAAAAGCAACCACTTCCTACGTGTTGGACTAGATGATTTCTTGAGGTCCCTTCCAGCCCCTGACATTTTGTGATTTATTCTGTGATTCTGTGAATACTGTGTCCAGTTTCGCGCTCCCCAGTTCAAGAGAGACGGGGACCTGCTGAAGAGAGTCCAATGGAGAGCGATGAGGATGATCAGGGGATTTTATGATCTCCCCTGTGAGGAGAGACTGAGAGACCTGGGGCTGTTTAGCCTTGAGAAAAGAAGACTGAGAAGACATCTCATCAATGTCTATGAATATCTGAGGGGTGGGTGTCAAGGGGAGGGGGGCAATCTCTTTTCAGTGATGAACAGTAACAAGACAAATAACAAGGGGTACAAGCTTGAACATAGATGATTTCACCTCGACATGAGCAGAAACTTCTTCACAGTGAGGGTGACAGAGCAGTGTCACAGGCTTCCCAGAGTGGTTGTGGAGTCTCCTTTGCTGGACCCATTCAAAAACCATCCAGATGCACTCCTATGCAGACGACCCCAGATGATCCTGCAGGAGGGTTAAACACGATGGTCTCTGGAAGCCTCCTGAACTTCTAATATACTATGATACTGTGACTGAAGCATGGTAGTATATCTTTTAAGTACTTTGACTGAAGCATGGCACTATATCCTTTAAGTCACTAAAGCAGAACCCTGTTCTACTATCAGCACCTGTTTCAGGATTTTGTCTTCTTTAACTTTGAAAATTTATTGCATTATTCTAATTACATTTCCTTCTCAAAAAAAAAGCAAGTTGGTCACTTCTGATATTATCTAGTTGTCACAAATACCTTTGTACTGCAATTTTAGTAGTTTTTTATCTCTGACAATATCCAGAGGCCATAATCTGCCTAAGGATGCCATGATGTGATGAATTTTGAAAACAGAAGAAGAACATGTCCTTTCTTCAAGAATTTGAGTGTAATTTTAGAGAAGAAAATGACAAATGGTTTCACCTAAAATAAAAACAGAGGAAAGTGGGAACAAAAAAATTGAGACAAGAACACCTATTGATATTTCTTGATATCAGGCTCAACTTGCTTGTAAACAAATCCTCAGAAGCTACAGAAAAATAGGAAACCTGATATTATACTGTGCTCTAGTTCATCATATCACCACCCTCTAGACCATAAGAAAGAATTAATACCCTGTCATTTCTTTTTTATTTATACTCTTTCATGTGAGACTATGATGTCATAATTTGAATAACTCATGTATGCAAGCCAAAATACTTAAATGCTCTTACATTTTCACCTTTGGACTGATAATCTGCCTGATAATATTTGGTCCCTGTACTATTTTCTGTTTACAATCTGTCTGGGTGATAGATCATGACATTTTAATGTTTGTCAATCAAAATATAAAATACTAAAGGGCTGAAGTTAGAAAGCTATATAGAAGGATTAAAACAATGTTAGTTATTTTCAAGAAAAGGTATGTACAATGGTAACAGAAGACTAAAAAGCCCTTTAAGTCAAAGTTTGAAACCAGAATGAATAAAATATTACCAACCTCAAACATAATTAATGTAAATATGAAATTAACTCTTTGAATCCTCAAATTCATAGAATCATAGAATGGTCTGGGTTGGATGGGATCATCTAGTCCAACCCTGTCTGCAGCAAGCAGAGGCATCCTCAATTAGATCAGGCTACCCAGAACCACCTCCCTGGGCAACCTGTTCCAGTGTTCCACCACCCTCATAGTAAAGAACTTGTTCCTAACATCCACTGTCCCTTGTCCTGTCACCACAGGTCTTTGTAAACAGTCTCTCTCCATCCTTCTTGTAGGCCCCCTTCAGGTACTGGAAGGCCACTATTAGGTCTCCCTGAAGCCTCCGCTTCTCTAGGCTGAACAAACTGTCTTCAAGAGTTTCCCTTGTCTTCACTTTATCATGAGGATGTTTGATTTATCTTGAAAAAATAAATTGAAAATTAAGACAGTGAATGATAGACCAGTTTCAGTGTTAAAGGTTTAGTGGTAAATAGTGGAAAAATATCTCAAAATCTGAAATGCTAATAAAGATGCTTTACTGAAGCATGATAGAAGGGATAAGAAATTCTACATGAGTGATACTTTATCTTTGAATTAAGACCATCAACATTTTATTCACAGAATCATAGATTGGTTGTAGTTGATTGGGACCTCTGGATGACATCTTGTCCAACCCTCCTATTCAATCACAGAACCTAGAGCCATTTGCCTGGGTTTGTGTTCAGATGCCTTTAAATACTTCCAAGGATCAAGATTCAACAACATCTTTGGGAACTTGTGCAGGGGTCTGTCACCCTCACTTCAAAAAAATGTTTTTTTTTGTATTCACATAGACCTTTCTGTTTCAGTTTGTTATCACTGTGCCAGGGAGGTTTAGGCTGGTGGTTAGGAGGAAGTTTTACACAGAGAGAGTGATTGCCCATTGGAATGGGCTGCCCGGGGAGGTGGTGGAGTCACCATCATTGGAGGTGTTCAGAAGGAGACTTGATAGGGTGCTTGGTTGCATAGTTTAGTTGATTAGGTGGTGTTGGATGATAGGTTGGACATGATGATCTTGAAGGTCTCTTCCAACCTGGTCTATTCTATTCTATTCTATTCTATTCTATTCTATTCTATTCTATTCTATTCTATTCTATTCTATTCTATTCTATTCTATTCTATTCTATTCTATTCTATTCTATTCAGACACCACTGAGAACAACCTGGCCCTGTCTTCCTTCCACTCTTATGTATTTGTATACATTGAAGAGATTCCATCTTGAACCATCTCTTCTCCAGGTTAACCAATATCCCAGCTTTTCCTCATACATGAGATGCTCCATTCTCTTAGTTATCTTAGTGATCCTTTGCTATTTCCTCTCCAGTATCTCCATAGGTCTTTTGCACTGCGGAGTGCAGAACACGACACAGTATTCCAGTGCCACTGCACTTCTTTTCTGTACCGTCTTTGTCTGTCTTAGTTATTTGCATGAGTTTCTTAATGTTTCACATTAAAATTAAGTTATGGTTATGAGTTAATACTTATGGAAAAGGCAACAAAGTATGGGAAGGAAAGTATGTGACATGGTTTAACGGCCATGGTGGTATTAGGTTGATGGCTAGACTCTATGGCCTTAGAGGTCTTTTTCAACCAAAACAATCCTATGAATCTATGAAAATGAAGCTGGGACACCCAACATGCTACAGTCATTAAGATGAGTATATGGGGAAGTAAAAAAATTGTTAAGAGCTTTGTAGCTCTCCGTGCTTTATCTATTAACATAGAGTTCAAAATATACAGTGCACAGTTTCCTGAAGTACCTCACATGAGACTAGTACTTCCAAAAATGATGAAGGGTGTTCTTCTCAACAGTTTTCTGCTACTCTGCAGGATCCAAGCAGAAACACAAAATATTCATTGAGTACTGTGCCATAGTTTGGGCTTCTTTCAAGCTTATTGCCATAAATACATCTGTTATACGTCTCTGTTTTTATGATGTGACATTACCACAAGCAGTTTAAACTATTGCAAAGTAATGTTTTAGTCTCTGTGAAAGCTCACAAAGAATGTACTTTATCTACAAAAAGTGGTGAGTTAAAAATGCTCCAGTTGTTGTGACAGTATCAAATGTCAAATTGACACTGATTTTGTACCTATACATTTATAAAATTAAATGTTTCCTTTTATATATAGTTAGTTAGTTAGTTAGTTAGTTAGTTAGTTAGTTAGTTAGTTAGTTAGTTAGTTAGTTTTGGGGTATTATTTTCCTCATATAATCACTGAGTGTACTTCTTTTGTATTCCTTTGTAATTTGTAGATTGCCAGTTTTGCATACATGCAATATCAAACACTACTCCATAAGCTGGAAAGCAACTAATGATGACTTAAATAGTTTTCAAGTAGAATTCAATTTCATTGAGTTTATTGTCCATGATGTCTTCCCAAAAACTGCTAAGTGAAATAAACAATCAGTAAGCAAGAACACATAGTTGCAATCAGTTTAACTTGCAACATGAAAAATGAGTAAAAGTTACATAATATTGGGGAAAAAATATTACAAGAAGATATATCTGTGTTCACTTTCTTTCATTTTCTAACAAATTAATCTAATTAATAAACAAATTAAAAAGTAAAATATTATATGAACATTTTAATTTATCCAATCCTTAGGTCTTGTGGAATAGCATAAGATACTGTTATGGTTTTTAGTGCAGTAAACAGTTCATCAGTTCTGAAGTTTCATTACACACTAGGAAACTTCTGGGCATAGTAATGAAAAACACTATGATATGATAGTTTGTCTCAGACACAAAACTAAAGCCCTAAATCATTGAAGATTAATTTTGGAACACGTCTCAGCATGGGCAGAGGAAACACTATTTTTTGGTGATGTCTGGGAAAAGTAATTGAGAATAATTCATAGGGAAGGGATAATCCTTTGGACATAATCCTCTACTAGATCTCAAGAGGACCATCTATCTCATGCCAGTCTCTGTATTTTATTTTCATTGCAGCCATAATTGGAGGAGTTTTAGGGGCTCCATCCAACATTGTAGTCAGTGAGCCTGTAAATCTCATCTTCTTGATATGACCATTACAATCAGAAAAATCATCTGTAGCAGAGGTGATCACATAGCACTCTTTTTATAAACTACTGCTTGATTTATTTAGCTTCATCCCAATCTGCTTTCTCTGTTTACCATCACTAATGTTTAGAAAGCTACAGACTCATTTAGACAATCTGGTAGTCTCAGATCAGCCTTTGTGATTTAGATTAACTGTGTCTGTTCATTTTAAGTAACTGGTGTCAGACAGGAATGGGGAGGTGTGTGTGGAAACTAATCCTAAAATGTAAAATACTGGATTTCAATAAAGCAAGAAGCAGAGCAACATCTTCTGTTATGTTCCTTAGACTCTACTGAGTTGCTTCAGGAATTTACCAGAAAGATCATCTCCATCTGAACTATCACCACCCTTTGGGGGTGAGGAGGTATGGGCTTTTTTGTTTGCTTGTTTTTGTTGGTGGTGCTTTGGTTTTTTGTTTGTTTTTAAACAAATGTCTCAGACAACAGAAATTGTGCCCTTAGGGCACCACTAAGGATATCTATTAAGGCACAGGTAAATACTGAAGGAGAACAACATCTTAGTTTATTTCGCAAGTTTAGCTGTTGTGGCTTTGTTCTTTAGATCACTCATTTCTTATTGTTCGGAGAGCATCTGAGAATATCTCATCTTGTTAGATGATTGGAAAGACAGTCAGTAAAGTGGCATCTTATTAGCATAATGCTCTCAGAATGCATTTCCTACCTTAAACTATCGAAGCAACCCAGCTGGGATTTAAAGCTCCATGTCCCATTTTATTACTAAGAATAAGAAATGAGGCAATCTACATGAGTCTGTGGCTTTTAGATATATTTCAGAAAAAGGAAAAAAAAATTAAGTAATTACCAGGGTTTTGTGATTATTTGATATTAATGAGTTCAACAAGGCTAGGAAGATGGGATTATATATTTAGCCACATATAACTTGGAAAAGATGAAATGCACATTCCACTGGGCTCAAATTAAAATATATTTTTTCTGACTTCTTTGCTTCTCACCCATTCCATGTAATAAATCTTCTGATTGTATGTATCCAAAATGATTGGTTTGATTCAAACCCTTTAAAACCTAAACAGCATCTCAAAATTCCTTATAATCAGGTTCTATCACTCTGCATGTACTTAAAAATTAACCCCAAACCAAAAAATATTAGGACTCAAGAAAACCAACCCAATTTTTTTTCCTGGGCTTGCATTCTTTGTTGATGATTTATTTCTCTTCAGCTACAGATATTTCTCTTCAGCTCCTTTCATACAGGACAATCTGGAGCTCTGATGGACAGAACCCTAATATGTCCAAAAGGACACCCTACTTCACTCCTCCATTGACTTGGTATATAGTGATGAAGAGAAAGTAAATGTGTGTTTTTAAGGAAGAAAGTAAATGTATGGGTTTTAGGGGAAAATTAAATTAAGTGTATTAAGCAAGCAAGGATCCCTCCTGGCTTTGGGGTGTCTGTGATGAAGAGGTTGTTAATTTATTAATATGAATTATGTACATATTCTTTTTATTAATTATCAAAATTATTAATAACGGGTGAATCACTATTTTATATGCATGTTCTAGTGCACGATCACGAAATACATCCTATAAGTGGGTTAGTATTTATAATTAGAACTCAATTGGAATATTTACAGAATCACTTTCTATTTATATAACAAAGGGCACAATTCTGCTACTTGCCCACTAGATAGCAACTCGACGAGATGCAGGTGCCTGCTAACTATGTACAGACATATTACTATGTGTCAGAGGTTATTCTGCTAGATGCGGATTCTTTGAACTGAATGTTAGTGGGAGGAAAGCAAAAATCACTGTGTCTGTTGTTTGCAGCGAGGTTAGTTTTCAGCAGAGTACTGTCATTGGGCTGGTTCCTGAGCTGGTCTGGACAGTGAGGCTGGGTGGCAATCCTCTCTCCATGACAGCAGGGAGGAGGTGTAACCTAGGGTAGCTGGTAGGCAGGTTCCCTTCACAGGACTCCAGCAGGTTCCTTCCAGATAATAGGGAATGGTCCTGTGGGGTCAGCCCAGCAGGGCCAGTAGTGTTGGTCCTGGGACGGGGTCGGCCCTCACATATTCGATCTGCATGGTAGTGTGGGGCGATGGTTCCCCATGGTAGGTGGGCTCGGAGGTTTCCGATCTGGCATGGTAGCAGGTGGGGCTGGACACAAAGGGGTCGGTCCCGCAGCAAAAGGCTTCGGGGCTGACATGGATGGCCCCAGGGAAGAAGTGCGGCTACATGGAGTGGTGGCTTCCCCTTTACTTGGCTCGAAGGAGCAGCAGGACTCTCTCAGAGTGGTCCCAGATTAGGAGCACAGGCACAGATGTTGCTCTAGGTTTCCCTGAGGTTTACAGGGCATGAAGTGGCAACAGTAGCAACTCCTCTCCTGTGATGGCGGGGATTATGCAGGCATGAGATCATGCTTTCTGATCTGACACACATAGGGTTGTGTCCGCTCATTAGTCTGCTGCTTAAGCCTAACACAGACATGTGGACTGCTGACTCAGCTAAGTCCTTTTCCCCAACAGGTGGCAGGTCTTACACTCAGGGGTCCAGTCCTCTGGAGACACAGTAGGCTTTCCAGCTGGTGAGACTGGCAGTATGACGCTGGAGCTTCTCAGGTGAAGCGAAGCTCCCTACTCTGGAACTACTCTCAGGGATAAGGCTTAATGGGCCTGCCTGGATGCGGGCTGCTTCTTGTCGTGCAGAGGCTACTAGTTTGCTTGCATATATGAGAGAGAAGACTTAATAGTGATGAGCTCAATGGCAGAGGCTATGGCACAAGCTTTGTCTTGAGCAAGGAGAAAGAGCAAAGTGAAAGAGGGGGCAACCTGTTTACCAACTGGGGTAATACTTACAGGTTCCTGGAGACTGGATTTGACCAATGGGCACTCTTGTAAACAACTGGCTTCAGCCTATAGAAAGTGTGAAGATAGAATTATGCCCATTCTTGGTATTAGCACAAGCATCCCATGCGATGGGTGCATGCAATGATCCGTGCCGGCCTGGCTAATGCCTTGGCCTTTGTTGCCCTCATGAAAGAGGGAGAACTTGTCCACACACTGGGACAAGATTCAGTATCTGGGCATAATGTGCCTTCACCACAGTATCCTCACAAAGCCAGGCAGGCAGAATAACTGATAAGGACTAACAGTTAGGCAGCCAGAGACCACCGATAAGAGGGATGGCACAGGAGGACTCCCTGTTTCTCAAAAGAAGAGTCCTGTTTTGTGATCCCCTGGCCAGGTATGATTATGTTCAAAGAAGGGAAAGACACCAATACTAATGAGTTCCTGAAAATAATTCATGTTAAGTACACCTATCCTCAGAAACCTGTTGAATATGTATACCTCTCCTGTTGAATATGTATACTTCTGTAACTGGCTTGTGCAGGTGAATTTTATGTGAGAGGTGATTTCACCTCACATCTGATGTGCATGCCATTAATAAACACGCCTCTTCATAACTCTTTGAGAGTTGTAGGGTCTTTTCTGCAGGTCAATATCACTGAGCAGGTACATATATGAGATTAAAAAAAGAAAAATAAATTCCCTGCCTCTGTGTGGGAAATGAGATTGCTGTTGAATTTCAATATAACCTATTTATTATAAAATAAAGGTAAAACAGCACTGGGTGCATAGCAGGTTTGCTACAGGTGCACCATAACAACACAAGTTGAACTTATATAGACGTGTTCATACATTTCCCCAGCATGCTCCCAGCCCTCTCCACGCTGGGACAAAACATGAACTATTGACCTGGCCAGTCTTTGGACTTCTTGGTGCCTCACCTTTCTTTCCCAATACACAAGGATAGAACCCCACACAACAGACTGCGACCAACCAATCAGCCCGAAGAGCGAACCCCACGGTCCCCAGCAATTCCCCTTGCAAAAGCCAAATATTACAATTTCTTAAATCTGTGCAGTTCCATCATCTCACCTTTCCCAAGCACTTAACAGAAAACTTCCACAGGAAAAACACGATATTTAGAATTAGTATTCTACACAGATTTTACTGGGGAAAGACTCCTTTTGTCCTCTTATTTTTAATTGCACACAATCCTATGTGCAATATAAATTAACATGTCTCAAAGTGTAGCCTTATCACAAACCACATCTTTTCATCAAATAATTGCTGTGATTTATGGTTTCATCACAATTGCTTTCTAACTTTATTCTTGGGTTGCAGTTATGTCTCACGTGTATCTACAGACGTAGGTATTACTGAAAGAAGAATGCTGTACCAGGCTGTGGCAGTTTCAGTCACCTTTCCACCCTGCCCCAGGCAGGACAGACTTCAGGGCAAGGCTTGTATGAAGTCTACCAGCTTTTTATATTTGGTGCCCCCGAGTCTCAGGTCCTTATGCTTGCCTTGAGATCCCACTAATTAAGCAACTGACCACAGTCACTCTTGCTCCAGTCACTTGCTCATACTCCACAGATGCAGCCTTTGCAGCTCAGAACCTCTCTCCAAATAGTGACATGCTCCAGACAGTTTAATAGTGTGGTGGGTTAACACCCTTTTCTGAAAACAAAAGAACAAAGCAGGGTGGAGGGCTTGCAGGTACTTTTCACTCCCTGCAGGGCATTCTTCCCCTGGGAAGATGAGTCTGTTCCACTCCCCCTCCCTGCCCAGCTAGGGTATAAAAAGCAGGACATCGTAGCTGTTGGCACTTCTTCTCTGGCTCCTGCCTCTGCTGGATGAGAGCTACTGCAGCTGCCCTCCTGCTCTGCTGCCACGTGGTGGGACCTAATCCTTCTCCCTGCTACCTCCACGCTTCCTCAGAGAAAGGCTGGTTTTGTATTACTCTCTTGTTTTTGTCCCCCTCCCATCCATCCTTGTTCCTTGCCCTTGTGAACCTTTTCCTGTTATTTATATATATATATATATATATATATATATATATATATATATATATATATTGCTTAAAGACAACTCTTTACCTCTCTACTTCCAAGCTGACTCCAAATAATTGTTTGGTGAATTTGCTCCTTCCTTTTCTCCTCTCTGCTGGGAGGGAGGAGGGGGAGTGGGGAGAGATTCTCAGCCTTGCCCCCACTTGAGCTCTTAACTCCCAGTTAAGGCTCAAACCACCACAAATAGTTAAACTAATTGTGGAACAGTATCTTCCCAGCTGACATCCAAACCTGTAATTTTATTGTTGGAATGAGAACAGATTTAATTGTAATAAATCGTGGGTAATAAATTGTAATAAATTGTGGGTTGGCCCGGGGTGAGTCAGCCTGGCGTGGGTCGGCCCGGGGGTGAGTCAGCCTGGCGTGGGTCGGCCCGGGGTGAGTCAGCCTGGGGTGGGTCGGCCCGGGGTGAGTCAGCCTAGGGTGGGTCGGCCCGGGGTGAGTCAGCCTAGGGTGGGTCGGCCCGGGGTGAGTCAGCCTGAGGTGAGTCAGCCTAGGGTGGGTCGGCCTAGGGAGAGTCAGCCTGGGATGGGTCGGCCTGGGGTGGGTCAGCCTGGGGTCAGGCAGCCTGGGGTGAGTCATCCCAGGGTGGGTAAGCCTGGGGTGAGTCAGCTTGGGGTGAGTCAGCCTGGGGTTAAACAGCCTTCCCCTGGCATCAAGACTTGCTCCCTTAAAAAAAAAGAGGAGGGTGATTGTTATTGGTGATTCCCTACTGAGGGGAACAGAGGGCCCCATATGACGGCCAGACCCTGCTCACAGGGAACTTTGTTGTCTCCCAGGAGCTTAAGTTGCTGATGTTACCAGAAGGCTGCCTAGTCTGGTGCAGCCCTCTGACTACTATCCATTAATAATTATGCAGTTAGGGAATGACGATGTTGCAACTAGAACTCCCAGGGCTATCAAGAATGACCTCAAGGACCTGGGGGATCTAGTGGAGGACTCAGGTGCACAAATAATTTTTTTGTCTATACCCTTAGTTGCAGGAGGGAATATGAGAAGGAACAGGTCAGCAGCGGTAGTCAACAAGTGGCTTAGAGGTTGGTGCAGACGAATGAATTTTGGGTTTTTTGATCTTGAAAAACTTTCTACTGCACCAGGTCAGCTGGTAAGAGATGGAGTACATCTGTCCCAGAGGAGGGGAAAGGTCACAGTACATGAGAATGGCCTGACCCCAAAGGTAAAAAGATTCTGGGAAGGGAATTAGCAAGTCTCATTGACAGGGCTTTAAACTAGCTTCGAAGGGGGAAGGGGCTGAAACCAGTCCCCCCAGACAGGAGTCTGAGGGTGGTAAGCTGGAGTCAGGGGCAAAACCAGCAGCCCAGCTGAAGTGCATGTACACTAATGCACGAAGTATGGGCAACAAACAAGAGGAGCTGGAAGCCTTTTTGCAGCACGAAAGATATGATGTAGTTGCCATCACGGAGACATGGTGGGATGACTCGCATGACTGGAGCGCTGCAATTGACGGCTACAGGCTATTCAGGAGAGACAGGCAGGGAAGAAGGGGTGGAGGGGTGGCCCTGTACATCAGGGAGGCTCTTGATGCCATTGAGCTAGAGATCAGGGATGATCGGGTTGAGTGCGTGTGGGTAAGAATTAGAGGGAAGACCAACAGGGCAGACATGCTGGTTGGAGTCTGTTATAGACCACCCAACCAGGAGGATGATCTTGATGAAGCATTCTATAGGCAGCTTAAGGCTGTCTCAAGATCGCCTAACCTTGTTCTCGTGGGAGACTTCAACCTGCCTGATATCTGCTGGGATCACAACATAGCAGCGAGGAGGCAGTCTAGGAGGTTCTTAGAGTGCATGGAGGACAGCTTCTTATCCCAGGTGCTGCGTGAGCCTACCAGGGGTAAGGCTATGCTTGACCTCCTCTTCACCAACAGGGAAGGGCTGGTGGGTGATGTGGTGGTCGGAGGGTGTTTAGGCACCAGTGACCACGAGATAATTGAGTTTTCAGTATTCAGCCAAGCCAAGAGGGGGAACAAGAAGACCTCCACTCTGGATTTCCAGAGGGCAAACTTCAGGCTACTCAAGGAACTAACTCAGAAGGTTCCTTGGGAAACAGCCCTTAAAAACAAAGGGGTTCAGGAGAGCTGGACCTTCTTCAAGAAAGAACTCTTGAAGGCGCAGGAACAGGCTGTGCCAGTGTACCGGAAGATGAGCCGCCGGGGCAGACGGCCAGCCTGGATGGGTAATGAACTTCTAAAGGAACTAAGGGAAAAAAAGAGGGTGTATTATCTTTGGAAAAAGGGGAGGCAACCCATGGAATGTTTAGGGATGTTGCTAGGTCTTGTAGGAAGAAAATTAGGGAGGCAAAAGCACATTTGGAGCTCAGAATGGCCTCTGCTGTGAAGGACAACAAAAAGTCCTTCTATAAATATATTAATAGCAAGAAGAAGGGCAAGGAGAAGCTCCACTCCTTGGTGGGCATAGAGGGGAATATTGTAACAAAGGATGAGGAAAAGGCAGAGGTACTTAACACCTTCTTTACCTCAATTTTTACTAGCAGGACAGAACGGCTTCCAGACAGCTGGCCTGCAGAGCTGGCAGAAGGAGCCAGGGAGCAGCATAGTTTTCCCCTGTTCCAGGATGGGAGAGTTAGAGATCTTCTCAGCCGCTTGGACCCCCACAAGTCCATGGGACCGGATGGGATCCATCCTAGGGTGCTGAGGGAGCTGGCGGATGAGCTGTCCAGGCCGCTCTCCATCATTTTTCAGCAGTCCTGGCTCACTGGAGAGGTCCCAGAAGACTGGAAGCTGGCCAACGTGGTGCCCATCCATAAGAAGGGCCAGTTGGAAGAGCCGGGGAATTATAGGCCTGTCAGCCTGAACTGAGTGCCAGGCAAGATTATGGAACGGGTCATCTCGAGTGCGATCACACAGCACTTACAGGATGGCCAGGGGCTCAGGCCCAGCCAGCATGGATTTAGGAGGGGCAGGTCCTGCCTGACCAACCTGATCTCCTTCTATGATCAGGTGACCCGCCTGGTGGACGTGGGGAGGCCTGTGGATGTGGTCTACCTGGACCTCAGCAAGGCCTTTGACACAGTCCCCCACAGCAAACTGCTGGCCAAGCTGGCAGCCCATGGCTTGGACAGGAGCACACTGCGTTGGGTTAGGAACTGGCTGGAGGGCCGAGCCCAGAGAGTGGTGGTGAATGGTGCCACATCCAGCTGGCGGCCTGTCACTAGTGGTGTGCCCCAAGGATCAGTGCTGGGCCCCATGCTTTTCAACATCTTTATTGATGATCTGGATGAGGGCATGGAGTCCATCATCAGTAAATTTGCAGATGACACCAAGCTGGGGGCAGCAGTTGATCTGCTGGAGGGCAGAGAGGCTTTGCAGAGAGACCTCGACAGGCTGGACAGATGGGCAGAGTCCAATGGCATGAGATTGAACACATCCAAGTGCCGGGTTCTGCACATTGGCCATAACAACCCCAGGCAGTGCTACAGGCTGGGGTCAGAGTGGCTGGAGAGCGGCCAGGCAGAGAGGGACCTGGGGGTGCTGGTTGATGGGAAGCTGAACATGAGCCAGCAGTGTGCCCAGGCAGCCAAGAGGGCCAACCGCATCCTGGCCTGCATTAGGAATAGTATGGCCAGCAGGAGCAGGGAGGTCATTGTGCCCCTGTACTCTGCATTGGTTAGGCCACACCTTGAGTACTGTGTCCAGTTCTGGGCCCCTCAGTTTAAGAAGGACATTGAGACACTTGAACGTGTCCAGAGAAGGGCAACAAGGCTGGTGAGAGGCCTTGAGCACAAGCCCTATGAGGAGATGCTGAGGGAGCTGGGGCTGTTTAGCCTGGAGAAGAGGAGGCTCAGGGGCGACCTCATTGCTCTCTACAACTACCTGAAGGGTGGTTGTAGCCAGGAAGGGGTTGGCCTCTTCTCTCTAGCAACCAGCACCAGAACAAGGGGACACAGTCTCAAGCTGCACCAGGGGAAGTTTAGGCTGGAGGTGAGGAGAAAGTTCTTCACCGAGAGAGTGATTCGTCATTGGAATGGGCTGCCCGGTGAGGTGGTGGAGTCTCCGTCCCTGGAGGCATTCAGGATGTGGCACTTGGTGCCATGGTCTAGTTGTGAGGTTATGTTTACAGGTTGGACTCGATGATCTTCAAGGTCTCTTCCAACCTTGGTAATTCTATTCTATTCTATTCTATTCTATTCTATTCTATTCTATTCTATTCTATTCTATTCTATTCTATTCTATTCTATTCTTCTATTCTATTCTATATCAGTAGCTACTAGTCACCTATTTTTTCTGTCTCCTTCACCACACAGGCTAAGGAAATGCTGTCCCTGTCTCTGTAACATTGGAGACCCAAGTGTGGCAGAGTGGTAAAGTTCCCACACACACACAAAAGAATCCACAGCTAACTCAGCCGGAGAAGCAGATGAAATCTATATTTTACAAGCAGAAATGGAATGCAATGAATATGTACAAAAATATACAATATATACAGAAATATACAGCAATGTATGTAATACAGGAGACCTTTCCCCAACCCCCCTGCGGCCAGGGGGGTTCAGCCTGTTCCCCCCTTCTCCCTCCCTACCTCCCCTTTTTCCCAAAAGGGTTAGAGAGAGAGAGAAAGGAAGTTAATTAAAAGGGTAAAATTCTGTTAAGCTCAAAGCGAATGCAAGAGTTACTTTTCTTATCTGGTTAGCAAGGTCGTTCCTGCGTAGCAAGCTGTTGCTTCAGAGAGAGAAACAGGCCAGCTAACAGGACAGAGAGAAGAAAAGACTTCCCAGACTGAATAGACTAAGCTAAAAACTTACAGTTGAATTCTACGAATGAAATTGGTTTAGCATATCTTTGTTTTCATTCAAATATCAAAAACATTCAGCCAGAGTGTTCAGAAAGTGTCCATTTCTTAAAGGTACAGCCTAAACCGGTCACACCCAAGCTCTTGAAGGAGAAGGTACCTCTACAGAAAGGAGTTTCAGCAATGTTTGAGACTTCTTGGTGGGGCAAGAGGCAGTGGTTTTGGCTCTAGAAGGAGGTGTTCACTGGTGAAGTGTCTCTGTCATTGTGGGAGAGGTTGTGCAGGTTGTGTAGCATCAGCAATGATGAAAAGACTAGGTCAGCCCCTGAACCTAAACCTCCCCTGCACTGAGACACAGGCAGAACCTTAGCTTGTCAAGCTGGACATGGGAGTTTGTGAGCCCTGGCACAAGTAGATAGATGCAGCTCTGATCCTATGGAGCAGGTTCTGAACCCTGCCCACAACGACACAAAGCTCTATCCAGCAAAGCCTTCAAGTTGGCTGTGCCTGCATCCTGTGGCAGTGTGGGCAGGATGGGAAGAGGAACAGTGTTAGGAAACTCTCTGCTCCAGAAACAGAGGAACATCTGCCAGCCCAACCTGTCAGCTGGCAAGGTCTGCTGCTTGCCAGGGGATTGGGTCCTGGATACCATGGATAGGCTGTTACTGAGGCTGACCCTTAGACTATTCTCCTCATCTGCTTTTCCATATGGGCATCACAGATTCATCCAGAAGAGACTGAGAACATATCAGGCCTGACTACATGATATTACAAAGGAGGCAAAGCAACCAGAAGAGTTGTGAAAAAAACATACCTCTGATTGGCTGGTGGGTGATGTGGTGGTCGGAGGGTGTTTAGGCACCAGTGACCACGACATAATAGAGTTTTCAGTATGCAGCCAAGCCAAGAGGGGCAGCAAGAAGACCTCCACTCTGGACTTCCGGAGGGCAGACTTCAGGCTGCTCAAGGAACTAATTCAGAAGGTTCCTTGGGAATCAGCCCTTAAAAACAAAGGGGTCCAGGAGAGCTGGACCTACTTCAAGGAAGAACTATTGAAGGTGCAAGAACAGGCTGTGCCAGTGTGCCGGAAGATGAGCCGCCGGGGCAGACGGCCAGCCTGGATGGGCAATGAACTTTTAATAGAACTTAGGGAAAAAAAGAGGGTGTATCATCTTTGGAAGAAAGGGGAGGCAACCTACAGAATGTTTAGGGATGTTGCTAGGTTGTGCAGGAAGAAAATTAGGGAGGCAAAAGCCCATTTAGAACTTAGACTGGCCTCTGCTGTGAAGGACAACAAAAAGTCCTTCTAT
This sequence comes from Picus viridis, assembly GCA_033816785.1. NCBI lineage: Eukaryota > Metazoa > Chordata > Aves > Piciformes > Picidae > Picus > Picus viridis. The sequence continues at coordinate 43,765,937 of CM066606.1, forward strand.
AAATACATCAATAGCAAGAAGAAGGGCAAGGACAACCTCCACTCCTTGGTTGACACGGAGGGGAACGTTGTAACAAAGAATGAGGAAAAGGCAGAGGTACTTAACACCTTCTTTGCCTCAGTCTTCACTAGCAGGGCAGAACGTCTTCCAGACAGCTGGCCTGCAGAGCTGGCAGAAGGAGCCAGAGAGCTGCATAGTTTCCCACTGCTCCAAGAGGAAGTTAGAGATCTACTGAGCCGCTTGGACCCCCACAAGGCCATGGGACCGGATGGGATCCATCCTAGGGTGCTGAGATTGCTGACAGATGAGCTGTCCAAGCCACTTTCCATCATTTTTCAGCAGTCCTGGCTCACTGGAGAGGTCCCAGAAGACTGGAAGCTGGCTAACGTGGTGCCCATCCACAAGAAGGGCCGGTTGGATGAGCCGGGGAATTATAGGCCTGTCAGCCTGACCTCAGTGCCAGGCAAGATTATGGAACGGGTCATCTCGAGTGCGATCACACAGCACTTACAGGATGACCAGGGGCTCAGGCCTAGCCAGCATGGATTTAGGAGGGGCAGGTCCTGCCTGACCAACCTGATCTCCTTCTATGATCAGGTGACCCGCCTGGTGGATGTGGGGAGGCCTGTGGATGTGGTCTACCTGGACCTCAGCAAGGCCTTTGACACCGTTCCCCACAGCAAACTCCTGGCCAAGCTGGCAGCCCGTGGCTTGGACAGGAGCACACTGCGTTGGGTTAGGAACTGGCTGGAGGGCCGAGCCCAGAGAGTAATGGTGAATGGCACCACATCCAGCTGGCGGCCTGTCACTAGTGGTGTGCCCCAGGGATCAGTACTGGGCCCCATGCTCTTCAACATCTTTATTGATGATCTGGATGAGGGCATTGAGTCCATCATCAGTAAATTTGCAGATGACACCAAGCTGGGGGCAGCAGTTGATTTGCTGGAGGGCAGAGAGGCTTTGCAGAGGGACCTCGACAGGCTGGACAGATGGGCAGAGTCCAATGGCATGAGATTTAACACATCCAAGTGCCGGATTCTGCACATTGGCCACAACAACCCCAGGCAGTGCTACAGGCTGGGGTCAGAGTGGCTGGAGAGTGGCCAGGCAGAGAGGGACCTGGGGGTACTGGTTGATTGTAGGCTGAACATGAGCCTGCAGTGTGCCCAGGCAGCCAAGAAGGCTAATGGCATCCTGGCTTGCATCAGGAACAGTGTGGCCAGCAGGAGCAGGGAGGTCATTGTGCCCCTGTACACTGCACTGGTTAGGCCGCACCTTGAGTACTGTGTCCAGTTCTGGGCCCCTCAGTTTAGGAAGGATGTTGACTTGCTGGAACGTGTCCAGAGAAGGGCAACAAAGCTGGTGAGGGGTTTGGAACACAAGCCCTATGAGGAAAGGCTGAGGGAGCTGGGGTTGCTTAGCCTGGAGAAGAGGAGACTGAGGGGTGACCTTATTGCTCTCTACAACTACCTGAAGGGAGGTTGTAGCCAGGCAGAGGTTGGCCTCTTCTCCCAGGCAGCCAGCACCAGAACAAGAGGACACAGTCTCAGGCTGCGCCAGGGCAGGTTTAGGCTGGATGTTAGGAAGAAGTTCTACACGGAGAGAGTGATTGCCCATTGGAATCGGCTACCCGTGGAGGTGGTGGAGTCACCTTCACAGGAGGTGTTCAGGAGAAGACTTGATGGGGTGCTTGGCTGTATGGTCTAGTTGTTGGGTGGGTTGGATTGTTTGATGGGTTGGACGCGATGATCTTGAAGGTCTCTTCCAACCTGGTGTATTGTATTATTATTATTGTATTATTGTATTATTTATTTAAAATGAAATCTGCTCTCCTTCCAATATAATAAAATTACAAATTCAATTGTTGGTTGAGAAAATTCTGTTACATAACTGTTATTAGAGTATTTCAATATGTGGAAATACGAATCAAAGCTTGCCACAGATCACTTACAATAGGAAAAATATCCCACGGATACCTGGAGTATGTATCCACCAAGGAGCAGAGGAGGGGAATGAGGAACCTTTAGGTTCCGTGCTAATGGGGAGAAGTTCCAAATTGTGACAGGTGCTTGCACTTGGAAAGTTAGAACAAAGAACACCTGCACCCATTTCTCCACAGCAGCACCCCATGTATATCCCTGTGAGTTTGACTTGTGACCTTAATTAGTGAGTTCTCAAAGCAAACAAAGAAATTCAAGATACAGAAACATTAGAAAACAAATAAAGATCCGCTCCCCACAGCCTCATTTTGAATATCCTTCCTGACCGCAGCAGGGGGCTTTGCCTGGCTGGTTCAGAGTAGGCATGTGGATCCTCAGGGGACGGGTTCCCGGAAGGTTTGATTGTATCTGACACACACAGCTCAGACAGTTGTGGGCAATGTCTGTTAGCCAAGTGGTGTGGTTTATTCTCTTCTTTTCTGGTTGGTTGGTTTGTTGTTTGTGGGTTGGGGTGGTGTGGGGGTTTTTTGTTTGCTTGTTTGTTGTTTTTTGTGGGTTGGGGTGTTTTCTGTTTGTTTGTTTGTTATTCCTTTCCTTTTTTTTTTTTTTTTTTTTTTTTTTTTTTGTCCTACTGGCTTGGAAGGGTCAATGAATCCCACAGGACAACAAAGTATTGTGTAGCTGGTGTCAACAACTGGGACTCCACCTCTAAGACTTAGTCTCTAAGTTTCAAGAACTGCTAGACAATGATGGGATCCACTGACCATGTGGGACAACACATCTTTGCCAGCAGGCTAGTCAACTTGTTGAGAAAATGCTTAGATTAAGTTGGTGGGAAAGGAAGGTGACCTACGATTTACTAAGGCAGTGATGGTCATTATTTCAAAAAGGATGCAGGGTGAACTGGACAAGAATAGCCTTAGAACCAGTGGAATGGAGATGAGGTGCAACCATCTCAAACAAGGAAGTGCAGGGGAAAAAAAGAATGTGGAAATCTTATATTGATTTTCAGGGAAATCAGCAAAACTAAGTGTCTGTCTGAAGTACACCCATATACTACCAATGCATGCACCACATGGAACCAGATAGGAGGAATCAGAAGTCTGTGTGTGGCTAGGAGTCCAGAGTCATGGAGACATGGTGGAACAGCTGATATGACTGGACACTGTCATTTATGGATACAGAATTTTTAGTAAGAACAGACTGGGACAGTGAGAAACTAGGATTAAATCTTCATACCAGAGAGTAGCAGGGATGCATGGTGCTTTGCCTAAGAACAGGCAAAAAGCAAGCTGAGGTCAAGCAACTATGGGGAATGTTGTAGGTGTTTTTTTTTGCAGACTGCTTGATCAGCAAAGAAAGTAGATGAGCCTTCAAAAGCTTGAAGAAGTCTCACTCTCACAGTCCCCTCTCCTCATGGAGAACATTGAACTGCGCTGATACCTGTGGGAGAGACAACACAGGAGTACATAAGAAATGTGAAAGGTTTATAGAGTGCTCTGGTATTTACAAACAGGGATGGACTGGATGAAGATGTAAAGGCTGGGTATAACCTTGATTGTAATAAAACTGGTGTCTTGGACACCTTGGTTATGTTTACAGTTAGGATGGTAAAATACTGGAACATGTTGTCTGGGAATGTGGTTGAGGCCCTGTTCCTGGAAACATTCAAGATCAGACTTGATGTGGCCCTGGGTAGCCTGATCTAGTTGAAGGTGTCCCTACTCACTGTAGGGTTTTTGGACAAGAGGATCTTTTGTGTTGACGAGTTTATTAATTTATGAATATGAAATATTAATGAAAATATATATTAACTATTACAATAATTAATAACACATTAATCATTATATTATATATCGATTCTAGTGCATGATTGTTAAATATACCCCTTAAGTGGTTTAGTATTTACAATTTGAACCCAATTAGAATATTTACTGAATTAATTTCACTTAAAGGATCAAAGGGTGCTATTCTGCCGCTTGTCTACCAGGCGTCAATCTGACAGGACGCTGGCGGCTTAACTGTGTACAGAGAGATTACAATGTGTCAGAGGAAATTCGGACAGAGGCTTAAGCTAGAAATAGTACACTTCTAGGCACGGGCGCTTTAAACTGAGTATTTGTGAGTGCAAAGCATGTGAAAGATATACTGTGTCTTTGTGGTGAAGCAAGCTGCTAGGCTGCAAGAGGCTACTGTCATCTCAGAGCAGGCTCATGGACAGGTCCGCTCCAGGTGGGGCTCCCTCTGGACGGTGATGGTGGGGCAACCTTCTCCCTCCCACTGAGGCGAGGAGATGGCAAAGCATAGGCTGGCCAGTCAGCCGGCTCCCTTAGCAGGACTCGGGTGGCTCCCTTTGGAGAGGCGGGGAGTGGTCTTGCGGGGTCGGCCCTCAGAGCAGGGCTTCGGAGCCGGTGTGGACGGCCCTGGGGAAGGGGTGTGGCTGCGCAGAGTGGCAGTTTCCCCTTCGCTTGGCTCGAGGAAGCGGGTGGGACCCTCTCGGAGTGGTCCCGGCTTTGGAGCACAGGCACAGACAGTGCTTCGGATTTCCCTGAGGTTTGCAGGGCACGGAGCGGCAGAAGTGCCGGCTCCTCTTCTCTTCCACAACAGCGGCATCACACAGGCACAAGGCTAGGCACTGTTCCTGCTTTATGCAAGCTGGTACACATGGTTGTGGCTTGTCAGTCTGCTGCTTGTGTCTATAGCAGACGTTTGGACGGCCAAACTTGACTATTCCTTTCCCTGTCAACTGGGCAGTCATACCCTTGGGAGTCCAGTCCTCGTGGGCTCTTCTTCTGACCGGTGGGGCTGACATTACAATGCTGTAGCTTCTAGGGCTTTCAGTGAAGGTCCTTCCTCTGGAGACTCTTGGTGCTGAGGCTCAACTGGCCTTCCCAGATGCTGGCTTCTCATCATCTTGCAGAGGCCACTAGTTTGTATGCGAGAGTGAGAAGACTTGCTAGCAATGGCTATGGGGCTTAACAGCAAAGGCTTAAGCACAAAAGCAACGAGATTACTAGTGAGGGAAAATAGAGAGTGTGACCTATTTACAAGTTGGGGTACTACTTGTAAGTTTCTTGAGGCTGGACTTGACCAGTTGGCAATCTTGTAAGCAATCAGCTTTAGCCTATAGAAAACGTGAGGCTAGAATTATTCCCCTACTTGGTACTAACACAACCATCCCATGGACTAGGTGCATATAGTTGTTTACCCCGTAGAAGGTAGGTGAGGTTGTTTGTGCCATCTGTCTGGTGCCTTGGCCCTTGTTCCCCTCAGTTCTAGGTTGAGTATGCCCTCCAGAAAGCAGGGTGGAAGCCGGGGATGTGTCTGCACCTACAGGGATGGGTTTCAGTATTTGGGGCATAATTCTGAGTATATGGTACCTTCATCACACCTTTGAGGGTCTGTTCCAACCCAATGCAATCTGTGGCCTTAAGGAGAGCAAATGTCAAATTTATTTTTTTTTTTTTTTTTTTTTAATAATGTGAACAGTACTGGTAAAATTATCACTATGAAGCTGGTGACTTAGAATCCACTTGCTTGTACAGTTGATCAGACCTTATTGGTCTGTTGTTGATAGTGTTCAATAAAAAACATTTTTAAACATTTGAGTTTAGTAATATATTTTCTTGCCACTAGTTTACCTCTGGGATCTGTATATTTTCTTATCTGTTACTCCAGTTTTCTGATTCTCTCATTAGTGTTCCAATGTCAGCTGAACTCTGTTCACCTCAGGAAGCCAATGTGATTTGTTGCACAAATAGTGACAGCAAGCCCTGACTTTGTAACTGTAGATTTTGTCTTGCTCTCATGGTACAGTTTGCTTCACACTAATTTGAAACTTTCTGTGCAATATGTTATGTCTCAGTAATTTAATAAAACCTGCTGTATTTCATGTGGAGATAAGATAGAAAGTTGGTATGATATTTGTGATACCAAATGCATTAATCAACAGTAGTTTTCAAAATTGTGTGTTTAGAATTCGTTATAAAAACCAACACCATATGAATGTGAACTTTTATAAAATGAAACAGGAAGTGAAGGTCATTCATTTTCTCTCTTTATAACATGTAGCCAGAGAACAGGTAATAATTAGGCTAAATGTTGACTTTGCAAATCACCATTCATTGGTTGGCTCACCACCTTTGTGGAAGGAGAAGTAATTACTTGGTATCAAATAAACTAGTAAAAAATCCATGGACTTAATACCAAAAGAAACTGGGAAGGAACTGTGTCTCAGAAAGGGAATTACTGCAAATTGTTGTTCTGCAGCTGCTTGTAGCAACACTCCTAGCATTTCTCTTTTAACTTTGAGCTTTCTTACAGAATATGCCTTCGAGGAGTATGTACCTGACTGCTTCCCAGTAAAGGAAACATTATTAACTCAGCTTGTTGTTTCTTGCCTATTCGTAATGACTGTGTTACTACTTGTGCGTGGTCTCATGCAGTATTCATAATACATGAGTATAACTCAGTGAGCTTGATCAATGATTGAATATGTCAAATATTTAGTGATAGTTGTGTATGATTGAATAATTTAGAACTAAATACTTGCTGTGCTCTGTAGAAGTTCCTGAAAGGATTACATTAGGTCCATAATACATCAACTCTCTAAGACTAACATTACATTTTTAGACCCCAAAGCCACACTAACTTCTTGGATTCTTATGAGAGTGTTGGCTGTGTTCTGTTTCATATTTCAAGGCCATCTGCACAAACATTTTCAGAGCTCCTCATCTGCTGAGAAAGCCACACACAGCGGTGAGGTGGAATCTCACTGACTCAGAAACCTTGACCATGCACAGAGAACATAAATGCAAACACATAGAGAAAGTGAGATACCACAGCAGGGGCTTTAGCGGCTCCTGAGCTCCAGTGGCATAAATACATACATGCCGCAACAAATTTATATCAAAGCAAAATTTGCTTTCCTATTGGTTGTTCTTTTTTACCACATGGAGTCTCCAAAGTCATCAATAGGAAGTTGTCTGCTTTTTTCCTGCCATTGAATCTTTACTTCTTTAGAATCTTTAGAACGTAAGTTTACTGGATATGACTCGTGGATTGACTTGAATGTGCTGCTATTATTCACACCATGCTGCAGTCATGCCAGCTTCAAAAAGTGCAAGTGCTATCTAGAGCAAAGTATTATAGGGCTTGATTTCAGATTGAAACATGGGAGGCTTCATGTTCTGGTTGCTGCTTCTCGGTTCTGGCTTCTTGGGTGTAGTCTCTTTTCTGCAGGCACGGTGACAGAAAGAGTGGGAATCAGGTAGCTGCTGGTTTTGGTTTTCTATTTTATGCTGGGTTTATTTCCCTGTGTATTTCACTGTGCTTCTTTTGGAAATAGGCTAAACTAAGGTAATCATATATTGTATTACTAGATTAATTAGGTTATTAGTTAAGGCAATTATGCACTTAGCTTATGGTATCTTATGTTGCATTAAACTCGTATCTCTTTATCTCATCCCCGAGCTGTGTTTTTTACTCTTCCCTTCACTTTTGTGTTAAGGGAACAGGCAGGTTAGCCCTTGCACTAAACCATTACAATATGCTCTTAAAATAGACTTGGTAATGAAAACTTTGATAAATCAGTGTGTATATGGAAAAGATTTGTCAGTTAATCATGCAAAAAAGTTCCACAGTGTTTTGATTTGGAGAAATATATGATTATGCCTAAATATTTCAGATTTCCAAATTCTACAAAGAACTAAATTAATGTTATGAATAATGTTAAAAAAAAAACACAAAACCAAACTGAATTAAATTATTTTGTTGTGTATGTTTCCAATTCTCAGATTTCATCCTCTATTTTCTTCAATTCCCTAACTTCCTCTCTTCCCTTCACCCCAGAATAAAGGTAATGATGTATGCTGTGAATCCATTCCAAGCTGAATACCAAGGTTGTAATTCAGGTGAGATACTCTGCTTCCATTCATAAATCACCTGAAGACTACTCTTGTGTCAGCAGAACTCTCCAATTGAATTACATGATTCTACTCAATCAAAGATCATCTATATCACATTATAAGGTGACAGAACTTGCTCTGTGATAAAACTGAACTATGAGACCTATATGGCATTACTTTTTTGAAGCTTGTGTCTCAATAACTTTTTTTTTTTTTTTTTAAGTTTGGCATAGTTCATTATCAGTGGCAAGTGCATAAAAATGCCTTCATCACTCATAAAATAGATCACCTCTCACATATATTCACATCTAAGCATTTGTTTCTCCTGGAGTATCAAATCCCATTTGAGACTAACTTAGATTTTCAGAAACATATAATTCCTATCATAAGTGACCAAAAAATTCAAAGACTTGTAGTTAGTCTATTAATGAAGAATAAACCAGATAGACAGCATGACCCACTCACTATATGCTGTAATGATACTGATGTTAATTATGTTAATGGCCTCCTTACAAATATGTTTGTCATTTCTCATTGAACTTAAATTTTATTTCTGTCTCTGTAGTTTTTCCAAGTTCTTACTCTACATTTCCAATATGTTAAATTTAGAATAGAATAGAATAGAATAGAATAGAATAGAATAGAATAGAATAGAATAGAATAAATAGAATTAACAGGTTGGAAAAGACCTTATAGATCAAGTCCAACCTATCACCCAACACCATCTAACCAACTAAACCATGACACTATGGTTTCTATCCAGTCTCTTCCTAAACATGTCCAGTGATGGTGACTTGACCACCTCCTGGGCAGCTAATTACAATGGCCAATCACTCTTTCTGTGATTGATAAATTGAGATAAATGGAATCTGATATTAAAGAAAAAGGAAAAAAAAAAAACAAAGAAAAAGCAAAGATAAACTGGTTTTATATAGATCTATAAATTCTGAAACAAAACAAAACAAGCAGACAAACAAACAAAACACCTAAGCCAGAAAACCTTCCTTTGTTATGCAAAAGAGATTTAATTGGCAATATTGCTAAATTTAAGCTGTCTGTGCCTCTATTATGTCTGTATTATGCGTTTAATAGTGCACTCACTTGAACAGGATGATTAAACAATGAAAACCCCTAATTTAAAACTAAATGCAATGCTTGAAAGAGTACATCTGTCTATTCACTTGCTCTAAAAGATTTCACATTGAACTGTCAAATACGTTTAACTAGTTCAATCTCTTCACTATTCTCATTTTCATGAGCATATCCAGACCCCATTGTTAGACCTTGACATTCTAAGAACAGAACACTGGTTCTTTGACTCCTACAGGAAAGACAATTAAGTAATAAGCTTGCAATTGTTGTAGAGTAAGAAATTCCACAGAGGGAGTTCCTACAGACAAATGGTTATGTCAAAACTGGGGATGGGGACAGAAGAGAAATGAAAGGCTAGGAAAACATTCTTCACCATCCTGAGTAGTCTTTCAGACTGCTTATACCTACAGCCAGATCTGTTTCTCAGAGGAATGCTTTAAGAAAATCTGATCACTGATTGTGCTGAATTTATAGCACAGACAAAAAGCATATCAATAGTTCTGCATTTTAGAACACAGTCTGAATAGTGTTGAATAGGCAAGGCATGGGGCTAGACAGCAAAAACAGAGTAAATATATAAATACCCGCTGGATAATAAGTACTTTGCCTTAGACACTGCTGCATAACAAGCACATTGTCTTAGACACTGAAGTCAAGAGTCATATAGAGAAAAGAGTATGCTATAGTTAGAGGTTCTTATTAAATATGTGTGTGTGACATCATTTACCTGGACCTGATCAAAGCCTTTGACACTGTCCTGCACAACATCCTGGTCTCCAGCCTGGTGCAGTATGGGTTTGATGGACATACCATTCAGGGGATAAACAACTGGCTTGACAGCAACACACAAACAGTGGCTGTCAATGGTCCATGTCCAAATGGAGGCCAGCAACAAGACAAGTCCTTCAGGCATCACTACTGGGACCAGTCTTGTTTAACATCTTCATCAGGGACATGGACGATGGCATTGAGTGCACCCTCAGCAAGTTTGCTGACGACACCAAGCTGTGTGTTGCAGCAGGCACACTGGAGGGAAGGGACGCCATCCAGAGGGATCTTGACAGGCTGGAGAGGTGAGCCTATGACAATCTTATGAGGTTCAACAAGGCCAAATGCAAAGTCCTGCATCTGGGTCAGGGTGATCCCAAGCACAGATATAGGCTGGGCAGGGAATGGCTTGAGAGCAGCCCTGAAGAAAAGGACTTGGGGGTCCTGGTGGATGAGAAACTCAACATGAGCCACCAGTGTGCACTTGGAGTGCAGAAAGTCAATCACATCCTGTGCTGCATCAAGAGAAACATAGCCAGCAGGTCAAAGGAGGTAATTCTCCTCTCTACTCCATTCTGGTGAGACCTCACCTGGAGTATTGTGTCCAGTTCTGGAGCCCCTATTATAGGAACATGCTGGAATGTGTCCAGAGAAGGTCCATGAGGATGACTAGAGGGCTGGAGCACCCATACTATGAGACTGAAAGAGTTGTGGCTATTCAGTCTGGAGAAGAGAAGCCTCAGAGGAGACCTTATTGTGGCCTTCCAGTGTCTGAAGGGGGCCTACAAGAAAGCTGGGGAGGGACTTTTCAGTGTGTCAGGTAGTGATAGGACTAGGGGGAATAGAAAGCAACTAGAAATGGATAGAATCAGATTGGATGTTAGGAAGAAGTTCTTCCCCATGGAGGTGGTGAGACACTGCACAGGTTGCTTAGGGAGGTGGTAGAAGCCCCATCCCTTGAGGTTTTTAAGGCCAGGCTGGATGTGGCTCTGAGCAAACTGATCCAATGGGAGGGGTCCTGGTCCATGGCAGGGAGGTTGGAACTAGATGATCCTTGAGGTCACTTCCAACCCTAACAATTCTATGATTCTATGATTATATATATAGAATCGTAGAATATACTGACTTGAAAGGGAACTACACAGATCACCAGAGTTCAATTCACTAGTTCCTAAAATGAAACTATATAGCTAAGCATTATTTAGCTACAAATGACTGAATTTAAAATTATGGAAAAAAATTTCAAATAATATGCTATAAAGAGAGAGGTGAACTTCCCATCACAACTTGGGAAATTATTCTTACTGCTGACTAATATATAGGTTCAATCCAGTCAAGGGAGATGCTCCTGGTAATGAAAAAACTAATAAGGCATTAAAGATCAAGTAAACCATTTTGTTTTGTTGACACTGTATAAAAAAGTCATAGCTAGCCCATGATAAATCATTGACATACGCAGACAATTGAACTGCACAGCAAACTAATTAATCATCAGGTAAACTTAATATTTCATAGAATCATAGAATCAGTCAGGGTTGGAAGGGACCACAAGGATCATCTAGTTCCAACCCCTGCCATGGGCAGGGACACCCTACACTAGATCACGCTGGCCAGAGCCTCGTCCAGCCTGGGCTTAAACACCTCCAGGGACTGGGCCTCAACCACCTCCCTGGATAACCCATTCCGGGGCTTCACCACTCTCATGGTGAAGAACTTCCTCCTCACATCTAGCCTTAATCTCCCCATGTCCAGCTTCATTCCATTCCCCCTAGTCCTATCACTACCTGATAGCCTGAGAAGTCCCTCCCCAGCCTTCCTGTAGGCCCCCTTCAGATACTGGAAGGCCACAATGAGGTCACCTCGGAGCCTTCTCTTCTCCAGACTGCACAGCCCCAACTCCTTCAGTCTGTCCTCATAGGAGAGGTGCTCCAGCCCTCTGATCATCCTCGTTTTAGCACTATCTACTCTCTGAACATAAAAATATTAAAGCAGTGATCTGAGTATAGTTTAGTTAATACTTTATTCTGAGGAATACTTTTCAGTAGCTTGATGGCTTTTACCTGCAGTAAGTTTTTAAGACAAGATACTAGTGCCTTATTGGTCTGACTGACTGTTATTCATAAGATCGTCCTTCTCAGCAGCATTCACACAGAATACCCTAGCAGCCTGATGGGATACCCTTGACTTAGTGAAAACTATAAAAGACAGATAATTTTAAAGACCTTTGATATGTTATTAGTGTTCTCTCTTTCCAACTGGCCAAACAACAAACATTTGTGGATGACACCGCATACATTGTACAGACTTTAGGGGCTATTTTAAGAACTCTTTTCCTTCAAAACATTATTGAAGGATGCAGGAATGTAAAGACTATTGCTAGAAATGTACTCTCTCTAACTCCATGCCACAGATATTAAAATACATGAAATATTATCACGCTTGGAAGAGGTCATCTTGAGTGTGATCACACAGCACTTACAGGATGGCCAAGGGATCAGGCCCAGCCAGCATGGATTTAGGAAGGTCAGGTCCTGCCTGACCAACCTGATCTCCTTCTGTGATCAGGTGACCTGCCTGGTGGATGTGGGGAGACCTGTGGATGTAGTCTACCTGGACCTGGCAGATGAGGCTGCTAAACCCCTCTCTATTCCATTCCAAAAATTCATGGCAGACTGGGGAAGTCCCCACAGACTGAAAAAGGGGAAACATTGCTCCCATTTTCAAAAAGGGCAAGAAGGAAAAACCAGGGAACTACAGGCCAGTCAGTCTCACCTCTGCGCCCGGAAAGATCATGGAGCAGATCCTCCTGGTGGCACTAATAATTCAGAAGAATAGTGAAGAGGTGATTTGGAACGGTCAGCATGGCTTTGCCAAGGGAAAATCCTGCCTGACAAACCTGGTGGCCTTCTATGAACACGTGACAACATTAATAGATGAGGGGCGAGCAACTGCTGTCATTTACCTGGACCTGAGCAAAGCCTTCGACACTGTCCCGCACCACCTCCTGGTCTCCAAGCTGGCAACACATGGGTTTGATGGATGGACCACTAGATGGATAAAGAACTGGCTTGATGGCTGCACCCAAAGAGTGGCTGTCAACGGGTCCATGTCCCAGTGGAGGCCAGTGACAAGCAGAGTCCCTCAGGGGCCAGTCCTGGGACCTGTCTTGTTCAACATCTTCGTGGGAGACATGGACAGTGGCATCGAGTGCACTGTCAGCAAGTCTGCTGATGACACCAAGCTGTGTGGTGCAGTGGACACGCTGGAGGGAAGGGATGGCATCCAGAGGGACCTTGACAGGCTGGAGAGGTGGGCACAAGCCAACCTCATGAGCTTCAACAAGACCAAGGGCAGGGTCCTGCATCTGGGTCGAGGCAATCCCAGGCACAAGTACAGGCTGGGCAGGGACTGGCTGGAGAGCAGCCCTGAGGAGAGAGACTTGGGGGTGCTGGTGGACAAGAAGCTCAACAGGCGCTCTCAATGTGCACTTGCAGCCTGGAAAGCCAATCAGATCCTGGGCTGCATCAAGAGAAGTGTGGCCAGCAGGTCAAGGGAGGTGTTTCTTCCCCTCTACTCAGCCCTGGTGAGAGCCCACCTGGAGTACTGCATCCAGTTCTGGAGCTCCTATTACAGGAGGGATGTGGACGTGCTGGAAGATGTCCAGAGAAGGGCCACAAGGATGATCAGAGGGCTGGAGCACCTTTCCTATGAGGACAGACTGAAGGAGTTGGGGCTGTTCAGTCTGGAGAAGAGAAGGCTCTGAGGTGACCTCATTGTGGCCTTCCAGTATGCGAAGGGGGCCTACAGGAAGGCTGGGGAGGGACTTCTCAGGCTATCAGGTAGTGATAGGACTAGGGGGAATGGAATGAAGCTGGAGGTGGGGAGATTCAGGCTGGAGGTGTGGAGGAGGTTCTTCCCCATGAGAGTGGTGAAGCCCTGGAATGGGTTATCCAGGGGGTGGTTGAGGCCCCATCCCTGGAAGTGTTTAAGCCCAGGCTGGATGAGGCTCTGGCCAGGGTGATTTAGTGTAGGGTGTCCCTGCCCATGGCAGGGGGGTTGGAACTCGATGATCCTTGTTGTCCCTTCCAACCCTGACTGATACTATGATACTATGACACTATGATGACCTCTGCAAGGCCTTTGGTACCGTCCCCCACAGCATACTCCTGGCCAAGCTATCAGCCCATGGCTTGGACAGGGGCATGCTGTGTTGGGTTTGGGAAGTGGCTGGAGGGCTGAGCCCAGAGAGTGGTGGTGAATGGTGCCACATCTAGCTGGCACCCTGTCACTAGTGGTGTGCCCCAAGGATCACTGCTGGGCCCCATGCTCTTTAACATCTTTATTGATGATCTGGATGAGGGCATTGAGTCCATCATCAGTCAATTTGCGGATGACACCAAGCTGGGGGCAGGAGTTCATCTGCTGGAGGTTAGAGAAGCTTTGCAGAGGGACCTCGACAGGCTGGACAGATGGGGAGAATCCAATGGCATGAGATTTAACACATCCAAGTGCCAGGTTCTGCACATTGGCCACAACAACCCCATGCAGTGCTACAGGCTGGGGTCAGAGTGTCTGGAGAGCGGCCAGGCAGAGAGGGACCTGGAGGTACTGGTTGATGGTAGGCTGAACATGAGCCTGCAGTGTGCCCAGTCAGCCAAGAAGGCCAATGGCATCCTGGCCTGCATCAGGAACCGTGTGGCCAGCAGGAGCAGGGAGGTCATTCTGCCCCTGTACACTGCACTGGTTAGGCCACACCTTGAGTCCTGTGTCCAGTTCTGGGCGCCTCAGTTTAGGAAGGATGTTGCCTTGCTGGAGCGTGTCCAGAGAAGGGCAACAAAGTTGGTGAGAGGTTTGAAATACAAGCCCTATGAAGAGAGGCTGAGGGAGCTGGGGTTGCTTAGCCTGGAGAAGAGGAGACTGAGGGCTGACCTCATTGCTCTCTACAACTACCTGAAGGGAGGTTGTAGCCAGGCAGAGGTTGGTCTCTTCTCCCAGGCAGCCAGTACCTGAACAAGAGGACACAGCCTCAGACTGTGCCAGGGCAGGTTTAGACTGGATGTTAGGAAGAAGTTTTATACAGAGAGGGTTATTTCCTATTGGAATGGGCTGCCTGGGGAGGTGGTGGAGTCACCTTCACTGGAGGTGTTCAGGAGGAGACTTGATGGGGTGCTTGGTGCCATGGTTTAGTTGTTTAGGTGGGTTAGATTGGTTGATAGGTTGGACGTGATGATCTTGAAGGTCTCTTTCAACCTGCTGTGTTGTATTGTATTGTATTGTATTGTATTGTAAGTGTAAAGACTTGACAAGAGTTGTTTGCGTTCTTCTAGATTTGGGCTCACACCCTGGTGCTGGTTCTGCATATTTTATCTGTCTCTCACAATGCATGATTTGTAGGGTTTTCTTGGAAGTTTTACAGGGAGGAGTGAGGCATTTCAGGTGCCTGGTCACCTCATAAGATGTCTGGACATGCCCCATTAGCCTTATTTACAGCCATAGAAAACTTGCCAGAAATGGATCACTAACCGATTGTCACAGAACATGTCCTATTTTGCTTCTGCTTGGTCATTCGGCACAATCTCTCACACCTGGAAAGACTTTTCCTAATGTCACTGTTATTATTCAAGTAATTGTTTTTTTGGTTGTTTGTTGTGTTTTGTTTTGGTTTTTTTTTTAGTGAGATTATCAATTTGTTTTTAATCCTGAGAATTTATTACAGCAAGCTCTTTGTTACTAGACAAGTTAACATCACATGGAACAGTGGACCAATGTCTATAAAGATATGTAAATAGTTCTGTCTTGCAAGAAATCAAATATTTCTTACAACAAGTGCTTTTGTAAAATAAAAATGGGGTTCTCACAGCATGATGTGCTTGATTTCTCAAGGTTGTGATAAAGTGTAGGAGGAAATGGACAAAGTAGGAAATGCCCCCATGTTGGAGCATTCCTCAATATCAATGTGGGCTGGGGGATGATGAAATTGAGGGTAGCCCTGCAGAAAAGGACTTGGGGGTGCTGGTGAGGGAGAAGCTGGACATGAGCCAACAATGCGCACTTGCAGCCCAGAAGTCCAATTGCATCCTGGGCTCCATCTGAAAAAGCGTGGTGATTCTATCACTTTGCTCTGGTAAGACCTCTCTTGGAGTACTGTGCCCAGCTGTGGGGGCTCCCAACACAAGACAGACATGAAACTGCTGGATGGGATCCAGAGGAGATCCACAAAGATGACCAGAAGGCTGGAGCACCTCTCCCATAAAGACAGGCTGAAAGAACTGGGTCTGTTCAGCCTGGGGAAGAGAACGATCTAGGGAGACCTTATAACTACATTTTAATATCTGAAGGAAACTTCAGGAGTGCTGGGGAAGGACTGCTTAGAAGGGCTTGTGGCTGTAGGATGAGTGGCCATGATTTTAAGCTGGAGCAGGGTAGATTTAAGTTGGACACAAGGAAGAAGTTCTTTATAACGGGAATGGTAAAATGCTGGAACAAGTTAACCAGGAATGCCCACGTCCTGCCACTGGAGACATTCAAGATCAGACTTGATGTGGCCCTGGTCAGCCTGATCTAGTTGGAGGTGTCCTTCCTCACTGCAGGGAGGTTGGACAAGATGACTTTTGAGGGTCCCTACCAGTCTAGTGCAATCTGTGAATCTGTGAAAAGAGAAAGTCTTATCTTGGAATGAATAATCTGTCAATGACTGCCTGGCTGTTATATTTCTGCTTCCTGCTTGGATCCTTTAATGAAGTTTCACTGAATGGGAACAGACTTGTTGTGGCTGTGCTGATCAAAACTTGTTTCATTGTACTAATGCTGTCTCTTTCTGTCACTTGCAGTTGATATGTATTGATTATATTTACAATGGTAATAAAGATGATATTGCATTATGAATCAGATAAAAATATGTATGATTCATCATCTACAATACAATTTTGATGTGTTCTATCATATTTCCCCATGGATGCAAAAGTAAAACACACAAAATCACACACAATTATTATCAGTCTTGTGGGTTTTTTCATCAGGGCAATCAGGTGGTTTTTACTGGCAGGCAAATTCAGAACCAAACACACACATGTATTTCTGTATACATGAATACACATATTTGGATACATTCATGTACAGTTATTTATGCACACATATATATATTTGTAAAAAAATATTTTACCAAAACCAAATTTGGCTCAAAGGCTCTCTCTATTTATTTTTTTTTCTTTCTTTATGGTGTGGTTTTCAGTTGCACTCAGATTGTGTAAACTGAGTATTTTATTCCATTTCCTAAATATACCCTAACACAGACTCCACATTTCAGAATATTTTATAGCATTCTATATTTCTGTGATGCAAGTACAGAACACTACTTGCATGTGTAGAGCTTTGCTCTCCCATTTGCCTAAATTGAGGTAGAAAGTTTTGAATAAACTTCTCTTTCTAGTTGTTTCCATGGGTGCCATCATATTTGCCATCAAAATATACTTATATCCTTCTCGCTCATATGACTTTTAGGAATCAGTGTGTAAAAGGAAGACTGCTGCAAATTTTCATGCACACAGTTTGTAGAAAGGAGAGAGGGTAAAGCTGATTTTATGGTAAAATTTAAAAGATGAGAGATTATCAAAGAACTTCCAACAAAAAGGGGGAAAAATCAATTCAGGTAGCAGAGAAAGAAAAAAATAGGGGAAGGGAGGGGAGGGGAAGGGAAGGTTTGGGAAGGGAAAGTTTGGGAAGGGAAGGTTTGGGAAGGGAAAGTTTGGGAAGGTTTGGGAAGGGAAGGTTTGGGAAGGGAAGGTTTGGGAAGGGAAGGTTTGGGAAGGGAAGGGAAGGTTTGAGAAGGGAAGGTTTGGGAAGGGAAGGAAGGTTTGGGAAGGGAAGGGAAGGTTTGGGAAGGGAAGGTTTGGGAAGGGAAGGTAAGGTTTGGGAAGGTTTGGGAAGGTTTGGGAAGGGAAGGGAAGGGAAGGTTTGGGAAGGGAAGGTTTGGGAAGGTTTGGGAAGGGAAGGGAAGGTTTGGGAAGGTTTGGGAAGGGAAGGGAAGGTTTGCGAAGGTTAGGGAAGGGAAGGGAAGGGAAGGAAGGTTTGGGAAGGGAAGGTTTGGGAAGGGAAGGGAAGGGAAGGGAAGGGAAGGGAAGGGAAGGGAAGGAAGGAAGGGAAGGGAAGGGAAGGGAAGGGAAGGGAAGGGAAGGAAGGGAAGGGAAGGGAAGGAAGGGAAGGTTTGGGAAGGTTTGGGAAGGTTTGGGAAGGGAAGGAAGGCTTGGGAAGGTTTGGGAAGGTTTGGGAAGGTTTGGGAAGGGAAGGTTTGGGAAGGTTTGGGAAGGTTTGGGAAGGTTTGGGAAGGTTTGGGAAGGTTTGGGAAGGTTTGGGAAGGGAAGGAAGGGAAGGAAGGAAGGGAAGGGAAGGAAGGGAAGGGAAGGAAGGGAAGGGAAGGAAAGGAAGGGAAGGGGAAGGGGAAGGGAAAAGGGAAGGGAAGGAAGGAAGGGAAGGGAAGGGAAGGGAAGGGAAGGGAAGGGAAGGGAAGGAAGGGAAGGAAGGGAAGGAAGGGAAGGGAAGGGAAGGAAGGTTTGGGAAGGGAAGGTTTGGGAAGGGAAGGGAAGGTTTGGGAAGGGAAGGTTTGGGAAGGTTTGGGAAGGTTTGGGAAGGTTTGGGAAGGTTTGGGAAGGGAAAGGTTTGGGAAGGTTTAGGGAAGGTTTGGGAAGGAAAGGTTTGGGAAGGGAAGGTTTGGGAAGGGAAGGTTTGGGAAGGGAAGGTTTGGGAAGGTTTGGGAAGGTTTGGGAAGGTTTGGGAAGGTTTGGGAAGGTTTGGGAAGGGAAGGGAAGGGAAGGGAAGGGAAGGGAAGGAAGGGAAGGAAGGAAGGAAGGAAGGAAGGAAGGAAGGGAAGGGAAGGAAGGGAAGGGAAGGAAGGAAGGTTTGGGAAGGAAGGTTTGGGAAGGGAAGGGAAGGTTTGGGAAGGGAAGGGAAGGGAAGGGAAGGTTTGGGAAGGTTTGGGAAGGAAGGGAAGGGAAGGTTTGGGAAGGGAAGGGAAGGGGAAGGGGAAGGTTTGGGAAGGAAGGTTTGGGAAGGAAGGTTTGGGAAGGGAAGGGAAGGTTTGGGAAGGTTAGGAAGGGAAGGGAAGGAAGGGAAGGAAGGGGAAGGGGAAGGGAAGGGAAGGGAAGGGAAGGAAGGAAGGAAGGAAGGAAGGGAAGGAAGGGAAGGAAGGGAAGGGAGAATGAATGAATGGAATGGAATGGAATGGAATGGAATGGAATGGAATGGAATGGAATGGAATGGAATGGAATGGAATGAATGGAATGAATGGAATGGAATGGAATGGAATGGAATGGAATGGAATGGAATGGAATGGAATGGAATGGAATGGAATGGAATGGAATGAATGGAATGGAATGGAATGGAATGAATGGAATGGAATGGAATGGAATGGAATGGAATGGAATGGAATGGAATGGAATGGAATGGAATGAATGAATGGAATGGAATGGAATGGAATGGAATGGAATGGAATGAATGGAATGGAATGGAATGGAATGAATGAATGGAATGGAATGGAATGGAATGGAATGAATGGAATGGAATGGAATGAATGGAATGGAATGGAATGGAATGGAATGGAATGGAATGGAATGGAATGGAATGGAATGAATGGAATGGAATGGAATGGAATGGAATGGAATGGAATGGAATGGAATGGAATGAATGGAATGGAATGAATGGAATGGAATGAATGGAATGGAATGGAATGGAATGGAATGGAATGGAATGGAATGGAATGGAATGGAATGGAATGGAATGGAATGGAATGGAATGGAATGAATGGAATGGAATGGAATGGAATGGAATGGAATGGAATGGAATGGAATGGAATGGAATGGAATGGAATGGAATGGAATGGAATGGAATGGAATGGAATGGAATGAATGAATGGAATGGAATGGAATGGAATGGAATGGAATGGAATGGAATGGAATGGAATGGAATGGAATGGAATGGAATGAATGAATGAATGGAATGGAATGGAATGGAATGGAATGGAATGGAATGGAATGAATGGAATGGAATGGAATGGAATGGAATGAATGGAATGGAATGAATGGAATGGAATGGAATGGAATGGAATGGAATGGAATGGAATGGAATGGAATGGAATGGAATGAATGGAATGGAATGGAATGGAATGGAATGGAATGGAATGAATGGAATGGAATGGAATGAATGGAATGGAATGGAATGGAATGGAATGGAATGGAATGGAATGGAATGGAATGAATGAATGGAATGGAATGGAATGGAATGGAATGGAATGGAATGGAATGGAATGGAATGGAATGGAATGGAATGGAATGGAATGGAATGGAATGGAATGGAATGGAATGGAATGGAATGGAATGGAATGGAATGAATGGAATGGAATGGAATGGAATGGAATGGAATGGAATGGAATGGAATGGAATGGAATGGAATGGAATGGAATGGAATGAATGAATGGAATGGAATGGAATGGAATGGAATGGAATGGAATGGAATGGAATGGAATGAATGGAATGGAATGAATGGAATGGAATGGAATGGAATGGAATGGAATGGAATGGAATGAATGGAATGGAATGGAATGGAATGGAATGGAATGAATGGAATGGAATGGAATGGAATGGAATGGAATGGAATGGAATGGAATGGAATGGAATGGAATGGAATGGAATGGAATGAATGGAATGGAATGGAATGGAATGGAATGAATGGAATGGAATGAATGAATGGAATGGAATGGAATGGAATGGAATGGAATGGAATGGAATGGAATGAATGGAATGGAATGAATGGAATGGAATGGAATGGAATGGAATGGAATGGAATGGAATGGAATGGAATGGAATGGAATGGAATGAATGGAATGGAATGGAATGAATGGAATGAATGGAATGAATGGAATGGAATGGAATGGAATGGAATGGAATGGAATGGAATGGAATGGAATGAATGGAATGGAATGGAATGGAATGGAATGGAATGGAATGGAATGGAATGGAATGGAATGGAATGGAATGGAATGAATGGAATGGAATGGAATGAATGAATGGAATGGAATGGAATGGAATGGAATGAATGGAATGGAATGGAATGGAATGGAATGGAATGAATGGAATGGAATGGAATGGAATGGAATGGAATGGAATGGAATGGAATGGAATGAATGAATGGAATGGAATGGAATGGAATGAATGAATGGAATGGAATGGAATGGAATGGAATGGAATGGAATGGAATGGAATGGAATGAATGGAATGAATGGAATGAATGGAATGGAATGGAATGGAATGGAATGGAATGGAATGGAATGGAATGGAATGGAATGGAATGGAATGGAATGGAATGGAATGGAATGGAATGGAATGGAATGGAATGGAATGGAATGAATGGAATGGAATGGAATGGAATGAATGGAATGAATGGAATGGAATGGAATGGAATGGAATGGAATGAATGGAATGAATGAATGGAATGGAATGGAATGAATGGAATGGAATGGAATGGAATGGAATGGAATGGAATGGAATGGAATGGAATGGAATGGAATGGAATGGAATGGAATGGAATGGAATGGAATGGAATGGAATGGAATGGAATGAATGGAATGGAATGGAATGGAATGGAATGAATGGAATGGAATGGAATGAATGAATGAATGGAATGGAATGGAATGGAATGGAATGGAATGGAATGGAATGGAATGGAATGAATGGAATGGAATGGAATGGAATGGAATGGAATGGAATGAATGGAATGGAATGGAATGGAATGAATGGAATGAATGGAATGGAATGGAATGGAATGGAATGGAATGGAATGGAATGGAATGGAATGGAATGGAATGGAATGGAATGGAATGGAATGGAATGAATGGAATGGAATGGAATGGAATGGAATGGAATGGAATGGAATGAATGGAATGGAATGGAATGGAATGGAATGGAATGGAATGGAATGGAATGGAATGGAATGGAATGAATGGAATGGAATGGAATGGAATGGAATGGAATGGAATGGAAATGGAATGGAATGGAATGGAATGGAATGGAATGGAATGGAATGGAATGGAATGAATGGAATGGAATGGAATGGAATGGAATGGAATGGAATGGAATGGAATGGAATGGAATGGAATGGAATGGAATGGAATGAATGGAATGGAATGGAATGGAATGGAATGGAATGGAATGGAAATGGAATGGAATGGAATGGAATGGAATGGAATGGAATGGAATGGAATGGAATGGAATGGAATGGAATGGAATGGAATGGAATGGAATGGAATGGAATGGAATGGAATGGAATGGAATGAATGAATGGAATGGAATGGAATGGAATGGAATGGAATGGAATGGAATGGAATGGAATGGAATCCAATGAATGAATGGAATGGAATGGAATGGAATGGAATGGAATGGAATGGAATGGAATGGAATGGAATGGAATGGAATGAATGGAATGGAATGGAATGGAATGGAATGGAATGGAATGGAATGGAATGGAATGGAATGGAATGGAATGGAATGGAATGGAATGGAATGGAATGGAAATGGAATGGAATGGAATGGAATGAATGGAATGGAATGGAATGAATGGAATGGAATGGAATGGAATGGGAATGGAATGGAATGGAATGGAATGGAATGGAATGGAATGGAATGGAATGGAATGAATGGAATGGAATGGAATGGAATGGAATGGAATGGAATGGAATGGAATGGAATGAATGGAATGAATGGAATGGAAGGGAATGGAATGGAATGGAATGGAAGGGAAGGAAGGAAGGGAAGGGAAGGAAGGAAGGGGGAAAGGAAGGGGAAGGGAAGGGAAGGAAGGGAAGGGAAGGGAAGGGAAGGGAAGGGAAGGGAAGGGAAGGGAAGGGAAGGGAAGGAAGGGAAGGGAAGGAAGGGAAGGGAAGGAAGGTTTGGGAAGGGAAGGAAGGGAAGGGAAGGGAAGGGAAGGGAAGGGAAGGAAGGGAAGGGAAGGGAAGGGAAGGGAAGGGAAGGTTTGGGAGGGAAGGGAAGGGAAGGGAAGGGAAGGGAAGGGAAGGGAAGGGAAGGGAAGGGAAGGGAAGGGAAGGGAAGGGAAGGGAAGGGAAGGGAAGGGAAGGGAAGGGAAGGGAAGGAAGGGAAGGGAAGGGAAGGGGGAAGGGAAGGGAAGGGAAGGGAAGGGGGAAGGGAAGGGGGAAGGGAAGGGAAGGGAAGGGAAGGTTTGGGAAGGGAAGGAAGGGAAGGGAAGGGAAGGGAAGGTTTGGGAAGGGAAGGGAAGGGAAGGGAAGGGAAGGGAAGGGAAGGGAAGGGAAGGGAAGGGAAGGGAAGGGAAGGGAAGGGAAGGGAAGGGAAGGGAAGGGAAGGGAAGGGAAGGGAAGGGAAGGGAAGGGAAGGGAAGGGAAGGGAAGGGAAGGGAAGGGAAGGGAAGGGAAGGGAAGGGAAGGGAAGGGAAGGAAGGGAAGGGAAGGGAAGGGAAGGGAAGGGAAGGGAAGGGAAGGGAAGGGAAGGGAAGGGAAGGGAAGGTTTGGGAAGGGAAGGGAAGGTTTGGGAAGGGAGGGAAGGGAAGGGAAGGGAAGGTTTGGGAAGGGAGGGAAGGTTTGGGAAGGGAAGGGAAGGGAAGGGAAGGGAAGGGAAGGGAAGGGAAGGGAAGGGAAGGGAAGGTTTGGGAAGGGAAGGTTTGGGAAGGGAAGGGAAGGGAAGGGAAGGAAGGAAGGGAAGGGAAGGGAAGGGAAGGTTTGGGAAGGGAAGGGAAGGTTTGGGAAGGGAAGGGAAGGGAAGGGAAGGGAAGGGAAGGGAAGGGAAGGGAAGGGAAGGGCCCTGTACTTCTGAAATTGTGAAGTGCCAGGCCACTGGATGTACACATCCCAATAGATTCTGTTATCTCTGTTACCCCTCTCCTCCCCTGGTGGGAGGCAGGGCACCCCTAATTATGGGGAACATGCCCACATGTGCAATGAGCACATGGTACAGTGTTAGAACGGAGCCACTGTTGGAGCTATTAGAGTTGTCCTGGGGAACTGTGGAAGTAACAGCTCCCCTTCTGGTATTGCTACCTCGGGTTCTGCCACTTTGCAGTTCCCTCAGTCTCCTGAAAAGATTAGCAGTTGGTTGACCATCCCATCTGCTCATGTTCTCACCAAACTGATCACGCAGAGTTATCCAAATACTTGCACGTGATTGCCTTGGTGGTCTGTTTTGGTTGGATCTGTTTTGGAATGACCTGTTTTGGAATGACATCCTTGGAGGATGTCTGTTCCTCACAGAGGAAACCTGTATCCATCTGGAGGAAGAATTGGAATTATCTCTTTGTGTCAATTGGGAGATGGTATTTTTAAAATCATCCTTCAGCTCTTTCATGCAATTCTCAATTTTTCCAGACAGAGTTTCAATGGCTGAAACCAAAGAAACACGTGTCATGCTATCCTCCAATTGTCTCATCTGATCAGTGAATTGGCCAATCAGTAGGAGGAGCTCCACCATAATTTCTTGCCACAATTCTTCTTGCCAGAATATTTGCATAATTAGGAGGAGCAAGTTTGATGAGCTTTTTAGCAAGACCAGTTCCTACAGGAATTTCATCAGGATTCAGAGTCTCATGGCCACCATAGAGTACCTCTCTAACAGCAAATTCTCTCAGACGCTTAATTCCCTCATCTATGGTAGTCCGGGGTTTAGCATTCCATGGAAGATCATCTCGGGAAGGATACCTCATGAGAGTTGCCATTAAAAGGCGTATCCACAGAGTAACCTCACTGAGAGTCCTGCCCAGATGTCTATCTATTCCATTGTCCTTTGAGAGAGTTCCTAGTTGAGCTGCTGACTTGTCTCCAACTACCAGAGCTGGAGCACCTGTATCCTAACATCTGCTAAGCCAAGCTAGAATTGGCTCCTTATCTGCTCTGATATAATCCTTACGCACAATACCTCCAATTCTTCACGCGGTGACAAACAGCTCTCAATGTCATCTGACTCCTCCTCCTCTGCCTCCTCTTCCTGAAGTTCGTGTCCCAATAATCTTACTGTCACTCTCCTAAGAATCTGCTTAAGGTCAGGGGTACCACCTTTAGTTGTTCTGCTATCAGCAATTTGCCCTGCATCTCCATCCAGTGATGATCTCAATAACTCAGCTATATCTTTAAGACAAACCTTTTCCTCCATCTCAGCAGGGTCTCTTTGAGCAGAAGTTCCCTCACCAGGATCCTGCTGCTCTCCCCATCAGCATCTGGATCAGCTTTGCCCTTTCTTCTTCTCGTACTTAGAACAGCTACCTGCTTAACTGGAGCTGTGTTTGGATTTACAGCTGGCTTAATAGAAGCTGACAGGTTTTGAGACGAATCAGCTGCTGTGGAGGACACTTCCGGTCCTGCCGAAGAAGAAGGAGGAAATGGCTTTGCCTCATTAATGGCTGCCGAGGGCGTGGAAGCCATGTTAGGAGCTGCCGCTGCCGCTGGCTG
The DNA here is from genome assembly GCA_033816785.1 of Picus viridis. Taxonomy (NCBI): domain Eukaryota; kingdom Metazoa; phylum Chordata; class Aves; order Piciformes; family Picidae; genus Picus; species Picus viridis. The sequence continues at coordinate 43,791,097 of CM066606.1, forward strand.
ATTGCCAGAGCCACCAACAGCACCGTTCAGAGCAGCCTTTCCGATGGACTTTTTAGCCTTGTTGTTAACTGATACGGATTCTGCATTCTCCTCATCACTAGATACCTCTGGGGTAGAGTTAGAGCTGCGCTTTCTGCGTTTCGATCTACGCTAATTACAAAGCACGCTTTAGACACTTTTTTTCTCCCGATAGAGAGCATATAACAAGAACACATTACTTATCACCAACAGCAGGATTGCACACATAAAATAAATCACCTTTGGATCCCAGCCATCACTTAAAACAACCCTTTCGCCTGCCGGGATCTTAAACTCCTTTATCTCTATGGGCAGAGTGCTGGAGGTCACATTCCCGTATCTGTTAAGCCAGAAGAATCCCAGGCACCGGTCGTAAAGAAGCTGAATCTTATACTTAAACCATAAATACAATCTATACATCAAGTATCTGCCTAAGCGATCGAAAATCATTCCCATGAAGTACTTGTAGACCAGTACCGAACAAACTGAAAAGACCAAACGTTCTAAAAGCCAAAACACTTTCATGTTTGCAACTCCGACTCGAGCAGGCAATAAATCAAGCAACCTTTTTGCCCAGCTTCTGGACAGCAATTATCCACAAGCCCCACGTTGGGCGCTAATTAAAAATATGTGGTGGAGTAGGAAGGTTCCCACACACACACACACAAAAGAATTCCACAGCTAACTCAGCCGGAGAAGCAGATGAAAGCTGTATTTTACAAGCAGATATGGAATGCAATGAATATGTACAAAAATATACAATATTTACAATATATACAGAAGTATACAGCAATGTATGTAATACAGGAAACCTTTCCCCAACCCCCCTGCGGCCAGGGGCGTTCGGTCTGCCCCTCCCTTCTCCCTCCCTACCTCCCCTTTTTCCCAAAAGGGTTAGAGAGAAAGAGAAAGGAAGGTAATTAAAAGGGTGAAAACTTGTTAAAGCTCAAAGCAGATGCAAAAGTTAGTTTTCTCTTATCTGGTTAGCAAGAATCGTAGAGAGAAACGAGCCAGCTCACAGTACAGGGGGAAGAAGAAGACAACTGACTGCCCCCCCGACTGAAAGACTAAGCCAGAACCTACAGCCGGGTTCCACCAATGAAATTGGATTAGCATATCTCTTGTTTTCATTTATATACCAAAATATTCAGCCAGAGTGTTCAGAAAGTGTCCTTCTCTTAAAGGCACAGCCTAAACCGGTCACAGGCCCAGAACTGGACACAGGACTCAAGATGTGGCCTAACCAGTGCTGAGTACAGGGGCACAATGACTTCCCAGTTCCTGGTGGCCACACTATTCCTAATGCAGGCCAGAATCCTCATACAGGCCAGAATGCCATTGGCCTTCTTGGCTGCCTGGGCACACTGCTGGCTCACATTTAGCCTACTATCGACCAGTGCCCCCAGGTCCCTTTCTGCCTGGCTGCTCTCCAGCCACTCTGACCCCAGCCTGTACCACTGCATGGGGTTGTTGTGGCCAAAGTGCAGCACCCCGCACTTGAACTTGTTGACTCGCATGACTGGAGTGCTGCAATTGACAGCTACAGGCTCTTCAGGAGAGACAGGCAAGGAAGAAGGGGTGGAGGGGTGGCCCTGTACATCAGGGAGGCACTGGATGCTGCTGAGATGGAGATCAGGGATGATAGGTTTGAGTGCTTGTGGGAGAGATTTAGAGGGAAGACCAACAGGGCAGACATCCTGGTTGGAGTCTGTTATAGACCACCCAACCAGGAGGAGGATGTTGATGAGGCATTCTATAGGCAGCTTAAGGCTGTCTCAAGATCGCCTGACCTCGTTCTCATGGGTGACTTCAACCTGCCTGATATCTGCTGGGATCTCAACACAGCAGAGAGGAGGCAGTCTAGGAGGTTCTTAGAGTGCATGGAGGACAGCTTCTTATCCCAGGTGCTGCGTGAGCCTACCAGGGGTAAGGCTATGCTTGACCTCCTCTTCACCAACAGGGAAGGGCTGGTCGGTGATGTGGTGGTCGGAGGGTGTTTAGCCGCAAGTGATCATGAGAGAATTGAATTTTCTGTATTCAGCCAAGCCAAGAGGGGGAGCAAGAAGACCTCCACTCTGGACTTCCGGAGGGCAGACTTCAGGCTACTCAAGGAACTAATTCAGAGGGTTCCTTGGGAATCAGCCCTCAAAACAAAGGGGTCCAGGAGAGCTGGACCTACTTCAAGGTAGAACTATTGAAGGTGCAAGAACAGGCTGTGCCGGTGTGCCGGAAGATGAGACGCCGGGGCAGACGGCCAGCCTGGATGGGTAATGAAATTTTAATAGAACTAAGGGAAAAAAGAGGGTGTATCATCTTTGGAAGAAAGTGGAGGCAACCTACGGAATGTTTGGGGATGTTGCTAGGACATGCTGGAAGAAAATTAGGGAGGCAAAAGCCCATTTAGAACTTAGACTGGCCTCTGCTGTGAAGGACAACAAAAAGTCCTTCTATAAATACATCAATAGCAAGAAGAAGGGCAAGGACAACCTCCACTCCTTGGTTGACATGGAGGGGAACGTTGTAACAAAGGATGAGGAAAAGGCAGAGGTACTTAACACCTTCTTTGCCTCAGTCTTCAATAGCAGGGCAGAACGTCTTCCAGACAGCTGGCCTGCAGAGCTGGCAGATGGAGCCAGAGAGCTGCATAGTTTCCCACTGCTCCAAGAGGAAGTTAGAGATCTACTGAGCCGCTTGGACCCCCACAAGGCCATGGGACCGGATGGGATCCATCCTAGGGTGCTGAGATTGCTGACAGATGAGCTGTCCAAGCCACTTTCCATCATTTTTCAGCAGTCCTGGCTCACTGGAGAGGTCCCAGAAGAGTGGAAGCTGGCCAACGTGGTGCCCATCCACAAGAAGGGCCGGTTGGATGAGCCAGGGAATTATAGGCCTGTCAGCCTGACCTCAGTGCCAGACAAGATTATGGAACAGGTCATCTTGTGTGCGATCACACAGCACGTACAGGATGGCCAGGGGCTCAGGCCTAGCCAGCATGGATTTAGGAGGTGCAGGTCCTACCTGACCAACCTGATCTCCTTCTACAATCAGTTTACCCACCTGGTGGATGTGGGGAGGCCTGTGGATGTGGTCTACCTGGACCTCAGCAAGGCCTTTGACACCGTCCCCCACAGAAAACTCCTGGCCAAGCTGGCAGCCTGTGGCTTGGACAGGAGCACACTGTGTTGGGTTAGGAACTGGCTGGAGGGCCGAGCCCAGAGACTGGTGGTGAATGGCGCCACATCCAGCTGGCGGCCTGTCACTAGTGGTGTGCCCCAGGGATCAGTACTGGGCCCCATGCTCTTCGACATCTTTATTGATGATCTGGATGAGGGCATTGAGTCCATCATCAGTAAATTTGCAGATGACACCAAGCTGGGGGCAGGAGTTGATTTGCTGGAGGGTAGAGAGGCTTTGCAGAGGGACCTCGACAGGCTGGATAGATGGGCAGAGTCCAATGGCATGAGATTTAACACATCCAAGTGCTGGGTTCTGCATATTGGCCACAACAACCCCAGGCAGTGCTACAAGCTGGGGTCAGAGTGGCTGGAGAGTGGCCAGGCAGAGAGGGACCTGGGGGTACTGGTTGATGGTAGGCTGAACATGAGCCTGCAGTGTGCCCAGGCAGCCGAGAAGGCCAATGGCATCCTGGCTTACATCAGGAACAGTGTGGCCAGCAGGAGCAGGGAGGTCATTCTGCCCCTGTACACTGCACTGGTTAGGCTGCACCTTGAGTCCTGTGTCCAGTTCTGGGCCCCTCAGTTTAGGAAGGATGTTGACTTGCTGGAACGTGTCCAGAGAAGGGCAACAAAGCTGGTGAGGGGTTTGGAACACAAGCCCTATGAGGAAAGGCTGAGGGAGCTGGGGTTGCTTAGCCTGGAGAAGAGGAGACTGAGGGGTGACCTTATTGCTCTCTACAACTACCTGAAGGGAGGTTGTAGCCAGGCAGAGGTTGGCCTCTTCTCCCAGGCAACCAGCATCAGAACAAGAGGACACAGTCTCACTCTGCGCCAGGGCAGGTTTAGGCTGGATGTTAGGAAGAAGTTCTACACGGAGAGAGTGATTGGCCATTGGAATCGGCATTGGAGGTGGTGGAGTCACCTTCACTGGAGGTGTTCAGGAGAAGACTTGATGGGGTGCTTGGCTGTATGGTCTAGTTGTTGGGTGGGTTGGATTGTTTAATGGGTTGGACGCAATGATCTTGAAGGTCTCTTCCAACCTGGTGTATTGTATTGTATTGTATTGTATTGTATTGTATTGTTGTATTGTATTGAATGCCATCATGTCGGACTCTGCCCATCTGTCCAGCCCGTCAACGTCTATCTGCAGAGCCCTCCTACCCTCTAACCGATCAACACCTGCTCCCAACTTGGTCTCATCTGCAAATTCACTGATGACTGACTCAATCCCCTCATCCAGATCATCAATAAAGACACTGTATAGGATTGGGCCCAGCAGTGATCCCTATGGGACACCACTAGTGACTGGCTGCCAGCTGGATGTGGCACCATTCACCACCACTCTCTGGGCTCAGCCCTCCAGCCACTTCCTAATCCAGTGCAGAGTGCTGCTGTCCAAGGCACAGGCTGTCAGCTTGGCCAGAAGTTTGCTGCGGGGAATGGTGTCAAAGGCCTTGCTGAAGTCCAGGTAGACCACATCCACAGGCTTCCCCACATCCACCAGGCGGGTCACCTGATCATAGAAGGAGATCAGGTTGGTCAGGCCCTTCTTATATCCATGCTGGCTGGGCATGATCCCTTGGCTACCCTTCAGGTGCTCAGTGATTGCCCCCAAGATGACCTGTTCCATAATCTCGCCTAGCACTGAGGTCAGGCTGACTGGCCTGTGTGAGAGACTAAAGCTTGTCTCTCCTGATATGACTCAACAAAGATAAAATCACTTGCTGCTTGCCCAGACAATAGCTGATGTGCGTTGGGCAGAGCCACTGGAAGGACTCTTGGAAGGTGTAAAGATAACATTGCTCACGGGACTGCAGCTGGCCTACAACAATGGCCCAAGGGCCCAGCATTCACACCTTCAGGACAAGATCATTTCCAGCCACCAGATACCCCAGGAAAGGACAATGGATTCACCACCTGTTTCCTGATGTGTAAAGAGTGTGTGGGTAGTTAGATGGAGCAGGAGGAGGTGGAGGCCTTCCCCCTCCATCCAGACAGCTACCCAAACTCACCTGGGTACACAGAAAGATTTCCTGGGGAACGATACCTGGACATTTACCTAAAGATGATTTCCTAGAACGATATCCTGGGGAACAACACCTGGATACTTGCCTAAGGACTAAAAAATGGCATAAAAGACTGGAGCAACTACTGGCTTAGAAGAAGAAAATTGGAGAAGCAAAATGCAGAAGAAAGAAGACAGCACCACACGCTGGAAACATCACGGGGCCAACACAACAGATCTTGGATTCTGAAAACCCTCTCTCTGTGCCGTAAGTTCCGCCTGCTGCAACTCATGGAGCTGAAGAAGCTGCCCAGAGGACCACATCCCTTCTACAGCCAAAGCCTCAGCACCCTTCCTCTACAGACCCAACATCTCCTGCAGCACCGTTTCTCCACAGACGCAACAAGTCCTGCAGCACCTTTCCTCCACAGACTCAAACTGTCTTGAGGGGTGAGGGGTGTGGTAATATAATTCCTTTCTTCTCCCTCTCTTCTCTCTATTTTCGCTCTCTCCTCTTCTGATCCCTCCACTTTATTTATGCAATAAATAGTCTAGTTGTTGATATTTTGGCCTCATTTGTGCCTCTGATTTCACAACATGGGAATATTCATTAAAACCCTGAATCTCTTTCCCTCTCCAGATCGAGACATCCTGCCGTTTCCAGATTCCTCCATCCGGCCCTTCCTGTGGATGGGCATCACACTGGCCAGCTTCCAGTCATCTGGGACCTCTCCAGTGAGCCAGGACTGGTAGAAAATGATGGAGAGCAGCTTGGCCAGCTCATCTGCCAGCTCTCTCAGCACCCTAGGATGGATCCCATCCGGTCCCATGGACTTGTGGGTATCCAAGTGGCTCAGCAAGTCCCTCACTACTTCCTCATGGATTTCAGGGGTACTACACTGACCCTATCAACTAGTTCAGGAGGAGAATTATCCTGGAGTATTCCTGCCTTACTATTGAAAATTGAGGCAAAGAAGGTATTTAGAACCTCAGCCTTTTCTTCATCTTTAGTTACAATGTTCCTCACCAGGTCCAATAAAGAGTGAAGGTTCTTCTTGCCCCACTTTTTAGCATTAATATATTTATAAAAATGCTTTTTATTGTCTTTCACAGAAGTGGCAAGCTTCAATTCTAACTGGGCTTTTGCCTCTCTAATTTTTCTCCTAAATGATCTAAGAGCATCCTTAAATGTATCATGAGTTGCCTCCCCCTGCTTTCCAAAGGCAATACACCCTCTTTTTTCCCTTAATTCCTTCAGGAGCTGCTTGCCCATCCAGGCTGGTTGCCTTCCCGACTGGCTCATCTTTCAGCACATGGGCACAGCTGGTTTCTCTGCCTTCAAGAGCTCCTGTTTGAAGTAGGTCCAACCATCCTGGACCCCTTGGTTCTTAAGGGCTGCTACCCAGGGTACTTTCTGAATAAGTTGCTTAAACAAGCTGAAGTTTGCCCTCTGGAATTCCAAAATGAGGGTTCTGTTACTACTCCTCCTTATCTCCCCACATATTGAAAACTCCACTATCTCATGGTCACTGCATCCTAGACAGCCTCCCACCATCACATCTCCCACCAGCCCTCCTCTATTTGAGAACAGCAGGTCAAGCAGAGCCTGACCCCTGGTAGGCTCACTTAACAGCTGCATCAGGAAGCTGTCTTCCATATGCTCTAGGAACCTTCTGGACTGCCTCTTCTCTGCAGAATTAAGTTCCCAGCAGATATCTGGAGGGTTAAAGTCACCCACAAGGACAAGATCTGATGATCTTTATCCAGCCTCCAATTGCTTATAGAATATTTCATCTGCCTCCTCATCCGGGTTGGGTGGTGTATAACAGACTCCAATCAGGATGTCAGTTTTGTTAAGCCTCCCTCTGCTTTTAACCCACATGCACTCAATCCTTTCATCCACAACCTCAAGTTCTGATGTATCAAGAGACTCCCTAATGTACAGGGCCACCCCTCCTCCTCCTCTCCCTCTCCTGTCTCTCCTAAAGATCTTGTAACCCCCCAGTGCAGTACTCCAATTATGTGAATTGTCCCACGTTTCTGCAATAGCAATTATATCATAGTCATCCTAGTACACCAAGACTTCCAGTTCTTCTTGTTTGTTACCCATACTGCGTGTGTTGCTGTACATGCACTTCAGCTGGGCTCTCGATTTCTCAATTAACCCTAATTTATGTCCCACTCTCACCTCACCAGAGAGACTGGTTTCCTCACCCACCCCCTTCAGACCTAGTTTAAAGCCCTCCAAATGAGCCCTGTCAACTCCAATGTTAGTACCATCTTGCCCTTTCTAGATAAATTCACCCCATGAAAGTCCAGCAGGTCGGGTGCAGTATATGTTTTCCATTGATCAAACAACTCAAAATATTCTGTTGCTGACACCATCCTTTGAGCCAATTGTTGATTATATGGGTTCTCCTGCTCCTCTCAGTGTACACCCCTGCCACTGAGGGAACTGAGCAGAAAACCACTTGAGCTCCCGCCGCATTGATCAATTGTCTGAGAGCCTTGAATTCCTTTTTAATTGTCCTGGTCCCCAGTTTAAGGCGGACAGGGAACTACTTGAGAAAGTCCATTGCAGAGCCACGAAAATGCTTAAGGGAGTGAAGCACCTTCCTTATGAGGCGATACTGAGGGAGCTGGGGCTTTTTAGCTTGGAGAAGAGAAGACTAAGGGGTGACCTCATTCATGGTAATAAATATGTAAATATGGCATTCAGCTGGAAAGCTGACTCGGGACCAGCACCCGGGACCAACAACCTTGGGAAGAAAGGCACTTCTCTCTACTTTCCTTTTCAGGCTTACAGGAGCAGGAGGACCTCAGCAATCTCAGGGCAGACAGTGAGGTCTGGCATAGCCGCTTTCTAATGTGCCTGCTCGTGATTGTGATGTCAGACTCGGGTGTGAGTGTGACCGTTTTAGGCTGTGCCTTTAAGAAAGGAACAGTTGCTGGAACACTCTGGCTGAATGTTTTGAAAAAGCATTCAGATATTCTAAACTAATTTCATTGGTAGATTGGTAGAATGCAACTTTAAGTTTTAGTTCAGTTTGAGTCTCAGTTTCAGTCTGTTCTGTCTGTTCCCGTTGGCCAGTCTGTTTCTGCCTCTCTCTGAGCTACAGCTGCTGGACAGAGTCAACCCTGAATTAACAAAGCTAACCAGATAAGAAAACTAATTTTTGCATATGCTTAGAGCTAACAGAATTACCTCCTTAATTACTATTTTCTCTCTCTCTAAACCTTTTTGGGAAAAAGGGAGGTAGGGAGGGAGAGGGGGTGCAGGGGCTGGGGGCGACCCTCCTGGCTGGAGGAGGGAGTTTTGTTCTGTATTATGTTCTTTGATGTATATTTCTGTAAATATTGTAAATACTATATATTGTGTATATATCCATCTGCTTCTCTATGACCAGTGCCTGGGATTCTTTTGGCTTAATAGATACAGAAATGTGATATCGACCACTCTTCCCATAGAGACAAAGGAGTTTAAGATTCCAGTAGGTGAAAGAGTAGTTTTAAGTGATGGCTGGGATCCAAAGGTGATTTATTTTATGTGTGCAATCCTGCTCTTGGTGATAAGTAATGTGTTCTTGTTATATGCGCTGTACCGGGAGAGGAAGGTATCTAAGGTCTGTATTGTAATTAAGCGTAGATCAAAAAGGAGAAAGCACGGCTCTAACTCTACTCCAGAGATATCTAGTGATGAGGAGAATGGAGAATCTCTATCAGTTAAAGATAGAACTAAAAAGTCTATTGGAAAGGCTGCTTTGAATGGTGATGTTGGTGGTTCTGGCAATCAGCCAGCGGCAGCGGCAGCACGTAATATGGTGGCTCCCACGTCCTCGGCAGCCATTAAAGAGGCAAAGCCATTTCCTCCTTCTTCTTCAGCAGCACCGGAAGTGTCCTCCACAGCAGCTGATCCATCTCAAAACCTGCCAGCTTCTGTTAAGGCAGCTGTAAATTCAAACACAGCTCCCATTAAGCAAGTAGCTGTTTTAAAAACGAGAAGCGGAAAGAGCAAAACTGATCCAGATGCTGATGGGGAGAGCAGCAAGTTGCTGATGCTGGTGAGGGAACTTCTGCTGAAAGACAGCCTGCTGAGAAGGAGGAAAAGCTTTATCTTAAAGATATAGCTGAGTGTTTTGGTCTATAAAAGGATAAATTAATGTTCAATAAGCAGAGCAATTAATAAAAATATTAATAATTTTAGTAATCACAAAAAAAACCACCAAAAAATATTAAAGAAAACCTATTTACAGGTTCAAGGGGTTTCGGTCATGGAACAGATACCTCACCAGCAGGAACAAATAACAATTTAAACAACATGTACAAAGATCCAGAAACAACAAACAGCACTTTAAACTGTAAAAAAAGAAACCTCGGCAATGCAGCCAGCGGTTGCCCACAACGGGGCGGGGGGAACCCCAGAATTCCCCAGGGCAACAGACCTGCAATAGTTGTTTATAAAAAAAACGGTATTGTAATTACTCACTGATCCTGGTTCCTCATTACACACATTAAGATCTAGGCAAATCAAAATGGTGCTGATCACGTGGAAGCTGCAGGAGCAGAGTTTCACTTTCTGTTGGGGTCTGCAGCTTATTGCTGAGGCAGGGTTTGCTCCCAAAGGGTTTGTAGCTAAAAGCTTTGTAGAGAGGAGGTTTCTCAGCTGGGATCCTTTTGCAGCAGCGCTCGCTCCTTGCTCCAATCAAACAAAACTGTCCCGGGGACTCAGCTCCTCAGGGGTTTTGCCTCTCAGCCCGGCAAGACACGTATCTGTCCTCTAGGCTTTACAACGCTGAGAATAGCGAGGGGTCTTTGCTGTCTTGTCTGGGTAAACTGAAACACAGTTCAGCTTCCAAGCGAAGCTTGTGGCTCCTTCCAGAGTGTGGACAATGGCAAGACAATGCTCTGGCCCTTCAGGCTGATATTTATAGAAATAGAAAATAATGGCCAGTAGCAACACAAGTCTAGGGGTAAAACCCTGGTATTGCAACCTATAGAAAGCCTTCTTTCCAAACGTGGCCAAAAGCACACCCACCTGGCTCATTCTGGCTCTGAAACATGTCCAGGCAAGCCTAAAGAAGCAGATCTACTAGCTTCTGCCTCATTGTCTGGTTCATAGCCATTTTGAGGCTTTTTTGTCCATTCAGGACACTGAGTTATTGAGATCATCACTGGATGGAGATGCAGGGCAAATTGCTGCTAGGACAGCAACTAGAGGTGGTGCTTCTGAGCTTAAAGAGATCCTTAGGAGAGTGACAGTAGGATTATTGGGACAACAAGTTGAGGAAGAGGAGGCAGAGGAGGAGACAGATGATATTCAGAACTGTTCTTCACTGAGGGAAGAGCTTCGAAACGTGCGTAAGGATTACATAACAGCAGATAAGGAGCCAAATCTAGCTTGGCTTGGTAGATGTTACGATACAGGTGCCCCAGCTCTAATAGTTGGAGACAAGTCAGCAGCTCAACTAGGCTTTCCATTTCTCTGCCAACCATTTTTTTCCAGTCCTTTAACCAACCCCACAGAGCATTGCCTACCACCCATGAGTTGGTGTAGAGATAGATAAATCTTTGGCCATCTCTCATGTTCACTACGTCGAGAGCTAGCTGGACAGCTTTTATCTCTGCAAATTGACTGGACTCTCCTTCTCCATCCTTTGCTTCTGCAACTCGGCGTGTTGGACTCCACACTGCAGACTTCCACCTTTGCTTGTTCCCAACAAGATGACAGGAACCATCTGTGAACAAAGCATATTTCTTTTCATCATCAGAAAGGTCATTGTAAGGAGGAGCTTCCCCAGCATGAGTTACTCTCTCCTCTGGAGGTTTAGCACAGTTGGTACCTTCAGGCCAACTTGAGATCACCTCCACCAGACCAGGTCTAAAATCTTGTCACTTCTGATGTGACTCAACAAAGACAAAATCACCTTTGCTGCTTGCCCAGATTATAGGTGATGTGTATTGGGCAGAGCCTCTGGAAGGTGCAAGGATAAAAGATTACTCACTGGACTGCAGCTGGCCTAACAACAATGGACCAAGGCCACTGGCATTGAGAAGATCATCTCCACCCATCAGGTACCCCATAAAAGGAGGATGGTGAGACAATGAATTCACCACCTGGTCCCTGATGTGTATTGAGTGTGTGGGCAGGTAAATAGAGACAGAAGAGGCAGACCCACCTCCCCCCACTCCAGACCCCTGTCCAAACACAAGGAATACACAGGAATATTTCCTGAGGAACAATACCTGGACACTTATCTAAGGATGATTTCCTGGGGGACAATACTTGGACACATACCTGAGGACTAAAAACTGTATAAAAAGACCTGAGCAACTACTGGCTCAAAAGAATCAAAACAGGAGAAGGAAAACACAGATGAAGGAAAACAAAGGAGGAAAAGACCTGGACAATGCTGCCAAGAAGGAAAAACTGAGAGAATACCAGGACCAAGAAGAATCCTCTCTCCATGTCCTAAGTTTGCCTGCTGCAATTCAGGGAGCTGAAGAGGCTGCCCAGAGGACCACATCTCTTCTACAGCCAAAGCCACAAGACCCTTCCTCTACTGACCCAACAACTCCTCTACATCCAAGGCTGAAGCAGCTTTCCTCCACAGACTCAAACTGTCTTGTGGGGGTGAGGGGTGTGGTAATATAATTCCTTTCCTTTTCTCTCTCCCTCTTCTTTCTCTCCCTCTCCAGTCTCTCTCTCTCTCCCTCTGATGCATCCACTTTATTTGTGTATTTAGGAAGGGCGGGTTCTGCCTCACCAACCTGATCTCCTTCTCTGATCAGGTGACCCGCCTGGTGGATGTGGGGAGGCCTGTGGACACTATCTACCTGGACCTCAGCAAGGCCTTTGACACTGTCCCCCACAGCAAACTCCTGGCCAAGCTGGCAGCCCATGGCTTGGACAGGAGCACATTGCATTGGGTTAGGAACTGGCTGGAGGGTTGCGCCCAGAGAGTGGTGGTGAATGGTGCCACATCCAGCTGGTGGCCAGTCACCAGTGGTGTGCCCCAAGGATTAGTGCTGGGCCCCATGCTCTTTAACATCTTTGTTGATGATCTGGATGAGGACATTGAGTCCATCATCAGTAAATTTGCAGATAACACCAAGCTGGGGGCAGGAGTTGATCTGCTGGAGGGTAGAGAGGCAGAGAGGCTTTGTAGAGGGACCTCAACAGGTTGCCAGATGGGCAGAATCCAATGGCATGAGATTTAACACATCCAAGTGCCGGGTTCTGCACATTGGCCACAGCAACCCCATACAGTGCTACAGGCTGGGGTCAGAGTGGCTGGAGAGTGGCCAGGCAGAGAGGGACCTAGGGGTACTGGTCAATGGTAGGCTGAACATGAGCCTGCAGTGTGCCCAGGCAGCCAAGAAGGCCAATGGCATCCTGGCCTGCATCAGGAACAGTGTGACCAGCAGGAGCAGGGAGGTCATTCTGCCCCTGTACACTGCACTGGTTAGGCTGCACCTTGAGTCCTGTGTCCAGTTCTGGGCCCCTCAGTTTAGGAAGGATGTTGACTTGCTGGAACGTGTCCAGAGGTGGGCAACAAAGTTGGTGAGGGGTTTGGAACACAAGCCCTGTGAGGAGAGGCTGAGGGAGCTGGGGTTGCTTAGCCTGGAGAAGAGGAGACTGAGGGGTGACCTTACTGCTCTCTACAACTACCTGAAGGGAGGTTGTAGACAGGCAGAGGTTGGTCTCTTCTCCCAGGTTTAGTTGATTAGGTGGTATTGGTTGATAGGTTGGACACGATGATCTTGAAGGTCTCTTCCAACCTGGTCTATTCTATTCTATTCTATTCTATTCTATTCTATTCTATTCTATTCTATTCTATTCTATTCTATTCTATTCTATTCTATTCTATTCCTGACCATTTTAGGCTGTGCCTTTTAGAAATGGACAGTTGCTAGAACACTCTGGCTGAATGTTTTGGTGAAATAATTGAAAACAAAGATATTCTAAACTAATTTAACTAACTAATGGTGGATTGGTAGAATGCAACTTTAAGTTTTAGTTTTGTTTGAATTTCAGTTCAGTTCTGTCTGTTCCAGTCTGTCTGTTTTTCAGCCTCTCTGTGAGCAACAGCTGCTGGACCGAGTTAACGTTGAACTAACAGATAAGAATAATTCTTGCATACACTTTGAGCTAACAGAATTTCCTCCTTAATAATTGCCTTTTCTCTCTCTCTAACCCTTTTTGGGAAAACCGGGAGGTAGGGGAGAGAGTGGAGGTACGGGGTGGGGGAACCCTCCTGGCTGGAGGAGGGAGTTTTGTTCTGTATTACGTTCTTTGCTGTATATTTCTGTATATATTGTAAATACTGTATATTGTGTATACATCTATCTGCATTTCATCCTGCTTGTAAATATAGCTCATATTCATTTCTGCTTCTCTGACTGAGTTAGCCATGGTTTCTTTGTGTGGGGGAAGAACTGAACTTTCTCTCGCCACCACACCTATTCTATTCTATTCTATTCTATTCTATTCTATTCTATTCTATTCTATTCTATTCTATTCATCATGTAATAAATAGTCTAGATGTTGATATTTTGACCTCATTTGTGCCTCTAATTTTGTAACATGGGAATATTCAAAAGAACCAAGTCTCTTTCCCTCTCTGGACTGACAGAGTGGGAAATTTAAAACGCACCCAAGTCTCTCATCGTCAACCATTTTGTTAGACAGACTGTCTTCTCACTCAGTTGCAGCCAGCCGCGTGCACCATGGCACTTATTTTTAATTTTTTCCAGTAGGTCACGTGTCCAGGGATAGGGATAGTTGAAACTTGCAGCAAAGCTGCCTTCAAAAGATCAGTGTCTGCAGAGACAGAAGCTGAACATAAGCAGTTAGGTGTCCAGGCAACTGGCTGCAGAGAGTGCTGGAGCCTGGATCTTGAAATGGAGGGTAGTGGAGACAACACCTGCATTAGGTGTGAGCAGATCAACTATCTACTTAACCTAGTGGCTGAACTGAAGGAAGAGGTTGCTAGACTTAGACTGTAAGGGAATGTAAAAAGGACATGAGCTTGAGTAACCAGCCTGTGCAGGTTCCCCTAGCAGAGGCAGGTCACCCAAAAAGCAGCGGGGAATGAATGCAGGTTGCTCTTAGGAGATCTAAAGTAAAACCCCCTTGTCTCCCCTCACCTTCCCCGCTGTCCTGGCAAAACAAATATGAGGCACTGGAAGTTAAGGGTGAGTTGATTCTGATGCCAGAGGACACACCATCTGAGGTGCTGCCTAAGGCAAAACAGCTGAAGGTAAAATAGCCTTCCCCCAGCATCAGGACTTGTTCCCTCAAATAAAAGAGAGTAATTGTTACTAGTGATTCCCTCCTGAGGGGCACAGAGGGCCCCATATGTTGGCTAGATCCTTCTCACAGAGAAGATTGCTGCCTCCCTAGAGCCCAGGTCAGGGATGTTGCCAGAAGGCTGCCTATTCTGGTGCAGCATAGCTCTCTGATTACTATCCCTTAATAGTTATGCAGTTAGGGAACCAGAACTCCCAGGGCTATCAAAAATTACTTCAAGGCCCTGGGAGAACTGGTTGAGGGGTCAGGGGTACAGATAATTTTTTCATCAATACCCTTATTTGCAGGAGGGAATACCAAAAGGAACAGGTCAGCAGCTATAATTAACAAGTGGCTCAGAGGTTGGTACTACTAAAAGAATTTTGTTTTTTTTGATCTTGGGGAACACCCTCTGGCAGGTCAGCTAGCAACAGATGGAGTATGTCTGTCCCAGAGGAGGGGAAAGATCATAGCGTATGAGAATGGCCTATCCCTCAAAGGCAAAAAGGTTCTAGGAAGGGAGTCAGCAGTTGTCATTGACAGGGCTTTAAACTATATTTGAAGGGGGAAGGGGCTGAAATCAGTCCCCCCAGGCAGGAGTCTGGAGGTGGTAAGCTGGAGTCAGGGGTGAAATCAGCAGCCCAGCTAAAGTGCATATACACTAATGCACAAAGTATGAGCAACAAACAAGAAAAGCTGGAAGCCTTGTTACAGCAGGAAAGTTGTGATAGAGTTGCCATCACAGAAAAGTGGTGGGACGACTCACATGACTGGAGCACTGTAATCAACAACTACAGGCTCTTCAGGAGAAGCAGGTGAGGGAGAAGGGGTGGAGGGGTGGCCCTGTACAATAGGGGGCACTAGATGCCATAGAACTAGAGATCAGGGATGATCAGGTTGAGTGCCTGTGGATGAAAATTAGAGGGAAGGCCAACAGGGCAGGCATCCTGGTTGGAGCCTGTTATAGACCAACCCAACCAGGATGAAGAAGATGATGAATTACTCTACAGGCATCTAGAGGCTGTCTCAAGATCACCAGACCTTGTTCTTATGGGCAGTTTTAACCTTCCTGATATCTGCTGGGATCTCAACACAGCAGAAAGGAGGCAGTCTAGGAGGTTCTTAGAGTGTATGGAGGATTGCTTCTTATCCCAGCTGCTGTGTGAGCCTACCAGGGGTAAGGCTGTGTGTGACCTCCTTTTTACAAATAGGGAAGGGTTGGTGGGAGATGTGGTGGTTGGAGGCTGTCTGGGATCCAGTGACCATGAGATAACTGAATTTTCAATATGCACTCAAGCTAAGAGGGGTAGCAACAAAACCTCCACTTTGGACTTCTGAAGGGCATACTTCAGGTTACCCAAGGAGCTAACTCAGAAGGTACCTTGGGAAACAGCCCTTAAAAACAAAGGGGACCTGGAGGGCTGGACCTACTTCAAGAAAGAACTCTTGAAAGCACAGGAACAGGCTGAATCAATGTGCCGGAAGATTAGCCACTGGGGTAGATGGCCAGCCTGGATGGGCAATGAATTCTAAAGGAACTAAGGGGAAAATAGAGGGTGTATCATCCTTGGAAGAAAGGTGAGGTAACCCATAGAATGTTTAAGGATATTGCTAGGTCATGTAGGAAAAAAAAAAAATAGAGAGGCAAAAGCCCACTTAGAGCTTAGACTGGCCACTGTGAAGAACAACATAAAGTCATTCTATAAATATATTAATAGCAAGAGGAGGAGCAAGGACAACCTCCACTCCTTGCTCAACATAGATGGAAACATGGTAACAAAAGATGAGGAAAAGGCAGAGGTACTTAACACCTTCTTTGCCTCAAATTTTAATACCAGGATAGGTTACCTTCCAGACAACTGGCCTTCTGATCTGGCAGATGGAGTCAGGGAGGAGGAAGCAGTTAGAGAACTCCTTAGCCACTTGAATCCCCACAAGTCTCAGGTTCATGATCACCTGAAGAACCTGAAAGTGTTTAAGTCCATAGGACCTGACAGGATGCACCCACAGGTGCTGAGAGAACTGGCAGATGAGGTTGCTAAACCCCTCTCTATTCTATTCCAAAAGTCATGGCAGACTGGGGAAGTCCCCACAGACTGGAAAAAGGGAAACATTGCTCCCATTTTCAAAAGGGTAAGAAGGAGGAACCAGGGAACTACAGGCCAGTCAGTCTCACTTCTGTGCCCAGAAAGATGATGGAGCACACCCTCCTGGAGGCACTACTGACTCAGAAGAATAGTGAAGAGGTGATTTGGAACAGTCAGCATGGCTTTGCCAAGGGCAAATCCTGCCTGACAAACCTGGTGGCCTTCTATGAACAGGTGACGGCATTAATAGATGAGGGGCGAGCAACTGATGTCATTTACTTGGACCTGAGCAAAGCCTTCGACACTGTCCCACACCACATCCTGGTCTCCAAGCTGGTGACACATAGGTTTGATGGATGGACCACTGGATGGATAAAGAACTGGCTTGATGGCTGCACCCAAAGAGTGGCTGTCAACGGGTCCATGTCCCAGAGGAGGCCAGTGACAAGCGGAGTCCCTCAGGGATCAGTCCTGGGACCTGTCTTGTTCAACATCTTTGTGGGTGACATGGACAGTGGCATTGAGTGCACCCTCAGCAAGTTTGCTGATGACACCAAGCTGTGTGGTGCAGCAGACATGCTGGAGGGAAGGGATGCCATCCAGAGGCACCTTGACAGGCTAGAGAGGTGGGCACAAGCCAACCTCATGAGCTTCAACAAGACAACAGCTTCAACAGGATCCTGCATCTGGGTCGAGGCAATCCCAGGCACAAGTACAGGCTGGGCAGTGACTGGCTGGAGAGCAGCCCTGAGGAGAGAGACTTGTGGGTGCTGGTGGACGAGAAGCTCAACATGAGCTCTCAATGTGCACTTGCAGCCTGGAAAGCCAATCAGATCCTGAGGTGCATCAGGAGAAGTGTGGCCAGCAGGTCAAGGGAGGTGATTCTCCTCCTCTACACAACTCTGGTGAGACCCCACCTGAAGTACTGTGTCCAGTTCTGGAGCCCCTATTACAAAAGGGATATGGAGGTGTTGGAAGGTGTCCAGAGAAGGGCCATGAGGATGATCAGAGGGCTGGAGCACCTCTCCTATGAGGACAGACTGAAGGAGTCGGGGCTGTTCAGTCTGGAGAAGAGAAGGCTCAGAGGTGACCTCATTGTGGCCTTCCAGTATCTGAAGGGGGCCTACAAGAAGGCTGGGGAGGGACGTACAATACAATACAATACAATACAATACAATACAATACAATACAATAAACCAGGTTGGAAGAGACCTTCAAGATCATCACGTCCAACCCATCAAACAACTAGATCATGTCACCAAGCACCCTATCAAGTCTCCTCCTAAACACCTCCAATGAAGGTGACTCCACCACCTCCACAGGCAGCCCATTCCAATGGGCAACCACTCTCTCAGTATAGAATTTCCTCCTAACATCCAGTCTAAACCTTTCCCTGGTGCAGCTTGAGACTGTGTCCTCTTGTTCTGGTGCTGGCTGCCTGGGAGAAGAGACCAACCACTGCCTGCCTACAACCTCCCTTCAGGTAGTTGTAGAGAGCAAGAAGGTCACCCCTCAGTCTCCTCCTCTCCAGGCTAAGCAACCCCAGCTCCCTCAGCCTCTCTTCATAGGGCTTGTGTTCCAAACCCCTGACCAACCTTGTTGCCCTTCTCTGGACTTGTTCCAGCAAGTCAACATCCTTCCTAAACTGAGGGGCCCAGAACTGGACACAGGACTCAAGGTGCGTCCTAACCAGCACAGTGTACAGGGGCAGATGACCTCCCTGCTCCTGATGGCCACACTGTTCCTGATGCAGGCCAGGATGCCATTGGCCTTCTTGGCTGCCTGGGCACACTGCAGGCTCATGTTCAGCCTACCATCAACTAGAACCCCCAGGTCGCTCTCTGCCTGGCTGCTCTCCAGCCACTCTGACCCCAGCCTGTAGCACTGTATGGGGTTGTTGTGGCCAATGTGCAGAGCCTGGCACTTGGATGTGTTCAATCTCATGCCATTGGATTCTGCCCATCTGTCCAGCCTGTTGAGGTCCCTCTACAAAGCTTCTCTACTCTCCATCAGATCAACTCCTGCCCCCAGATTGGTGTCGCCTGCAAATTTACTGATGATGGACTCAATGCCCTCATCCAGATCATCAACAAAGATGTTGAAGAGCATGGGGCCCAGCACTGACCATTGGGGTACACCACTAGTGACTGGCCGCCAGCTGGATGTGGCACCATTCACCACCACTCTCTGGGCTCGACCCTCCTGCCAGTTCCTAACCCAACGCAGTGTGCTCCTCTCCAAGCCATGGGCTGCCAGCTTGGCCAGGAGTTTGCTGTGGGGGACAGTGTCAAAGGCCTTGCTGAAGTCCAGGTAGACTACATCCACAGACCTCCCCACATCCACCAGGCGGGTCACCTGATCATAGAAGGATATCAGGCTATCAGGTTGTGATAGGACTAGGGGGAATGGAATTAAGCTGGAGGTGGGAAGATTCAGGCTGGATGTGAGGAGGAAGTTCTTCACCATGAGAGTGGTGAAACCCTGGAATGGGTTATCCAGGGAGGTGGTCGAGGCCCCATCCCTGGAGTTGTTTAAGACCACGCTGGATGAGGCTCTGGCCAGCCTGATCTAGTGTGGAGTGTCCCTGCCCATGGCAGGGGGTTTGGAACTAGATGATCCTTGTGATCCCTTCCAGCCCTGACTGATACTATGATACTATGATACTATGATACTATGATACTATGATACTATGATACTATACTATGATACTAAGTCCATGAGACTGGATGGGATCCCTTCTATGGTGCTGAGAGAGCTGGCAGATGAGCTGGCCAAGTTGCTCTTCATCATTTTTCAACAATTTTGGCACACTGGAGGCGTCCCAGATGACTGGAAGCTGGCCCATGTGATGCCCATCCACAAGAAGCACTGGTTGGATAAGCCAGGGAATTCCAGGCCTGTCTGCCTGACCTCAGTGCCAGGCAAGATTATGGAACAGATCATCTTGGGGGCAATCACTGAGTACTTACAGGATGGCCAAGGGGTCAGGCCCAGCCAGCATGGTTTCAGGAAGTTCAGGTCCTGCCTGACCTACCTGGTCTCCTTCTATGATCAGGTGATCTGCCTGGTGGATGTGGGGAAGGCTGTGGATGTAGTCTACCTGGACCTCAGCAAGGCCTTTGACACCGTCCCCCACAGCAAACTCCTGGCCAAGCTGTCAGCCTGTGGTTTGGACAGCGGCACTCTGCACTGAGTCAGGAACTGGCTGGAGGGCTGTGCCCAGAGAGTGGTGATGAATGGTGCCAGCTGGTAGCCAGTCTTTAGTGGTGTCCCCCAGGGATCACTTTTGGGCCCCACCCTGTTCAGTATATTTATTGATGAACTGGACAGAACAAGAGGACACAGTCTCAAGCTGCACCAGTGGAGGTTTAGGCTGGATGTTGGGAAAATATTCTTCGTAGAAAGAGTGATTTACCATTGGAATGTGCTGCCCAGGGTCGTGGTGGAGTCACCATCACAGGAGGTGTTTAAGAGTGCGCTAGATGGGGTGCTTGGTGCCATGGTGTAATCATTCTATTCTATTCTATTCTATTCTATTCTATTCTATTCTATTCTATTCTATTCTATTCTATTCTATTCTATTCTATTCTATTCTATTCTATTCTATTCTATAAAAGGTGAGTACCAAGAGGTGGAGTCAGGCTATTCTTGGTGATGTCCAATGACATGACAAGCAACAATGGGACAAAGCTGAGGCATAGGAAGTTTCATGGAAACAGGAGGAAGAATTATTTTACTGTTATGGTGACAGAACACTAGAACAGGCTGCCCAGGGTGCTTGTGGACTCTCCCTCTCTGGAGATATTCAAGACCTGCCTGGGTCTGTTCTTGTGTGACCTTCTATAGGTGATCCTGCCCTGGAAGGGGTGTGGACTAGATGATCTCTTGAGGTCCCTTCCATCCCCTGACATTCTGTGATTCTGTGGTAATAATAACTGTCTTCTCAGAAAAATCTCTACTGGCAGCTCATGCAGAGCAACTAACATTAGCACTGAGAACATAGCACTGTCAGTTTATTTCTTGTCTAGGACACAGAATCCATTTAATTCTCCTAAAACAAACACAATCTTACAGAAGAAATATAGCATGTTAATTTTTAAACAAACCCAAAGCTTTTACACTTAAAAAATATTTCTAGATTCCCATGGATAGTCCCTGAATGCAGGATTTAGGAGGTACTTTACATCTGCCTCAATGGTTTTGTCTTGTATTATAAAATATGTTGTATCTCCAAACACATCACAGGCTTCACTGATAATAATTTATAAATAAACATTGCTACTTATTTGCATTTTGCAGCTCTGGTAAAAGATGTATTAGCCCTCATTATTCTGTTCATGAAGCTGATGATAATTTCTACATTGTCTTTTTTAATTGCTTTCAAGTTCAGAGTGTTTCTTTTACATAATAATCTTACATTTACATTTTTTTTTATTCTGAAATATACCAAAGCCCTTAAAAATCTGTGAACTTAATTCTTTCCTCAGTTTCATCTAAACACCTATCAGCTGCAAAGAAATGGAAAATCTCTGAGGAGATAATTTGATAACTTGAAGAAAATAAAATTGATCACTTCAGCAGAAAGCATAGAACTAGTTCAAACTAGTAGGAAATGGTTTCCTGTAATTTAATCTATTTTTCTTCTGGGATTGTTTGTGTTTTTTAACAAACAGGTTTCCCTTGTCAGCTACATGTTCATATTAAGTGTAAAGACTGTACTTTTCAAAGAATGATTTCTGTTCTACTTTCACACCACTTTTCAACGAAGTTCTTTTATTTCTGTGTTTATAATGTGCTTAGTGGCCTATTTATTTTCTTTTCCTAGAGCTCTTCTTAAGCTACTAAGTAGGCCAAATATCAGTGATGCTTCAAGTAATCTTGAATCTACCATGTTCAAGATGGACCCATCATATTAGCCATTCCTGTGCTTTCTAACGATATTTTAAGGGTTATCAGTCACTGAGACAAGCCT
Source organism: Picus viridis (assembly GCA_033816785.1). Classification (NCBI taxonomy): domain Eukaryota; kingdom Metazoa; phylum Chordata; class Aves; order Piciformes; family Picidae; genus Picus; species Picus viridis. The sequence continues at coordinate 43,812,644 of CM066606.1, forward strand.
GAAAAGGGCTTTTTTCTCCCTGAAACTGGGCTCCACACAGACAGTGGGATCACATTCTTCTGTCCCTGCTGGAAGGTCTTGCAAGAGTAGAATAGAATACAATTAACCAGGTTGGAGGAGACCTTTGAGATCATTGAGTCCAACCTATCATCCAACACTATCTAATCAACTAAACCACAGCACCAAGCGCCCCATCCAGTCCACTCTTAAACACCTCCAGTGACGGTGACTCAGCAACCACCCGGGCAGCCCATTCCAATGGTCAATCACTCTTTCTATGAAGAACTTCTTCCTAACATCCAGACTAAACCTCCCCTGGTGCATCTTGAGACTGTGTCCTCTTGTTCTGGTGCTGGTTGCCTGGGAGAAGAGACGAACACCCACCTGTCTACAACCTCCCTCCAGGAAATTGCAGAGAGCAATAAGGTCACCCCTCAGTCTCCTCTTCTCCAGGCTAAGCAACCCCAGCTACCTCAGCCTCTCCTCATAGGGCTTTTGCTCCAAACCCCTCACCAGCTTTGTTGCCCTTCTCTGGACATGTTCCAGCAAGTGAAAATCTTTCCTAAACTGAGGGGCCCAGAACTGGACACAGGACTCAAGGCATGGCCTAAGCAGTGCTGAGTACAGGGTAGAATGACTTCCTTGCTTCTGCTGGCCACACTGTTCCTGATGCAGGCCAGGATGCCATTGGCCTTCTTGGCTGACTGGGCACACTGCTGGCTCATGTTCAGCCTACTATCAACCAGTACCCCCAGGTCCCTTTCCGGCTGGCCACTCTCCAGCCACTCTGACCCCAGCCTGTAGTACTGCGTGGGGTTGTTGTGGCCAGTAAGTGGAACCCAGCACATAGATGTGTTAAATCTCATGATGTTAGACTCTGTCTATCTGTCCAGTCTGTCAAGGTCCTTCTGCAGAGCTCTCCTACCCTCCAGCAGATCAACACCTGCCCCAAGTTTGGTGTCATCTGCAAATTTACTGATGATGGACTCAATGCCCTCATCCATATCATTGATAAAGACCATTGATAAAGACCATGGGGCCCATCAGTGATCCTTGGGGTACACCACTAGTGACTGGCTGCCAGCTAGATGTGGCGCCACTCACCACCACTGGGCATGGCCCTCCAGCTAGTTCCTAACCCAGCACAGAGTACTGCTGTCCTAGCCATGGGCTGACAACTTGACCAGGAGTTTGCTGTGGGAGACAGTATCAAGGGCCTTGCTGAAGTCCAGGTACACTACATCCACAGTCTTCCCCACATCCACTAGGTGGGTCACATGATCATAGAAGGAGATCAGGTTGGTCAGGCAGGACCTGACCTTCCTAAATCTGTGTTGGCTGGGCCTGATCCCTTGGACATCCTGAAAGTGTTGTTTGATTGCACTCAAGATGATCTCTTCCATAATCTCCAGTGAGCCAGGACTGTTGAAAAATGTTGGAGAGCAGCTTGGCCAACTCATCTGCCAGCTCTTTCAGCCAGCACCCTAGGATGGTGTCCTGGTTGGGCATGACTGGGCCCAAAAGAGGTTTCAGTAAGAGCCCTAAGAAGCCAGGGGGAAAGACAAAAGAAAACATGTACCAGCAAAAAGCCAGCCAAACCTGTTTGGCAGGTATCCTGACCACTCACCACCGTGTTGATGCCCAGAAGGTGATTGTCTAAATTTCAAATCACTTTTCTGCCAGTGGTCAGTTTAGTTTCAGAAAAGTTGTTAAATAGAAGGGTTCTTCAGGAACCTGGCCCTTTTTATTCTTTTGGTTCCGGCTCGTCTCCAGCCATCGAGGTGTGTGCTACTCACCCATCCCCCTCCTCCAGCACCCACCACATGTACTCCAGTTTTGCTTTCAGTGTTCAGTGCTTGGATCATATTTTTCCTTTTCCTTGGCTTTACAAAATTATACTGAGAACAGAATTCTGGATTATAAACTTTCCTGACCGCTGCTCTCAACACCACACCTTGGACTGATTCAGAATCTCCGGACTGAATATTGCTTCGTAAGTGATTCTGATTATTGACTTCATAAAGCATAGTGGACATTAATTCCCTTCTCACCTTCTGCCTTTGCTCCACCAGGGAGTAAAGGAGACCACTTTGTTATTGAATCAGGAATTGTGGCTCCTTGCTCTCCCTTCAATTTTGAATTTGATATCAGGAATGTAGTTACTCTAGATCAAATCCTTCCTCCAACTAAAGTGTTCACATCATTAATATTACCAACATTTTATGTAAGTGATTCCCCACCAGATACCCGAACATTTACAATTTTGTAATTGTAAATGAGTTTATTAACATTTGGCATGGAAAATCATTATTAATAAATAAATTAATCCCTTTTGTTAATTAATCATCCCGCTTATCAAGCGTTAGTGGCTTTATTTTCTGAATTAATCCAATTCAGATGGATCCCATCTGGTCCCACAGACTTGTGGGGATCCAAGTGGATAAGGAGATCTCTAATTGCTTCCTCCTGGATCACAGGGAAACTATACTGATCTCTGACTCCATCTGACAGCTCAGGAGGCCAGTTGTCTGGAAGACAACCTATCTTACTATTAAAATTTGAGGCAAAGAAGGTGTTAAGTACCTCTGACTTTTCCTCATCTTTTGTTACTATGTTCCCCTCTGTGTTCACCAAGGAGTGGAGGATTTCCCTGCCCCTCTTCTTGCTATTAATATATCTGTAGAAGTTTTTGTTGTCCTTCACAGTAATAGCCAGTCTAAGCTCTAAATGGGCTTTTGCCTCTCTCATTTTTTTCCTGCATGACCTAGTGTTGTAGTGAGAAAAGTTCAATTCTCCCCCCACACACAAATCACAGCTAACTCAGTCAGAGAAGCAAAATGTGAAAGGGCTGTATTTACAAGCAGAATGAAATACAATGAATATATACACATTATACAGTATTTACAGTATATACAAAAATATACAGGGAAGAACGTAACACAGAAAGCTCCCCCCTCAATAGAGGAGGGTTCCCCAAAAACTCCTTTTCCCCAAAAAACTCTTTCCCCCCCTTCCTCCTTTTTTCCCGAAAAGGATTAAACAGAGACAAATGGATATTAAGGGAAATTCCATTAGTTCAAAGCAGTTGTTAAGGGAAGAAAATAATTAGTTTCTTATCTCATTAGTCCAAGGTCAGCTCCAGCAAGCACTGAAGAAAGAAAAACAGCTGTCCAGACTGACTGCACAGACTGAACTAAAACTAAAAATCCTTAAAGTTACATTGCTACCAATCTACCAATGAAATTTGTTTAGAATTATCTTTATTTTCCTTTTTACACCAAAACATTCAGCTAGAGCGTTCAGTAGCTGACCTTTCTTAAAGGTACAGCCTAAAACTGTCATACCTGCCAACATCCTTAAACATTCCATGGTTTACCTCACCTTTCTTGGCTAAAGGACTTTAAAAATAAATGGTTGGTAGAGAAAAGGAAAGTCTTTTTGGGCAGTTGATCTGTGGCAGGACATCGCTGATTGAATCAAGAGAATTCCTGTGAAGGTGAGACAGGAAGAGCAAAGCTGCTGAGAAACAACACCACAACCATCAGGCAGATTTAGCTGCAAGCGTTTCTCAAGTAGACATGGGCTCTGATTTTGATCTTGACTGGAAACACCGAGATGTGATGGTCTTAGCTTGGTGGACTCACGATTCATCAGGACATAAAGGCAGAGATGCAACCTACTATTGGACTCATGACAGATCCATAGACATTTCCATGGATGCTATCACGCAAGTCATCCATGACTGTGACATTTGTGCCGCTATTAATCAAGCAAAGTGAATCAAACCCTTGTTGTATGGTGACCAATGGTCCAAGTACAAGTATGGTGAAGCTTGGCAGATTGACTATATCACTCTGCCTTGTTCTCAATCTGGTAAGCAGTATGTGTGTACTATGGTAGAGGCAAACACTGGATGGTTGGAAACTTAGCCAGTTCCACATGCAACTGCACGCAACACCATTCTTGGTCTGGAGAGACACATCCTGTGGAGACAGGAAACTCCAGAGAGGATTGAGTCAGACAAAGGAACTCATTTCGAAAACAATGTTGTGAAGAAATGGGCCAAAGAGCACAGTATCAAGTGGGTGTTCCACATTCTCTACTGTGCACCAGCTGCAGGGAAGATTGAACATTACAACAGTTTGCTGAAGACCACTCTCAAAGTTATGGGGGGTAGATCTTTGAAAAACTGGGAGAAGCACAAGCAACCTGGCTGGTAAATAGTAGAGGTTCAGTGAATCAAGCTGGACCTGCACACGCAAATTTGCTATGAAAAGTAGAAGGTGATAGAGTTCCTGTTGTTGGAGAAAAGAATCTGTTAGGCAAAAACTGTTTGGGTATTTTCTCCTTCAGGAGAGGCCAAACCTATCTGAGAGGTGGTTTCAGCTGAAAGTCCAGGTCACAGTTGCTGGGTAATACAAAAGTATGGTGAAATTCAGTGTATTCCACAAAGAAATCTAGATTTAGCTGAGAGAGTTTAAATTCAGAGTGTTGTACAGGTACAACATTGTGCCAAAAGGAAGAATCTGTGAGGAATTTGTGGTGCATGAACCCTAAGAACCCTGAGAGTCCTGAGTCACCTGAGAATCCCTCTTCTTTCTCTTCATTTCATCTGCAGAGAGACAAACTGTTTTCTGTTTTCTTGTTTCCAGGTTTTTGGACTTCTGAATCATCTACATCTGAGAACAAGCCAGAATGGGCTGTGAACTTTATTTATGAATTGAAGATATAGTTTTAGATTAGATGGATAGTATTAACAGCCAATGAATTTGGTTAGAAGGGGTGGATTGTGGCAGTTTTAGGTTATGCCTTGAAAATTTAGCTGCAGATTTCGAGCAGAAGTGACAAAATATAAACAGTTCAGAGTTGGTTGCAAAAAGGAAAAGTAAAGATTATTCTAAATTTGCAAGATGTACCCTAGCAATCCCACACGTTCCATTTCTTTCCTTTCCTTCTTGTCTGCCTGCCTGTCTGCTTTGCTGGTCTGGAAAGAATCTTCTTGCTATTGACCTTGTAGATAAGGACACTAACGATGCTTTGAGCTAACAGTTCTCCTAATATCTTTCTCTTTTCTTCTAATTATAGAGGGAAAGGAGAGTTAGGGGAGAGCAGGGCAGTTATCCCGCTCCTTTTGGGATACCAGAAGGGGTTCAGGCAGGTTTCCGTGCTGTTTTCTGATTGTAAATACTTGTATAATATTGAAAATTCTGTATATTTGTACATATTCATTGCATTCCATTGTAGAGTGTAGTTTTTGCTTTGTAAATATAGCTTCCATTTGCTTTCTGAGTGAGCCGTGCTTTAGTTAATGCAGTAGGAAATTTCAAACGACCACACGTATCTAATTGCATAAACTGAAAGTCATTGGAAATTTCTTCTTTGTAATAGAATTAACATGGTATTTATTGCTTGTGATAAGTTAAAAGTTGTAGTTAAATTTATTTAGGGAATATATCATGGGTTGAGTTTTAGTCTGCTGCCATTCATACCATCCTACTTCATGCCAGTTTCAAAAATGAAAGTGCTGGCTGAAGCACTTATGGGGCTTGAAGTTCACATGGCAGCATGGGAGGCCTCCTGTTCCAGTCACTGCTTCTGGATTCCAGTTTTTTTTTGGTGTTGGGTCTTTTCTGTAGGAGTGGCAGCAAGACAGGCAGGACTCAGGCAGTGTGCTGTAATTTTTTGTTTGTTTGTTTTCTATTTCATTCTGGGTTTGATGTGGTTTATTTTGTTGTTGTAGTTTTTTTTTTTTTTCTTTCCTGCTTTTCACTACTTTTTTGCAGGTAGACTGAGCTAAGGTAATTGTGATGTTATGTTACATGTTATGTTATCTTTTTCTGTAAGCAGGTGAAGCTAAGGTAATTATGAATTATGATTATGTTATGTTATATTAAACTCTTTTAATCTCAATTCCAAGTTTTGTATGTTACTTTTCCCTCACTGATGTGTTGGGGCAGAAGGCAGGTTAACCAGTTGTTTTGATTTGAACTGTTAGAAGATATTTCTAAAAATAAGTTAAATCACAGAATCAAAGGCTTTTCCAGGCTGGAAGAGACCTTTGAGATGACCAATTCCAACCACTATCCAACTCTACCAAGTCTAGTGCTATACTACTTCCCTAAGCTTGACATCTATTTGTCTCTCAAACACCCCCAGGGTTGGAGACCCAACCACCTTCCTTGGTGCCTGTTCCAGAGTCTGATAAGCCTTTCAGTGAAAAAGTTTCTTCTAATGCCCATTCTAAACCTCCCCTGGTGCAACTCAAGGACATTTCCTCTTATCCTGTCACTTACAACTTGAGAGAAGAGACCAACCCCCACCTCACTCCAACTTCTTTTCAGGTGCTTGTTAAGACCCTTAAAGTCTCCCTTCAGCCTCATTTTCTCCATACTAACAACTCCAGTTTTCTCAGTCACTACTCACTGGACCTGTTCTCCAGTGCTATCACCAGCTTTGTTGCCCTTCTCTGGACTTGGTACAGCACATTAATGTCTTTTTTATTGTGAGTGGCCCAAAAAGTCCCTGGTCTTGCTTGTTACATTATTCCTGATACAGGCCTGGATACTGCTGGTCCTCATGGCCACCTGTGCACACTGCTGGCTCATGCTCAGATGGCCATCTATGAACACCTCCAGCTCTGTCTCTACTGGCGGTGTTGCTTTCCAGCTACTGTGCCCCAAGTCTCTATCACTGCAGGGGGTTTTTGTGATCCAAGTGCAGGACCCAGAACTTGGCTATTTGGGTCTCATAGAACTGGCCTTGGCCCATCCATCCAGACTGTCCAGGTCCCTGTGTAGGGCCTTCCTACTCTCAGGCAGACCAACATTCCCACCCAGTTTAGCATCATCTGCATACTTCTTGGGGGTGTATTGAATCCCTGCATCCAGATCATCAATAAATATATTAAAGAAAACTGATCCCCATACTGGACCCTGGTGAACACCACTTGTGACCAGACACCAACTAGATTTAGCTCCATTCACCACCATTCCTTGGGCCCAGCCACCCAGCCAGTTTTTCACCCAGCAAATTGTCCACCCATCCAAGCCACAAGCAGCCAGTTTCTCCAGGTAAACAAATTGTAGAATGAGATAGGATAGGATAGGATAGGATAGGATAGGATAGGATAGGATAGGATAGGATAGGATAGGATAGGATAGGATAGGATAGGATAGGATAGGAAGGATAGGATAGAATAGCCATGTTGGACGAGACCTTCATTGTGTCCAAGCTATCATCCAACACCACCTAATCAACTAAACCATGCAACCAAGGACACTATGAAGTCTACTCCTGAACACTTCCAGTGATGGTGACTCTACCACCTCCTCAGGCAGCCCATTCCAATGGGCAATCACTCTCTTGGTGTAGAACTTCCTCCTACCTTCCAGTCTAAACCTGCCCTGGTGCAGAGTGAGACTGTGTCCTCTTGTTCTGGTGCTGGCTGCCTGGGAGAAGAGACCAACCTCTGCCTGGCTACAACCTCCCTTCAGGTAGTTGTAGAAAGCAAGAAGGTCACACCTGAGTCTCCCCTTCTCCAGGCCAAGCAACCCCAGCTGCCTCAGTCTCTCCTCATAGGGCTTGTGTTCCAAACCCTTCCCCCACTTTGTTGCCCTTCTCTGGACACATTCCAGCAAGACAACATCCTTCCTAAACTGAGGGGCCCAGAACTGGACACAGGACTCAAGGTGCGGCCTAACCAGTGCAGTGTACAGGGGCAGAATGACCTCCCTGCTCCTGCTGGCCACACGGTTCCTGATGCAGGCCAGGATGCCATTGGCCTTCTTGGCTGCCTGGGCACACTGCAGGCTCATGTTCAGCCTACCATTGACCAGTACCCCCAGGTCCCTCTCTACCTGGCTGCTCTCCAGCCACTCTGACCCCAGCCTGTAGCACTGTATGGGGTTGCTGTGGCCAATGTGCAGAACCCGGCACTTGGATGTGTTCAATCTCATGCCGCTGGATTCTGCCCATCTGTCCAGCCTGTCGAGGTCCCTCTACAAAGCCTCTCGGCCCTCCATCAGATCAACTCCTGCCCCCAGCTTGATGTCGCCTGCAAATTTACTGATGATGGACTCAATGCCCTCATCCAGATCATCAATAAAGATGCTGAAGAGCATGGGGCCCAGCACTGATCCTTGGGGCACACCACTACTGACTGGTTCTGTCAAGCAGAACCTGCCCTTCATGAGTCTGTACTGTCTGTACCTGACCACCTGGTTGCCCTCTGAATGTTTAATAATGAAGTTATTTGCTCCACCATCTTCCCCAGTAGCAAAGTCATACTAGTCATAGCTGTAGTTTCCTGGACACTCCTTATGGCACTTCTTGCAAACATCACTTTTGTCTATCTAGAGTCAACTGGACCTCCCCAGTTAGCCAAGATTGCTGATAAATGACGGAAAGTGGCTTGGTGAGCACTTCCACTCTCAGTATTTTCCACCAAAAAGAAAATAAAAATTACATACCAAAACTGTCTCAATTAGAAAATAAAATGTGAATTCTTCAATCACTTTCTGACAGTGAATAGATAACTCTCATAATAATTTTAGTGATTTTTTTTATTGTTACCATCTGTATAAAATTCTTAATTTACTAATTTTCACAGTGTCTTGGCTAGTATACATTGTACTGATCCCCTGTAATGGCCAGCCTATAAAAAAACTTCTCAGATGTATAAACCAGATCTTAGTTGCTTACAGGTAAATTCAATACATTTGAGTAAAACATACATTTGATGGACTCCAACCCCACTGTCACTGTGAAATTCCAAGTGACAGTTGTGTGCAGAAAAATAATAGTAGCAGGGAGACACTAAGGGGCTGCATACACTTTATAGCACTGTTTTATGTGGTATTATGCTGAATGGTGTCTGTGCTGTTGTAGATAACCTGCCTGTTCAGGGTTGCTTGTGTTTTCATTTCATCACAAGCACCACTACCATTGTCAAGACAGCAGAGCCAATTAACTCATTCCTTGCACACTGGTTCATAACTAAACACTTCTGAAATTCTGAGATGCTTTGTAATACAAAGAGCTCTTAAAACCTATATAATTAGTGTATAAGAAAACATGAACTTTACAGCATAATAATTGTGCTAATTTGGAAAATGACATGTCAGTATTATACCATAGAAAGCAGGCATCTAAGACTTGTAAATGAAAAGCTCTCAGGTAATGATTGTATGCACACAAATATTTTTTAAAAGCTATTACTCACTAATGGCAATGAAGAAATGAACTGGTTTGGTTTATCAATTTCTCACCTTCCAATGCTCAGCTGAGTCTCTAGAAAATACTATTCTAAATACAAATTAGCCTTCTTGTTTTCACTTACTTCAAATGTCACTATTTATTCTGTAACTTTTTCATTGTGATTAAGGCCTGGGCATTAATACCTATGTATTCAGCCCTCATCCTAAAATAAAACTGCATAAATCTTCTGTGTAAAGTTTTGCATCTCTTTTATGATTTCTTTGGTCTTTTACATGTTGTTTACTAATAAGCCATATTTTTTCTTATTCTGATTTATTAACCATTGAAAGAATTTTGTTAGGTCTAAGACTGCAGGATACAATCTTATTTTTAAGAACTCTCCCTTACAAATTATTCTTCCTTGCAGTTTTTACATCACCTCTAGAACTTAATTCTGTGGGTTTCTTTAGAAATGAAGACCCACTCCTTATTCCATTAAAACCACTGGACAAATTCCCGTTGATTTCAGTGGTAACAGATTTAAACTCATACATTCTATCTGTCAAGTAAAAGCTAGCACCTACAGTGATAAACACCTACTATTTATTTTTAATCTTGACAATATAAGCTGACTAATAATTTCAAAGTAAAAGGTAATGGTGACTTAGGCTGATGACACTAACACATCACTTTGCTTTATAACTGGCTTTTGTTGAATTTCAGTTCTTCTTTCTTTCACTTTTCCCCCACATCAGGTATCCCAGAGTTCTAAAATTAACTTACTGAAGATTAATGTTGCATTTCTTTGAAACTTTAACACTGCTATGCAAATGAGAAACATGGTACCAGAAATTGTTTTACCATTTAGAATAACAATTCTTTCCATGGTGGTACCTAACACTTTATGGCCTGGTCCTGCATAACTCTAAGTACCATTTTAGGCATATTTGCCACTAATTGAAATCAGTGAAATATTTGTTAAATTAAGATTTAAAAAAACCCTGCTTTGCTTAAATATTTTCTGTTAAACCCAAAACAATTAAGTAGTAATATACTGACTTGCACACACAATCTCCTTCTGAGTTAATAAAATTGGAACTCAGTAAGCAGATAAGGGATGAACATCTGCTAAGGTGATGGCTGGCTAGGTAGACTACAGTGGATGTTTTCTTTCTTGAATATAGCAAGGTTTTCCACATTGTGTTTATAAAGATGGCTATGATCAGAGTCATAATATCCAACTGGAAGCCAATCACTAGTGGTGTATGCCCGAGCCTGATGCTGAGTCTGAAATGACCTGGACTGTTGAAAGAGTGCACGCTTAGCAAGTTTATATATGATATAAAGCCAGGAATGACTGAAACTCTACAGCTGTGCTGCCATCCACAGAGATCTGGACAGACTGGTTAAATGGAGTGGGAAAACCTCACAAAGCATAAAGTGCAGTAAAAAGAAATGCTAATTTCTCCTCCCAAGGGTTTCAGGTGGGAAAAACCCAACACACTGATAAAGATGAAGTTACCCAGCTGGACAACATCTTTGCAAAAAAGGACCTGTGGGTCCTGGAAGATGCCAGACTCACCATGAGCCAACCATGCATTCCTGTATGACTGGGCTTCCCAGTACAAGAGAGGCATGCACATAACAGAGTGACTCCAGAAAAAAGCTATGAAGATTATTAACAGACTGAAGTATCTGTCATATTAGGATAGGGTGTGAGGACTGGGAGTGTGTAGCCTAGAGAACAGAAGACTCAGGATCTTATTCACATCTATAAGTATCTGATTATGAGCAGGAAGGAGTAGACAACATGGAGCTAGAATCTTTATGGTGCACAGTGACAGGAAACAAAGCAATGGGCAAAAATACAAGAAATCACACTGTGTGCCTGTGTAATGTGCCAAACTGATTATCTCAACTTATCCTGTTTCTCCTCCACCATAAGATTTACAGACATCCTAACCTCTTTCAAAAAAACGTTAATATAGCTTAGGCAGCCTGAATGGTAAAATGATATAAGGAGAACTGTTAGACTTCCACCTTTTTTTTTTTTTTTTTTTTTTTTTTTTTTAATGAGTGTGTACACCAAATGACTTAACTCTTTCACTTTCCCTAGAACATAAAGTTTGCTATGATCCCATGTGGTAGGGCACATATTAGGAAGTCACTCTCTGCCACACAACTTGAGGTGGAAAATGAAGGGATTGAGAGCCTGTGGGTTAAAATCAGAGAGCAGCCTAACAAATCTGACTTCCTGGTTGGAGTCTGTTATAGACCACCCAACCAGGATGAGAAGGCAGATGAAACATTCTATAAGCAATTGGAGGCTGTCTCAAGATCATCAGATCTTGTCCTTGTGGGTGACTTTGACCTGCCAGATATCTGCTGGGAACTTAACTCAGCAGAGAGGAGGCAGTCCAGAAGATTCCTGGAGCACATAGAGGACAGCTTCCTGATGCAGCTGTTATGAGATCCTACCAGGGGTCAGGCTCTGCTTGACCTGCTGTTCTCCAATAGAGAAGGGCTGGTAGGAGACATGACTGTGGGAGGCTGCCTGGGGTGCAGCGACCATGAAATGGTGAAGTTTTCAATATGCAGGGAGATAGGGAGGAGCACCAACAGAACCCTCACCTTGGACTTCCGGAGGGCAAACTTCATCCTGTTTAAGAAACTTATTTGCAAAGTTCCCTGGCTAGCAGCCCTCAAGAACTGAGGGGTCCAGGATGGTTACACCTACTTCAAACAGGAGCTCTTGAAGGCACAGGAACTGGCAGTTCCCATCTGCCGAAAGACAAGCTGGGGGGAAGGTGACCGGCTTGGATGAGCAAGCAGCTCCTGGAGGAACTAAGGGCAAAAAAGAGGCTGTATCACCTTTGGAAGGAGGGGAAGGCTTCTCGAGGTATGTTTAAGGAAGTTGTTAGATAATGTAGGAAAAAAAAAATAGAGAGGCAAAGGCCCAGTTGGAAATTAAGCTGGCTGCCTCTGTGAAAGATAATAAAAAGCATTTTTACAAATATATTAACACTAAAAAGAGGGGCAAGAAGAACCTCAACTCTTTATTGGACCTGCAGGGGAACACTGGGACTGAAGGAAAAGGCTGAGGTCCTGAACAACTTCTTTGCCTCAATTTTTAACAGCAAGGCAGGAGGAGTTCAGGACGAGTGGCCTCCTGAGCTGGGTGATGGGGTCAGGGAGCAGCGTAATGACCCGGAAATCCATGAGGAATTAGTTTGGGACCTGCTGAGCCACTTGGACACTCACAAGTCCATGGGACCAGATGGGATCCATCTTAGGGTGCTGAGAGAGCTGGCAGGTGAGCTGGCCAAGCCGCTCTCCAACATTTTCCTCCAGTCCTGGCTGACTGGTGAGGTCCCAGATGACTGGAAACTGGCCAATGTGATCCCCATCCACAAGGATGGTTGGATGGAGGAACCCAGAAGCTACAGGCCTGTCAGCCTGACCTCAGTGCCGGGAAAAATTATGGAACATATTATCTTGGCAGCAATAACTGCGCACCTGAAGGACGGCCAAGGGCTCAGGTCCAGCCAACATGGATTTAGGAAGGGCAGGTCCTGCCTCTCCAACCTGATCTCCTTCTATGATCAGGTGACCCGCCTGGTGGATGTGGGGTGGCCTGTGGATGAGGTCTACCTGGACTTCAGCAAGGCCTTTGACACTGTCCCCCACAGCAAACTCCTGGCCAAGCTGTCAGCCCGTGGCTTGGACAGCAAGGTTCTGTACTGGGTTAGGAAATGGCTTGAGGGCCAAGTCCAGAGAGTGGTGGTGAATGGTGCCACAACCAGTTTGCAGCCAGTCACCATTAGCGTCCCCAGGGATCAGTGCTGAGCCCCATCCTCTTCAATATCTTCATTGACGATCTGGATGAGGGGACTGAGACAGTCATCAGCAAATTTGCAGATGACAACAAGTTGGGAGTAGATGTTGGTCAGTTAGAGGGTGGAAGGGCTCTGCAGAGGGACCTCGACCGACTGGACAGATGGGCAGAGTCCAATATGATGACATTCAACAAATCCAAGTGCCAGGTGCTGCACTTTGGCCACAGCAACCCCATGCAGAGCTACAGGCTGGGGTCGGAGTGGCTGGAGAGCTCCCAAACAGAGAGAGACCTGGGGGTGCTGATCGACAGCTGCCTGAACATGAGCCAGCAGTGTGCCCAGGTGTCCAAGAAGGCCAATGGCATCCTGGCCTGCATTAGGTATAGTGTGGCCAGCAGGAGCAGGCAAGTCATTGTGCCCCTGTACTCTGCTTTGGTTAGGCCACACCTTGAGTCCTGTGTCCAGTTCTGGGCCCCCAGTTAAGGAAGGACATCGAGACACCTGAACGTGTCCAGAGAAGGGCAACAAGGCTGGTGAGAGGCCTTGAGCACAAGCCCTATGAGGAGAGGCTGAGGGAGCTGGGATTGTTTAGCCTGGAGAAGAGGAGGCTGAGGGGAGACCTCCCTGCTCTCTACAACTACCTGAAAGGTGGTTGTAGCCAGGAAGGCGTTGGTCTCTTGTCTCTAGCAACCAGCACCAGAACAAGGAGACACAGTCTCAAACTGCACCAAGGGAAGTTGAGGCTCGAGGTGAGGAGAAAGTTCTTCATGGAGAGAGTCATTCGTCATTTGAATGGGCTGACCAGGGAGGTGGTGGGGTCACCATCCCTGGAGCTGTTCAAGAGGGGACTGGACATGGCACTTGGTGCCATGGTCTAGTCATGAGGTCTGTGGTGACAGGATGGACTCGATGATCTTTGAAGTCTCTTCCAACCTTAGTGATACTGTGATATTTAAAGTGACAATTTTGCTAATTTGCTGCTGCAGCCACTGTTCTGAGGGCTGCTGCTTGTGGTGGTCTGAGCCTTAACTGGAAGTTAAGAGCTCAGATGGGGGCAAGGCTGAGAATCTCTCCCCCACTACCCCCCCTTCTCCTTCCTCCCAACAGAGAGGGCAGAAAAGGAAGGAGCAAATCCACCAAACAATAATTTGGAGTTGTCTTTAAATAATATATATATATATATATATATAACAATAACAGAAGAAATGTTCACAAGGGTAAGGAACAATGGTGGATGGGAGGGGGACAAAAAAAACAAGAGAGTAATACAAAACCAGCCTTTCTGGGGAAGCGTAGAGGCAGCAGAGAGAAGGATCAGGGCTGACCACGTGGCAGAGGAGCAGGAGGGCAGCTGCAGTAGCTCTCATCCAGCAGAGGCAGGAGCCAAAAAGCCGTGCCAACAGCTATGATGTCCTGCTTTTTTATACCCTAGTTGGGCAGGGAGGGGGAGTCGAACAGACTCAGCTTCCCAGGCGAAAAATACTCAGCAGGGAGTGAAAAGTACCTGCAAGCCCTCCGCCCTGCTTTGTTCTTTTGTTTTCAGAAAAGGGTGTTAACCCACCACACTGCTGGATGCATGTAGAGTGCATGACTCCTCAGCTGACCAATTCCTTAGCATGCTGAGTAGAGTAAAATAGTAACATTCTATGTGTGCCAAGAGCAACTTTCTCACATTGGCACCCTTTGATTGGAGCATGCTGCAGAAACCACCTCATTGACATGCTGGCATTTCTCATTAGGAAAGGATTTTAGCTTATGTATGTAGTTAGATTTCACTGGTTAAGTGATTTATAACAAAGAATATATAAGCAGCCACTCTGAGCAACAGATATCTTCTGTTAGGTCTTCTCTAGGGATGTTGGTTAGGGATTTGGCTAGGGCTTTAGATTAGGGATGCTGCTAGAGATATTCTTCTGTTAGGTGTTTTACCTTTTAAAGGGCTTCTGGGACTTTTTCTGTAAGTGGGACTCTGAGACTCTGTAATGCAAGGTATTCTGCAATGCAGCAATAAAGGACTTCAGACAAGACTTCTGAGATTCTTTGCTCTCTGCATTTCTGGAATAATGCTGCTATACAGCAACAGGGTTCATGCCTTCATTCATTGCCCAATGACACCTGACTGTATGGCATCGACAACTGCATTCAGCTCCCCTGGGCCAGGGGAACAACAATTTGCTGTATGTCTGTAATAAATAAAGATTACAGTTCTCAAGATTATAGTTTTTTCTTTAAAAAAAGTGATCGCGTCATTAAGATATAAAGCATAAAGCATGTAGATGAATTGCAAAGTCAAAAGTCTTGCTCAGCACTGGAAGCATGAAAAATATTAAACATATTTACAATCAATGATTTAATCACCTCCTTGTCTCAAAGGCACTGGTATATTATTACATTTTAATAATGTAATGCATGTTTTAAACCATCTTTTTTAATACTCTTCTAACAGCAATCTGGATCTACAGAACATGGAATGTAATTAGCATTTTTTCACAAGGGAATAGGATAACACAATGGTATCCAGACTCAAAGAAAGCTGAATCAACTATGGTGTTCTGTTTAAACTATTCCATAGCTTGACACTGTTCATAAAATGACAACCTAAAGGAAGTTATTGTATGAGGTTTTTCTGACTCTAGGCATTTTCACTGTCATTAGGATGTCTTGGGTTTTGCCATTTGTCTATTGATAGATTCTGCTGACAGTCCAGAACAATGTTTTAAATAGCTAGCAAAAACAGTCACAGCATGGAGTGCAACACATTTGATTTTGTTAGACCTTCTTAAAGTATAGATTTCTATTTAAAAAGTTTCAGTACCACGGAAGAGAATGTTGACAAAGAAGTCGTAGATTTGTGTATAGTATTTTTGAAAGAAAGTATCAAGGCTCAAATGTAGATTTTAAAATTAATTTTAGTTGAGACTTTAATGATAGCTTACCTGATAGAGTTTCTACTGGAATGACCTAAAAATTAAAAGTATTTCCCAGCTTTGAAAAACAAACAAAATATAATGGCAGACTGATAATGTGACTAAAATATTTCAGCCTTGAGCAGAGATGGAAGAAATGTTTGCATTTTCATCAGTGCAAAACTAAGATGCTTTTTCACTGAAATCCTGAGATGTTGGATGAGCAATAATTGCATCTGTAATATATAATGCTCATAAGGTGAAATGTTCATAAGGAGTCTTTAAAAAAAATAGGTCTGAAAGCCCCTTTATCTTTGCACATGAAAGCTTGAAGTATCTCCAGTGTCGATAAACAGGGTTATGTGGAAATTGTTAAGATTCTACCCTAATTTTTCACCTTCCCCAGTCTCTCCCTCGCTATACCTACAGGAATCCACTAGGTAAGTTAAAAACAAGCAGTAAACAATGGCAATTTCTTTTACATCGTTCTACAACTAGGTATTCCATGTTGTTATGAAACTTTGGGAAAGAAAACAAACTAACAGTCTTTTACAAAGTTGAGGAAGCGATTGTATTATTTCAGTAGTATTTAAACAGGGTGAGATTGTATCTTGGCTATATCATTAATACAGATTGTATCAGAGTTCATTGAAAAAAAAATCTCATTTTTGCACTCTGTTGTGACCAGTTTAGGCTGTGCCTTTAAGAGAAGGACACTTTCTGAACACTCTGGCTGAATGTTTTGGTATATAAATGAAAAACAATGATATGCTAATCCAATTTCATTGGTGGAACCCGGCTGTAAGTTCTGGCTTGGTCTTTCAGTCGGGGGGGGGGCAGTCAGTCTTCTTCTTCCCCCTGTACTGTGAGCTGGCCTGTTTTTCTCTCTGAAGCAGCAGCTTGCTACGCAGGAATGATTCTTGCTAACCAGATAAGAGAAAACTAACTTTTGCATTCGCTTTGAGCTTTAACAAAGTTTTCCCCTTTTAATCACCTTCCTTTCTCTTTCTCTCTAACCCTTTTGGGAAAAAGGGGAGGTAGGGAGGGAGAAGGGAGGGGCAGGCCGAACCCCTTGGCCGCAGGGGGGGTTGGGGAAAAGGTTTCCCGTATTACATACATTGTTGTATATTTCTGTATATATTGTAAATATTGTATATTTTGTACATATTCATTGCATTCCATATCTGCTTGTAAAATATAGCTTTCATCTGCTTCTCCGGCTGAGTTAGCTGTGGAATTCTTTTGTGTGTGTGTGGGGAACCTTCCTACTCCACCACATATTTTTTAATTGGCGGTCCAACGTGGGGCTTGTGGATAATTGCTGTCCAGAAGCTGGGCAAAAAGGTTGCTTGATTTATTGCCTGCTCGAGTCGGAGTTGCAAACATGAAAGTGTTTTGGATTTTAGAACGTTTGGTCTTTTCAGTTTGTTCGGTACTGGTCTACAAGTACTTCATGGGAATGATTTTCGATCGCTTAGGCAGATACTTGATGTATAGATTGTATTTATGGTTTAAGTATAAGATTCAGCTTCTTTACGACCGGTGCCTGGGATTCTTCTGGCTTAACAGATACGGGAATGTGACCTCCAGCACTCTGCCCATAGAGATAAAGGAGTTTAAGATCCCGGCAGGCGAAAGGGTTGTTTTAAGTGATGGCTGGGATCCAAAGGTGATTTATTTGATGTGTTTAAATCTGCTGCTGGTGATGGTGATTGCATACTTGTTATATACGCTGTACCAAGAGAGGAAGATTATATAGAGTGCCTAAAGCGTGCTTTGTAATTAAGCGTAGATCGAAACGCAGAAAGCACAGCTCTAACTCTACCCCAGAGGTATCTAGTGATGAGGAGAATGCAGAATCTGTATCAGTTAACGACAAGGCTAAAAAGTCCATCGGAAAGGCTGCTCTGAACGGTGCTGTTGGTGGCTCTGGCAATCAGCCAGCGGCAGCGGCAGCTCCTAACATGGCTTCCACGCCCTCAGCAGCCATTAATGGGGCAAAGCCATTTCCTCCTTCTTCTTCGGCAGGACCGGAAGTGTCCTCCACAGCAGCTGATTCGTCTCAAAACCTGTCAGCTTCTATTAAGCCAGCTGTAAATCCAAACACAGCTCCAGTTAAGCAGGTAGCTGTTCTAAGTACGAGAAGAAGAAAGGGCAAAGCTGATCCAGATGCTGATGGGGGAGAGCAGCAGGATCCTGGTGAGGGAACTTCTGCTCAAAGAGACCCTGCTGAGATGGAGGAAAAGGTTTGTCTTAAAGATATAGCTGAGTTATTGAGATCATCACTGGATGGAGATGCAGGGCAAATTGCTGATAGCAGAACAACTAAAGGTGGTACCCCTGACCTTAAGCAGATTCTTAGGAGAGTGACAGTAAGATTATTGGGACACGAACTTCAGGAAGATGAGGCAGAGGAGGAGGAGTCAGATGACATAGAGAGCTGTTTGTCACCGCGTGAAGAATTGAGGTATTGTGTGTAAGGATTATATCAGAGCAGATAAGGAGCCAATTCTAGCTTGGCTTAGCAGATGTTAGGATACAGGTGCTCCAGCTCTGGTAGTTGGAGACAAGTCAGCAGCTCAACTAGGAACTCCCTCAAAGGACAATGGAATAGATAGACATCTGGGCAGGACTCTCAGTGAGGTTACTCTGTTTTAATGGCAACTCTCATGAGGTATCCTTCCCGAGATGATCTTCCATGGAATCCTAAACCCTGGACTACCATAGATGAGGGAATCAAGCGTCTGAGAGAATTTGCTGTTAGAGAGGTACTCTATGGTGCCCATGAGACTCTGAATCCTGATGAAATTCCTGTAGGAACTGGTCTTGCTAAGAAGCTCATCAAACTTGCTCCTCCTAATTATGCAAATATTCTGGCAAGAAGAATTGTGGCAAGAAATTATGGTGGAGCTTTTCCTACGGTTGGCCAATTCACTGATCAGATTAGACAATAGGAGGATAGCATGACACGTGTTTCTTTGGTTTCAGCCATTGAAACTCTGTCTGTAAAAATAGAGAATTGCATGCAAGAGCTGAAGGATGATTTTAAAAATACCATCTCCCAATTGACACAAAGAGATAATTCCAATTCTTCCTCCAGATGGATACAGGTTTCCTCTGTGAGGAACAGACATCCTCCAAGGATGTCATTCCAAAGAATGTCATTCCAAAACAGATCAAACCAAAACAGACCACCAAGGCAATCATGTGCGAGTATCTGGATAACTCCGCGTGATCAGTTTGGTGAGAACATGAACAGATGGGATGGTCAACCAACTGCCAATCTTTTCAGGAGACTGAGGGAACTGCAAAGTGGCAGAACCTGAGGTAGCAATACCAGAAGGGAAGCTGTTACTTCCACAGTTCCCCAGGACAACTCTAATAGCTCCAACAGTGGCTCCCGTTCTAACACTGTACCATGTGCTCATTGCACATGTGGGCATGTTCCCCATAACTAGGGGTGCCCTGCCTCCCACCAGGGGGAGGAGAGGGGTAACAGAGATAACAGAATCTATTGGGATGTGTACATCCAGTGGCCTGGCACTTCACAATTTCAGAAGTACAGGGCTTTGGTTGACACAGGGGCTCAGTGCACCATAATGCCATCAAATTATCAGGGATCAGAAGCTATAACTATTCTGGGAGTCACTGGTGGATCTGAAGAGTTAACTAAGGTGGGAGTTGATATAAGTTTAACTGGTAAACAGTGGAGGAAGCATACAGTTGTGACCAGACCGGACGCACCTTGTATTCTGGGAATTGATTTTCTGAGAGAAGGGCATTTCAAAGACCCTGGAGGTTACAAATGGGCTTTTGGAGTAGCATCTGTAGAAATTGATGGACAAAAGCTGAAATTGTCTGTTAGACCTGAGCTTTCTGATGAATCTGCAGATGTGGGACAACACAAGATTCAGGACATTAAATTGCCGGTTGCTTCTCAGACTGTGCATCACAGACAATACAGAACCAACCGTGACTCTTTGTTGCCCATTCAGAATCTGATTCGTCAGTTGGAGAGTCAGAAACTCATCAGCAAAACTCATTCACCTTTCAGCAGTCCAGTGTGGCCTGTGCGAAAGCCGAATAGAGGTTGGTGTCTGACAGTCTACTATCGAGCCCTGAATGAAGTAACTCCACCTCTGAGTGCAGCAATACCAGACATGATGGAACTGCAGTATGAGCTGGAATCCAAAGAGGCCAAATGGTATGCTACCATAGGCATTGCTAATGCTTTCTTCTCTATTCCCATAGCAGAGGAATGCGGGCCTCAGTTTGCTTTCACCTGGAGAGGAATCCAGTACACTTCCAACAGATTGCCAATGGGCTGGATCCACAGCTCAAGCATCTGTCATGCAGTGATCCACGATGCTCTGGAGGAAGGTGGTGCTCCAGAACACATCCAGTTCATCGATGACATCATTGTCTGGGGTAAAACTGCTGAGGAAGTCTTCGAGAAAGGTAACAAAATCATTGACATTCTTCTGAATGCAGGTTTTGCCATCAAGCGAGACAAGGTGAAAGGACCTGCCAGAGAGATCCAGTTTCTGGGAGTGCAGTGGCAGGACGGACGCCGACACATTCCAGTGGATGTGGTAAATAGAGTCTCTACCATGGCTAATCCCATGAACAAGCAAGAAACTCTACGTTTCTTGGGGATAGTGGGATTTTGGAGACTGCACATTCCTGGATACAGTCAGATTGTGAAACCTCTGTATGATGTGACTCGAAAGAGAAACCATTTCCACTGGGGACCTGAACAACAAGCAGCCTTTGACCAGATAAAGCAAGAGGTAGTGCAAGCAATGGGTCTGGGACCTGTCCGAGATGGTCCAGACATTAAGAACATTTTGTACACGGCTGCAAGTGACAATGGTCCAACCTGGCGCTTGTGGCAAAGAGCTCCAGGTGAGACACGTGGACGACCTCTTGGTTTCTGGAGTCGAGGTTACAGAGGTTTAGAGGCTAATTATACTCCAACAGAGAAAGAGATTCTAGCTGCCTATGAAGGAGTGAAAGCAGCTTCTGAAGTGATTGGAACTGAATCACAACTTCTCCTAGCTCCCAGATTACCAGTTTTGAATTGGATGTTCAAAGGCAAAGGTTCCACACCACATCATGCAACAGATTCCACCTGGTCTAAGTGGATGGCTCTGATAACACAGAGAGCTCGAATGGGAATACTTGAAAGACCTGGTCTGGTGGAGGTGATCTCAAGTTGGCCTGAGGGTACCAACTGTACTAAACCTCCAGAGGAGAGAGTAACTCGTGCTGAGGAAGCTCCTCCTTACAATGACCTATCTGATGATGAAAAGAAATATGCTTTGTTCACAGATGGTTCCTGTCGTCTTGTCGGGAACAAGCGAAGGTGGAAGTCTGCAGTGTGGAGTCCAACACGCCGAGTTGCAGAGGCAAAGGATGGAGAAGGAGAATCCAGTCAGTTTGCAGAGGTAAAAGCTGTCCAGCTAGCTCTCGACGTAGCTGAACGTGAGAGATGGCCAAAGCTTTATCTCTACACCGACTCATGGATGGTAGCCAATGCTCTGTGGGGTTGGCTAAAGAACTGGAAAAAGAATGGTTGGCAGAGAAAAGGAAAGCCCATTTGGGCAGCTGACCTATGGCAGGGCATTGCTGATGGGATCGGGAGAATTCCAGTGACGGTGAGGCACACTGATGCTCACATTCCTAAGAGCAAAGCTACTGAGGAACAGCAACACAACCATCAGGCAGATTTAGCTGCAAGAGTTTCTCAAGTAGTCATGGACTCTGATCTTGATCTCGACTGGAAACACCGAGGTGAGATATTCTTAGCTCGGTGGGCTCACGATTCATCAGGACATCAAGGCAGAGATGCAACCTACTATTGGACTCATGACAGATCCATAGACATTTCCATGGATGCTATCACACAAGTCATCCATGACTGTGACATTTGTGCTGCTATTAAGCAGGCAAAGCAAATTAAGCCCTTATGGTATGGTGACAGATGGTCCAAATACAAGTATGGTGAAGCTTGGCAAGTTGACTACATCACTCTACCACGTTCTCGTTCTGGTAAGCAGTATGTGCTTACTATGGTAGAAGCAAACACTGCATGGTTGGAAACTTATCCAGTACCCCATGCAACTGCACACAACACCATTCTTGGTCTGGAGAGACAAATCCTGTGGAGACACGGAACTCCAGAGAGGATTGAGTCAGACAACGGAACTCATTTCAGAAACAACCTTGTAAAGAACTGGGCCAAAGAGCACGGCATCGAGTGGATATTCCACATTCCCTACTATGCACCAGCTGCAGGGAAGATTGAACGCTACAACGGTTTGTTGAAGACCACTCTTAAAGCCATGGGGGGTGGATCTTTGAAAAACTGGGAAAAGCATTTAGCACAAGCAACCTGGCTGGTAAATAGTAGAGGTTCAGTGAACCGAGCTGGACCTGCACATTCAGATCTGCTACAGAAAGTAGAAGGTGATAGAGTTCCTGTTGTTAGAGCAAAGAATCTGTTAGGTAAAACTCTTTGGGTATTTTCTCCCTCAGGAGAAACCTGTCCGAGGGGTGGTTTCAGCTGAAGGTCTGGGTCACACTTATTGGGTAATGCAAGAGAATGGTGAAATTCAGTGTATTCCACAAAGAAATTTAACTTTAGCTGAAAGAGTTTAATTTCAGAGTGTTGTATGGCTACATCGCGCCCAAAGGAAGAATCCCTGAGGAATCCATGGTGCACGAACCCTGAAAACCCTGAGTCAACTGAGAGTCCCTGTTTCCCTGTTTCCCTGTTTCCCTGTTTCCCTTTTTTTCACTTCATCTGCGAAGAGACAAACTGTTTTCCATTTTTCTTGTTTCTAGGACTTCTCAATCATCTACGTCTGAGGATAGCCGGAATGGACTATGAACGTTACTTACAAACTGTAGATATTGTTTTAGATTGGATGGACAGTACGAACAGCCAATGAAATTGTTTAGCAGGGGTGGATTGTGACCGGTTTAGGCTGTGCCTTTAAGAAATGGACACTTTCTGAACACTCTGGCTGAATGTTTTGGTATATAAATAAAAAACAATGATATGCTAATCCAATTTCATTGGTGGAACCCGGCTGTAAATTCTGGCTTGGTCTTTCAGTCGGGGGGGGGGGGGGTCAGTCTTCTTCTTCCCCTGTACTGTGAGCTGGCCTGCTTTTCTCTCTGAAGCAGCAGCTTGCTACGCAGGAACGATTCTTGCTAACCAGATAAGAGAAAACTAACTTTTGCATTCGCTTTGAGCTTTAACAAAGTTTTCCCCTTTTAATCCTCTTCCTTTCTCTTTCTCTCTAACCCTTTTGGGAAAAAGGGGAGGTAGGGAGGGAGAAGGGAGGGGCAGGCCGAACCCCTTGGCTGCAGGGGGGTTGGGGAAAAGGTTTCCTGTATTACATACATTGTTGTATATTTCTGTATATATTGTAAATTCTGTATATTTTGTACATATTCATTGCATTCCATATCTGCTTGTAAAATACAGCTTTCATCTGCTTCTCCGGCTGAGTTAGCTGTGGAATTCTTTTGTGTGTGTGGGGCAACCTTCCTACTCCACCACATCTGTAAAGGACTATTTGTGGACCCTACATTCCTGGTTTTGTTTAGACAAGTGAAATGTCAGAAACAAATGATGTATGCATAAGGATACAAATAGCAGTTGTATAGCATGTTCATTTTTCCAGAGACATTTATTTATTTATTTACATAATTCTCTGTGGGCTGGTGGAGTGACTAAGGAAGTGCAAAAATGTTTTTACTAGCATAGCACTGTCAAATGTTGAGATGAGAACTGAAGTTAAACTGTTAAGTCAATAAATGTCCTAAACATTTTCCCTAAAGCGTAAAAAGCCCAGAAGAAAACCAAGAGCATTACAATGGCTTAAAGTTCATTTTTTGAGTTGCATGATCCAGAAATAAGTGCTTTGAAAGCAAAATAGAAATTTGTGTTTAAGCAGAAATGCATCTGATGAAACAGAAAACAACAGCAAATCATAAAGTAATCTCACAGGCTGTTTGATGCACTGGTGGTAGTTCAGACACAAACACCAGGCACAAGATCACCTCTTCTTTGAAGAAAGTCTGAGAGAGTTGGGGTTCTTCAGCCTGGAAAAGGGAAGGCTCCAGGGAGACCTCATAGTGGCCTTCCAGTACCTGAAGGGGGCTTACAAGAAAGCTGGAGAGGGACTCCTTACAAGGACATGTAGCAATAGGATAAGGGGCAATGATTTAAAGCTAGGAAAGGCTGGATTTAGATTGGACATACTATGAGGGTGGTGGAACACAGGAACACATTGGCAAGGAAGGCAGTAGCAGTCTCCCTGGAGACATCCAGTGTAAGGCTTGAGAGGGCCCTGAGCAACCTGATCCAGATGGGGATGTCCCTGCTTACTGCAGAGGTGCTGGACTAGATGACCTTCAACGTTCAAGATATGTACAATCCTTTGAGTGAAAAATTAAGTAGCAGAAGAAGACCTGTGTGGATGAGCAAAGAGCTGTTTAGAAGAGATATGTGGAAGAAAGAAGTTCACAGTATGAGGAAAAAGGGCCTGGTCACTTGGGAGAATTATAGGAACATTGTCAGGTATGCAGGAACGCAACAACAAAAGCCAAAGCCATCTTAGAATTATATCTGGCAAAGAAAGTAAAACAGAACAAGAAGGACTTCTTCAAATACCTCAGTTTCAAAGGGAAGAACAGGGCAAATGTGGGACCAGTGCTGGATGGTGAGGAAACCCAGGTAACAGATGATGCAGAGAAGGCAGAGTTACTGAATGACTTCTTTGCTTCAGTCTTTACTGCTCAAACCAGCCATCAAGAGTCCCAGACCCTGAAAGTAAGATAGAATGCTTGGTGGAAGAAAAGATCTGCACTAGTCATCAATGATTGGGTTAGAGATCATTTAGCCAAACTGAGCATCCACAAATCCATTATGCATCTATAAATGTTGAGGGAGCTGGCTGATGCTGTTGCTGTGCCACTCTCCATCAGTTTTGAAAGATCATGGAGAATGGGAGAGGTGCTTAAGGACTGGAGGGAGGCCAGTGCCACTCCAGTCTCCAAAAGGGGCAAAACCGAAGGTCCAGGCAACTACAGACATGTCAGCCTCAACTCCATCCCTGGAAAGGTGATGGAGCAGCTCATTCTGGAAACTGTCTCTAACCACATGAATGGAAAGCCTATAAAGAGTATCCAGGATACTGCTGCGGCTGTTCTGCCATAAAATATCTGGACAGGCTAAAGAGCTGCGCAAAGGCAAACCTCATGAAGTTCAGTAAGGGCAAGTGCACAGTCCTGCATCTAGAGAGGAATTACACTAGGCACTAGTTCAGCCTGGGGATTGTCCTGCTGGAAAACAGCTCCATGGAGAAAGACCTTGGAGTCCTAGTGCAGAGCAAGTTCTCCATGGGACTGCAATATGCCCCTATGGCCAAGAGGGTCAATGGCATCCTGGGGTGCATTAAGAACAGTGTCCAGCAGGTTTAGGGAGGTTCACTGCTCCTCTACTCTGTCCTGGTGAGACCAGTTAGACCTGGAATACAGTGTTCAGTTTTGGGCTCCCCAATTCAAGAGAGACATTGATTTACTAGAGTGACTTCAATGAAGAGCTACAAGGATGACTTCAGCTCCTCTCCTGTGAAGAGAGACTAAGAGAATTTGGGCTGTTTAGTCTTGAGAAGGTTGAGAGGGGGTCTTATTAACACCAGTAAATATTTGAGGGATGGGTGTTCAAGGTGAAGGTGTCAGTCTCTTTTTGGTGGTACCCAATGATAGAATAGAATAGAATAGAATAGAATAGAATAGAATAGAATAGAATAGAATAGAATAGAATAGAATAGAATAGAATAGAATAGAATAGAATAGAATAGAATAGGAAAACACCTTTTTGATCATCAAGTCCAACCTATCACCCAACACCATCTAAACAATTAAACCGTGGCACCAAGCAGCCCATCCAGTCTCTTCCTAAACACCTCCAGTGATGGTGACTCCACCACCTCCCTAGGCAGCCCATTCCAATGGCAAATCACTCTTTCTATGAAGAAATTCTTCCTAACATCCAGACTAAACTTCCCCTGGTGCAGCTTGAGACTGTGTCCTCTTGCTCTGGTGCTGGTTGCCTGGAAGAGACCAACCCCAACCTGGCTACAACCTCCTTTCAGGTAGTTGTAGACATCAATAAGGTCTCCTCTGAACCTTCTCTTCTCAAGGCTAAGCAATCCCAGCTCCTTCAGCCTCTCGTCATAGGGCTTTTGCTCCAAATCCCTCACCAGTTTTGTTGCCCTTCTCTGGAAATGTTCCAGCAAGTCAACATCTTTCCTAAACTGAGGGGGCCAGAACTGCACACAGGACTCAGGGTATGGCCTAACTAGTGCTGAGTACAGGGGCAGAATGACCTCCCTGCTCCTGTTGACCACACTATTCCTGATACAGGCCAGGATGCCATTGGCCTTCTTGGCCACATGGGCACACTGCTGGCTCATGTTCAGCCTACCATCAACCAGTACCCCAGGTCCCTTTCTGCCTGGCCACTCTCCAGCCACTCTGACCCCAGCCTGTACCACTGCGTGGGCTTATTGTGGCCAATATGTAGAACCTGGCACCTGGATCTATAAAAACTCATGACATTGGACTCTGCCCATCTGTCCAGCCTGTCAAGGTCTCCCACAATTGAGATGCAGCAGGATGCAGGCTAAGTGTCACTTTATTACGTTTTACAGCAAAGTTATATAGTCTATCAGAAGGCACATATGTCACATCTTAGTTGGTCATTTTCTACTGGCATACATGTAATTCAGGCATACAATAGGTCAAAATAGCAAAACAATATTTTAACACATCCAATCACTTTCTGCCAAGCTTCTTTCCTTCAGTTACAAGGTGTTTACATTACTCTCAGAGTCAAAGACAAAACATAGCCTTCTCTAACTTGAGCAAAGGCAAATCTTCATAGCCTTCCAAAGCTATCTGAAAACAACCCTCTTCCCACTTTTTCCCCTTTTTTGTTTATTAATAGAACAACACTTTTGATTGACCTTTCTAAAATTCTTTGCATACATAGAAGCAAGCAAGTTAAAACTAACTAACTAGTTAAAACTTATTCTGTAACGCAGCATGTCTAACAGAGTGATGTAACCCATACAAGACACAATGCCTTGGTCAAGCTAATTAAATTATTCTAACAGAACTGGCATAATATATGGTTAAAGATAACAAACCTTCTATTAAGAAGCATATATTCCTTTCCACATATCTTATAAGGTCAGAACACAAACAGAACAGTTCTTTCAGACAGAAAGTTTCATCGTACAACTTTGAACTCATTCCTTTGCGACTTGCATGATCTCTCAAAGAAGAACTTAGATCTTACCAGTTCCAATTTTTACATTTCACTCCTCTTATTAACAAAGAAGTCCTGATTAGGCCTGAGCACATTGTACACAAGGATTAAGGTATGAAGAACCAGAAACACAGCAAACCAAATCCTCAGCACTGTCTTTTACAATCTGCTTTAAAGGTATGTTACATCTTTACTTTTCTAAGGTGCTCAAAAATCACAAATTGTTTAATATTAGCAAGATTTTCCTTGATCTGTAAAGGTAGATCTGGCCAGACCTTAGCTCCACAAAGGAAATACTTGCAGGCAAACAGCAAGAGCAAAAAGGCTTGTTTGCTGGTTCAGAGATAGCATCCTGAATATTGTCCTGGAAGAGGCATTAACAAGACAGATAAATCTGTTTTGAGCCACTGCCTCTTTCTCCTCCCTCTCTGTTACAGGATCTGGATTGAGGTCGAGAAGCCTAATAAGCAGGTGCCATTAAGGCTGCTTGGAGGGGGGTGGAAGCGGAACCTGATCCCTGAGCCATACATTTCAGAGAGGCAACTGTACGTGTTAGATGCCATGAGAGAAGGCGTGTGCAGTTTACTCGCCACATAAACATTTTGAATTCATTGGTGGGATTTGAATGGCTACTGTGCCATTGGGCCATTCCATTTTCGAAAAGGGAATTTATAGGGAAAGACCCCCTATACTTTTTGCTTGTTGCTCATTACACTCATAGCTTGCATGCTCGTTACTCTCTCCCCTCTCTCCCCCATTCGTTAATGGGATTCAAGGCGGTGACAAGCACCCTACTTGTTCCTATCTTCAGAACAATTAGCTTCTTTTGTTTTAGCAGTGTAGTGCTCCAGTTGGGCCTCCACTACAGCAGCCTGCCCTCTCATTTCCTCTAAATTTGTGGATACTGCCCTTTGGACTATAACTACGAACTCAAATACCTCTTCGTTCAGCAAAGGTTTTGGTAGTTAGCAGCTCAGCAGTTCATGAGTAAAATGCACTATTTTACCTAGTTATTTTTGAGGTTTATAGCTTGTTACCTATTGGTTAACTCCATTGTGAACTCAACAGTGGTTCGTCTATACCATCCGAGGCAGCACTGCTGTTTGGTTTCGCGTGCATAGGGAGATTCCAGTTTGTTCCTCTGTATTCCAAGTTCTGATTGTTCCAGACTGTTACTCTCTCTTTATTAGCCTTCTACCATGTGTAATCAACCTGTCATCAACTGGGCAAATGAACCTGAATAAAATTGGCTTGGGAAAAACATTTTTCTATTTAATAAATAATATTCATATTTTATCATATTTCCAGCCAATAGATTTATATAACTACAACAATATTCATGGTTCTGCCCAATATAAAATTGAACACAACATTTTTACTCATCCTAATAATACTGATGTCTTGATGCTTTGTTTTTGATAAGGAAAGGTACTGAGTCCTATTGATATTAACTTTGGCCTAATGTTGTTTGTTGTTCTTTCAAATTTCTCCTAACTAAAAGTTCCAGAATTCTTAAATCTTCTATAAATTTTGTTAAATTACATTTGAAACCAGATATAAAATGAAAATTTGAGAACATAACATGCTTTAACTATTCTTTCTTATAACATAATGTGACAGTTTCAGGCTTTGCCTTTAAGTAAAAACAAGCTGCAGAATTCTCTAGCTGAAATGTTTAGGTGTAAAAAGAAAAACAAAAATACTTCTAAATGAATTTGATTGGCAGATCAGTAGAATGCAACTTTCAGAACTTGCAGTCTGTGTTCAGTCTGTTCTGCTTTTCTCTTCTGTTTGGCTGGAGTACATGTTGCTGACCTTGGACTGATGAGATAAGAACCTAGCTTTTCTAACAAAGCTTTGCACTAACAAAATTTCCCTTAATATCCTTTTCTCTTTTAATCCTTTTTCTGTCAATTTGCCTTGGACAAGAAAGGGGGGAAGAGAGGGGTTTTGGGGGAAGCTGGGGGGGATTCTCCTCGGAAGGGTATTTCTGTGTCATGTTCTTTCCTGTATATTTTTGTATATACTGTAAATACTGTATATGTTGTATATATTAATTGCATTTCATTCTGCCTGCAAAACACAGCTTTTCAACCGCTTCTCCAACTGAGTTTGGCTGTGCTTTATGTGGTGGGAGGATTAAACCTTCACAATACCACATAATAATAACTGGCATGCCAATGTGTGGCTCAGAATAATTGCTTTCCAGACACAGGGCGAAATTCGCTTGATTAATTCTGCTCAGATTGAGAGGGCAGGCATGAAGATGCTATGGATTTTAAAACATCTAATCTTTTCAAACTTCAATGTCTTGGTCTGCAAATATTTGCTTGGACTGCTGTGTGATCATTTAGGCAGATACATACAAATTATACTTAAGGTTTAAAATTCAGCTTCTCTATGATCGGTTTTTGGGATTCTTTTGGCTTAAGAAGTACAGGAATGTGACTGCTATGACACTTCCTATTGAGATACATGAGTTTAAGATCCCAGAAGGTGATGTGTGACAGTTTTAGGCTGTGCCTTTAAGAAAGGGACAGTTACTGGAACACTCTGGGTGAATGTTTTGTTGTAATAATGAAAACAAAGATAATTCTAAGCAAATTTCATTGGTAGATTGGTAGAATGCAACTTTAAACTTTAGCTTTAGTTCAGTTTGAATCTCAGTCAGCTCAGTCTGTCTGCTTCAGTCTCTCTGAACAGCTCTCTTCTGTCTGTGCTGGCAGGTGCTGACCTTCAACTAACCAGATAAGAAACTAATTCTTGCACACATTTGAGCTAAAAGAATTTCCTCCTTAATAATTACCTTTTCTCTCTCTAACCCTTTTTGGGAAAAAAGGGAGGAAGGGAGAGAAGGAGGTATTTAAGGCAGGACACTCCGCACTAGAGGAGGGAAGGTTTTCTGTGTTACATGCTTTGCTGTATAATTTTGTATATATTGTAAATACTGAGTATTGTGTATATAGTCATCTGCACTTCATCCTGCTTGTAAATATAGCTCTTATCCATTTTGCTCCTCCAACTGAGTTAGCCGTGGTTTCTTTGTGTGTGGGGGAGAACTGAACTTTCTCTCACCATCACAGTGAAAGAGTAATTTTAAGTGATGGCTGGGATCCAAAGGTGATTTATTTTATGTGTGTAATCAGGCTGCTGGTAGTGATTAATGTGTTCTTGTTAGTAGCTCTGATACGGGAGAAGAAAGTATCTAAGACCTGTCTCATTTTCAAGTGTAGTCTGAGGCAGAGGAGACATGCCTCTAAATTGAGTCCAGAGATTTCTAGTGTTGAGGAGAGTGGAGAATCTGAATCAGCTAAGATCAGAGCTAAACAGGCTATCGGGAAGGCTGCTTTGAACAGTGCTGTTGATGATTCTGCCAATCAGCCAGAAGCAGCTGCGGCTCCTAAGATGGCAGCCCCCATGCCCTCGGCAGGCATTAGAGGGGCAAAGCCATTTCCTTCTTCATAAGCAGGACTGGAAGTGTCCTCTGCAGCAGCTGTTTCATCTCAAAACCTGCTGGCTTCTGTTAAGGCAGTTATAAATCCAAACGTAGCCTCAACTAAGCAAGTAGGAGCTTTAGATAAGAGAGGTGGAAGGCACAGAGCAGATCCAGGAGCCAACGGTGGGGAGTATCAAGTTCCCACTGCTGCTGCTGAGGGAACTTCTGCTAAAAAAGATCCTGCTGAGGAGGAAGAGAAGGTTTGTCTTAAAGATATAGCTGACTCATTGAGACCATCACTGGATGGAGATCCAGCAGGGCAAAATACAGGTCCTGGTAAGACAGCACCTAATGGAGGTGCTTCTGAGCTTAAAGAGATCCATAGGAGAGTGATGGCAGAAACATGGGGACAGCAACTACAGGAAGATGAGGCAGAACAGGAGTCAGATGATGATATACAGCATGCTAGTGCCCCCAGACAGGAGCTAAGACATGTGAGGAAGGATTACATCAGAGCAGAGAATGAGCCAATTCTAGCTTGGCTTGGTAGATGTTTCGATACAGGTACACCAGCTCTAATAGTGGAAGACAAGTCAGCATCTCAGCTAGGCACTCTCTCGAAGGACAATGGAATAGATAGACATCTAGGTAGGTGTCTCAGTAAAGTTTCTCTGTGGGTACACCTTCTATTGGCAGCTGTGGTGGTTTGGGCTGGGTGCCCTTATGCTGCATGGCACACTTCCTGTGTCCAGAAGTCCAGCCCAGTGGGTGGACACAGGAAAACCGTATATCTCCTACCACACCCCCTGCACTGCTATAAGATCTTGCGTGGGGTCCGCCTCTTTCTCCTTCTTCCCTCACCAGCACCCGGTAACTGGGGAGATGTCTCCCGGCCTTGGGCCTGGCTAGGCCCAAGGCCAGGGGGATGGGCAGTCTCAGGCCTGGCCAGCTGAGACTAGCCTAGCAGTGGGGGGGGAAAAACGAGCCCTGGGGGTCTTGGGCCCACCCTCAGGTGGGGATGGGGTTCATCTGGGTGTGTTTTTGGGGTTTCTTCTTTCACTGTTTCTGGTTCTTTTGTGCACCTTCACCTTTTCCTATTTAAACTTTTCCATCACTTCTGCAATCTGTTTGCCAGAGTCGTTATTTTGCCCGTGGTGGGGAGGGGGCTGCCTCAACCCACTACAGCAGCTCTCATGAGATATCCATCCCAAGATGACCTTCCATGGAATCCTAAACCCTGGAATATCATGGATGAGGGAATTAAGCATCTGAGATAGTTTGCAGTGACAGAAGTACTTTATGGTGACCATGGAACTATGAATCCTGATGAATCCTATGAATCCTATGTGGTGGGAGGATTAAACCTTCACACTACCACACATAATTGCTAAATTCCCTTTTTTTTATAACCTTAAATGAAAATGTATTTTGTGCTATAATTAATTTTGACTTTCCCTTTAACTATTTAAAATTGACAAACTGTTGAGTTAATATATAAATCCATATGAATATTTTCTCCAATCACACAACAATTAAGCAATCAAGATATTCAGTCCTATTTCAGATGTTTTTTGGTACATTCTTCTCATTGTTGCTTTTGATCTCAGATTATCGTAACAGTCATTGTGATCTGTGTTAGGTAGGTCTGTTGATTTTCAGCTTCATGGGAAAGTCTGTTTGTCCTGTCCTCTTGATTCTTGTGTTGTTGTTTGTTGAGATGATTGCAGTAGTGTGTTGCAAAATGGATGTTTCCAGGTGTTGACATGAGTTAGCTATTTCTTGCTAGTATCACTAAAACCTTAGTTATAACATATGCATCCTTTTTCTTTTTCTTTTTTTTTCTTTTCCCCCATATATATAATCCTTATATAATCCTTATCTTAAAGCTTTTATGAATTAAAAAAAATCAAAAACCCATCCTATAATATACCTATATCACACCCTTAACTTGTGCTAATGCCAAAAATCCCTAAAAACTTAAATAACTATGTTAAAAGTAAATCATCAATTAAATGTCTAAAAAGAAACAAATAAAAAAAGTTAGAGCTCTTTTAAAATGCCATGGCACATAGAAAAAAAATCAAAGAAAAAAGAAGGTTCAAACCAAAAGAAAACAAATTAAATTTGAACGCAAAGAAAAACTTAACATTTGAACTCATTACTAAGTACTTATACCTTACTATAATTATGAAATACTAAATACTTATAAATACTAAATACTTACTATTCATTATTCTTATTAGTAAAACTTAAGAAAACATCAAAATAGCAGATCTCTAAAGTACATTATAATTACAGATAATGAAATTAACACTGTTTCTTTAAATCAGAACACAACTTTCATAAACTAGAGTCTTAACAGAAAGAGAAGGAGGGGGGTAAAGCGGATAGGGGGAAAAGGTGGCTGGTTCAGCAAAGCTGCCGCAGCCACAGAAAAGCTGGAAAAGGAGCGGGGTGGGGGTAGGAGGGAAGGAAGGCAGGGGGTAGAAACCCGCCAAATTCACAGCAGCTGCCTTTCCTGGAAGGCAGGGAGTTTTTAGTAGGTGGTAATAGCAATGATTTGAGCTTAATTGTTGTTTTGAGCTTTCTGTTGTGGCCCCTTTTGTTATCTTTATGTGTCACTGCTTTGTCACTGCTGCTCACCCATCTTAACTTCCTTTCCTAATACAGTCTCAAAACTGAGTTGTGATCCTTTAACTTAGAATGTCCCTTCTGTCCATAATCAAAACACGTTGGAGAACTTTTAAGAGTTGCAGCAGTGGAGCAGGCAGGTTTAGTGCCCACGGTGGCGGAAGGAGGGGGTGGGTTGTAGATGCTGAAGAGTTTTGTTCTGGCAAAATGCCATTAATTACTGCTGAAGTTGCCTTATGATCATCTGCTAGTTGTTCTAAAGAATCTTTAACTAATTTCCACATTGTAAAGGAAGACAGCAATTTTGCTTACTTTTGTTGCCACCCCGAACTCCGTAATGACTCCCAGTACTGATTTACCTTCTTGCGTTTGAAGCATCTCAAATATGATCCACCAAAAGGGAAACATGCACTGAGCTTCAGTCTTCCCTGCTGTGGCTTCATCCCAAAGTATTACCCCCACCTGATCCCAAACTGCTTTTGTAAACACATTCGATCCAGTAAGATCAGGGATCTTCCCCTGTACCCATTTCAAATATGTCTTAAGATCATGGCCTGAAATGACTTTGCCATGATTCTTAAGGAGGTCCTGCATTAGTTCATAAGTGTGTCTTTCTGAGGAAGGCACTTGATTCCCCATATTTCATTTCCCACAGCTCACAGAGCAGAGGGGCAGAATCCCCTCCCTGTGCTGCTGCTCTCCCTGCTCTGGCTGCAGCTCAGCACTCAGCTGCCTGCTGGGCTGCCATGGACCAGTGCTGGCTCCTGGAGAGGAGACCTTATGGAGTCTCCATCTTTAGAGACTTTCAAACCCACCTGGACATGTTCCTGTGTGACCTTCTCTAGGTGACGCTGCTTTGACAGGACGGATAGAATTCGATGATCTCCAGAGGTCCCTTCCAACACTTATCATTCTGTGACATCCACCAGCATGGTACAGCACTAGTGGTCCCCATTCAGCACTGATCTCCCCAGCACCACCACACTGCTCTGTGCTTTGCTCACCCTGACAGCCCTGCTGCAGCTCTGTAGGTCTCATTTATGCAGCACGTGAGGAACAAAAAGGATGATTTGGGTGGTGGAAACCTCATGCCTGGAGGTGTCCAAGGCCAGGCTGGATGTGGCTGTGAGCAGCCTGCTCTGGTGTGAGATGTCCCTGCCCATGGCAGGGGGTTGGAACTGGCTGATCCTCAAGGTCCCTTCCAACCCTGACAATTCTGTGGTTCTATAGATATCTGAAGGGTGGGGGGCAAGAAGAAGGTGCCAGGCTCTCTTCAGTGGTGCTCAATGATAGGACAAGGGGCAGTGGACCTCTCGTTCCAGGGTTATGTTCAGGCTGGCTGGCTCTTGTTTACTTTCAGCAGCTCATTGGAAGCTCTGTGGGACTCGCAGCAGGATGTAGCTTAGCAATTCATCACGTCCATCACATTGGGGGTCACCATTTTACTGTGATTGAGAGACAGGATACAGCTTGACGCAGGCTAAGTGTCACTTTATTACATTTTACAGCAAAGTTATATAGTCTATCAGAAGGCACATATGTCACATCTTAATTGGTCATTTTCCACTGGCATATGTGTAATTAAGGCATACAATAGATGTGTAGTGGGTTGAGGCAGCCCCCTCCCCACCACAGGCAGAAATAATGACTCTGACAAACGGATTGCAAAAGTGATGGAAAACTTTAAATAGAAAAGAGTGAATGTGTACAGAAAACCAGAAGCAGTGACAAAAGAAACCCCAAAGCAGACCCAGGAACATCCCATCCCCACCTGAGGGTGGGCCCAAGACCCCAGGGCTCGTTCTTCCCCCCCCTCCCCCACTGCTAGGCTAGGCTCAGCTGGCCAGGCCTAAGACCGCCCATCCCCCGGCCTTGGGCCTAGCCAGGCCCAAGCCCGGGAGATGTCTTGCCCAGTTACTGGGTGTCAGCAAGGGAAAAAAGAGGAAGTGCTAGACCCCGTGCTAGATTTTATAGCGGTGCAGGGGATTGTGGTAGGAGATACCTGGTTTCCTGTGTCCACTCACTGAGCTGGACTTCTGGACACAGGAAGTACACCATGTAGCAGAGGGCACCCAGCCCAAACCACCACAAGGTCAAAATAGCAAAACAATATTTTAACACATCCAATCAGTTTCTGCCCAGCTTCTCTCCTTCAGTTACAAGGTGTTTACATTACTCTCAGAGTCAAAGACAAAATATAGCCTTCTCTAACTCGAGCAAAGGCAAACCTTCATAGCTTTCCAAAGCCATCTGAAAACAACCCTCTTCCCACATTTCCCCCTTTTTTGTTTATTAATAGAACAACACTTTTGATGGACCTGTCAAGGTCCCTCTGCAGTGCTCTCCTATCCTCTAACAGATCAACACCTTCCCCCAGCTTGGTGTCATCTACAAATTTACTGATGATGGACTCAATACCCTCATCCAGATCAACATTACAGATATTGAACAGGATGGCACCCAGCACTGATCCCTGGGGGACACCACTAGTGACTGGCTGCCAGCTGAATGTGTCACCATTCACCACCGCTCTCTGGGACAGAACAAGGAATAACAGGTATAAGCTTGAACACAGAAGGTTCCACAGAAGGAGACAGTGAGGGTGACAGAACATTGAAACAGGTTGCTGAGAGAAGTTGTGAAGTTGTCTTCTCTGGAGACTTTGAAGATCCATCTGGATGTATTCCTTTTGACCTGCCCTAGGCAATCCTGCTTTGGCAGGGGTATTAGACACAACAGTCTCTGGAAGTCCTTTCCAACCCCTACCATTTTATGATTCTAAGATTCTATGATTTAAAGGTTCTTTTCAAGCCAATGCATTGGATGATTCTATGAAGTTCTGCTTGACAGAAGTGAATTTTGCATTCATAACCTGTACATTAGCATTTTCTATTTTATTCTAATTAGAAATTTAGGTAACTGACAAAGCATTTTAAAACAGCAGCTGTGGGAGCAACAAAACCAGAAAATTCCTAATTCATCTGGCTATCAAAATAAGCAAACAACCTGCCTATGAAACAAATGAACAATTTCCTATGAGA
Source organism: Picus viridis (assembly GCA_033816785.1). Classification (NCBI taxonomy): domain Eukaryota; kingdom Metazoa; phylum Chordata; class Aves; order Piciformes; family Picidae; genus Picus; species Picus viridis. The sequence goes on from CM066606.1 coordinate 43,849,039, forward strand.
TAAATCAACATAATTTAGCTAAATAGCAGCAGTAGTGCATTAGGACAGGAGCAATTGCATTCCTCTTTTAAGTGTACTGTAGCCATTTGCATTAACAGCCAACATAATTCCAGTATTATTTTGTAGGTTTCTTGTTTTGATTAGGCTAATCCCTAAAAGCATGTTATATTTCTTGGTACAAGAGAATGAAATACAAATAACGGAGTGTCTTTTGAGGTATGACTTTAAACTCAGTGATATAAAACTGTACATTTCACAAAATCTTCATGGAATAGTGGCACTACTGTATTTTTTAAAATTTGCAAACATAAGTTTAGCATGCATTTTTTTTATTTTACATACCCTTCAAGTCTGAATCTTCTACATTACAGCTTTGACATGCAACAACCACTGAAAACTGAACAAAAATATCTTTCTACTGAAAAGGATCCTGAGACCACCTTATACCAATGAACATGGCAAACACTTCTCAGTAAGTTTGGAAGACTGAGTATGTGAAGAAGACAGATTTTTACACCAGTGTGGCCAGTACTAAAAGCCTCTTCTATGCCCTAATAAGAATAAAAGATAACCACTTACATATTATGCTAGGACATGATGAAATAATAAAAAAAAAAAGTTAGATTTCAGTCACAGAAGTATGTTGCCATAAGTATGTTAACTACTTTACTTGTAAGGAGATTTTTGTCTTCTCTTCTTGGCAGTATGTTCTGATGATGTGTTTTCCAATTACGCATTTTCCATTAGTTATGCATTGGACACAAACAGTACAACTGTCTTCAATTATTCTTTTTTTTTTTAACATTTTCTGTGTGGATTTCTGCGGATAAAAATGAGTCCTCGATCTTACATTCTTGGTTGTACAACTTGGACAATTAATGTTGCAGATTTGCAATAAACATTAAGTAGTGAGGCTCAAATATAAAAATAGGATTTTACCTCAGTTATACAATACAAAACAATAATACAATACAATGCACCAGGTTGAAAGAGACCTTCAAGATCATCACGTCCAACCCATCAACCAATCCAACCCACCTAAACAACTAAACCATGGCACTAAGCACCCCATCAAGTCTCCTCCTGAACACCGCCAATGAAGGTGACTCCACCACCTCCACAGGCAGCCCATTCCAATGGGCAATCACTCTCTCTGTATAGAACTTCCTCCTAACATCCAGCCTAAACCTCCCCTGGTGCAGAGTGAGACTGTGTCCTCTTGTTCTGGTGCTGGCTGCCTGGGAGAAGAGACCAACCTCTGCCTGGCTACAACCTCCCTTCAGGTAGTTGTAGAGAGCAAGAAGGACACCCCTCAGTCTCCTCTTCTCCAGGCTAAGCAACCCCAGCTCCCTCAGCCTTTCCTCATAGGGCTTGTGTTTCAAACACCTCACCAACTTTGTCCCCCTTCTCTGGACATGTTCCAGCATGTCAACATCCTTCCTAAACTGAGGGGTCCTGATCTGGACACAGTGCTCAAGGTGCAGCCTAACCAGTGCAGTGTACAGGGGCAGAATGACCTCCCTGCTCCTGCTAGCCACACTGTTCCTGATACAGGCCAGGATGCCATTGGCCCTCTTGGCTGCCTGGGCACACTGCAGGCTCAACAAGTACCCCCAGGTCGCTCTCTGCCTGGCTGCTCTCCAGCCACTCTGACCCCAGCCTGTAGCACTGCCTGGGGTTGCTGTGGCCAATATGCAGAACCTGGCACTTGGATGTGTTCAATCTCATGCGCTGGATTCTGCCCATCTGTCCAGCCTGTCGAGATCCCTCTGCAAAGCCTCTCTACCCTACAGCAGATCCAACTCCTGCCCCCAGCTTGGTGTTGTCTTCAAATTTACTGATGATGGACTCAATGCCCTCATCCAGATAATCAATAAAAATGTTAAAAAGCATTGGGCCCACCACTGATCCTTGGGGAACACCACTAGTGACTGGCCACCAGCTGGATGTGGCAACATTCACCACCACTCTCTGGGCTTGGCCCTCCAGCCGCTTCCTAACCCAACTCAGTGTGCTCCTGTCCAAGCCATGGGCTGACATCTTGGCCGGGAGTTTGCTGTGGGGGATGGTGTCAAAGGCCTTGCTGAGGTCCAGGTAGACTACATCCACAGGCCTCCCCACATCCACCAGGCGGGTAAACTGATTGTAGAAGGAGATCAGGTTGGTCAAGCAGGACCTGCCCTTCCTAAATCCATGCTGGCTAGGCCTGAGCCCTTGCCATCCTGTAAGTGCTGTGTGATTGCACTCAAGATGACCCGTTCCATAATCTGGCCTGGCACTGAGGTCAGGCTGGCAGGCCTAGAATTCCCTGGCTCATCCAACTGACCCTTCTTGTGGATGGTCACCACGCTGGACAGCTTCCAGTCATCTGGGACCTCTCCAGTGACCCAAGACTGCTGAAAAATGATGGAGAGTGGCTTGGAAGCTCATCTGCCAGCTCTCTCAGCACCCTAGGATGGATCCTATCTGGTCCCATGACTTGTGGGGGTCCAAGCAGATGAGGAGATCTCTAACTGTCCCCTGGAACAGAGGGAAACTATGCAGCTCCCTGGTTCCTTCTGCCAGCTCTGCAGGCCAGCTGTCTGGAAGACGTTCTGCCCTGCTAGTGAAATTTGAGGCAAAGAAGGTGTTAAGTACCTCTGCCTTTTCCTCATCCTTTGTTACAACGTTCCCCTCTGTATCAACCAAGAAGTGGAGGTTGTCCTTGCCCTTCTTCTTGCTATTAATGCATTTATAGGACTTTTTGTTGTCCTTCATAGCAGAGGCCAGTCTAAGTTTTAAATGGGCTTTTGCCTCCCTAATTTTCTTCCTATATGTCCTAGCAACATCCCTAAACATTCCATGGGTTGCCTCACCTTTCTTCCAAAGATAATACACCCTCTTTTTTTTCCCTTAGTTCTATTCAAAGTTCATTACCCATCCAGGCTGGCTGTCTGCCCCGGCGGCTCATCTTCTGGCACACTGGCACAGCCTGTTCCTGAACCTTCAAGAGTTCTTCCTTGAAGTAGGTCCAGCTCTCCTGGACCCCTTTATTTTTAAGGGCTGTTTCCCAAGGAACCTTCTGAGTTAGTTCCTTGAGTAACCTGAAGTCTGCCCTCCTGAAGTCCAGAGTGGAGGTCTTCTTGCTCCCCCTCTTGGCTTGGATGAATACTGAAAATTCAATTCTCTTGTGGTCCCTGGTGCCTAAACACCCTCCAACCACCACATCACCGACCAGCCCTTCCCTGTTGGTGAAGAGGAGGTCAAGCAGAGCCTTACCCCGGTAGGCTCGCACAGCACCTAGGATAAGAAGCTGTTCTCCATGTACTCTAAGAACCTCCTAGACTGCCTCCTCTCTGCTCTGTTGAGATCCCAGCAAATATCAGGCAGGTTGAAGTCACCCATGAGAACAAGGTCAGGCGATCTTGAGACAGCCTTAAGCTGCCTATAGAATGCTTCATTGACATCTTCCTCCCGGTTGGGTGGTCTATAACAGACTCCAACCAGGATGTCTGCCCTGCTGGTCTTCCCTCTAATTCTCTCCCACAAGCACTCAACCTGATCATCCCTGTGATGCTGAATGGCATCTAGTGCCTCCCTGATGTACAGGGGCAGTCCTCCACCCCTTCCTTGCCTGTCTCTCCTGAAGAGCCTGTAGCCATCAATTTCAGCACTCCAGTCGTGTGAGTTGTCCCACCACATCTCTGTGATGGCAACTACATCATAACTTTCCTGGTGCAAAAAGGCTTCCAGCTCCTCTTGTTTGTTACCCATGCTTTGTGCATTAGCGTACATGTACTGCAGCTGGGCTGCTGGTTTCACCTCTAGCTCTAGCTTATCACCCCCAGACTCCTGCCTGAGGGGACTGGTTTCAGCCCCTTCCCCCTTCGAAGCTAGTTTAAAGCCCTGTCAATGAGACCTGGCAATTCCCTTCCCAGAATCTTTTTACCTTTGGGGGACAGGCCATTCTCATGTACTGTGACCTTTCCCCTCCTCTGGGACAGATGTGCTCCATCTGTTGCCAGCTGACCTGGTGCAGTAGAAAGTTATCCAAGATCGAAACCCCCAAAATTCTTTCGACTGCACCAGCCTCTAAGCCACTTGTTGACCACAGCTGCCGACCTGTTCCTTATTGTGTTCCCTCCTGCAACTAATGGTATCGATGTAAAAATTGTTTGTGCACCTGACCCCTCAACCCAATCTCCCAGGGCCCTGAAGTAATTTTTTATAGCCCTGGGAATTCTGGTAGCAACATCATCATTCCCTAACTGCATAACTAATAAGGGATAGTAGTCAGAGGGCTGTACCAGACTGGGCAGCCTTCTGGTAACACCTCCAACTTGGACTCCTGCTAGGCTAATAACTTCCCTATGAGATGGGTCCGGCCGACATATGGGACCCTGTGTTCCCCTGAGGAGGGAATCACCAAAAACAATTAACCTCCTCTTTTTTTTGAGGGAGCAAGTTCTGATGCCAGGGGAAGGCTGTTTAACCTTAGGCTGCTTTGCCTTAGGCTGTTTAACCTTAGGCTGTTTAGCCTCACGGAAAACCTCAGATGGTGTGTCCTGTGGCATCAGTATCACCCCACCCTCGATCTCCAGTGCCCCATACATGTTTTCCAAGGGCAGCAAGGAAGGTGGGGGGAGGCAAGGAGGTTTTACTTTGTGTCTTTTGAGAGGAGCCTGCGTCCATTCCCCTCTGCTTTTTGGATAACCAGCCTCTGCTGGGGGAGCCTGCAGAGCCTGCTTACTCTGGTTCATCTCTTTCCTCTGCTGGCTCATCTCTTTTCTACATTCCCTTACATCTCTAAGACTAGCAACCTCATCCTTCAGCCTGGCCACCAGGTTGAGAAGATAGCTCACACCTAATGCAAGAGCCAGGCTCCAGGCTCCAGCTGCACCCTGCATCTCAAGAGCCAGGCTCCAGCTCTCTCTACAGCCAGATACCTGGAAAGCTACCTGCTTGTGTTCCACCTCAGTCTGGGTCGACACTGATTTTTCTTAAGGACTTTTTTTCTGTGAGTTACAGCCATGCTGCCCCTGGCCACAGCACCCACTGGACAATAAAGTTTAGAAAAAGTGCAGCGGCGCGTGAGAGTGCAAGAGAGTACCAGAGAGGACGGGAGAGCTTCCTGCCGAATGGGAGCCCCACGAGCTGCGCTGTCTCTTTTTAAAATCTGCTGCCGATGACGCTGGGATCACAAGCTGCGGGCACGTGAAGAGAGGGCTACTCCCAGCCTTGCAGTGTGTGTAGGGATCGCCGCGGTCCCGGCGGTTCCTGTAGCCTGAGCAGGAGAGCCGCGGGTGCCCCCCGAGCGGTTGCTGGTCCCAATGCGGTTCCGAGAGGGCTTCTGCCGAACATAAGCCCCACGAGCCGTGCTGTCTCTTTTTAAAATCTGCTGCTGATGACGCTGGGATCACGAGCTGCAGGCACGTTATAATAAAGTTATAATAAAATACAGAATACAGTGTTTTCCCCTTGAAATTCTCAGACATGTAAATGGCAATAATAGCAAATATTACTAAACTTGAAGTATTAAAAAAAAGAAACCAACAAAGCTGTAGTATTCCCCAAGGCATAATGGGCTATTGTATTTATAGGCTCTTCAAAAGCACCACCTGCATAGTTCTTGTGCTTGTCACAAATGTCAATGACCACAGAATTACAAAACTTTTCCTATCAGAGAAATATTGTAACTAATTTACAGATGAGGAATTGAATTATGACAATAGTCAATAGCTATGTCTACATTTATAAGTAGAACAACAAGAGAGGGGTAGATTTATATACCAAAACAGCTGATAAGGAATATTTGACACTGATGCTGAGTAAATTCCTGGAACTATTGTTACATGAAGAAAACTACTTAGAATAATGCTGGTGCAATATTCAAATTTCAAACCCACTTGAATTCTATGGGCTTTGAGGCAAGCCTGGTGAACCATACTCCCGAGAGTATGTTTCTTCCTTTTCTTTTAATACACTTATTCTTCCAGTTTTTACTCACTAGGTGCACCCTTTACCTGAGAGTCTTTTCTGTTTCTGCTCCATGTTAAAATAGATAGTCATCTCCTCATGAGAATGATGCCCATGTCTGGTGAGAAGCAATCTGGAAAGATATAACAAAAATACAGTCTGGGAATCACTGAATCACAGAATAGTAGTGGTTGGAAGGGACCTTCAAAGGTCACCTGGTCCAACCCTCATGGCAGAACAGGATCATGTATATGAGATCACACAGGAACACACCTACATGGGTTTTGAATATCTACAGAGAGGGAGACTCCACAACCTCCCTGGGCAGAGTGTTCCAGTTCTGTCACACTCACAGTGAAATTTTTCCCCCCCGTGTTTCCATGGAACTTGCTATGCCTCAACTTCCAGCCATTGCCCCTTGTTCTGTCATTGGACATGACCAAAATGAGCCTGGCAATCACCCTTTACATATTTATAAACATTAATGAGGTCGCCCCTTAGTCTCCTCTTCTCCAAACTAAAGAGCCCCAACTCTCTCAGTCTCTCCTCATAAGGAAGATGTTCCACTCCCTTAATCATTTTGTGAGCTCTGTGCTGGACACTCTCAGGCAGTTCCATGTCCTTCTTAAACTGAGGGGCTCAGAACTGGACACAATGTTTGAAATCAGAGGTCAGAGTAGAGGGGAGGAGAATCTCTCTCAACTTACGGACCACACACTTTGTAATACACCCCAGAATGGCATTGGTCTTCTTGGCCACAAGGGCACATTGCTGGCTCATGATCAACATTCCATCCACTAGGACCCCCAGGTCCTTTTCCCCTTCACTGTTCTCCTGCAGGTCAGTCCCCAACCTACACTGGTACATGGGGTTGTTCTTTCCTAGGTGCAGGACTCTAAACTTGTCCTTGCTGAATTTCATTGAATTTCTCCCTGCCCAACTGTGCAGCCAGTCTAAGTTCCACACACTGGCTACAATAACCCCATGCAGTGTTACAGGCTGGGGTCAGAGTGGCTGGAGAGTGGCCAGCAGAAAGGGACCCTGGGGGTACTGGTTGATAGTAGGCTGAACATGAGCCAGCAGTGTGCCCAGGTGGCCAAGAAGGCCAATGGCATCCTGGCCTGTATCTGGAACAGTGTGGCCAGCAGGAGCAGGGAGGTCATTCTGCCCCTGTACTCAGCACTGGTTAGGCCACATCTTGAGTCCTGTGTGCAGTTCTGGGCCCCTCAGTTTAGGAAAGATGTTGACTTGCTGGAACATTTCCACAGAAGGGCAACAAAGGTGGTGAGGGGTTTGGAGAAAAAGCTCTGTGAGGAGAGGCTGAGGGAGCTGGGGTTGCTTAGCCTGGAGAAGAGGAGACTCGGGGGTGATGTTATTGCTCTCTACAACTACCTGAAGAGAGGTTCCAGCCAGGTGGGGGCTGGTCCCTTCTCCTGGGTGGCCAGCACCAGAACAAGAAGACAGAGTCTCAAGCTGCACAGGGGGAGGTTTATGCTGGATGTTAGGAAGAATTTCTTTATAGAAAGAGTGATTGACCATTGGAATGGGCTGCCCAGGGAGGTTGTGGAGTCTTATCTCTGGAAGTATTTAGGAAGAGATTGGATGGGACACTTGGTGCCATGGTTTAGTTGATTAGATAGTGTTGGATGATAGGTTGGACTTGATGATCTCAAAGGTATTTTCCAACCTGGTTAATTCTGGTCTAATTCTAATTCTACGTCTCACTGAATGGCAGCACAACCCCCTGGTGTGTCAGCCACTCCACTCAGTTTTGTGTCATCAGCAAACTTGCTGACAGTGCACTCTGTGCCCTCATCCAGGCTGTCAATGAATATATTGAACAACACTGGTCCCAGTACTGACCCCCGAGGGACTCTACTAGATACAGGCCTCCAACTAGATACTGTCCCACTGACTACAACTCTCTGACATCTTTCCTTCAACCAGTTCTCAATCCACCTCACTACCTGAATATCCAGACCACACTTCCTCAGTTTAGCTGCAAGGATAGTATCTCAGCTGAATACTAAACAGTTTATAGCATAACTTTTGTATATAGTTATGTTATTAATTTCTCACCTTATTACTTCTATTTGTAACAAACACTAATGCCTTTGTGGGACAATCACAGACAAAATAAATACTCAGACATAAAGAAAGTTTTGCAATTATTTAAGAGCACAGATTACTTTTTGGAATATGCAGGCAGACATAGACAAAGAAATGAGGGATATTACTAGAATTTGCATTATTATGGCCTGGATAATTAAATATGATAGGCAGAAGCAGAAAAATATTAGAAGAGGAAATATAAAATTATTATGTAAAAGGATTGTCTAGGACATAAATATTTCTGAGAAATCCTCAAGTGTTCTTGGAACATAAGTGTATCACTTATTTTTTGAGCTCCATAACTTGAGCTGCAATTCCATACTGCTAAGACAAAAGATCAGAATTTTGGGAGAAGATATTCAGAAGATGTTTTGCTTCCATTCCTCTTACCTTCATGCAGGCCTTGCATTTTGTATTTCCTCAGAAATTACAAGTGAGGTTTCTGGAGGCAAACCAAACAGCAACAGCCCAAGAATCACAATAATTAGTAAATCATAGTGAATCACCCAGTATGGCATTTCCAAAAGTCTAAAGAATACCTATCTAGGAGGGATTAGTGCAGTGGAAAGTTAGATGTCATCAGGCTTCATCCAGATATCACTAGTCCAGCTAATCACCACTTAGGAATTATTAGGCTTGACAGTGTGACCCCTGTCAGTCACAGCTGGTACAATATAGTGCTGAAAATGGAGCAGTCACTAAAGATGGCACAGTTTCTAGCTAACTTGTTTTGGCAGAATGTTTGTGTGCATCAACAGACTGAAATGTCAGAGAGCTGAAGATGATGTGGGTGAACATGAAAAAGCAGAGAAGACTGTAGAAAATAAAAAGAGGAGAAGTCAGAGAAAAAGTGAGCAAGAAACCAAGGCCAGTAAGAATGAAAGATTAGTGATATAAATCAATATTTTAAAAACCCCACAAAACCAAACAAACAGAAAAACCCTAACCACAAAAACAAACAAACCAAAACAAATCTCAACCAACCAAAATAAAACAAACAACAACTACAACAAAACAACAAACAAACTGAAGGTTTTGCAGTAGGAATGTATTTCAATCAGGCTGTTGTAACAGGCAGAAGCATGCATGGAAATTGATCATTCAGGTTACTAAATTCTTTGTCACACACCCCTTTAATTAGTTGTTACACCACCCAGCACTCTTCATGCTAACTAGACCCTAAATAATAGTAACAGATGGAAAGAAGATAATAGAAGTCTCAGCTCTGAAAAATTTGTAACCTGTGATAAGACACATGCTCCACTGAAGCTATCCATTAACAAAACCTCCAGAGTTCATAACTCTGAAAAATATGTTCATACCTCTGTACCACTAACGGAAGTTGTAAATAATATTATTGAAGACATTTCTCATATTCACTAGATATTCCTGCTATACATCATTATTGCCTATTTTATATTTATTTATACCTACTACTTACATATTGTTAATTAAATTCAAAAAGTTTAATCTTGATTTTGCATTGCTGTTGTGGTTTCTTTTAATTAAGAGTTAATCTTCCTTGGTTTTCCTGCTGCGCAGCACTCATCCTGGCTATATCTATGCTTCATTCTTATGCACTTATATCTAACAAAATAAACCAAAGAATGCACAGGAGGCATTAACAATAGAAAATTCTTGAGGGTGAAAAGATAATATTCAGAATATCTCCACAAAAGTGACACTTTGATGTTTTTCTAAGAGAGAATGAAAGTAGGTCTCTCCTCTCTCTAAACCAAAAATATTGTCAACAACTCAGTTATTTTAGGAGAGTGAAACATGCCAGAATGACATGTTTACAGCAAGCAAATTAGCTCAGACCTTCTTATTTCCACTGCTTACTCTACATCTATGCTTTTTTTCTCTTCTTATTACCATATCATGATAGCATAAAGTGCTCAGAAATGCATATGGCTATTTTTTCAGTTACTCTGATGGTAAAATTTGATTAGTCATTCCATGAAAAAATTAAATTAAAAAATATAGCTTAAATACAATAATCATGGATGTAATAGGTAATTTCTTCTCAGACAGAATAATGGAAAGACCTTGCAGAAATAAAGGTCTTTGAATAATGTCATGTTGTAGTAAACTACAACTTACTATTATAACATTATGTGGAATCTGGCACAGCTAGAAATGTTATACAGAACTAGGTTTGAGCTAGTTAAATACCATAACCACTTTTAACAGCATTCTTTAGCTGGCAGCTGCAGCTTCTGGAAAGTAATACACACAACAAGATGCTCTGTGCAAGACAGAAGGGTTCACTACTTGTCAAGCTTATGTCAAGTGGCAGCACAAACATAAGATCATAGAATAATTTGGTTCGGAGGGACCTTTAAAGGTCATCTAGTTCAACACTTTTGCAATGAGTAGGACCCTCTTTAACTAGACCAGCCTGCTCAGAGCCTTGTCCAATATGACCTTCAGTGTTTCCAGATGGGGCTTCTACCACCTCTCTTGGTAGTCTGTTCCAGTATTTCATCACCCTCTGTGTAAAAAAATGCCTTCCTTCTATACAGTCTAAATATAATCTTTTTTAGTTTAAAACCATTATTCCTTGACCTGCCATGTCTACTAGAAGGTATCCCCCCATCTTTCCTGTAAGTTCCTTTTAACTACTGAAAGTCTGCAATAATGTCTCTCCAGAACCTTCTCTTCTCCAGTCTGAATAACCCCAAATCTCTTAATCTTTCCTTCTATTCCTCTGATAATTTTTGTCGCCACTCCAACAGGCCCATGTCTTTCCTGTTCTCAGGACTCCAGAGCTGTACATAGAACTTCAGATGGGGCATGACAAGGAGACAATCACCTCCCTTTACCTGCTGGCCATGAACTGTTGGAACTCTTAGTTATAAACTAAGGAGTTAACTTAAGACTGTTCAGCAGCATTGTAGCTAGTTTGATGCTATTGCCTCTTCTTATCCTATGTTAGTTTGCAGGCACTGCCCTACAACTGAATGTACCCCCCAGGAGAAAATGTCTCAAAGAGCAGTGGAGAGATATTATTCCTTGAGGCCATACACAGTGATCATAAACTCAGATTCATAAAACAATGTGAATTTATAGGAGCAGCAGTGTGTTTAAATTCAAACGTCAGCTCAACGATGGGCATTGAGAAGAGGCAGGGGAAGACTTGGCTGGGAGCACCAGGGACACCAGTCGAGACAGCTACCGCCGTGAGGCCACGCGACAGGAGGGGCAGTAGGCAAAACTGCCGCGGGACCCACCCAATGCGATTGCATGGGCAGGAGCGCCACCTCGTGGCCAATGAGCGCAACGGAGTCCGAACTGCAGCTGCTGCCCGGCTTCTGCCCTTGGAGCGGCGATCCTGGGGCCGTTACAGCCATTACGGCCGGGCGTTAGGAAGGAGGCCCATTAGATGTCTCTTGATGGTGACCTGAGATTCCCAGGAAGAGTTTAGCTGTTTTGTTTTATTTTGTTTGGGTTTGTCGTTTTCTTGGTTGTTTTTGTTTTGTTTTGATTTTCTTTCTTTCTTTTTAAAAAAAATTATTTATTTTCTTTTGTTTGATGTACGTAGCATTGAATCATCCTTTTTCACCACGTGGAAGCCTCCTGGAAATAGCATTTAAAGACTCACCCTGCTGATTAAAATTTCTCATTCCTGTTATCTGTATTCTGCTTTTATATAATGCTGAAATATATCAAATGGGAGAGATATTTCTGCCTGAAAATGCAACCATTTTTTTTTTTTGCCATATGCAGCAAACAAAATATATGTTGTTGGAAAAACACACTAAAACAGAACAAGGCACAGTTTGAGATGTGTCTTTGTTCTTTTGAATCCTAAAAAAATTTTTGCTTGTTTTAATAGCAGGGAAAAGGTGGGAGGGGAAAGCAAAGAAAAAAAAATGAAAGAGAGAGATCTGTTAAAAGAGACCTGCTGTCTTGAATGTCAACTCTCCTTTAAAAAGAACTGTGCCATACGCTATCTTAAATTCTCTGATACATTATGCGCTGCAGGCTGAATAAAATTTAGTTTAGTGGTTGGATGTCTTTAACAAAGATTCTACTATCATCATTTCTACAATGGAACCAGACAGGAATGACGTCCTCACTGAGCATGAGCATTGGAAGAGGAGTGGCATACAAAGCAAAGCTCTGGATTTTTTAGAAGACTACATTTCATGAGGAACATGTATTTCTGGACACATAAACAAAGCATTAAACACTACCATTCCTTTACAGATTTGGTGCAAACAGCTATTGAAAAACAAGAATTAAAGGAGAAAATCAACCTTATCATCTTTCCTTAGAAATAATGATACTGGAACACTTAGATATGTGCATTTCTGATATCACAGCATTTTCTTAACCCTTTGTGACTAATTTCTTCTAATGCTAAGGTTGCACTCTGACTCTTTCCTCTCTGAGAATGAAATAATAGGGAGAAATAGGTGATTTCATTTATGACTGAAGTATTTGCTATATTAGAGCTAAATCAGTATTTATAAATTTCATGATGTATTGGATATTCAGTGGTTGTTAAGTTTTAAAACTACACAATGTCTCTATTTGACCATACAACTGTGATCGTTAATCAGTGGCTTACAATGTAGAAAATAAATTAGTGAATGAGATACTGTGACAGAAGTACTAATTTACTGTAATACACTGAGCTTCTAAAATTAGACGGTACCCTCACATCAGATAACTCTCCAAGATGTAGTTCCTACATACACATTTTACTGACTCTTAATAGCCTGTGTGAAGCTGGACTAACTCACAATTTGATTTTATTTTGCAACAAAACCAAGATAAATACATAAACATATAAATAATATTTTTTACAGATTTAATTTTCTGGGAAATTCTGAGAGGAAAATTGAAATGCTTCATGTAAATTCAGTATAATGTTTCACGTGAACTCAGCCTGATTTAAATTTGAAAAATTGCCAGAATATTTCAGGCCTTTATCAGAGTAACATTATGTGACCTTTGGACTCTTGGGCTGAATTGAATGGAATAAACACAAGATTTTCATTCCAAGTAAGCTTTGCATGGTGGTGCAAGAGTACCTGGTTTTCCTGAGTGAAAGCCAAACTAGTTTCTGGTACAGATATTTAAATATGTTTCTCTTCATGTTGATTAACAGATTAATTGTTTCTGCAATGGATGTGCTGCAGCTACATGTTGCATATGTAGAGTACATTTTTTCAAGTAAAATACAAGAAGTTATCTGAAACTGACTTAGTAATTTATAATTGAAATAATGGGTTATTATTATTAATTATACAAATCAGTCCTTACATCTGCATTGTTCTCTAAAAAAGATGTTGTTAATTCTTACAATCAATGAGCCCTGAGTATTCCCACTGGTTATTGCTGAAGCATGGCCAAAGTGCATTTAGTTTGTCCACTACCTAAAGTGTTGTCTCCTGCTGGTCTGTCTTCAGAAAAATTTCAAAGGGCATTTACAAAAGCAGATCATGATTCATTTCCAGTTCAATGAAAGCCTCTCAAACATGAAATAGGTGTGTGTGCATGTGTGTGTTAAAGACACTTATTTTATATGCCACTGTTATTACTTAATTAATTTTTAATTCAGAGATTAGCAAAGTCATATAACTAATTCCATGGTAATGAGTTTCATGCTCAAAGTAGCATTCTGAGTAGCGTGGAGACCCTTTTTTCTGATGTCATTGTCAACTATACTCCACTTTTCAGGTTAATGGACAGCACTATATACTGAAATACTACCTTTTCTCAGTCACCTCCTCTGTAGATTCTTTAAACAAACACAGTCTAGTGTGAATCAGGAAAAACATGCCTAGGCAAAACACACAGAAACAAAATGGATTTTTTTTTTTTAATAAAATAAAATACATCTAACAGATCATTGTAAAAGCTGAAACAGTTTTATTACAGAAACCATCACTGCAGCCTTCTTCTGTATGGATTAGCTAATAATACATTTTGTTATTTTGGAAGCAAATGGGCTGTTTTCGCTTCATGTTGTTCAGATTGGCAGTGAATGTATGAACAATGATACTACAGAGCTCAGTGGGAAGGAGAGAAAAAGTGAAGATGGATATCATTACAAAATTCCTAACATCTTGTTATTACATTTAGCCCAGTGGGAACTAATTTTTTAAAAATTTTCTGTTTTTCAGAATTGGACTTACTGAGAAAACAGACTTTTTACAAAAACTTTCACAAGTCTCAGACCTTAATACTAATCTCTAACTTTCAAGAATAACAGGACCACCTCTGAAAGTATCCAGGGCAGGAGGACAAGGAGTTGATTCAAGGCAGCGAGCATGGCTTTAGAATGGCAAGTACTGCCTGACCAACCTAGTGGCTTTCTATGATGGTGTAACTACATCAGTGGACTAGAGAAGATGAACAGATGTCATCTGCCTGGGCTTTTCTAAAGCCTTTCACACAGTTTCCCATGACATCTTTCTCTCTAAGCTGGAGATGTATGGATTTGTTGGGTGGACTTTCCAGTGCCTAAGGAATTGGTTGGATGATTACATACAATGTGTAGTGGTCCATGACTTGATATCCAGATGGAGATGTGTGAGAAATGGTGTCCCTCAAGCGTCTTTACTGGGACCAGAGCTGTTCAGTATCTTCATAAATTATATAGTTGACAAGACTGAGAGCACCCTCAATAAATTTGCAAATGATACCAAGATGAGTGGTGCAGCTGGTAAGACTAAATGGTGGGATGTCATCCAAAGGGACCTGTATAGGTTGGAGAAGTGGGCTGAGGAGAATCTCACAAGGTTCAATAAGGCATATGCAAGGTCAGGGCAACCCTCAATATCAACAATGGCTGGGGGACAATGAGATACAGAGAAGCCCTGCAGCAAACTATTTAGGAGAACTGATGGACAAGAAGCTGGACTTGAGCCCACAATACACACTTTCAGGACAGAAGGCAAATCACGTCCTGGGATGAATCAAAAGAAATGTGGCCACCAGGTTAAGAGATGTGATTCTGCCACTCTGCTCTGCTGAGACTTCACCTGGAGTACTGTGTCTGGGTCTGGTGCTCCCAACAGAAGAGAGACATGAACTTGCTCGAGTAGGTCCAGAGGAGGGCCACAAAGGTTGCCAGATGGCTGGAGTCACCATCACTGGAAGTATTTAGGAAGAGACTTGATGGGGTGCTTTGTGCGGTGGGTTAGTTGATTAGATAGTGTTGGATGATAGGTTGGACTCGATGATCTCAAATGGCTCTTCCAACTTGGTTAATTCTATTCTATTCTATTCTATTCTATTCTATTCTATTCTATTCTATTCTATTCTATTCTATTCTATTCTATTCTATTCTATTCTATTCTATTCTATTCTATGCTATGCTATGCTATCCTATCCTATCCTATCCTATCCTATCCTATCCTATCCCTATCCTATCCTAGTAACAATAAAGGAGAAGGCTGAGGCTCTCAAAAACATTTTTGCCATTGTCTTCACTGGCAACCTCTCTTCGCATACCTGCCAAGTCAGAGGACCACAACACGGGAACTAGGGGAAAAAAATCCTTCCCACCATAAGTGAATCCTTCCCACCTGAGGAACCTGGACACACACAAGTCTATGGGACCTATGCATCCCAGAGTAGCCTTCGTTCAGTTACGTATTGCTAACCATCCTGGACCCCTCGGTTCTTGAGTGCTGCTACCCATGGAACTTTGCAAATAATTTTCTTAAACAGGATGAAGTTTGCCCTCCAGAAGTCCAAGATGAGGGTTCTGTTAGTGCTCTTCCCTATCTCCCTGCATGTTGAAAACTTCACCATTTCATGGTCACTGCACCCCAGGCAGCCTCCCATAGTCACGTCTCCTTCCAGCCCTTCTCTATTGGAGAACAGCAGTTCAAGCAGAGCTTGACCCCTGGTAGGATCTCATAACAGCTGCATCAGGAAGCTGTCCTCTATGTGCTCCAGGAATCTTCTGGACTGCCTCCTCTCTGCTGAGTTAAGTTCCCAGCAGATATCTGGCAGGTCAAAGTCACCCACAAGGACAAGATCTGATGACCTTGAGACAGCCTCCAATTGCTTATAGAATAATTCGTCTGCCTCCTCATCCTGGTTGGGTGGTCTATAACAGACTCCACCCAGGATGTCAGATTTGTTAGTCTGCCCCTTGATTTTAACCCACATGCTCTCAATCCCTTCATTTTCCACCTCAAGTTGTGTGGCAGAGAGTGACTCCCTAATATACAGAGCCACCCCTCCTCCTCTTCTCCCTCTCCTGTCTCTCCTGAAGAGCCTGTAACCCCCCAGTGCAGCACTCCAATCATGCGTGTCGTCCCACCATGTTTCTGAGATGGTGACTATATCATAGTCACCCTGGTGGACCAGGGCTTCCAGCTCCTCTTGCTTATTGCCCATGCTGCATACATTTGTGTACATGCACTTCAGCTGGGCTATCGACTTCTCTATTGACCCTAGTCTGTGCCCCACTCCATCTACAGAGGGACTGATTTCCTCACCCACCCCCTTCAGACCTAGTTTAAAACCCTCTTAATGAGCCCTGCCAACTCTAGTGCTAGGACTCTCTTACCTTTTCAAGATAATGTCACCCCATCAGGTCCCAGCAGGTCAGGTGCAGTAAAAGTTCTTGTGATGAAGGAATTTCAAAAATTCCACTGCTGCCACCATCCCTGAGCCAATTGTTGATGGTGTGGGTTCTCCCGTTCCTCTCAGTGTACACCCCTGCCACTGAGGGCAGTAGAGGCTACCACTTGAGCTCCTGCCCCTTCAATCAGTGTCAAGAGGCCTAAACTCTTTGTGCCTAGTGCCCTTCTTGTCCATTCATCTCCCAAGCTTATTGTGCCTGTAGAGGGTAATAGTCAGAGGGGTGACCCATCCTTCCTGCTGACACTCCGAGCCTGTTCCACTCCTGCCAGCCCTGCCTGCTGTTTTATTTCTCAAAGCAACTTGCATTTTGGGCTGCCCTCTGCCTCACCTCTGATTATATAACTACCCAGTCAAATTCTTGGTAGATTCTGTTTTTATCTTTCATTAATAATTTTTATCCAGATACATGGAAAGAAACTATTTTTTCAGTTGCCATTTTACCTCTGATACAGATTCAGAGTCACAGATTCACAGAATGTAGAGTTTGTAAGGGACCACTGGCTATTATGTAGTCCAAATCCCTCTAAAGCAGATTCACTCTGGGTAGGCCACGCAGAGAACACATCCAGGTAGGTTTTGAAAGCCTCCAGAGAAGGGATCATTCCCACAAACTTTCTGCACCCTGCTCTGTCACCCTCAAAGTGGAACCTCTGTTGTTCAAGTGCAAACTCATGGGTTCTGATTTTGCTCTGTCTTATCACTGGCCACCACTGAAAATTGTCTAGGTCATCCTCAACATATCCAACCCTTTAGGTATTTTATGTATTAGTAAGATTCCCCTCTCAGTCTTTTCAGGCTAAACAGCTCCATGTCTCTTTATATACCTATATACTCTATATTTAATGCTTTTATTAAAAAAATCTGTAAACAGAAGCAGATACAAATTTTATGAACAGAGGTATACCACATATCTTTATAAGCAAACATATGATTCCATGTATTATACATATGCACATATTGTACACACACACAAACACATTTATGTGCATGTGCATATGCATATACACACAGACATTACTGCCATGAACACACATGTGCTGAATATATGAGTAAATACTTAAGAGTTGCATTACTAGTTTTCCATTTTTTAAAAAATAGAACTACAGGTAAAATGTGTGTTCTTGAAACTGCAAAACAGGGTTGACTGCCAATGTGAGAGGAGCAGAGTAACTCACCAAGTTGTGGGCGTGCTCAGGGATTGATACAGAGTATCAGGCTAGGTGAAGGAGCTCAGAGTCAGTCAGACTCTTTTACCTTATTGCATTCTGGTACAGATTTTGATGACAAGAATATCACACAGCATGAGGAAAAACTGCATTTGGAAATATGTATTTAATCTACATAATAGCAAAATGTTTTGAAGAAAACTAATTAAAAGCACTTTATAAAAGCTATGAAAGAGATGGTAGGAAGGATACATACTGTGTACATCTAAAGTGAGTTTGGAAAATTATGTTCATTTTAACAGTGAGAAGATCCCTGTGAATGCAGCTTTTATATATTTTACCTGCTGCTTACACTTTTCTAATTCATTCAAAAGAATAGCACCCAGTTGCTAAAGCAGTTCAAATCAACAACTGAAGAATGACTTTGAATCACTTCCATAGAGGTCTGAAACTTCCTTTTAAAATTTAGCCACAAGTAGAAGAGGAGATCAACATAAGGCTGCTGACACAAAGCAGATAAACCACAGGGATAAGTCTGTCATGTAGGCTTTGATCACAAAACTCTATAAAAAAGCCAAGAAAAACTTTCTAGAAGTTGATGATCTCAGACCTCTGTCAAAAACCAAATGAACTGTGAAAAAAATTGCTTACCAGTGGCCTAAAAAAAAACAAAGAGACCTAGAAAAGAGTACAGAAAAGGAAGACAGGTCACAAGCCTCTACCCTAGCATTCACTCCTCACCAATACACAGAGAACCACCTGAGCCACTAGCACATGCACGGATCTTGTCATAGCTCAAAAGCCATCTCTTGCTCAACTGTATAATCCCTCTAGACATTAAGAAGATACATCTTGTTGAAGTTCTGTTCCTGAAGTAATTTTCCAATGAATATAGAAACAGCAAAAGGAGTCTGTGGTGTGATATTCTGAGAATACAGTCTCTTTTGAGAGCAGACATACCCTGAACACATGCAGAAGCAGAAGTACATAAAAGGCACTTAAAAGGAAAGCTTTAAACTACACTCAAAGGGGAAGAGGATGGAATTTTGGGTAATAGAGATGAGCTGGGGGTTGCTGATATATTAGGCACCAAGGGAATACCTGTGAAACGCCTCTCTGTTGGGTTTATATAGCAGGTTTTTGGTAGCAGGAAGGAAGAGGGGCTGAAGGACTGGCTTCTGTGAGAAGACGAGGAGCTACATCTGTGTCAGAGAGCACCAAGATGGATCCACTGCTGGCCCGACTTAGCCAACTCACAATGGTAGTGTAATCACAATTCTGTGCAATAATATATGTTTCATAAGGTGAAAATCACTATGAAACAGCAACTGTGAGAGAGAAATGAGAAAATGTGAGAGAAACAACTATGCAGACATGAAGGCCAGTAAAGAAGTTGCAAACACAGAAACGTGGTGGGATGACTCACATGACTGGAGCACTGCAATTGATGGCTACAGGCTCTTCAGGAGAGACAGGTGAGGGAGAAGGGGTGGCTCTGTACATCCGGGAGGCTCTAATACACCTTGGAACTAGAGATTAAGGATGGTCAAGTTGAGTGCCTGTGGGTGAAAATTAGGGGAAGGCCAACAAGGCTGACATCCTGGTTGGAGTCTGTTATAGACCACCCAACCAGCATGAAGAGGGCTGATGAATTATTTTATAGGCATCTAGAGGCTGTCTCAAGATCACCACACCTTGTTCTTATGGGTGATTTTTAACCTGCCAGATATCTGCTGGGAACATAATGCAGCAGAGAGGAGGCAGTCTAGGAGGTTCTTACAGTGTATGGAGGATTGCTTCTTATCCCAGCTGCTGTGTGAACCTACCAGGGTTAAGGCTTTGCTTGACCTCCTTTTACAAACAGAGAAGGGCTGGTGGGAGATGTGGTGATTGGAGGCTGTCTGGGGTCCAGTGACTGTGAAATAATTGAGTGTTCAATATGCAGTCAAGCTAAGAGGGGCAACAACAAAACCTCCATTCTGGATTTCTGGTGGGCAGACTTCAGGTTACTTAAGGAACTAACTTAAAAGGCTCCTTGGGAAACAGCCCTTAAAAACAAAGGGGTCCAGGAGGGCTGGATCTACTGCAGAAAGAATTCTTGAAGGCACAGGAACAGGCTGTGCCAATGTGCTGGGAGATGAGCTGCCAGGGCAGACAGCCAGCCTGGATGGGCAATGAACTTCTAGGTGAATGAAGGGAAAAAAAAGAGGGTGTATCATCTTTGGAAGGAAGGAGAGGTTACCCATGAAATGTTTAAGGATTTTGCTAGGTCATATAGGAAAACAAATAGAGAGACAAAAGCCCATTTAGAGCTTATACTGGCCACTGCTGTGAAGGACAATAAAAAATCCTTCTATAAATATATTAATGGCAAGACAAGGGGAAGAACAACCTTCATTTCTTGGTTGACACAGAGGGAAACATGGTAACAAAAGATGAGGAAAAGGCAGAGGTACTTAACACCTTCTTTGCCTCAATTTTTAAGAGCAGGATAGGTTGTCTGCAGGACAGCTGGCCTCCTGAGCTGGCAGATGGAGTCTGGGAGCAGTATGGTCTCCCTGTAGTCCAGGAAGAAGTAGTGACCTGCTTAGCCACTTGGATCCCCACAAGTCCATGGGAATGGATAGGATCCATCCTAGGGTGCTGAGAGCTGGCAGAAGAGCTGCTCTCCATTTTTCAACAGTCCTGGCTCACTGGAGAGGTCCCAGAAGACTGGAAGCTGGACAACATGATGCCCATCCACAAGAAGGGCCAGTTGGACGAGGCAGGGATTTACAGGACTGTCAGACTGACCTCAGTGCCAGGCAAGATTATGGAACAGGTCATCTTGAGTGCAATCACACAGCACTTACAAGATGGCCATGGGATGAGGCCCAGCCAGCATGGATTTAGGAAGGTCAGGTCCTGCCTCACCAGCCTGATCTCCTTCTATGATCAGGTGACCCGTCTGGTGTATGTGGGGAAAGCAGTGGATGTAGTCTACCTGGGCTTCAGCAAGGCTTTTGACACCGTCTCCCACAGCAAACTCCTCACCAAGCTGTCAGTCCATGGCTTGGATGGGAGCACACTGCGTTGGGTTAGGAACTGGCTGGAGGGCCAAGCCCAGAGAGTGGTGGTGAATGGTGCCACATACAGCCGTCAGCCAGTCACTAGTGGTGTTCCCCAAGGGTCAGTGTTGGGCCCCATCCTCTTCAATATCTCTATCGATGATCTAGATGAGGATATTGAGTCCATCATCAGTAAATTTGCAGATGACACAGAGCTAGGGGGCAGAGGTCAATCTGTTACAGGATAGGAGAGCTCTGCAAATGGACAATGACAGGCTGGACAGATGGGCAGAATCCAACGGCATGAGATTTAACAAATCTAAGTGCCAGGTTCTACACATTGGCCACAACAACCCCATGCAGTGCTACAGGCTGAGGTCAGAGTGGCTGGAGAGTGGCTAGGCAGAGAGGGACCTAGGGGTACTTGTTGACAGTAGGCTGAACATGAGCCAGTAGTGTGCCCAGGTGGCCAAGAAGGCCAATGGCATCCTGGCCTGCATCAGGAACAGTGCAGCCAGCAGAAGCAGGGAAGTCATTGTGCCCCTGTACTCAGCACTAGTTAGGCCACACCTTGAGTAATGTGTCTATTTCTGGGCCCCTCAGTTTATGAAGGATGTTGACTTGCTGGAACGAGTCCAGAGAAGGGCAACAAAGCTGGTGAGGGGTTTGGAACACAAGCCCTATGAGGAGAGGCTGAGGGAGCTGGGGTAGCTTAGCCTGGAGAAGAAGTGGTGGAGTCACCGTCACTGGAGATGTTTAAGAGGGGACTGGATGAGGCATTTGGTGCAATGTTTTAGCTGATTAGATAGTGTTGGGTGATGGGTTGGACTTGATAATGTCTAAGATCTTTGCCAACCTGATTAATTCTATTCTATTCTATTCTATTCTATTCTATTCTATTCTATTCTATTCTATTCTATTCTATTCTTTAGTTGTATGTGAGGTTAAACTAGAACAACCCGTTGGTGCAGATCCAGAGGAAAGCCATTAAAATTATCAGAGGGTGGGAACACCTCTCTATTTAGAAATGCTGAAAGAGTTGAGGCTGTTCATCCTGGAGAAGAGAAGATTACAGGGATACCTTACTGGGGCCTTTCTGTACTTAAAAAGGACACAGAAGAAAAGATGGAGAGAGGCTTTTTAAGGAGGATGGTAGTGACAGCACCATGGACAATGTTTTTAAACATTGGAAGAGGGTATATTTGGGCTGGACCTAAGCAAAGAATGCTTTATGATGTAAGGTTGATGAGACACTGTAACAGCTTGTCCAGAGAAGTTGTGGGTGTCCCATCATTGGAGTTGTTTTCATTGGGAGACTTTGAGAAACATGGTCTACTGAAGGATGTCCCTGCCTTAGGCACAAGGGTTAGATTATATGATCTTTAAGGTTCCTTCCAACTCAAACTGTTCTATGGATGCACATGGTTTGGATGGATGGACACTTTGCTGGGTTAAAAACTGTCTGTACAGGTGTTGGAGGATGCTTCCTCATTTTGTCTTGAGTTGCCACACATAAAGACTGACACCACCACCCTGACCATGAACCTAATGTCAACAAAACCAAGAGAGAGGAGGCTTCCTCTTTTCTGAATGTGAAGCCCATTCCAACCCGACCATTGGACTGGAGGTTTCCTGATTTCTGACTATGGAGCTAATTCTGAGAAATCAGCCCTAACAGAGGGGTTCAAAGACCCTTGAAGACAACTGGAGATCCCCCAGTGATGGTAGTGACCATACGTATCATGGTGGTGGGTGTGGTTAAGCAAAACAATTCTTGGAATATGCTAAGTGGTTCTCAGAAGAATATGAATGTACAATAAGGCAGCCAGATAGTAGGGGAGAGACCACCAAATTTGAAGGGATAATTTCCCCACTGACCTGGATAACAGCATGGACTGGAGGGATGCCCCAGATCTGCAGTGGTAGCTATCCCCACTTTTGCTTTACTTTCTTTCCTATACTGCTAACCCTTTTTCCCTGTGAACACAATTAAAGTGGTTTTCTCAGTCAAATATTTGGTTCCATCTCAGTTTAATTCGGGAAATCTCTTCAATAACAGCAAGTTGAGACAAGGAGTGGGCCCAAAGAGTGGTGGTGATGGGACTTAAACTTACTTGGCAGCCAGTCATTAGCAGTATTCACCAGGGCTCAATGTTTGCACCAGTCATCTTTAATACTGTGACCGTTTAAGGTCTCTCACCACCACAAATACATTTGTCAACAGTCTGGATGAAGAGGTTGAGTGCTCCCTCTATAGCTTTGCAGACTCCACTAAATGGAGTGGAAGTGTTGATCTATTTGAAGGTAGGTAGGCTCTGCAAAGGCATCTGAACAGGCTGGATCAATGGGCTGAGTTCAGTTGTATGAGATTTAACAAGGCCAAGTGCTGGATCCTGCTCTTGGGTCACAACACCCCCATGCAAGGCTAAAACCTTGGGGTAGAGTGGTTGGGAAGCTTCCAGCCAGAAAAGGACTTGGGGCTGCTGGCTGACAGCTGGCTGAACACAAGCCAGTAACGTTCTCAGGTGGCCAAGAAGGCCAACAGCATTCTGGCTGATACAGTATCAAGAATAGTGTGGCCGCAGAAGTAAGGAAGTGGTCATCTCCCTATATTTAGCATTAGTAAGGCCATAACTTGAATATCATATTTGGTTTGGGGCCCCTCACTACTGGAAAACATTTACATGCTGGAGCATGTCTAGAGAAGGGCAATGAAGCTGGTGAATGGTCTAGAGAGAAGTCTAAGGAGAATCATCTTAGTGAACTGAGATTATTTAGACTGGAGTAGAGGAATCTGAGGGAGACCTTGCCACTATCTACAACTACCTGAAAGCAGGTTGTAGTGAGGTGGAGGTCAGCTTCTTCTCCCTAGTATGAAGTGACAGAATGAAATTAAATGAAACTGTGCCAAGGGAGATTTAGATTGGATATTAGGAAAAAAATATTTATGGAAAGAGTGGTCAGGCATTGGAATAGTCTGCCCAAGGAAGATGGTAGAGTCACCATCCCTGGATGTGTTCAAAAATGTGCAGACTCTGGGACGTGGTTTAGTGGCCACGGTGGTGTTAGGTCAACAGCTCAACATGATGATCTTAGAGGCCTTTTCCAATAAAAACAATTCTATGATTCCATGATTCTAAGGTGTCAGTCTTCTACCGCCTAGCCTGAGGACAGCGTACTGTCTATCACTTCATGGGGAGTAACAATGAGTTGTAGAATAGTTCTACAGCACTAGAAACTGTGATAACACCTTCATATGTGGTGATGCATAATCAGGGATCAAGTGATGATATAGACACATCTGCTTCTGCAGCTGGTTTACTTAAGTTCAGGCAAATCTGAGGACTAACAGCAGTGGTTAGTCACTAAGAAATGCTACAGTGAAGACAAATAGAAGAATTTAGACCAAAATATGAATTAAGACAAAACAGTCCAGATTAAACACCAAATGCTACCAGTATGTTACATTAATAACTTCTAGCTGAGTTCTCTAACGCTATTTGTTCTTTGATCTAAGAACAGTGATAAAGCCATTGTGATTTTTAATTGAATTCTGTTAGTTATGCTAACTCACATACAACACATAGGAACATTTGAAGACCTACAATATATATGCACAGGGATCATTCCCTGTCAACTGTTGAATGTATAGTGACACTTAATGACTCTGTTATGTTTCGAATATAAGAAACTGCACTGCTCTAATTAGAACTGCAGCATTCACTAGTAAGTATTTTATCTATAAAAAGCACTGTCAGGCTCTCAGTCTTGCAAAACTATAAGTTTTTTTAAGATGGAACCTAGAATTTTAGCCCAAATTTTGATAAGTATAAGTAGCCAAAAAGCACTGTACAATGTCTGATGTTCATAGCAGTATATAATCTGCCTTTTTCTGTACAAATACAGAAAATTCAGTTTACTGCTACTTACAAATATTATTTACTCATTCTTGCCCAAGATTGAACTAGTTTTATTTGCATAAAATTAGAAAGTAATTCAAATATTATAGATATGCCTGGAAGAAGAAAATTGGGCCATTTTAATCAAGTATCACAATAACATCTTCAGTAAATAAAATACTGTAGTTTTCATAATGCTTTTATATTGTGAGTCACAGGTAAAGAATAGCTGTCTTCTTCTCCAGACTTGCCTACAACATTCAGGGCATTTGTATATGCCTCCTGTGGTGGGTTGAAATTACCCCCAACTAATTTGGAGAGTTACCCCTAAAATGAAAATTGCCAGACTAGCTCAGAAGGTTTTGTAAGCAAATGAAGCTATATTTACAAGCAAACTACAATCTAGAACTATGAAATGCAATGAATATGTACAAAATAAAAAAATACATGTACTATATATATATTTACAATTAATAAACAACACAGAAACTCCTCAGATTCCCCTGGATGGATCCAAGGGACCTGTTCACCTCCTCCCCTCCTCCCTCCCTCCTTCCTGTTACCTCACATAGTGGTCAAAACAAAGGTAGCCCAGTAAGGCCACAGCAGAAAGAGAGAGGAAAGTTGCAAGCAGAAGTGACAGAAGAAGAAAAAAGAGAGAGAGCTTTTCATGCCTTTGCTCTATAGTCCCATTAGCAACCCAAATATTTATATAGACCTTATCATTACTTTCCTTTTACATCCAATAGTAATTTATTTTACTTCTTTGCAGTCAGGGACTAGGATGAAGTTCCCCCTCCATACTATAACACCTCCTTTACTATATTTGAATTTTAAAATTAATGCTGGCACTTAAATTCCCAATGAGATATTTAGGTGTCCCTGTAAAGGATCCATACCCCATAGATATACTACTCTATAAAGTAAATGTGTGAGAATACTGAAAAATGACCTATTGTACTTCCAAGGTAGATTATTTCTGTAAGTCAGTGACCTTGTAAAAGAAAAAAACAAATGAAATAATTTATTTTTAAAAAAAGAAAGAAAAGCAACAAAATATGTAATGTGTTTGAAAGTAAAATACAAGCACAACTTAAGATACAATTGTGTTAAAATTATAACATTTTCTGTTTCATTAGAAAAAATTCTCATGTAATAGTAACCAGCTATTAATAGTTCTGCCTCTCACCAGAGGTAGATAGATGAGGTTGGAAGCAAATTCTAAAGGTCATTTTGTCCGTCCCCACCTGCTCAAGTACAGTCACCACAGTTGCACATGATAAGCTCCAGATGGCTTTTGAATATCTCCAAGGATGGAGCCTGCACAATCACTTTTGGCAATCCGTGCCAGTGCTCAGCCACCCTTACTGAAAATGTGTTTCAGTTTCTTCCTATTGCCTCTGTTCCTGTTACTGGGAGCCACTAAAAGAGCCTGGCTCCACCTTCTCTTCAAGTATTCATAGACATCAATGAGATCTCCCCCAAGCCTTCAATTCTTCAGGCTTTACAACCCCAGCTCTCTCTTCCTTTGCTCACATGTGAGATGCTCCAGTCCCTTCATCACCTTAGTGCTAAATAGAGGGGAAAGATAACCTCCCTTACCTACTTGCAAATTTTGTTTGCTCTATGTATTTTCTAAAGCTGTAAAACTCAGCTCATTTCTCCAATTTCAAAAATCTATCATTCCATTTCAAAATACTGCTTTGTATGCTATTATTTATTTCAAGGCTGAACAAAAGACTTGTCACCATCTCTTAACATATGGATCATATAAGAATAATATGAGATTCTTCTATATTTAATTGCAATACACTGATAATTCCAGACTTTATTTTATATTTCCTCTTCTTTGCAATATTTTTGTCACACATATGTCTTCAAACAATTTCTCACTAAGTTCACACTCTGTTCTGCTTCATTTTTTCAAAGCTTTATACTTAATGCATTATGCTTATATGGTCTTATTTTCACAGTTTAGTTTACCATGCTTATAATACCTCAAGTTCAAATCTGAATGCTTTCTTTGATCTTGGTTTCATATTAAAGTAGCCAAAGAAACATTCCTTGTGGCTTTTGCAGATATGCACTCCTTTTAGTTATTTAACTGTTTATATTGTAATGAGCATCACTGTGATTGAAGTTTCTTATCAGCAACAGCTATATGTACCTGAGCAATTCCTGATGTATTATGTCCATTCTACAACAGTTCCCACAGATTTCTCTGATTAGTTTTAACAAAATTTTTGTTTCATTTTCTGTCCAGGCTTTGGTAAATATTCCCTGCTGGAATAGGCTGATGGCACAAATCTGAACCAAAGATCCTGTTGAGTTCCGTACCACAAAATGAATAGAAAATAAGGTCATGAAATATATTAGTATCTCACTGAAAGGAACTGAAACTTATATGGAAGTATTTTTTATGCATAGTTTTTCTTTCATTCATTCTTTTTTCATTTTCTCCTTGTCTCTGTTAGTATTCAGTTTGAGACTTCATTCTTCCCTTCCTTATGATCATTATTTCCCATTAGCTGTTGTAGTTACAAGTCAAAAAGGCATGGATGAACTGCAGGTAACTTGGAGACAGGGACCAAGAGATAGATAGATAGATAGATAGATAGATAGATAGATAGATAGATAGATAGATAGATAGTGCATGAAACATGCTGACTACTTAATTAAAACAAAGGAGATTTGTTCCTCTGAGGATTTTGTAGTCACTATTTAGCAATGCAAGTAAATGAAATTTCTTCCAAGATACATTGAATGGGGGCTGCAAAACCAGATCCAGTATTCTAGATGTGATACAATGGTTGCCAAAGAAAATAAGCACATCCCTCAGTCTACTTAATGGCTATATTTTTGATCAGTTTGCTGAACACCAGTATCTCCAGGCCCTTTACCAAGGAGCTTTTCATCACAGTGCTCAGGCAAAGCAAAAGACTTGTCCTTGTACAATTGCAGGGAGTTACTCCATGCCTGATACAGACCTTTACCTTTACCCTTGTTCAGTTTAATAAAATTCCTATTGGTACATTCCTTCATGTTGTCCATGGCCCTCTGAAAAGCAGTTTTGTTCTTATGGAACAAGAACTGGCAGGGTTGATTGATAGGTCTTTACACTAATTTTGAAGGGGGAAGAAGTAAAAATGGGCTTCACTGAGGACATTCCTGGGACAATTGTGAGGCAGGGTACCATCTCCACTGCTATCCCAGGGGTGTAGGGGATAGCAGATTAAGCAACACTCGCAATGTTAATGGACACTCCTCTGCTAAGTCTCTGACATTTCTGTGTACCAACACAAGCATGAGAAATAAGCAGGATGAACTAGAAATCTGGATGCAGTCTCAGGACTATGATCTTGTTGCATTTAGAGACATGGTGGGACAGCTCCCATGACTGGAATTTGGTTATAGATGACTATGTACTATTCAGGAAGGGCAGACTGAATGTGTTGTGCTTAACTGAGGGGAAGATGATAAAAGTGTTGAAAGCTTATGGGTAAGAGGGAAGGGACATACAAACATGGATGATGGGTGTCAAGCGGAGGGGCCAATCTCTTTGTCATGGTGCACAGAAATAAGGCAAGGAACAATGGATACAAACTTGAACGTAGAAGATTTCACCTCAACATGAGGAGAAACTTCTTTACAGTGAGGGTGACGGAGCACTAAAACAGGTTGCCCAGGGAGATTGTGGAGTCTCCTTCTCTGGAGACTTTCAAAACCTGTCTGGATGCATTCCTGTGTGGACTACTCTAAGTGATCCTGCTTTGGCAGGGGAATTGGACCCAATGATCTCTGGAGGTCCCTTCCAAGCTCTGATATATTGTGATGTAGCAGGAAAGCAGGACACCATCACGTGTTAATGGTTACTTGGGAAGAAAAATGCCATAATTTCAAATGTCCCCTTCTTTCCTCTTCCTCCATCTTTATATCATAAGCATGATTCCACACGGTATGGAATACCCCTTTGGTGAGTTTGGGTCAGCCATCCCAGGCTGCGTCTCATCCCAAATTTTTGTGCCTCTCCAGCCTCCTCACTGGTGGGTTGATGTGAGAAGTAGAAAAGGTATTAGCACAGTGTATAGCACTGCTCAGCAATAACAAAGAAATCTCTGTCTAATCAACATTATTTTCAGGAAAAGAAATGCAAAACATAACCCCTTATCAGCTTCTGTGAAGGAAATTAACTGTATTACATCCAAAACCAGCACACAGCTTTCTGTGTACAACTGATCATTTAGATAATTTTGAGATTAGCTTGGCCTTACATGCCAGCAGGATATGATACTGGGTTATAGGGCTAAGTATATAATTAATGAAAATTGTTGTCTTAGAAGACAAAATCTAGGAAAATAAATCTAAAAACTACAGCTTCTGACCTGTTCCTTATTGTGTTCCCTCCTGCAACTAACGGTATCGATGTTAAAATTATTTGTGCACCTGACCCCTCAACCAGATCTCCCAAGGCCCTGAGGTCATTTTTGATATCCCTGGGAGGCCTGGTACCAACATCATCATTCCCTAACTTCCTAACCAATAAGGGATAGTAGTCAGAGGGCTGTACCAGACTGGGCAGCCTTCTAGTAACATCTCCAACTTGGACTCCTGCTAGGCTAATAACTTCCCTATGAGATGGGTCTGGCTGACATATGGGACCCTCTGTTCCCCTGAGGAGGAAATCACCAATAACAATTACCCTCCTCTTCTTTTTGAGGGACCAAGTCCTGATGCCAGGGGAAGGTTGTTTAGCCTTAGGCTGCTTTGCCTTGGGCTGTTTAACCTTAGGCTGTTTAGCCTTAGGCTGTTTAGCCTCAGGGAAGACCCCAGATGTTGTGTCCTCCGGCATCAGTATCACCTCACCCTCAATCTCCAGCGCCCCATACCTGTTTTCCAAGGGCAGCGAGGGAGGTGGGGGGAGACAAGGAGGTTTTAATTTGTGCCTTTTGAGAGGAACCTGCATCCATTCCCCTCTGCTTTTTGGACAACCAGTCTCTGCTGGGGGAGCCTGCGGAGCCTGCTTACTCGGTTTCATCTCTTTCCTCCTCTGGCTCATCTCTGTTTTCTACATTCCCATACATCTCTAAGACTAGCAACCTCATCCTTTAGTCTGGCCACCAGGTTGAGCAGATAGCCAATCTGCTCACACCTAATGCAAGAGATGCTTTCACTACCCTGCATCTCAAGAGCCAGGCTCCAGCACTCACTACAGCCAGATACCTGGACAGCTACCTGCTTGTGTTCTACCTCAGTCTGGGTCGACACTTATTTTTTAAAGGAGATTTTGCTGCGTGTTATAACCATGCTGCCCCTGGCCACAGCCGTGGCTGCCCCTGGCTGCAGCACCCACTGGACAAAAATATCAAGTATAATTGCCAAACTGGGCAAAGCTGCAACTAAGGCCCTAGCTGGGAATGACTTATATTAGCTTTACTCTGGATTCAATTTTGGGAAAGCAGGTAAACTCTATCTGCAGGGGAGCCCTGGGAGATGCAGGGAGCAGGGCAGAGAAGCTGCTTTCCTGCCTGCTAAAGTGACATAGCCCATCTGGGAGGCAGGGCCAGTTATCGTGGGAGGTTTAAAGATCCAGGGGTTGGTGCACAACAGCTATTGCCAAAGAGGGCAAACCTTTCTTGCGTTAACAGAGGGGGGAGTGCATGTGGGGTAAGGAAAAATAAAACAGCTCAACATGTAATGGTCTCCACCCAATAGAAGGACACCATACTGCTGAACCCATCCAAAGTGGAGGTGGGAATACAGACTGAGTTCTCACAGAAGGAAGTGACAATGCAGGTTGCAGGCTAAAGGAACACAGCTGTCCAAACCAATGACTGCAAGGAATGTCTTAGCCTGCTTGTGGTACCAGAGGATGGTACAAAAAACATCTGCATGAAGTGTGAGCAGGTAAATGATCTGCTCCTTATGGTGGCAGAGCTTAAGGACAAAGTAGAAAGACTAAGGAGCATTCAGGAAAGTGAAAGAGAAACAGATTGGTAGAGAAACAACCTTATATCTCTGAGAAATGCTCACCAGAACTCAGAGGAGCCCCATGCTACACATCAGGCTGAAGGAGGAGGTCACCAGGCAGAAGGAAGTGGCCAAAGAAAAGGAGGGGAGTGGATACAGATCCCTGACTGGGGAGGTAGACAAACCCCTTCCCGGCCTCCCTCACCTTTGCAGTGACCCCTTCACAACAGATAAGGAGCACTGGAAGTTGATCTAGAGGCCCCTGTCCTACACTGATCAGGTGGAAGACAGTAGCTTAAATGGAGGGGATGAAGGGTGGAAGTTTCATGACTGTGGCAAAAGACAAGTGCACATAGCAACCTCTTCTCCAAGGAAGAGAAGAGTGATTGCTGTGGGAGACTCACTCCTGGCAGGATCAGAGGGCCTAATATACAGGTTTGACCCTCAATTTAAGGAAATCTGAGGTCTCCCTGGTCCCCAAAAAAGGGCTATTACTAAAGAACTCCTCAGCATGGTCCAATCACATGACTATTACCCATTGCTGATCTTCCAGACAGGTGGGGAGGAAGCTGCATACCATAGTCTGAGGGGGATGAAGAGACAATTCAAGGGCTTGGGATGCGTGGAGTCGGTGGCATGATGTGGTGTGGAACCATAGAATCATAGAATCATAGAATCAGTCAGGGTTGGAAGGGACCACAAGGATCATCTAGTTCCAAACCCCCTGCCATGGGCAGGGACACCCTACACTAGATCAGGCTGGCCAGAGCCTCGTCCAGCCTGGTCTTAAACAACTCCAGGGACGGGACCTCAACCACCTCCCTGGATAACCCATTCCATGGCTTCACCACTCTCATGGTGAAGAACTTCTTCCTCACATCTAGCCTGAATCTCCCCATTTCCAGCTTCATTCCGTTCCCCCTAGTCCTATCACTACCTGAGATCCTGAGAAGTCCCTCCCCAGCCTTTGAACCTTTGCCTTTGAACATCCAATTCAAAACTGGTAATCTGGGAGCTAAGAGAAGTTGTGATTCAGTTCTAATCACTTCAGAAGCTGTTTTTACTCCCTCATAGGCAGCTAGAATCTCTTTCTCTGTTGGAGTATAATTAGCCTCTGAGCCTCTGTAACCTCGACTCCAGAAACCAAGAGGTCGTCCATGTGTCTCACCTGGAGCTCTTTGCCACAAGCACCAGGTTGGACCATTGTCACTTGCAGCCGTGTACAAAATGTTCTTAATGTCTGGACCATCTCGGACAGGTCCCAGACCCATTGCTTGAACCACCACTTGTTTTATGTGGTCAAAGGCTGCTTGTTGTTCAGGTCCCCAGTGGAAACTGTGTCTCTTTCGAGTCACATCATACAGAGGTTTCACAATCTGACTGTATCCAGGAATGTGCAGTCTCCAAAATCCCACTATCCCCAAGAAACATAGAGTTTCTTGCTTGTTCATGGAACAATGTGTCGGCGTCCGTCCTGCCACCACACTCCCAGAAACTGGATCTCTCTGGTAGGTCCTTTCACCTTGTCTCACTTGATGGCAAAACCTGCATTCAGAAGAATGTCAATGACTTTGTTACCTTTCTCGAAGACTTCCTCAGCAGTTTTACCCCAGACGATGATATCATCAATGAACTGGATGTGTTCTGGAGCACCACCTTCCTCCAGAGCATCATGGATCACTGCATGACAGATGCTTGAGCTGTGGATCCAGCCCATTGGCAATCTGTTGGAAGTGTACTGGATTCCTCTCCAGGTGAAAGCAAACTGAGGCTTGCATTCCTCTGCTATGGGAATAGAGAAGAAGGCATTAGCAATGCCTATGGTAGCATACCATTTGGCCTCTTTGGATTCCAGCTCATACTGCAGTTCCATCATGTCTGGTACTGCTGCACTCATAGGTGGAGTTACTTCATTCAGGGCTCGGTAGTTGACTGTCAGACGCCAATCTCCATTCAGCTTTCGCACAGGCCACACTGGACTGTTGAAAGGTGAATGAGTTTTGCTGATGAGTTTCTGACTCTTCAACTGACGAATCAGATTCTGAATGGGCAACAAAGAGTCACGGTTGGTTCTGTATTGTCTGTGATGCACAGTCTGAGAAGCAACCGGCAATTTAATGTCCTGAATCTTGTGTTGTCCCACAACTGCAGATTCATCAGAAAGCTCAGGTCTAAGAGACAGCCTCAGTTTTTGTCCATCAGCTTCTACAGATGCTACTCCAAAAGCCCATTTGTAACCTCTAGGGTCTTTGAAACGCCCTTCTCTCAGAAAATCAATTCCCAAAATACAAGGTGCGTCCGGTCTGGTCACAACTGTATGCTTCCTCCACTGTTTACCAGTTAAACTTATATCAACCTCCACCTTAGTTAACTCTTCAGATCCACCAGTGACTCCCAGAATAGTTATAGCCTCTGATCCCTGATAATTTGATGGCATTATGGTGCACTGAGCCCCTGTGTCAACCAAAGCCCTGTACTTCTGAAATTGTGAAGTGCCAGGCCACTGGATGTACACATCCCAATAGGATCAAAGAAAGCATTCAGATTTGAACTTGAGGTATTATAAGCATGGTAAACTAAACTGTGAAAATAAGACCATATAAGCATAATGCATTAAGTATAAAGCTTTGAAAAAATGAAGCAGAACAGAGTGTGAACTTAGTGAGAAATTGTTTGAAGACATATGTGTGACAAAAATATTGCAAAGAAGAGGAAATATAAAATAAAGTCTGGAATTATCAGTGTATTGCAATTAAATATAGAAGAATCTCATATTATTCTTATATGATCCATATGTTAAGAGATGGTGACAAGTCTTTGTTCAGCCTTGAAATAAATAATAGCATACAAAGCAGTATTTTGAAATGGAATGATAGATTTTGAAATTGGAGAAATGAGCTGAGTTTTACAGCTTTAGAAAATACATAGAGCAAACAAAATTTGCAAGTAGGTAAAGGGAGGTTATCTTTCCCTCTATTTAGCACTAAGGTGATGAAGGGACTGGAGCATCTCACATGTGAGCAAAGGAAGAGAGAGCTGGGGTTGTAAAGCCTGAAGAATTGAAGGCTTGGGGGAGATCTCATTGATGTCTATGAATACTTGAAGAAGGTGGAGCCAGGCTCTTTTTTTAGTGGCTCCCAGTAACAGGAACAGAGGCAATAGGAAGAAACTGAAACACATTTTCAGTAAGGGTGGCTGAGCACTGGCACGGATTGCCAAAAGTGATTGTGCAGGCTCCATCCTTGGAGATATTCAAAAGCCATCTGGAGCTTATCATGTGCAACTGTGGTGACTGTACTTGAGCAGGTGGGGACGGACAAAATGACCTTTAGAATTTGCTTCCAACCTCATCTATCTACCTCTGGTGAGAGGCAGAACTATTAATAGCTGGTTACTATTACATGAGAATTTTTTCTAATGAAACAGAAAATGTTATAATTTTAACACAATTGTATCTTAAGTTGTGCTTGTATTTTACTTTCAAACACATTACATATTTTGTTGCTTTTCTTTCTTTTTTTAAAAATAAATTATTTCATTTGTTTTTTTCTTTTTACAAGGTCACTGACTTACAGAAATAATCTACCTTGGAAGTACAATAGGTCATTTTTCAGTATTCTCACACATTTACTTTATAGAGTAGTATATCTATGGGGTATGGATCCTTTACAGGGACACCTAAATATCTCATTGGGAATTTAAGTGCCAGCATTAATTTTAAAATTCAAATATAGTAAAGGAGGTGTTATAGTATGGAGGGGGAACTTCATCCTAGTCCCTGACTGCAAAGAAGTAAAATAAATTACTATTGGATGTAAAGGAAAGTAATGATAAGGTCTATATAAATATTTGGGTTGCTAATGGGACTATAGAGCAAAGGCATGAAAAAGCTCTCTCTTTTTTTCTTCTTCTGTCACTTCTGCTTGCAACTTTCCTCTCTCTTTCTGCTGTGGCCTTACTGGGCTACCTTTGTTTTGACCACTATGTGAGGTAACAGGAAGGAGGGAGGGAGGAGGGGAGGAGGTGAACAGGTCCTTGGATCCATCCAGGGGAATCTGAGGAGTTTCTGTGTTGTTTATTAATTGTAAATATATATATAGTACATGTATTTTTTTATTTTGTACATATTCATTGCATTTCATAGTTCTAGATTGTAGTTTGCTTGTAAATATAGCTTCATTTGCTTACAAAACCTTCTGAGCTAGTCTGGCAATTTTCATTTTAGGGGGTAACTCTCCAAATTAGTTGGGGGTAATTTCAACCCACCACAGGAGGCATATACAAATGCCCTGAATGTTGTAGGCAAGTCTGGAGAAGAAGACAGCTATTCTTTACCTGTGACTCACAATATAAAAGCATTATGAAAACTACAGTATTTTTATTTACTGAAGATGTTATTGTGATACTTGATTAAAATGGCCCAATTTTCTTCTTCCAGGCATATCTATAATATTTGAATTACTTTCTAATTTTATGCAAATAAAACTAGTTCAATCTTGGGCAAGAATGAGTAAATAATATTTGTAAGTAGCAGTAAACTGAATTTTCTGTATTTGTACAGAAAAAGGCAGATTATATACTGCTATGAACATCAGACATTGTACAGTGCTTTTTGGCTACTTATACTTATCAAAATTTGGGCTAAAATTCTAGGTTCCATCTTAAAAAAACTTATAGTTTTGCAAGACTGAGAGCCTGACAGTGCTTTTTATAGATAAAATACTTACTAGTGAATGCTGCAGTTCTAATTAGAGCAGTGCAGTTTCTTATATTCGAAACATAACAGAGTCATTAAGTGTCACTATACATTCAACAGTTGACAGGGAATGATCCCTGTGCATATATATTGTAGGTCTTCAAATGTTCCTATGTGTTGTATGTGAGTTAGCATAACTAACAGAATTCAATTAAAAATCACAATGGCTTTATCACTGTTCTTAGATCAAAGAACAAATAGCGTTAGAGAACTCAGCTAGAAGTTATTAATGTAACATACTGGTAGCATTTGGTGTTTAATCTGGACTGTTTTGTCTTAATTCATATTTTGGTCTAAATTCTTCTATTTGTCTTCACTGTAGCATTTCTTAGTGACTAACCACTGCTGTTAGTCCTCAGATTTGCCTGAACTTAAGTAAACCAGCTGCAGAAGCAGATGTGTCTATATCATCACTTGATCCCTGATTATGCATCACCACATATGAAGGTGTTATCACAGTTTCTAGTGCTGTAGAACTATTCTACAACTCATTGTTACTCCCCATGAAGTGATAGACAGTACGCTGTCCTCAGGCTAGGCGGTAGAAGACTGACACCTTAGAATCATGGAATCATAGAATTGTTTTTATTGGAAAAGGCCTCTAAGATCATCATGTTGAGCTGTTGACCTAACACCACCGTGGCCACTAAACCACGTCCCAGAGTCTGCACATTTTTGAACACATCCAGGGATGGTGACTCTACCATCTTCCTTGGGCAGACTATTCCAATGCCTGACCACTCTTTCCATAAATATTTTTTTTCCTAATATCCAATCTAAATCTCCCTTGGCACAGTTTCATTTAATTTCATTCTGTCACTTCATACTAGGGAGAAGAAGCTGACCTCCACCTCACTACAACCTGCTTTCAGGTAGTTGTAGATAGTGGCAAGGTCTCCCTCAGATTCCTCTACTCCAGTCTAAATAATCTCAGTTCACTAAGATGATTCTCCTTAGACTCTCTCTAGACCATTCACCAGCTTCATTGCCCTTCTCTAGACATGCTCCAGCATGTAAATGTTTTCCAGTAGTGAGGGCCCCAAACCAAATATGATATTCAAGTTATGGCCTTACTAATGCTAAATATAGGGAGATGACCACTTCCTTACTTCTGCGGCCACACTATTCTTGATACTGTATCAGCCAGAATGCTGTTGGCCTTCTTGGCCACCTGAGAACGTTACTGGCTTGTGTTCAGCCAGCTGTCAGCCAGCAGCCCCAAGTCCTTTTCTGGCTGGAAGCTTCCCAACCACTCTACCCCAAGGTTTTAGCCTTGCATGGGGGTGTTGTGACCCAAGAGCAGGATCCAGCACTTGGCCTTGTTAAATCTCATACAACTGAACTCAGCCCATTGATCCAGCCTGTTCAGATGCCTTTGCAGAGCCTACCTACCTTCAAATAGATCAACACTTCCACTCCATTTAGTGGAGTCTGCAAAGCTATAGAGGGAGCACTCAACCTCTTCATCCAGACTGTT
Source organism: Picus viridis (assembly GCA_033816785.1). Taxonomy (NCBI): domain Eukaryota; kingdom Metazoa; phylum Chordata; class Aves; order Piciformes; family Picidae; genus Picus; species Picus viridis. The sequence goes on from CM066606.1 coordinate 43,886,034, forward strand.
GACAAATGTATTTGTGGTGGTGAGAGACCTTAAATGGTCACAGTATTAAAGATGACTGGTGCAAACATTGAGCCCTGGTGAATACTGCTAATGACTGGCTGCCAAGTAAGTTTAAGTCCCATCACCACCACTCTTTGGGCCCACTCCTTGTCTCAACTTGCTGTTATTGAAGAGATTTCCCGAATTAAACTGAGATGGAACCAAATATTTGACTGAGAAAACCACTTTAATTGTGTTCACAGGGAAAAAGGGTTAGCAGTATAGGAAAGAAAGTAAAGCAAAAGTGGGGATAGCTACCACTGCAGATCTGGGGCATCCCTCCAGTCCATGCTGTTATCCAGGTCAGTGGGGAAATTATCCCTTCAAATTTGGTGGTCTCTCCCCTACTATCTGGCTGCCTTATTGTACATTCATATTCTTCTGAGAACCACTTAGCATATTCCAAGAATTGTTTTGCTTAACCACACCCACCACCATGATACGTATGGTCACTACCATCACTGGGGGATCTCCAGTTGTCTTCAAGGGTCTTTGAACCCCTCTGTTAGGGCTGATTTCTCAGAATTAGCTCCATAGTCAGAAATCAGGAAACCTCCAGTCCAATGGTCGGGTTGGAATGGGCTTCACATTCAGAAAAGAGGAAGCCTCCTCTCTCTTGGTTTTGTTGACATTAGGTTCATGGTCAGGGTGGTGGTGTCAGTCTTTATGTGTGGCAACTCAAGACAAAATGAGGAAGCATCCTCCAACACCTGTACAGACAGTTTTAACCCAGCAAAGTGTCCATCCATCCAAACCATGTGCATCCATAGAACAGTTTGAGTTGGAAGGAACCTTAAAGATCATATAATCTAACCCTTGTGCCTAAGGCAGGGACATCCTTCAGTAGACCATGTTTCTCAAAGTCTCCCAATGAAAACAACTCCAATGATGGGACACCCACAACTTCTCTGGACAAGCTGTTACAGTGTCTCATCAACCTTACATCATAAAGCATTCTTTGCTTAGGTCCAGCCCAAATATACCCTCTTCCAATGTTTAAAAACATTGTCCATGGTGCTGTCACTACCATCCTCCTTAAAAAGCCTCTCTCCATCTTTCTTCTGTGTCCTTTTTAAGTACAGAAAGGCCCCAGTAAGGTATCCCTGTAATCTTCTCTTCTCCAGGATGAACAGCCTCAACTCTTTCAGCATTTCTAAATAGAGAGGTGTTCCCACCCTCTGATAATTTTAATGGCTTTCCTCTGGATCTGCACCAACGGGTTGTTCTAGTTTAACCTCACATACAACTAAAGAATAGAATAGAATAGAATAGAATAGAATAGAATAGAATAGAATAGAATAGAATAGAATAGAATTAATCAGGTTGGCAAAGATCTTAGACATTATCAAGTCCAACCCATCACCCAACACTATCTAATCAGCTAAAACATTGCACCAAATGCCTCATCCAGTCCCCTCTTAAACATCTCCAGTGACGGTGACTCCACCACTTCTTCTCCAGGCTAAGCTACCCCAGCTCCCTCAGCCTCTCCTCATAGGGCTTGTGTTCCAAACCCTCACCAGCTTTGTTGCCCTTCTCTGGACTCGTTCCAGCAAGTCAACATCCTTCATAAACTGAGGGGCCCAGAAATAGACACATTACTCAAGGTGTGGCCTAACTAGTGCTGAGTACAGGGGCACAATGACTTCCCTGCTTCTGCTGGCTGCACTGTTCCTGATGCAGGCCAGGATGCCATTGGCCTTCTTGGCCACCTGGGCACACTACTGGCTCATGTTCAGCCTACTGTCAACAAGTACCCCTAGGTCCCTCTCTGCCTAGCCACTCTCCAGCCACTCTGACCTCAGCCTGTAGCACTGCATGGGGTTGTTGTGGCCAATGTGTAGAACCTGGCACTTAGATTTGTTAAATCTCATGCCGTTGGATTCTGCCCATCTGTCCAGCCTGTCATTGTCCATTTGCAGAGCTCTCCTATCCTGTAACAGATTGACCTCTGCCCCCTAGCTCTGTGTCATCTGCAAATTTACTGATGATGGACTCAATATCCTCATCTAGATCATCGATAGAGATATTGAAGAGGATGGGGCCCAACACTGACCCTTGGGGAACACCACTAGTGACTGGCTGACGGCTGTATGTGGCACCATTCACCACCACTCTCTGGGCTTGGCCCTCCAGCCAGTTCCTAACCCAACGCAGTGTGCTCCCATCCAAGCCATGGACTGACAGCTTGGTGAGGAGTTTGCTGTGGGAGACGGTGTCAAAAGCCTTGCTGAAGCCCAGGTAGACTACATCCACTGCTTTCCCCACATACACCAGACGGGTCACCTGATCATAGAAGGAGATCAGGCTGGTGAGGCAGGACCTGACCTTCCTAAATCCATGCTGGCTGGGCCTCATCCCATGGCCATCTTGTAAGTGCTGTGTGATTGCACTCAAGATGACCTGTTCCATAATCTTGCCTGGCACTGAGGTCAGTCTGACAGTCCTGTAAATCCCTGCCTCGTCCAACTGGCCCTTCTTGTGGATGGGCATCATGTTGTCCAGCTTCCAGTCTTCTGGGACCTCTCCAGTGAGCCAGGACTGTTGAAAAATGGAGAGCAGCTCTTCTGCCAGCTCAGCACCCTAGGATGGATCCTATCCATTCCCATGGACTTGTGGGGATCCAAGTGGCTAAGCAGGTCACTACTTCTTCCTGGACTACAGGGAGACCATACTGCTCCCAGACTCCATCTGCCAGCTCAGGAGGCCAGCTGTCCTGCAGACAACCTATCCTGCTCTTAAAAATTGAGGCAAAGAAGGTGTTAAGTACCTCTGCCTTTTCCTCATCTTTTGTTACCATGTTTCCCTCTGTGTCAACCAAGAAATGAAGGTTGTTCTTCCCCTTGTCTTGCCATTAATATATTTATAGAAGGATTTTTTATTGTCCTTCACAGCAGTGGCCAGTATAAGCTCTAAATGGGCTTTTGTCTCTCTATTTGTTTTCCTATATGACCTAGCAAAATCCTTAAACATTTCATGGGTAACCTCTCCTTCCTTCCAAAGATGATACACCCTCTTTTTTTCCCTTCATTCACCTAGAAGTTCATTGCCCATCCAGGCTGGCTGTCTGCCCTGGCAGCTCATCTCCCAGCACATTGGCACAGCCTGTTCCTGTGCCTTCAAGAATTCTTTCTTGCAGTAGATCCAGCCCTCCTGGACCCCTTTGTTTTTAAGGGCTGTTTCCCAAGGAGCCTTTTAAGTTAGTTCCTTAAGTAACCTGAAGTCTGCCCACCAGAAATCCAGAATGGAGGTTTTGTTGTTGCCCCTCTTAGCTTGACTGCATATTGAACACTCAATTATTTCACAGTCACTGGACCCCAGACAGCCTCCAATCACCACATCTCCCACCAGCCCTTCTCTGTTTGTAAAAAAGGAGGTCAAGCAAAGCCTTAACCCTGGTAGGTTCACACAGCAGCTGGGATAAGAAGCAATCCTCCATACACTGTAAGAACCTCCTAGACTGCCTCCTCTCTGCTGCATTATGTTCCCAGCAGATATCTGGCAGGTTAAAATCACCCATAAGAACAAGGTGTGGTGATCTTGAGACAGCCTCTAGATGCCTATAAAATAATTCATCAGCCTCTTCATGCTGGTTGGGTGGTCTATAACAGACTCCAACCAGGATGTCAGCCTTGTTGGCCTTCCCTCTAATTTTCACCCACAGGCACTCAACTTGACCATCCTTAATCTCTAGTTCCAAGGTGTATTAGAGCCTCCCGGATGTACAGAGCCACCCCTTCTCCCTCACCTGTCTCTCCTGAAGAGCCTGTAGCCATCAATTGCAGTGCTCCAGTCATGTGAGTCATCCCACCACGTTTCTGTGTTTGCAACTTCTTTACTGGCCTTCATGTCTGCATAGTTGTTTCTCTCACATTTTCTCATTTCTCTCTCACAGTTGCTGTTTCATAGTGATTTTCACCTTATGAAACATATATTATTGCACAGAATTGTGATTACACTACCATTGTGAGTTGGCTAAGTCGGGCCAGCAGTGGATCCATCTTGGTGCTCTCTGACACAGATGTAGCTCCTCGTCTTCTCACAGAAGCCAGTCCTTCAGCCCCTCTTCCTTCCTGCTACCAAAACCTTGCTATATAAACCCAACAGAGAGGCGTTTCACAGGTATTCCCCTCTTTGGTGCCTAATATATCAGCAACCCCCAGCTCATCTCTATTACCCAAAATTCCATCCCCTTCTCCCTTTGAGTGTAGTTTAAAGCTTTCCTTTTAAGTGCCTTTTATGTACTTCTGCTTCTGCATGTGTTCAGGGTATGTCTGCTCTCAAAAGAGACTGTATTCTCAGGAATATCACCACAGACTCCTTTTTGCTGTTTCTATATTCATTGGAAAATTACTTCAGGAACAGAACTTCAACAAGGAATGCATCTTCTTAATGTCTACAGGGATTATACAGTTGAGCAAGAGATGGCTTTTGAGCTATGACAAGATCCGTGCATGTGCTAGTGGCTCGGGTGGTTCTCTGTGTATTGGTGAGGAGTGAATGCTAGGGTAGAGGCTTGTGACCTGTCTTCCTCTTTCTCACTCTTTTCTAGGTCTCTCTTTGTTTTTTTTAGGCCACTGGTAAGCAATTTTTTTTTTTCACAGTTCATTTGGTTTTGACAGAGGTCTGAGATCATCAACTTCTAGAAAGTTTTCTGGCTTTTTATAGAGTTTTGTGATCAAAGCCTACATGACAGACTTATCCCTGTGGTTTATCTGCTTTGTGTCAGCAGCCTTATGTTGATCTCCCTCTTCTACTTGTGGCTAAATTTTAAAAGGAAGTTTCAGACCTCTATGGAAGTGATTCAAAGTCATTCTTCAGTTGCTGATTTGAACTGCTTTAGCAACTGGGTGCTATTCTTTTTGAATGAATTAGAAAAGTGTAAGCAGCAGGTAAAATATATAAAAAGCTGCATTCACAGGGATCTTCTCACTGTTAAAATGAACATAATTTTCCAAACTCACTTTAGATGTACACAGTATGTATCCTTCCTACCATCTCTTTCATAGCTTTTATAAAGTGCTTTTAATTAGTTTTCTTCAAAACATTTTGCTATTATGTAGATTAAATACATGTTCCAAATGCAGTTTTCCTCATGCTGTGTGATATTCTTGTCATCAAAATCTGTACCAGTAGAATGCAATAAGGTAAAAGAGTCTGACTGACTCTGAGCTCCTTCACCTAGCCTGATACTCTGTATCAATCCTGAGCACGCCCACAACTTGGTGAGTTACTCTGCTCCTCTCACATTGGCAGTCAACCCTGTTTTGCAGTTTCAAGAACACACATTTTACCTGTAGTTCTATTTTTTAAAAAATGGAAAACTAGTAATGCAACTCTTAAGTATTTACTCATATATTCAGCACATGTGTGTTCATGGCAATGCAATGTCTGTGTGTATATGCATATGCACATGCACATAAATGTGTTTGTGTGTGTGTACAATATGTGCATATGTATAATACATGGAATCATATGTTTGCTTATAAAGATATGTGGTATACCTCTATTCATAAAATTTATGTATCTGCTTCTGTTTACAGATTTTTTTAATAAAAGCATTAAATATAGAGTATATAGGTATATAAAGAGACATGGAGCTGTTTAGCCTGAAAAGAAGACTGAGAGGGGAATCTTACTAATACATATAAATACCTAAAGGGTGGATATGTTGAGGATGACCTAGACAATTTTCAGTGGTGGCCAGTGATAAGACAAGGGCAAATCAGAACCCATGAGTTTGCACTTGAACAACAGAGGTTCCACTTTGAGGGTGACAGAGCAGGGTGCAGAAAGTTTGTGGAATATCCTTCTCTGGAGGCTTTCAAAACCTACCTGGATGTGTTCCTGCGTGGCCTACCCCAGGTGAATCTGCTTTAGAGGGATTTGGACTACATAATAGCCAGTGGTCCCTTACAACCCCTACCATTCTGTGAATCTGTGACTCTGAATCTGTATCAGAGGTAAAATGGCAACTGAAAAATAGTTTCTTTCCATGTATCTGGATAAAAATTATTAATGAAAGATAAAATTACCATAATCTACCAAGAATTTGATCAAATAGCTGAGTATAATCAGAGTGTATGTAGATGTGGCCCAAATGCAAGTTGCTTTTGAGAAATAAAACAGCAGGCAGGGCTGGCAGGGAGTGGAACAGGTCGGAGTGCTCAGGAAGGGATGGGTCACCCCTCTGACTATTACCCTCTGCTGGTAATACAAGCTGGGAGTGATGAAATTGACAAGAAGGGCACTAGGGCAATTAAAAAGGAGTTTAAGGCCCTTGGACAATTGATTGAAGGGGCAGGAGCTCAAGTGGTGTTCTGGTCAGTTCCCTCAGTGGCAGGGGTGTACACTGAGAGGAACGGGAGAACCCACACCATCAACAATTGGCTCAGGGGATGGTGGCAGCAGTGGAATTTTTGAAATCTTCGATCACGGGGCAACTTTTACTGCACCTGACCTGCTGGGACCTGATGGGGTGACATTATCTTGAAAAGGTAAGAGAGTCCTAGCACTAGAGTTGGCAGGGCTCATTAAGAGGGTTTTAAACTAGGTCTGAAGGGGGTGGGTGAGGAAATCAGTCCCTCTGTAGATGGAGTGGGGCACAGACTAGGGTCAATAGAGAAGTCGATAGCCCAGCTGAAGTGCATGTACACAAATGTATGCAGCATGGGCAATAAGCAAGAGGAGCTGGAAGCCCTGGTCCACCAGGGTGACTATGATATAGTCACCATCTCAGAAACATGGTGGGACGACACGCATGATTGGAGTGCTGCACTGGGGGGTTACAGGCTCTTCAGGAGAGACAGGAGAGGGAGAAGAGGAGGAGGGGTGGCTCTGTATATTAGGGAGTCACTCTCTGCCACACAACTTGAGGTGGAAAATGAAGGGATTGAGAGCATGTGGGTTAAAATCAAGGGGCAGACTAACAAATCTGACATCCTGGGTGGAGTCTGTTATAGACCACCCAACCAGGATGAGGAGGCAGACGAATTATTCTATAAGCAATTGGAGGCTGTCTCAAGGTCATCAGATCTTGTCCTTGTGGGTGACTTTGACCTGCCAGATATCTGCTGGGAACTTAACTCAGCAGAGAGGAGGCAGTCCAGAAGATTCCTGGAGCACATAGAGGACAGCTTCCTGATGCAGCTGTTATGAGATCCTACCAGGGGTCAAGCTCTGCTTGAACTGCTGTTCTCCAATAGAGAAGGGCTGGAAGGAGACGTGACTATGGGAGGCTGCCTGGGGTGCAGTGACCATGAAATGGTGAAGTTTTCAACATGCAGGGAGATAGGGAAGAGCACTAACAGAACCCTCATCTTGGACTTCTGGAGGGCAAACTTCATCCTGTTTAAGAAAATTATTTGCAAAGTTCCATGGGTAGCAGCACTCAAGAACCGAGGGGTCCAGGATGGTTACACCTACTTCAAACAGGAGCTCTTGAAGGCACAGGAACTGGCAGTTCCCATCTGCCGAAAGATGAGCAGGTGGGGAAGGCGACCAGCCTGGATGAGCAAGCAGCTCCTGGAGGAACTAAGGGCAAAAAAGAGGCTGTATCACCTTTGGAAGGAGGGGAAGGCTTCTCGAGGTATGTTTAAGGAAGTTGTTAGATAATGTAGGAAAAAAAAAATAGAGAGGCAAAGGCCCAGTTGGAAATTAAGCTGGCCACCTCTGTCTAAAAAGAAGGGCAAGAAGAACCTTCACTCCCTATTGGACCTGGAGGGGAACACAGTGACTGAAGACGAGGAAAAGGCTGAGGTCCTGAACACCTTCTTTGCCTCAATTTTTAACAGCAAGGCAGGAGGAGTTCAGGATGAGTGGCCTCCTGAGCTGGGGAATGGGGTCAGGGAGCAGTGTAATGCCCTGGATATCCATGAGGAATTAGTTTGGGACCTGCTGAGCCACTTGGACACTCACAAGTCCATGGGACCGGATGGGATTCATCCTAGGGTGCTGAGAGAGCTGGCAGGTGAGCTGGCCAAGCTGCTCTCCATCATTTTCCTCCAGTCCTGGATGACCGGTGAGGTCCCAGATGACTGGAAACTGGCCAATGTGGTCCCCATCCACAAGACGGGTTGGATGGAGGAACCCGGAAACTACAGGCCAGTCAGCCTGACCTCAGTACCAGGGAAAAATGATGGAGCAGATTATTCTGGTGGCAATAACTGCACACCTGCCGGATGGCCAAGGGCTCAGGTCCAGCCAACATGGAATTAGGGAGGGCAGGTCCTTCATGACCAACCTGATCTCCATCTATGATCAGGTGACCCGCCTGGTGGATGTGGGGAGGCCTGTGGATGTGGTCTATCTGGACTTCAGCAAGGCCTTTGACACCGTCCCCCACAGCAAACTCCTGGCCAAGCTGTCAGCTCGTGGCTTGGGCAGCAACACTCTGTGCTGGGTTAGGAACTGGATGGAGGGCTGGGCCCAGAGAGTGGTGGTGAATGGTGCCACCTCCAGCTGGAGGCCAGTCATTGGTGGCGTCCCCAGGGATCAGTTCTGGACCCCATCCTCTTCAATGTCTTCATTGACGATCTAGATGAGGGGATTGAGACAATAATCGGCAAATTTGCAGATGACACCACGTTGGGAGTAGATGTTGGTCAGTTAGAGGGTGGAAGGGCCCTGCAGAGGGACCTCGACCGACTAGACAGATGGGTGGAGTTCAATGGGATGGCATTCCACAGGTCCAAGTGCCGGGTGCTGCACTTTGGCCACAACAACCCCATGCAGTGCTACAAGCTGGGGTCAGAGTGGCTGGAGAGCTCCCAAACAGAGAGTGACCTGGGGGTGCTGATCGACAGCTGCCTGAACATGAGCCTGCAGTGTGCCCAGGTGGCCAAGAAGGCCAACGGCATCCTGGCCTGCATTAGGAATAGTGTGGCCAGCAGGAGCAGGGAGGTCATTGTGCCCCTGTACTCTGCATTGGTTAGGCCGCACCTTGAGTACTGTGTCCAGTTCTGGGCCCCTCAGTTTAGGAAGGACATCGAGACACTTGAACGTGTCCAGAGAAGGGCAACAAGGCTGGTGAGAGGCCTTGAGCACAAGCCCTATGAGGAGAGGCTGAGGGAGCTGGGATTGTTTATCCTGGAGAAGAGGAGGCTCAGGGGAGACCTCATTGCTCTCTACAACTACCTGAAGGGTGGTTGTAGCCAGGAAGGGGTTGGCCTCTTCTCCCTAGCAACCAGCACCAGAACAAGGGGCCACAGTCTCAAGCTGCGCCACGGGAAGTTTAGGCTCGAGGTGAGGAGAAAGTTCTTCACCGAGATAGTGATTTGCCTTTGGAATGGGCTGCCCGGGTAGGTGGTGGAGTCGCCATCCCTGAAGGTGTTCAAGAGGGGACTGGACATGGCACTTGGTGCCATGGTCTAATCGTGGGGTCTGTGGTTGCAGGTTGGACTCGATGATCTTCAAGGTCTCTTCCAAACTTAGCGATACTGTGATGACTGAGTGGTTGTAGCTAGGTGGGGGTTGGTCTCTTCTCCCAGGCAACCAGCAACAGAACAAGAGGACACAGTCTCAAGCTGTGTAGGGGGACGTTTAGGCTTGATCTTAAAAAGAAGTTCTTCACAGACAGAGATATTGGCCATTGGAATGGGCTGCCAAGGTGGTGGTGGGGTCAGTGTCCCTGGAGGTGTTTAAGAAGTGACCAGATGAGGCACTTAGTGCTGTGGTTTAGTTGATTAGATAGGGTTGGATGATCGATTGGATTTGATGGTCTTGGAGGTCTCTTCCAACCTGGTTGATCCTGTGAAACTATATCATAAGTCTGATAGCCAGCTACTAAATGATAACAGTATCACAACTAAGTGCAATTAGCTGTTCTGAGAGATTTCAAAATTCACTTAAAACCATGTGTCATGGATTGAGTTGAATTTGCTGATGTTATTCATACCATGCTAAAGTCATGCCAGATTCAAAAATGAAAGTACTGGCTGCAGCAAAGTATTATGGAGCTTGAATTTCAGGTTACAACATGGAAGGCTTCCTGTTCTGGTTGCTGCTTCTGCGTTCTTGGGTGTTGGCTCTTCTCTGCAGACATGGTGGCAGAATGGGTGGGAGTCAGGTAGCTGCTGGTTTGGATTTTCTGTGGGGTTTTTGCTGATTTCATGTGTTTGTGTGTTTGTTTGTTGTTTCCCGCCCCCGGTATTTCACTGTACTTCTTCTGAAAATAGGCTAAGATAAGGTAATCATGCATTGTATTATTAGGTGAATTTGATTATTAACTAAGGTAATTATGCACTGTGATCATGGTATGTCATGTTATATTAAAGTCTTTATCTCAGCCCTGAGTTTTGTGTGTTACTTTTTCCTTCACTTTTGTGTTGGGGGAGCAGGAAGTTTAGCCCTTGTGCTAAAACATTAAGTCATAGCATTGTCTTAAAGCTAAGACTTCTTCCAATCTCTATAGATTTGTATATTTTTATTGTCATCAAGTCTGAAGAAGGTATGATTTCATTCAGTCCTTTTCTATCTTTCTCAACTGAGTCATCTTAAAAGAATTTTTTTTAAAGTCATCCAGTATCAACAGCCTGGAAGAGCAGGCAGAAACAACTCTATACTGAAAAGCAGTAAAGCAGTAATAACATAATTATTTTAAGACATGATAGCTATGGAAACTGCCCTTATACTGTATCTTTATATTCTCTATAACTAGTTGCTATGTCAAGAAGGCAAATTTTTATATATCTTATATATCTTATATATATATATATATCTTATATATCTTTATATTTATATATTTATATTTATATATCTTACCATTAATATCTTATTCTATGTATTACTGTTAATTTTGCTAATTCGGACTCTGTGAGTCTGTTAAAATTAAACCATCAAATCAATGTCCAAAAAAGAAATAAAAAAGATGTTACATTAACTAAAGAATACTTTTAAAAATGAAAACCTATTTACTACAATCCTTAACTATATTACGTGGAGCTCCGTTGAAATGCTATAACGCAGACAAAATAAAATCAAGAAGATTCAAACCACAAGAAAAACTTAAAATTTTAACTCATTACTATAATTACTAAATAGTTAATGTATATAAATACTATATACTTACTATTCATTATGCTTACTTGTAGAACTTAACTACTAAAACCTTCAAAATAACAAAACTCTAAAACATCATCAGAAACAATGAAATTAGCAATGTTGCTTTAAATCAGAGCACAAATTTTGTAGACTCTAGAGTCTGTCAGAAAGAGGAGGAGGAGGAAAAGCAGAGGTGGGGAAAGTGGCTGGCCAGTAAAGCCACTGTAGGTACAGAGATGGGAGGGGAAAAAGGCGGTGGTGGTAAGAAAGCCACCAAATTCACAATAGCTGCACTTCAAGGCAGCCTTCAGTTGAAATGCAGGATTCCTTGAAGGCATGGAGAGTTCCATAGGAAGTGATATTAGCAATTTTTTGCTTAATTGATGTTTTTGAGCCTGAAACTCACATTGCTTAGAGTAGATGCCATTGTTTATTCTCCACTCCATATTGCTGGATGTAAGTGCATACAACTTGCAGTAGCAGTTCTAAAAGTACACAAAAGTATCTGGCAATCAGTATTTAGAATAGGATAGGATAGGATAGGATAGGATAGGATAGGATAGGATAGGATAGGATAGGATAGGATAGGATAGGATAGGATAGGATAGAATAGAATAGAATAGAATAGAATAGACCAGGTTGGAAGAGACCTTAAAGATCATCACGTCCAACCTATCAACCAATCCAACCCACCTAAACAACTAAACCATGGCACCAAGCACCCCATCAAGTCTCCTCCTAAACACCTCCAATGATGGTGACTCCACCACCTCCACAGGCAGCACATTCCAATGGGCACTCTCTCTGTGTAGAACTTCTTCCTAACATCCAGCCTAAACCTGCCCTGGTGCAGCCTGAGACTGTGTCCTCTTGTTCTGGTGATGGCTGCCTGGGAGAAGAGGCCAACCTCTGCCTGGCTACAACCTCCCTTCAGGTAGTTGTAGAGAGCAAGAAGGTCACCCCTCAGTCTCCTCTTCTCCAGGCTAAGCAACCCCAGCTCCCTCAGCCTTTCCTCGCGGGGCTTGTGTTCCAAACCCCTCACCAACTTTGTTGCCCTTCCCTGGACACATTCCAGCAAGTCAACATCCTTCCTAAACTGAGGGGCCCAGAACTGGACACAGAACTCAAGGTGTGGTCTAACCAGTGCAGTGTACAGGGGCACAATGACCTCCCTGCTCCTGCTGGCCACACTGTTCCTGATGCAGGCCCGGATGCCATTTGCCCTCCTGGCTGCCTGGGCACACTGCAGGCTCGTGTTCAGCCTACCATCAACCAGTACCCCCAGGTCCCTCTCTGCCTGGCTGCTCTCCAGCCACTCTGACCCCAGCCTGTAGCACTGCATGGGGTTGCTGTGGCCAATGTGCAGAACCTGGCATTTGGATGTGTTCAATCTCATGCCGTTGGATTCTGCCCATCTGTCCAGCCTGTCGAGGTCCCTCTGCAAAGCCTCTCTACCCTCCAGCAGATCAACTGCTGCCCCCAGCTTGGTGTTGTCCGCAAATTTACTGATGATGGACTCAATGCCCTCATCCAGATCATCAATAAAGATGTTGAAGAGCATGGGGCCCAGCACTGATCCTTCTCATTTTCTTCTCTAAGTTAGGCATTACTTTTTCTGATCTTACTTTCTTTCTTAGCATAATCCCAAAATTGAGCTCTGATCATTTAACTTAGAATGTCCCTTCTGTCCTGAATCAAAGCAAGTTGGAGAACTTTAAAAGAGTTGTTGTGGTATGGGGGTGTCTATCAACTGGCTGCTCTTTTTTTTGACATCATGTCTCCCCCCTCCCGTGTCCTTTCACTGTATGTTGTTGCTCTTTTTGTAAAAGTATGCATAATGACTCCCCATATTGATTTCTCCTTTGTTATTTGATTTCCCATGATGTGTTTGTCAAAAGGAAGTGTCAACCCCCAGTTTCCCCAATAGTTTGCCTCCATCCTGCTGAGTTTCTTCTTTTATAGGGCACCAACCATTTTTTCTTCTTTTTTCTCAGGCACCAACCAGTTTATTCTCTGCACTTCTTTTGCTTGGGCACCAACCCTTTTATTTTCTGTGCTGCTTTTTCCTCAGCAGGCACAAACCCATTTTTCTTCTTTTTTGTTGGTTGTTTCTTTGCAAACCAGGGAATGCCACCGGCATAAAAGTCAATAGATTAATCTCACAGAGACTAATCTAAAGACTACCAATAGTGATGTTGATGAACACGAGCATTTCCACAGTCCTTAAAAGCAAAATTTCTTCTTGATGGTGTAAGTGAGAGTTGTAATGAGTAGATGGTCGAGGCACACATTTGGGGTCACCATTTCTAATAGTACAGATGTTTTACAGATGTCGGATTTGCCTCGTGCAGTGTTTTCAGGACAAGATGTAAGAAGGCGAAGATGTTTATTACATTATACAACAAAGTTATATAGTCCATCAGAAGGCACATATGTCACATCTCAATTGGTAATTTTCTAGTGGCATATTTGTAATTATGGCATACAATAGGTCAAAATAGCCAAACAATATTTTAACACATCCAACCAAATTCTGCCCAGTTTCTCTCCTTCAGTTGCAAGGTGTTTATATTACTCTCAGAGTCAAAGACAAAACATAGCTTTCTCTAATTTGAACAAAGGAAAATCTTCCCTATGGTCTTCTAAAGCCATCCAAAAACAACCCTCTTCCCACAATATAGCATTATGTATTTCTTAATATGCTTTCTGTAACTTCAACTGGATAACCTATTTGTAATATTCTATTTGTTCAGTATAGATGGAGGTTGCCTCAGACTTGCTTTTATCTTCTTACTGTCTGGCCATTTAACAGCTGTTGGAATTTTAATAAGAAAGAGAGTATTTGGAAAGATTTAGTGAAAAAGGGGGAGGGGCAAGTGACATTTAGGAATTTCAAAATAATTTCATTTTTGCCAGCAACAGAATGAAGATGATATTTTTGTTTCAATTTGTATATTCTGGAACTGAATACTACAGATAAAATTAATAGATGTAAAATTATGGTAATTATAGCCATGGTAACCAAATTTACTTGTGCATTAGAAAGTAAATGCCTATGACACAATACTATAGGCCAGGTATGATATCATTGAGTAACATCATATCAGCTCACAATAACTCCTATGGAGAGTATTTAAGTGATCTATTAGAACAGAAAAAAATGTTTCAGAATTAGAAAAAGCAGCTGAAAACTTAGATAAAGTAAACATTGTTAGGGATGCAGAAATGCTATAAGTACTCATTAAAATGTATGTAGCCTCTCACCTACATTGCATGGTTACTGACTTGAAACCTGCAGCCCATTCTTTGAATTGTTTTAAGCTGTACATCGAAAGATGAATTGGTGAAACCTATCCAGGCAGATTTGGGCCAATTACTTTGCATTGTCAATGAGTTGGTGTTCAAGTGAGCTCTTTTTGACAAAGAATTAATTAATTACACATACCACAGGTGCCAATAGGTACAGCTTTATTTAATAAGGTTGTGCTGTAGCAAGGCACGGAACCCCAAAACAAGGCACAACCCCATATGTTATGCATGAAACCTGAAAGCAGAGCTTGATCCCAAGTAAAAACACAGCACAACCACACAAACTATCCAGCAAACCCAAAAGCAAAGCCCAATCCAGAACAAAGTGCAGCTAACTTACCCTAAACACCCTATAAGAAACATGACAGTACCAAAGATGTCACAGTGGTGGAGCTGACCATCTCCCATCCAGGCAGGTGTCCCCGCATGATGAAATCTTGTCTTGCTGGATCAGAGAATGGGCAGGCCCCACCAGTAGCCATCTTCAGGTCTTTTTGAGGGTCCTGTGTCCTGTGATGTTGGGCCAGGACAACCACAGGAGTCTTGGTCTTGGAGCAAAAGCTCCTCCCATATTTCACAATCATTTTATGTAACTTCTCACCCTGCTGCCCATGCACAGAGGCCTCTCAGAGGGTTGAACACCCCCTGCCCAGCAATAGCATTCTTCATCTTCCTGTTATGATTGTAAGGAGATTAAGAATTATTAATAAAAATATTAATAACTTTATTAATTTTAAAAAATCCCATGGAGAATATTAATAAAACCTATTTACTGGTTCAATATATTCAGTTGTGGAACAGATACGTCACCAGCAGGAATTTAAACAGTATGAGCAAAAATCCATAAACAACAAAGAGTAATTTAAATTGTAAAGTAAAAAAGGGAACATCGGCAACAGAGCCAGAGATTGCCCACAAGGGGTTGGGGGAGCTCTAGAATTCTCTAGGGCAACAGAT
Organism: Picus viridis; assembly: GCA_033816785.1. NCBI lineage: Eukaryota > Metazoa > Chordata > Aves > Piciformes > Picidae > Picus > Picus viridis. The sequence goes on from CM066606.1 coordinate 43,901,379, forward strand.
CTTTAACAGATGCTTGTAAAAATCAGATTTTGTAATTACTCACTAATCGTGGGGATTTAAACTAAACCAAAATGGCGCTGACCTCGTGAAAGCTGCAAGAACACTGTTTCACTTTCTGTTGGCATCTGCAGCTTGTCACTGAGGCACATCCAGGATTTATCTCTGAAGACTTTGTAGCTGAAAGCCTTGTAGAAAAGTAGTTGCTGCTGATGCTTGCAGAGTTTGTTGCCTTTGGAGCTTTGCCTATTTGGAGAGGTTCTTCTGCTGCAATTCTTCATAGTGATGTTCGTTGCTTCTTCCAATGAAACTAAACAGTCCTGGGGACTCAGAGCTTCCTGGGTTATGTCTCTTGGCCTGGTGAGATGCATCCACTCTACTCTGGGGCCTTACAACACTATGCAGCAAGGGGTCTTGCAGTCTTGTCTGGGTAAACTGAAAACACAGCTTGGATTCTAAATGAGGCTTGTGACTTCTCCCAGAGCTTGGACAATTGCAAGGCAAAGTGCTGGCTCTTTGGGCTGGTATTTAAAGATTTCTGAGACAATAATGGCCAGTGACAACAGAGATTGAGAGAGAAAAAAACTGACACTGTAACCTATAGAATGAGTTTTCTCCAAACGTGGCCAAAGGCACACACACCTGGCCCACTTGGACTCCAGGGCATGTTCAGACAAGCCTGGGCAACTGGGCATCTTCCTGAAAAAACAGACCTGCTGGCTCCTGCCCCATTTTCTGGTTCAGAGCATTCCGAGGCTTTTTGTCCCTTCAGGACACCTCCTCAGATCCATTAGCGGTCAAGTGAGAGCTTGAAGGTCTTTCACTTTCTGCTCAGGATGTCAAAACATTCAATATATTCCCACCCCCACTCAGTTTCATAAACAAAGGGGCCTATAGATACATGCTATCCACTACTCTTACTGTCCACCTGGGAGCTTCTGGTCAAACACCAAGCATTCCCAGGCACCCCCAGGCAGCTAGGTATGAACACCAATTATTCCCAGGCAGGCCTTGGCATCTGGGTATTTCTAATCAAACCTTAATTAATTCTTCCCTGCTGCAGTTGGTGGGGTTTGTTTGTTTGTTTATTGTTTTGTTTTGATTTTGTTGGGTTTTGGTTTGGGTTTGAGTTTTGGTTTTGGTTTTTGATTTTGCTTTATGTGTGTGTAGTGAAGAACTCTACAGGACACAGTGCTGAGTAATCACAGCATAGAACTTACGTTAACTTGTTCAGGCCATTGACATGTACAACTATTACTAAACAGAATGATTCAACCATTGCTTCCATTACTGCATTGTTTACCTACACTACCTTCAGAAAAATGGTTGAAAACACACACTATTCCTGACATCTATGTGCTAAAAGGAATAAATTGAGAAAGAACACAAAGATTTAGTAATGGATTTGGCAATAAAGCTTTAAAATACATCTAGTTCTTAGTTTGTACTTACCATTTGTGATAGAGGCAGAACAGTCCATGTTGCCTACTCAATGAAATGAAAAGAAGGAACAAATTTGTTCGGTTCATCCCCAGTGATAGTAAGACTAAAGTAATGTCAGTTTGTCACACAAACTTGCACCTCATGAAATTGTCTGCATAAACACATATTCATTACTATCACTAGGATGTCATGGTCTTACACTTTCTCTTGCACAGTCCAGGCAGCTACAGGTTGGCATTTGGTCCAGGCATACGGTTGGAATCTGAGTATAGAGACATGTAAAGTTGGAAAATAGCTTTCACTCTATTTAGTCCTTGAAATTCTGTATCAGCATTATTTAAGCAAACCATATAAGCCAAATATGTCTGACATGCAAAAGTTTCTTAGTAGTATCTGTTCACCAAATTCAGAAATACTGAGTCCTTATCTCATTTGCAGAACATTGTCTCTGTTCAGGAAGTCAGACATTCATGAATACTAAGGTGGATGTGCATCCTTTTTCTTCCTATTTAACTACATTACCCTCAGAAGACTCCTACACAGCCTGGACATCCAAGAATGCCTCCCAACCCTAAAGCTGTGATTTGTCTATCTGGAGAGCTGATCCGTCCCTTGTCACAGATGAATGAAATGCACCTCAGTCAAAAGAGATAAATCACAATATGTTTTATTGAGATAAAAGATTAATTTGAGAGAGTTCAATAAATTCAATGGGATATAAGAAAGTTTAAAAGTTTACCAAGATTATGTAAGTTTGATGGCAAGGTTCACCTTAATAATTACTACGTGGAAGAAACTTACAAAGACAATGGATTCAGAATTGAGTTAGAATGATTCATACAGAGACTGGAGATACAAAGGGCAACAAAAACTCTACTGTTGGGTCATGTTACAATGTGCTCCAAACTCTGCGTCCCCCATCTCCATCAGTGGAGGTTTGAATGGGGAAAGACAAAGACACCAAATTACCTTCCAAGGTGTGAATTTGCCTTCCCCTTTGCCTGGGGACAGGCCCCTCAAAGGTACTTTCCGGTGGAGGAGGACGCTGGGTTTGGGAGCTATGAGAGGCCTTGAGAACAAGCCCTACGAGGAGAGGCTGAAGGAGCTGGGATTGTTTAGTTTGGAGAAGAGGAGGCTCAGGGGGAGACCTTATTGGTGTCTACAACTACATGAAGGGAGGCTGTAGTCAGGAGGGGGTTGGTCTCTTCTCCCAGGCAATCACCACCAGAACAAGAGGACACAGTCTCAAGCTGCACCAGGGGAAGTTTAGACTCGAGGTGAGGAGAAAGTTCTTCACAGAGAGAGTTGTTAGGAATTGGATTAGGCTGCCCAGGGAGGTGGTGGAGTTACCATCCCTGGAGCTGTTCAAGAGGGCATGGGACATGGTACTTGGTGCCATGGTCTAGTAGCCATGAGGTCTTGGGTGCCAGGTTGGACTTGATGATCTTTGAGGACTTTTCCAACCTTACTGATTCTATGATTGTATTCTATGATTCTATTCTATGATTCTATGATTAAGTAGGATGCTTCTTGCACATCATACATTGGCCTTGGACACTTTGTCTAGAAACACCTTAGAGTAGCCAGAAAGCAACTGGGGCTCCTGCTTTTGCTCCTGTTCCTGCCCTCACTCTCCTGCTCTTGATCTCACCTTCATATTGTTCACTCCACTTGGACCTGGCATCTCCCAGACCTGCCTGCCTGGGGTCCTGCTCCATGCCTGCTGTGGAGTGACCCCACCTGCCATGAAGTCGTGGCTTTCTTGCACTGTCAGCACTGCTACTCACAAGTTTAGGCAGATCCTTTTCCTTTGGATTGTGTGGTGTTATCCACAAACTGAATTATAAAACCTGCAGTTTCTACATCCTGCCACCGGAGAAAGACCTAGGGACTGTCACCAAATTCCTGCTCCATCCTTGTGAGTAAAAGAGGCTTTTCTTATAGGTTCCTGGCTTGCCTCTGACTGTAAGTGGGGTGAAGCTGTTTTGTGGCTTAACCTTTTCCTGTGGGTACTGGTTGACAATAGGCTGAACATGAGGCAGCACTATGCCCACGTGGCCAAGAAGGCCAATGGCATCCTGGCCTGTATCAGGAACAGAGTGGCCAGCAGGAGCAGGGAGGTCATTCTGCCCCTGTACACTGCACTGGTTAGACCACACTGTCTCTGTCCAGAGAGGGAAAGAGACTCATCTCTTTCGAATATTCCTGTGTTATGAAATTAGAGGTGCAAATGAGGCCAAAATATCAACAGCTAGAATACTTATTACACAAATAAAGTGGGTGGATCAGAAGGGGAGAGATAGAATATTGAGAGAGAGAAGAGAGAGAGAGAAGGGGAAAGGAATTATATTACCACACCCCTCACCCCCCAAGACAGTTTGAGTCTGTGGAGGAAAGGTGCTGCAGGAGATGTTGGGTCTGTAGAGGAAGGGTCTTGTAGCCTTGTCTTTAGAAGAGATGTGGTCCTCTGGGCAGCTTCTTCAGCTCCATGAGTTGCAGCAGGTGAAACTTAGGACATGGAGAGAGGGTTCCTCTTGGTCTGCTTCTTCCAGGCTCCATGGTGATGTCTCTGTCATTTTTCCTCTCCTGGAATTCTCTCTGTTTTTCTTCCGAGTATCATTGACCCAGGCTTTTCCTTCTCTTGTGTTTTCCTTCTCAGCGGCTTTGTCCTTCTCCTGTGTTTTTCTTCTTCTGAGCCAGTAGTTGCTCAGGTCTTTCATACAGTTTTTAGTCCTTAGGTATGTATCCGAGTATTGTCCCCCAGGAAATCATCCTTAGGTAAGTGTCCAGGTATTGTTCCCCAGGAAATATTCCTGTGTATTCCTTTGTGTTTGGACAGAAGTCTGGAAGAAGGGAGTGGGGAGGCCTCTGCCTACTCCTTCTCCATTTACCTGCCCACACACCCAATACACATCAGGGGCCAGGTGGTGAATCCATTGTCTCACCATCCTCCTTTTCCAGGTTACCTGATGGGTGGGGATGATCTTGTCTTATGCATATTCCCAAAGGTATCAATGGCAGTGGCCCTGGGTCCATTGTTGCAGCAGCAGGGTGATTTTATCTGTGTTGAGTCACATCAGGAGAGATAAGATTTAGTGTCTCACACCTTGAGTACTGTGTCCAGTTCTGGGCCCCTCAGTTTAGGAAAGATGTTGACTTGCTGGAATGTGTCCAGAGAAGGGCAACAAAGCTGGTGAGGGGTTTGGAACACAAGCCCTATGGGGAGAGACTGAGGGAGCTGGGGTTGCTTAGCCTGCAGAAGAGGAGGCTCAGGGGAGACCTTATTGGTCTCTACAACAACCTGAAGGAAGGTTGTAGACAGGTGGGTGTTGGTCTCTTCAATCAGGCAACCAGCACCAGAACAAGAAGACACAGTCTCAAGCTGTGCCAGGGGAGGTTTACGCTGGATGTTAGGAAGAAATTCTTCATAGAGAGAGAGATTGCCCATTGGAATGGGCAGCCCAGGGAGGAGGTGAAGTCACCTTCACTGGAGATCACACACAGTAATCACAGTATCACAGTATCACCAAGGTTGGAAGAGACTTCAAAGATCATCGAGTCCATCCTGTCACCACAGACCTCATGACTAGACCATGGCACCAAGTACCATGTTCAGTCCCCTCTTGAACACCTCCAGGGATGGTGACCCCACCACCTCCCTGGTCAGCCCATTCCAATGACGAATGACTCTCTCCATGAAGAACTTTCTCCTCACCTCGAGCCTCAACTTCCCTTGGTGCAGTTTGTGACTGTGTCTCCTTGTTCTGGTGCTGGTTGCTAGAGACAAGAGACCAACCCCTTCCTGGCTACAACCACCTTTCAGGTAGTTGTAGAGAGCAATGAGGTCTCCCTGAGCCGCCTCTTCTCCAGGCTAAACAATCCCAGCCCCCTCAGCCTCTCCTCATAGGGTCCGTGCTCAAGGCCTCTCACCAGCCTTGTTGCCCTTCTCTGGACACGTTCAAGTGTCTCAATGTCCTTCCTAAACTGAGGGGCCCAGAACTGGACACGGTACTCAGATGTTTAGGAGATGTTTAGGAGGAGACTTAATGGGGTGCTTGGTGCCATGGTTTAATTGATTAGTTGGTGTTGGATGATGGGTTGGACATGATGATGTTGAAGATCTCTTCCAACCTGGTTTATTCTATTCTATTCTATTCTATTCTATTCTATTCTATTCTATTCTATTCTATTCTATTCTATTCTATTCTCTGAATGCACCCTGGTAGACTTTGTGACTGAATAGAACCTGTAAATAATCTAATAATTTTTATGCATTATTTTGGTGTGGGGATTTTAGGAAAAATAAGGATAACTATATTTTTATAATTCCTGCCTTGTTAATTCAACCCCTATCAAATCAATGATGTTCAGAGTGGACTCTTTATGGAGCCTAGGTGAGGCTAGTTTCAATCTTAGTCTCAGATTTGTACAACATTTTACATCTAATGGAATTACATACACAAAGTTTATAATAATTAATACTGAGTGGCTATATGGATTAGCAATGTTTCATTTGTATTGATTCAGCATGTTGTCAGTCACTTATCAAGAATTTGTCATGAGTAAGGGATCTCTTTGCTTTCAGCAAGGAAGGATCTTTCAGTATCAGACAAGAGATCTCAGACCTTACAAGGTGAAAGTCACCTGGCATGCAATCCAGCTGCGGTTCAGGAGGAGCCCAAGTTGCAGTCATTCTGATGGCAATGTTAAATACAGTGAAGTAATTGGCTTCTAGTCAATAGTATGGACAAGACAAATATCTTCATTTTAGCTCTGGTATCTTGTTCTGAACTTTGGCTATGTTGCATTTTGGGGTTTCAAAACCACCTTATGAAATGTTTGTCTGAGGCACCCTCATTCTTCTTTGCAAGTAAGCCAGGAGCTCTTCAGCTCATCAGCTCACCACAGAGTGTGAAGATTTTTGCTTCTTAGTTGGTCTGAAGTAAAATATGGCCAGAGATCAAGTGTATCTATCACATCCCTTTAATTTATTGTCTTTGAGTGCAAAAAATTCTGCTTTAATGAATTAAATATTGCAATGCTACTTCTATGCCAAATTATATTCGTTTCTAAAGATTAAAAAAGTAAGGGATCATATCCAGTTCGACAAAAGGCAAAGCAGTTGTCAATTCTTAATCAAAATTACTTACAGGTGATGTTTCATCTTAAGAAGGCATACATGGGTATGTCTACACTAGTAAATAACATACTGAAAAGAAGAGTAAGTCTATAATGCAAAGCAGGATAATTCTCAGCATCTAACATCTATTGTCTACGTCCTGATTTTTTTTTTTTTTTCTGACTGATTCCAGATTGGTACCATACTCTGAATTTTCATTAGGAGATGCAGTATATCATCTGATTTCCTTTGGAATCAATGGGATCCATCTTGCAAGCTGTAATCTTCTATGTTATGCATTCCAAAGACAGGTAATAGGAGAGATTAATTTTAAAATTTTCTCATCAACAGAACATTAATATAGATGCTCTATTTACACTTTAGATGCTATAATAATATCAAATAGACAAAACAGGAAATTGCCTATTAGAAGGTTTACATCATAAACAATAAAAAAAAAGTTGGACAAATAATACATGGTTTTATAACTGTGCTAAGAGATGTGTATCTAGGAAGTATGGATCTTTTGTTTTTCTTTTTTCTTTTTTTCCTTTTTTTTTCTCCCCTGTATTCTCAAAACAAGAAGAAGATATACTGCCTATAAATATTTGTATATCAAATGCTTTATGCTGTTCACAGGCAGATTTAGGTAACATTATTTAGTTCTGTGCAGAAAGCCAGTTTGCAACATGTAGCTTTAAGGATTCTATATTTTCAAATCATTTTACTGATTTTTTGATTGCTTTGTGTAATAATATTCTCCTTCATATGAAGTAGTCTGTTATTCTCTTTTCCACTGGGAATATTTCAGAACAACAGCCTCTTATTTATATCAGATTTATAGCATTGCACTTATTACACAAACAATAATAGTCACCCGAGGAATTAGAGTTAAATGAATAATTAACAAATTAAATGCTGTTTTGGAGAAAAGCAATCCCATGAACCAGTTTAAGTAAAAAGTATCTCTGTGAATAATTCTTGACTTGTAGGCTATAAGCCCTTTTTATAATTTTTCATGGTGGTGATATTTTTGGTTTGTTGTTGGTTTTTTGCTTTGCTTGTTTTTTTGGTGCGTGCATTTTTCAGTTTTACTAAGTCCTTCTGATATGATGCATGAATCACATGGTACTGTTTCATTCCATAGATATATGTATAGGTGAAATTATAAGATTATGTTTTCTGAGGTAGCGCTCGTCTTTCTTAGATCAAAACCTTTTTGCCTTTGAGAATTTTTAGGATTTGTTTAAAGGAAGTTTCTCCCAAGAACATTCTTTTATGCATTTTCTATTTATAGTTTGTGGGGGGGTTGTTTGTTTTGTTTTCGTTTGGCTGTGTTTGTGTTTTGGTTTGGTTTGGTTTGGTTTTGTTATAATATGCCAGAAAAAGAAACATGACAGAACTCTTTCTGAATGGTAGCTTAAAATGCTGTCCTCTCTAGGTATTCTTTGTGCAGTGTTGTAGTACTTTGAAACTGGTGGTTAGTATCTTCTCAACTTTTATCTCAATTGTTCTTTTGAAAGGAACATTGTTAATATTTTTCCTGGTTTTCAAATGAAAAATTTAATTATTAAAAGATTTGACAACAACCAGAATAAATGATGATTCATCCAAGCCCAAGTCGACTCACCTGGGAACATTAAGTTTGGATTTTATTATTTAAGTTCAGATTCAGTTGCTACCCTGTCTTTAGAGACAGCCTAAACTGTGCTTCGTTCCAAAGATCCATAGAAGAGAAATTCAAGAAGCAAATGGGTTTTCTTGTAATGTTGTGGGTTGAAGTCCCCTCAACATTAACCTTGCCAGACCAGCTCAGTTAGAAACAAATGAACCTTTATTTACAAGAAAAATCTACACTCTACAATGGAATGGAATGAATATGTACAAAATATACAGTATTTACAATATTTACAGATATTTACAATTAATAAACAGCACAAGGAATCCCCTGGACAAAGGCAAGGGGAAGCTACTAGCTTCTCCCTCCCTGCCTCCCCCTTACTCCCCTATACAAGACAAAAGAGCAGGGAAATTAAACTTAGCCAAGGCCAGCAAAAAGTAGGTTCTCTCTCCTGAGCAAAGCAAAACCAGCCAGGATCAAAGGAGAAGAGAAAAAAGGGAAAACGATTGTTATGGCACAGCTCCTCTCATTCTAGGTATTTACCCTATGAATTTGTTTAGAATAATCTTTTGTTTTCCTTTTTGGATAATACAATAAGATACAATACACCAGGTTGGAAGAGACCTTCAAGATCATCGTATCCAACCTATCAACCAATCCAACCTACCCAACATCTAAACCATGCAGCCAAGCACCCCTCCAAGTCTCCTCCTGAACACCTCCAATGAGGGTGACTCCACCACCTCCACAGGTAGCCGATTCCAATGGGCAACCACTCTCTCAGTATAGAACTTCTTCCTAACCTCCAGCCTAAACCTGCCCTGGTGCAGCCTGAGACTGTGTCCCCTTGTTCTGGTACTGGCTGCCTGGGAGAAGTCTCCTCAGTCTCCTCTTCTCCAGACTAAGCAACCCCAGCTCCCTCAGTCTCTCCTCATAGGGCTTGTGTTCCAAACCCATCACCAACTTTGTTGCCCTTCTCTGGACACGTTCCAGCAAGTCAACATCCTTCCTAAACTGAGGGGCTCAGAACTGGACACAGGACTCAAGGTGTGGCCTAACCAGTGCAGTGTACAGGGGAGAATGATCTCCCTGCTCCTGCTGGCCACACTGTTCCTGATGCAGGCCAGGATGCCATTGGCCTTCTTGGCTGCCTGGGCACACTGCAGGCTCATGTTCAGCCTACAATCAACCAGTACCCCCAGGTCCCTCTCTGCGTGGCCACTCTCCAGCCACTCTGACCCGAGCCTGTAGCACTGCATGGGGTTGTTGTGGCCAATGTGCAGAACCTGACACTTGGATGTGTTCAATCTCATGCCATTGGATTCTGCCCATCTGTCCAGCCTGTTGAGGTCCCTCTGCAAAGCCTCTCTGACCTCCAGCAGATCAACTCCTGCCCCCAGCTTGGAGTCATCTGCAAATTGACTGATGATGGACTCAATGCCCTCATCCAGATCATCAATAAAGATGTTAAAGAGCATGGGGCCCAGCACTGATCCCTGGGGCACACCACTAGTAACTGGCTGCCGGCTGGATGTGGCACCATTCACCACCACTCTCTGGGCTTGGCCCTCCAGCCAGTTCCTAACCCAACGCAATGTGATCCTGTCCAAGCCATGGGTTGATAGCTCGGCCAGGAGTTTGCTGTGGGGGATGGTGTCAAAGGCCTTGCTGAAGTCCAGGTAGACTATATCCACAGGCCTCCCTGCATCCACCAGGCGGGTCACCTGATCGTAGAAGGAGATCAGGTTGGTCAGGCAGGACCTGCCCTTCCTAAATCCATGCTGGCTAGGCCTGATCACTTGGCCATCCTGTATGTGCTGTGTGATTGCACTCAAGATGACCTGTTCCATAATCTTGCCTGGCACTGAGGTCAGGATGACAGGCCTATAATTCCCTGGCTCTTCCAACCGTCCCTTCTTGTGGATGGGCGCCACGTTGGCCAGGACTGTTGAAAAATGATGAAGAGCAGCTTGGCCATCTCATCTGCCAACTCCCTCAGCACCCTAGGATGGATCCAATCTGGTCCCATGGCCTTGTGGGGATCCAAGCGGCTCAGAAGATCTCTAACTGCCTCCTGGAACAGCGGGAAACTATGCAGCTCCCTGGGTTCTTCTGCCAGCTCTGCAGGCCAGCTGTCTGGAAGATGTTCTGCCCTGCTAGTAAAAATTGAGGCAAAGAAGGTGTTAAGTACCTCTGCCTTTTCCTCATCCCTTGTTCCAATAGTGATTAATTTATAGTTCTCTCCTTTTCTGCTCAAAATCTGCAATTAAATTTTAGAGGCATAGCCTAAAATCACCACAAAATTGTATTACCATCACAGTAGGGATCTGTATCAAAATCTTCTAATGACGCTAGCATCAATTTATGCTAAGTAATATTTATTTTTTTTTTCAACTTTATATTTTCTGTGAAAACAGAGTAGTGTTTGTACAGTATGCGTGAAGAACAGGTAGTCAGTTTGAGAAAATGAAGTATATGAGTTAATTTACAAGAATGGTGCTGAACAGTGATAAATGTATTTGATATAGATAATTAATGCTTGGCTTGCAGAAAGCAGGAGTTCACATTTCTGGCTTCCAAAATAGAATGCTGGTGATTATATCTTTTCTACTTTAAACATCCGGTGCTATCTTTGTTATCTTCAGTAGGCAGATATTCTCTATGGTGCCAGTCTTGAACCTCAGACATCTGTCTCACCAGGGAGCCACTGTCAATAAATGAAATTTTACTGCTAATGTGTCACAGCTTTATGTAAGAATTGCTGTGCAGTCTCTGATCATCTCTTTGAGAAACATGCTACTAAACATAAATTGCCTTTACAGTCATCCCATTTCCTTCTATTAAAAATGCTGAGAGAAAGGTTGAAAGATTGTCTGTGATCCCATGCAGAATCCAATTTATTAATGTGTCATTATCTAGAAGGACTACCTACCTAAATGACTTTTAATTTTGGTTATTATGTATAGCTGTGACATGCAGTAACACATATTTTCTTTTGCATATGGAGACACATATACCTAGAGGAAAAAAATATCAGTATGTTGATGGAATGAATTTAGGGAGTAGAACCTCAAGCAATGCTCAGCTGATAGAAGGAAATGTTTTAGCTCTTGTAAGCCACAAACCTTGGGAGCAAACTGCAGCTGTGTAAAGAGAAAAAAGTATTTAGCTAATTACCAACGACCATTGTGACTCAGGGAAGCCACACAGCGACCTGAGAATTAGAGCTGGTAAACATTGCAATAGAGTTTTTTGTCTTCTCTCTGAACTTAGGTAAGAGATGTGTGATCGTTTGTCTTTTGTCTAACACCTGTCTGAGCCTTGCCAAGGGATGTGTGTTCCTTGGCATTTTCTCGGCAGCCAATCACGAATCTGTAACTGTCGCATGGACACATCTAATTACCATCTAATTACCAATCCTGAGCTGCTTTTGATTATGTTAGCCTATATAAAGAAAAGACTTTGTACAATAAAGTAGACACTTTGCTTGCATCAAGCTTCGTCTCCATCTCTCAATCGTGGTAGTGTGTGCGTTTCCTTCTTTAGTCTTGGCATTTCCCTCATCCCCAGTACAGATATTCATTACTATCTCCTATACTCTCAGGGAACCAGTCAGACCCTCCTGGATGCAGACTCCATCAATCTTTCTCTTAGACATCTCTCTGTGGGGCTGACCTGTCCAAGGTTCAGTATTTACTGAACACAGATTCTTTGTCTTTTCTTTTTTCTTTAAACTGGTCTTCAGTTTTACTATACCTGACAGTTATCTTTAATGAACTGAGTAAAAGGTTCATTGTAAGCATGCAAAAGATTTTCTGAGACCTGCAAAATTTGCTTTCTATCCCAAATAAGCTCTTTACTGTAGAAAGAATAGTATAGAATAGAATAGAATAGAATAGAATAGAATAGAATAGAATAGAATAGAATAGAATAGAATAGAATAGGAATAGAATAGACCAGGTTGGAAAAGACCTTTGAGACCATCAAGTTCAACCTATCATCCAACACTACCTAATCAACTAAACCATGGCACCAAGTGCCCCATCCTGTCCCCTTTTAAACACCTCCAGTGATGGTGACTCCACCACCTCCCTGGGCAGCCCATTCAAATGGTCAATCACTCCTAACATCCAGCTTAAACCTCCCCCGTTGCAGCTTGAGACTGTGTCCTCTGTAAATGACAGATATGGAAAAACGTTAATGATTTCCATAGGATATTAGTGCTGTCATTTTCCATGGCCTTAATTTCTGCTGTCCACCACTTGCTTTGCTCTTGACTGAGTAGAAACCTCTCACACTAAGTTAGAATTATCTGCAAACTGACCATTTAGGCAGATCCCTTGTTTCCAGTTTGACATTTTACATTTAGAATTGCAATAAAAATACTTTATATATTTTATAATTAATATTTCCTGTCGGTGGTATCTTCAAATACCACTGTAACTTATTTACAAAATGTTCAATTATCTGGTTCTGGGTTTTACACTGCACTTATAAAGAGAGTTAAATGATTTAAGCACAGATCTAACATTTCCAATACAGCAATTCAATTTGGAAATGCAGGTGCTGTGGTCTGTTGTTTTCCTACAAATGGGATTCCATGGCAGATTAGCTGGGTACTCACAACTTGCTCCTCTGTCTGGTATCTTCCCACATGCTGTGGCTATGATTCGAGTAATCCTTGGCTCTTGTCATACCCATTTCATGGTCTGGAGCTTGCCCTTGGCTTGGAGAGGGCTAGGGGCCTCTCTCTTGTGTGCTCTGTCACTGGGCTGTACCCTCTTCTGGGATTCAATTCCCTTGGAGCTTTTCCCCTTTCTGCCTTGGTCCAGGTGCAAGGCCTGGGTAAAAGTGTTGGTCTGCTAGAGCAGGTTCTTCAGCTCCTACTCTGGCTGCATTTGACTCTAGTTGCTTGCTGGGTGAGAATAAGGCAAGTTGCCTGACTACTTGGCTGGTTTAAATACTGTCCCAAGACAATTAATGCCCTTTGGTAACAAAGGACCCTGGTAACTGTACCTATGTGATGTGGCACATCCAGACATGGCTGGGATGCAGACAGTTCACAGATGTGTTATAAAGTTAATTACACATGGTATGTGTTTATGTAGACCCCAGGAAGTGTCCAGGATTGCACATTTATGGGTCCTTACAAGGTTAATCACACATGCTATACATTTCTCCGGACTATGTGGACCCCAGGGACTGTCCAGGTTAGCACATTTGCAGGTGCTTAGCCCATTGTCTGGGCTAGGGAATGTTTGGGGATTTGACCCTTCAGGACAAGAATGGAAATTCTTTGAGGAAGAAATAATCTTTTCAGTAATGCATGTGCAATGCTTATTTTTATGAGGTCCTTATCTATGACTGGAAATTTTTGCTTTTCAATAATACAGGTAGTGAATAATAATAATTTACTGTAAATGGAAGTAATGAACATAGGGAAATATTGCCAGCTAAGGGACTTAATTTCTTGCAGAAAAATGAATGCAGACTTCTTGATTTTTAGTCCTTATTTGCTAGAGTCTGTGCTAACGAGTGGGATGTGATAGCACTCAGGAGAATAGTCATATTTGTGTTGTTCACACCATTTCTGATTAAAATAGCTTCTCTCAGTGATTTGTAAAATCAGCCTGTTTCTTATGAAAAGTTACACTTTTGCAGGTTTTGAACCTGAAGTTATTTACCAATTCCAAATCAGCATTTTATGAGCAAGATAACTTTCACAAGTTTGCAGCCTTTTAGTTAGAACACATTTTCCTGTTTGTGCTTGTAAGGCCCAATTATTCACTTCAGCTGCATCACTTTTTTTCTGCCCATTTTATAATATAAATTTGGTCACCACTGATGCAATATCCACAAACTGTTAAAAAGGCAAATTTCTGCAAAAGGGAAAGTGCTATTTGTTCTTCTTTTAGAAAGTAGACTCAAAGCAAAAAGAAGCATTTTAGTTTGTCCTTAGATATAAAAGAAACCTGTCGTGATGCAGAGATGTGAAGACATATTTCCCATGCTTTGACCAATTGTTAATGTGGTGGGTTTGTTTCTTTATAAACCCCTTGCTGATCGATACTGTGATCAGGCTGTGATCCTTGAGGTGGAGCTGATCTTCCTTAATTTTTTGTTTCCTTTTTTTTTTTTTTTTGAGTTAATACATCGGAGGAAAGGCTTCTGTTTCCAAATCTCTGCTTTATTTGAATGATTTAATATTAAATAAAAATAGAATTACTCAAGACAGCCAGCCCTTAAGTGCTGCCTTGTAACAACCTGAATCAGAGATTTGAAAACTCCTGTGTTCCCTGTCTGGTGTGTCCTTACAAGGTCTGTGCTTCTCTCTGTATCTACTATGCAATTTGTTATCTTTTGGTGGTTTACTGGCTGACACTTACTCAATCTCCTTTGAGTGACCAGGAAATATTTTTCTTTTCTCTCATACCTTATACTTGACAAACAGCTTGGATTAGTTGTACAAGAATGCCATACACTTCTAAGTTCTTATCTTTCTCCAGAGCTGTTGTTTCTATTTACATTCAGTTAGTGGAAAGGAAGAAATTTCATTCCATTGTACAATACCACATAGCACTTCGCGTTTTGCCAGGGTGAGGGAAAGTGATCTTTGCAGTTCCTGGTCATATCCTTTTTCAATAGAATAACCATGTCAAACTTTGAACAAACAAATGAAGTACCTCTACAATTTTCTCTTATATGCCTTGGTGTAAAGGATTTGACATCAAATGTAGATCAAACATAAAAATCAAAATAAATTTTTTGGGGTTGGTTGGGTTTTGTTTGATTGGGGGTTTTGTTGTTTTTTGTTTGTTGTTGTTTTTTTTTCCCCCAATGACTTTAGGTCCAATCCTGTGTATATGTTGACAAAATTCTTTATGTGCAAACTTATTTAGGTTATTTGGCTCCTAATAGGCATTTATTTTCATGTCTCATTCTGAGACAATAAATCAAACCAAAGCAGTCTAAAGCACTGCTTCTCAAACTCTTCTTCCTTAATGCAACCTGGTAAAATGACATTGGCATTAACAGTTTCTAAGTTAATTTTGTTGCCTGAAATTTGGTTCACAAAATACTGCTTCAAAGTTTTTACAAAGTTTTCAATGCATTTCTGACTATTTGAAGACTTTTCGTCAGGCCTATTGACTTGTTCTCTCGGGACTTCCGTAGTGGCAATGTTCTCCTTAGAGAATAAAAGTATTTTTTCTTCTATTCTTGATAGATTAGTTTGAGCCTATTGGTGGCAGGTCTATTAATGCATTGTTGGAGGTTTCAGGTGAGAACATGGTTCTGTCAAACCACTCATAAGATGACTAAGATATAGTTTTTGACTTGACAAAATATTTTATAAACATTTCCTTGAAAAGTCGTGCCATTGAAACTATGAAAGAGTTCTACTTCTAAACCACAATTATGTGTAAAAATTAAAATGACATACTAGATAAATGTCAGGCTAATTATCTTTTAGACTGTTTCTTTTTGCAGAAATGAAATTTCAATTATTTTAACAAATATGTTCCTGATTTGCATCATGGTAAGCAAAACAGGAATCTGACTCACGCTTTATTTTACCTACTGGCTGTTTGAGAGCAGTTAGTTTGACAGGCATCTAAATAGTTATTTAAAGGATTACAGAGTGAATTATATAATAGCTTCTTTTATTGTGAGCCAAATATGTCTGTTGATAGAAGAAGCAAGTGTCATTAAACAAACATATAGTCTGCTCTGAACTGAAGACAAGTGTTTAATTTGATGTAGCAAATTAAAGTATAACAATGAATATCATCTGTGCAAAGAGGCAAAAAATAATAATAAAAAAAACCCAACAAAAAATGTAATTAAGAATTCACCCTGTTATTAACCTCTAGTGTTTTTTTTGGGCATAATTTAAGCAAATGACTAGGATTCTTAATTGAGAAGTAGAAAGCTTGTGCCACTTCCATCATTTCCTTGTTAGTCTGTGTGTCAGTAAAGAAACCCACTACTATATCTGCCTATAAAACACTATTTTTACTGACAGGATCTAACCACAAAGATCTGAAACTTTAGAATATTTCTCATGCATTGATGAACTTATTCA
Source organism: Picus viridis (assembly GCA_033816785.1). NCBI lineage: Eukaryota > Metazoa > Chordata > Aves > Piciformes > Picidae > Picus > Picus viridis. The sequence goes on from CM066606.1 coordinate 43,917,642, forward strand.
TTACTATTCTTTTTATTATACATTTTTTGCCTGTGAGTACCTTAGAGAACATATTTGATAAAAATTTCATAGAATCATAGAATCATAGAATCAGTCAGGGTTGGAAGGGACCACAAGGATCATCGAGTTCCAACCCCTCTGCCATGGGCAGGGACACCCTACACTAGATCATGCTGGCCAGAGCCTCGTCCAGCCTGGTCTTAAACACCTTCAGGGACGGGGCCTCAACCACCTCCCTGGATAACCCATTCCAGGGCTTCACCACTCTCATGGGGAAGAACTTCCTCCTCACATCTAGCCTGAATCTCCCCACCTCCAGCTTCATTCCATTCCCCCTAGTCCTATCACTACCTGAGATCCTGAGAAGTCCCTCCCCAGCCTTCCTGTAGGCCCCCTTCAGATACTGGAAGGCCACAAGTAGGTCACCTCGGAGCCTTCTCTTCTCCAGACTGAACAGCCCCAACTCCTTCAGTCTGTCCTCATAGGAGAGGTGCTCCAGCCCTCTGATCATCCTCGTGGCCCTTCTCTGGACACGCTCCAGCACGTCCACATCCCTCCTGTAATAGGGGCTCCAGAACTGGACGCAGTACTCCAGGTGGGGTCTCACCAGAGCTGAGTAGAGGGGGAGAAGCACCTCCCTTGACCTGCTGGTCACACTTCTCCTGATGCAGCCCAGGATCTGATTGGCTTTCCGGGCTGCAAGCACACATTGAGAGCTCATGTTGAGCTTCTCGTCCACCAGCACCCCCAAGTCTCTCTCCTCAGGGCTGCTCTCCAGCCAGTCACTGCCCAGCCTGGATTTGTGCCTGGGATTGCCTCGACCCAGATGCAGGACCCTGCACTTGGTCTTGTTGAAGCTCATGAGGTTGGTTTGTGCCCACCTCTCCAGCCTGTCCAGGTCCCTCTGGATGGCATCCCTTCCCTCCAGCGTGTCCACTGCACCACACAGCTTGGTGTCATCAGCAAACTTGCTGAGGGTGCACTCGATGCCACTGTCCATGTCTCCCACAAAGATGTTGAACAAGACAGGTCCCAGGACTGGTCCCTGAGGGACTCCGCTTGTCACTGGCCTCCTCTGGGACATGGACCCGTTGACAGCCACTCTTTGGGTGCGGCCATCAAGCCAATTCTTTATCCATCTAGTGGTCCATCCATCAAACCCATGTGTCGCCAGCTTGGAGACCAGGATGTGGTGCAGGACAGTGTCAAAGGCTTTGCTCAAGTCCAGGTAAACGACATCAGTTGCTCGCCCCTCATCTATTAATGCTGTCACCTGATCATAGAAGGCCACCAGGTTTGTCAGGCAGGATTTGCCCTTGGCAAATTTCTTTAAAGAAAAATAACTGAACAATATTGTAATTTAGATACGAGCTGGCTGTAAACTAAATTAAAAATCAATTTAAGCTACCTTTCAGGCAAGTATTGAACATATTTGCAAAAGACAAAAATATTTATGATTATTTTTATTCTTAGGGAAAAAATCCCCTGCCATAAAGAATGAGAATAAAAATTTGAAAACTAAAGAAATTATTGGTTTCTACAGTACCTGGAGATGACATGTGAAGAGAGTGTAATCTCATTGAAAATCTGTGACCGGTTTAGGCTGATACTACTATCATGTGTTACTACTGTCTCTATGGCATCAGCCTTGGCTTTTGATACCAACTCAGATGATCTTTTAGTAAAATATTAGGTCTATTTATGTGCTTGTAACAGAAATTCCTTAGTTCATGCATTCAAGGCTTTGCCTTCTGTATTGGCTTTTTGTAAGTTCTTCATACAACATTAATTACTGAAACAATTCTTCTAGTGATCTCAGGTATGCATGATTGTAAAGTCTTTAAGCTGCCTGGATATTTACTCATAAAATTTGTGTACATGATAGCTTTGTATTTTGTATATGCAGCCAGAATATCTTTTCTGGGGAAACCAACCCAAGATCAGTATGGCAGAAATTCTCATTTCCTCCTTATTTCTCCCTTACGCTTGCAGAATAGCAGAGCAACTTGCAAAGCAGAAATATGACAGATGTGAAGCCCTGACAGATCTTTCAGGAATGTGTCTGGAATCAACTTTTTGATGTCTCATTACTGTGGACTTATTTTTTTTATTATTACGAGTTTATTTTCCTTTTATATGTGCTGTGCAGCTTCTGTATTTTTTTGCCCTGTTATGGTTTCTCTCCATATCTTGTTGTCAGCCTTCTCATTCTGACATTTTTCAGTAGAAAGGAGAGCATGAAATGCAGTATCTCCCTCAAGGCCTTTAAAGTTAATCATTAGAATAGCAGTACGCTGTCATAAAACGTTTACATTTGAATCATTGTTTGCTGCTTCTGCTCTACTCTACCAGCAATTCACTCTCCATGACAAACTTTATCTTTTGAGAGCACACTGATTCTACTGTAAAGTAACACCCCATATGCCTCCAGACACCCCACTCTCCCAGTAGTCAGTCATTTTGCATGTTCGCCATGATCTTCCAAAGGTGATGGAGAGTAGAACAGTGACAATGCCAGTCAGCTCCCTCTGCACTCATGGATGCATGGCATCAGAACCATGGATTTGTGTGGGTTTGGTTTATCCAAGTAACCTCTAACCCAATCCACACTGACCACTTGTCTTGATCTGAAGGTTGGGAAGGAGACACAGTACTTTTTTGAACATTTACGTGGGTGAAATTAAGACACAAATGAGGCCATATGCCACAACAAGAGTATTTGTTAAAGAGAGAGAAAATGGAGCAAACAAAACAGAGAAAGGAAGAAAAAGGAGAAAGAGAGAGAGAATAGAAAAAGAGAGAACAGGAGAGGTGGAAAAAAGTAATTACCACCCCAGGGTTCTTTTCTGTCTTTGGCAGGGAGGAGGGGAAAGATGTCTGAGGAGGGTGTTGCTGATGTCCCTTCAGCTTGTTTTGTCCTGGGTGGCATCACTCCAGCCTGTAGTGTTTCCACTGATGTTTTTATCTCTGCTTAAGCAGGCATAACTCAAGGATATTTATACTGTTCATTTATTATAACTCCACCTGGCTCATATCAACAATGCATAAGTGGATTTTCAGGGGGTCTTCTGTATGTCTGCAGTAGTCTGCGCTGGCTGGCCTCCACCCCTCTTTGCAATCCACTGTCCACCGCACCCTCTGGGCAGCTGCTGTCTCAATGGGCAGACATGATACATCTGTTGGGTTGTTCAGGATGATCTTACCGTTGTTGAGAAACTCCTCCATTCTTAATGTAATCATCACATCCCCAGGTAATTTATGAGTTCAAGAGACAATTCTGTAACCCATGGAAAATCTTCCTCCCATATGATTTGCTCTCTTTCCTACAGTTTCTGAGATTTCTGAGGACTGAACTTAGCAGTAAAGACTGAAGCAAACAAGGCATTCAGTAATCCACTATCTCTGCATCTTCTGTCATGTCTCCCAACTAATTTAACAGTGGATGGAGAGAAATTTAAATTGAATTCTGATGGAACAAAGAAAAACACTTTTTTTTTTTCCCTCCCATTGGCAAGCACTGGAACAGGTCACCCAGAGAAGCTACTGAATCTCCATTATTGAAGATACACAGAACCTGGAAAGTGATGCAGTCTTGATGACTAGTGGGTTGCATAGCTGATTTCCAGAGGTCCTTTATAACCTCAGCAATAGTGATGAGATGGTGTGACTTTGGCTAGCTTCCATGTGCCCACTGGGTCACTCATTCATTCTTCTTAGCAGGACAGGGCAAGAAAACACAATTAGAACCTCATGGATCAGCTTAAAGACAAGGAGAAAATTCAGGAATTAATGTTACAGACAAAAAATCACAACTTAGGAAATAATTTTTTTGCAAATTAAATGGTGTAGGATAGTGAGAAATAAGAACAACCTGAAACCATCTTTGAGCCACTGTGTCCTCCTACCTCCACCCCAAGTGGTGGAGGATGATGAGGAATGGGGATTGTGGTTAGTTTATAATATTTCATCTCTGCTGGTCTTTCTTCCTCACACTTTTTCCCTGCTCCAGAATAGATTTCCACCTATAGGATACAGTTGTCCATCATAGATCCTTCTTACAGGCTCCAGTTCTTCAAAAACTGGGATTCTTTAAATTAAAAGCTATTATTATATATTTTAGAAGTATTTCATAAATACCCTTATCAGTAGGGAACAGGATCCTAAATATTTTAAGCATTTAAGAGTAAACTTACTACAAAATTAGTTAATTTTAGACACCTAGCCTACATATACATTTACATCAACCTCTATAAAAACCTTTTTCTGTAAGAAGTTATTTGCAGCATTGGCTCTAAGGTCTGCTTCTGGAGTTTACTCTAACACAGTGTCATAAGGTAGAAGTATTTGGCAACATGTCATACACCTGGTGGGAAGAAGAAGAAATATAGTACATATTAACAAGTGAAAATGAATGAAGGTGGTTGAAGACATTGGATCTCATTAAGTGAATTGAAATATCTATCCAAGAGGTACAAGCTCAAGGGAACAAGAGTTAGTAATAAGAATTTGTCTGGAACAGCTGTTGTCCATTTCTGCAGTTACTCACTAGAATCCATTTATTTCTGTAAAATTTTAAAGCTTTCCCCTCTGCTATTGTTTTCTACTCCAGCAAATGCTGTCTTTTTGGAGACAGTTCCTACTAGAAATTTTTTGCTTTCTTCTGGTCCTTGAATAGAAGGGTGGTTTCCAGTCAGAACAAAAGAAAAATTATTTTGCAGCTCAGAAACACTTTTTCCCCTAGTTCTGCTTTAGTATTTGCTAAGGTTTGTGGAGTTCTGTGGCAGCTCTTTCTGCTGCAAAAAGAGAGGTTAAGAAAGTGGGTCCTTTTAAAAGCAAACACTAAGTTCAGTCTCAGCAAAGACATTTCATTTGACTTGAAGGGGATTCTTAGGAGTTTAACATACGCTGCGTAACAGTGTTGGTCAAGACATCTCTTGTATTTATACTATCAGGCAATCCTTCAGATGCATATATATATATATATTTACATACACACCGTTTTAATGGGATTAAGACAGGATTTATGATACCTAATACAACTTTAGAAAGAGAAATTGGATCTTACCACTCTCTAAAAATGATACCTTGCTGTTCAGATGTAATCAGGATACAAGGATATTGGAAGTCACTGAGATAAGATTAGAGGACAAAATTGTGCCATTGTGTATGAGTATACAGTACCCAGAATGGGCTATCCCCCAAAGGTAAAAAGATTCTAGGAAGGGAATTGGCAGATCTCATTGGTTGAGCTTCAAAGGGGAAGGGGCTGAAACCAGTCCCCTCAGGCAGGAGTCTGGGGGTCATAAGCTAGAGCCAGAGGTAAAACCAGCAGCCCAGCTGCAGTGCATACACACTAATACACAAAGCATGGGTAACAAACAAGAGGAGCTGGAAGCCTTGTTGCAGCAAGAAAGTTATGATGTAGTTGCCATCACAAAGATGTGGTGGGATGACTGGAGCACTGCAATTAATGGCTACAGGCTCTTCAGGAGACATAGGCAAGGAAGAAGTAGTGGTGGAGGGGTGGCCCTGTTCTTCAGGGAGGCACTAGATGCCATTGAGCTAGAGATCAGGGACGATCGGGTTGAATGCTTGTGGAAGAGAATTAGAGGGAAGACCAGCAGGGCAGACATCCTGGTTGGAGTCTGTTATAGACCACCCAACCAGGAGGAAGATGTGGATGAAGCATTCTATAGGCAGCTTAAGGCTGTCTCAAGATCACTTGACCTCGTTATCATGGGCAACTTCAACCTGCCTGATATCTGCTGGGATCTCAACACAGCAGAGAGGAAGCAGCCTAGGAGGTTCTTAGAGTGCATGGAGGACAGCTTCTTATCCCAGGTGCTGCGCGAGCCTACCAGGGGTAAGGCTGTGCTTGACCTCCTCTTCACCAACAGGGAAGGGCTGGTGGGTGATGTGGTGGTTGGAGGGTGTTTAGGCGCCAGTGACCACCAGATAATTGAGTTTTCAGCATTCAGTCAAGCCAAGAGGGGCAGCAAGAAGACCTCCACTCTGGACTTCTGGAGGGCAGACTTCAGGTTACTCAAGGAACTAACTCAGAGGGTTCCTTGGGAAGTAGCCCTTAAAAATAAAGGGGTCCAGGAGAGCTGGACCTACTTCAAGGAAGAACTCTTGAAGGTGCAGGAACAGGCTGTGCCAGTGTGCCAGAAGATGAGCCGCTAGGGCCGACGGCCAGCCTGGATGGTCAATGAACTTTGAATAGAACTAAGGGAAAAAAAAGAGAGTGTATCATCTTTGGAAGAAAGGGGAGGCAACCCATGGAATATTGAAGGATCTTGCTAGGTCATGTAGGAAGAAAATTGGGAGGCAAAAGCACATTTAGAACTTAAACTGGTTTCTGCTGTGAAGGACAAAAAAAGTCCTTCTATAAATACATCAATAGCAAGAAGAAGGGCAAGGACAGCTTCCACTCCTTGGTTGACACAGAGAGGAATGTTGTAACAAAGGATGAGGAAAAGGCAGAGGTACTTAACACCTTCTTTACCTCAATTTTGACTAGCATGGCAGAATGTCTTCCAGACAGCTGGCCTGCAGAGCTGGCAGAAGGAGCCAGGGAGCTGCATAGTTTCCCACTGTTCTAGGAGGAGGGGGCAGTTAGAGATTTCCTCAGCTGCTTGGATCCCTGAATGTCCATGGGACCAGATGGGATCCATCCCAGGGTGCTGAGAGAGCTGGCAGATGAGATGTCCAAGCTACTTTCCATCATTTTTCAGCAGTCCTGGCTCACTGGAGAGGTCCCAGATGACTGGAAGCTGGCCAGCGTGGTGCCCATCCACAAGAAGGGCCGGTTGGATGAGCCAGGGAATTCTAGGCCTGTCAGCCTGACCTCAGTGCCAGGCAAGATTATGGAACAGGTCATCTTGAGTGCAATCACACAGCACATACAGGATGGCCAAGTGATCAGGCCTAGCCAGCATGGATTTAGGAAGGGCAGGTCTTGCCTGACCAACCTGATCTCCTTCTACAATCGGGTGACCCACCTGGTGGATGTGGGGAGGCCTGTGAATGTAGTCTACCTGGACCTCTGCAAGGCCTTTGACACTGTCCCCCACAGCAAACTGCTGGCCAAGCAGTCAGCCCATGGCTTGGACAGGAGCACACTGCGTTGGGTTAGGAACTGGCTGGAGGGCCGAGCCCAGAGAGTGGTGGTGAATGGTGCTATATCCAGCCGGCGGCCAGTTACTAGTGGTGTGCCCCAGGGATCAGTGCTGGGCCCCATGCTCTTTAACATCTTTATTGATGATCTGGATGAGGGCATTGAGTCCATCATCAGTAAATTTGTGGACGATACCAAGCTGGGGGCAGGAGTTGATCTGCTGGAGGGCCGAGAGGCTTTGTAGAGGGACCTCAACAGGCTGGACAGATGGGCAGAATCCAATGGCATGAGATTGAACACATCCAAGTGTCAGGTTCTGCACATTGGCCACAACAACCCCAGGCAGTGCTACAGGCTCGGGTCAGAGTGGCTGGAGAGTGGCCACGCAGAGAGGGACCTGGGGGTACTGGTTGATGGTAGGCTGAACATGAGCCTGCAGTGTGCCCAGGCAGCCAAGAAGGCCAATGGCATCCTGGCCTGCATCAGGAACAGTGTGGTCAGCAGGAGCAGGGAGGTCATTCTGCCCCTGTACACTGCACTGGTTAGGCCGCACCTTGAGTCCTGTGTCCAGTTCTGAGCCCCTCAGTTTAGGAAGGATGTTGACTTGCTGGAATGTATCCAGAGAAGGGCAACGAAGTTGGTGAAGGGTTTGGAACACAAGCCCTATGAGGAAAGGCTGAGGGAGCTGGGGTTGCTTAGCCTGTAGAGGAGGAGACTGAGGGGCAACCTTCTTGCTCTCTACAACTACCTGAAGGGAGGTTGTAGCCAGGCAGAGGTTGGTCTCTTCTCCCAGGCAGCCAGTACCAGAATAAGAGGACACAGTTTCAAGCTGTGCCAGGGCAGGTTTAGGCTGGAGGTTATGAAGAAGTTCTATACAGAGAGAGTGATTGCCCATGGAGGTGGTAGAGTCACCATCATTGGAGGTGTTCAGGAGGAGACTTGATGGGGTGCTTGGTTGCATGGTTTAGTTGATTAGGTGGGTTGGATTGGTTGATAGGTTGGACGCGATGATCTTGAAGGTCTCTTCCAACCTAATTTATTCTATTATATTGTTTCTTCTATAAATGCATTGTGTGTCTGCCTCTTTGGAATTGTATGCAGTTTTGGTCAGCTTCCTCTTACACATAGTCCAGTAAGAGAAATTAAGAACAGAAAAGAGTAATAATGTCTGAGGTGATCCAATGTTGGATAAAATTTGCAAGTGTGGACAAAATATATTGTTAAATTCATGACATCCTGAGTAACATGAAAATACATAAAGAATAATAATTATTTTGTAGCAACTCAAAGTATTAGACAGCAAGTATAGCAAGCAAAAGGGAGTATTTCTTCATAATATTTGTATTTGACGAAAGTGTGTCTAAACATTAATTAATAGAAATTTATAGAAAAATAGCTATGGCACATAATGAAACACAAATATCAAAATAAAATCTTTGTCTTGGGAAATCTTGAAACAGTGTACTTGGGAAAATACTATTCTGCACCTACCTTTTCCTATGTTCTCCTTGTTACTGATTATTCAGGAATGACTAAATATGACAAAGGTATTGGGTTTTTTTGGCCCAGTAAAATAGTTATTTTATTATTTGTTATTCAGGAACACACATACATAGACATAGGTAAGAACGGATACAATCAGGACACTGACACTGCTGGTCACACAGGCTGACACAAAAAAAAGCTTAGCCTTCCAAAGCACCCGCAAATAGAACTCACATAAAATTCAAGCACAGACAGGCAACTGTCCTCCTTGTCTTAGGCTGGTGGAGGCAGAAAGTCACTAGTGTAGCACACACATGATACTCTTCAAGTTCACAAGTGCACACATATTTGCAAATCCCTTGGAATATTGATGTGACCCCTTGCCCCTCTCAGCCATCACAAACTGTTTTTCCAGCTGAACACTCACTATAAAACACATAGCACTTAGCACTCACACACTCATCCCACAGGTACTCCACACTCTCGAGTGTTCTTTGGCTTATCTGCACTGGGCTGTCTTCACACTCTCATAAATTAGTCTTAAGTAATAACCTTGTTCTATGCAAATAATCACAGTGAAACTCATTGACAAGGAAAAGGACAAAGGAGTATATTTGAAATTTCCTGAATTAGACTTCTCTTTATACATATTGTTATAGATAACTTCACAGGAAAAGTTACTTGTAACAGTTTTATTAGCAATAAAAGGCCATAAAAAGCAATAAAAGCAAGCAAAGCAGCATGCTGGGTTTGTGAGGGTACAAAAGCTTCACCCCACAGCACTTTACAATGGCTTCCTTTTTCTTATATAGCTACATCCTGGCCAAGCTGTCAGCCCGTGGCTTAGATGGGAGCACACTGCACTGGGTTAGGAACTGGCTAGAGGTCTGAGCCCAAGGAGTGGTGGTGAATGGTGCCACATCCAGCTGGCAGCCTGTCACTAGTGGTGTGCCCCAAGGATCAGTGATGGGCCACATGCTCTTCAACATCTCTATTGATGATCTGGATGAGGGCATTGAGTCCATCATCAGTAAATTTGAAGACAACACCAAGCTGGGGGCAGGAGTTCATCTGATGGAGGGTAGAGAGGCTTTGTAGAGGGACCTTGACAGGCTGGACAGATGGGCAGAGTCCAATGGCATGAGATTGAACACATCCAAGTGCCGGGTTCTGCACATTGGCCACAGCAACCCCATACAGTGCTACAGGCTGGGGTCTGAGTGGCTGGAGAGCGGCCAGGCTGAGAGGCACCTGGGGGTACTGGCCGATGGTAGGCTGAACATGAGCCTGCAGTGTGCCCAGGCAGCCAAGAAGGCCAATGGCATCCTGGCCTGCATCAGGAACAGTGTGGCCAGCAGGAGCAGGGAGGTCATTCTGCCCCTGTACACTGCACTGGTTAGGCCACAGCTCGAGTACTGTGTCCAGTTCTGAGCCCCTCAGTTTAGGAAGGATGTTGACTTGCTGGAGTGTTTACAGTGAAGGGCAACGAAGTTGGTGAGGGGTTTGGAACACAAGCCCTATGAGGAGAGACTGAGGGAGCTGGGGTTGCTTAGCCTAGAGAAGAGGAGACTGAGGTGCAACCTTATTGCTCTCTACAACTACCTGAAGGGAGGTTGTAGCCAGGCAGAGGTTGGTCTCTTCTCCCAGGCAGCCAGCACCAGAACAAGAGGACACAGTCTCAAGCTGCACCAGGGGATGTTTAGGCTGGAGGTTATGAAGAAGTTCTACACAGAGAGAGTGATTGCCCATTGGAATGGGCTGCCTGTGTAGGTGGTGGAGTCACCATCATTGGAGGTGTTCAGGAGGAGACTTGATGGGGTGCTTGGTTGCATGGTTTAGTTGATCAGGTAGTATTGGATGGTAGGTTGGACACAATGATTTTGAAGGTCTCTTCCAACCTGGTTTATTCTACTCTATAGGGGAGCTGGAAGATTGGATCCTGCTGCTAAAGAGAAGCTGAAATGACAGAGTGCCAGTTGTACAAATGCTGCAACCTCCATCCCAGCCCTACCTGCCTGGTCCTTGCTGACCCAGCCTGCTCATGGGTCACTGCTGCATTTCCCTCCATGAGCTTTGGGTCCAGGAACTGGCGCTCCAGTTGTGGGTATGATGAACCTTTCTTTTAATGCTAATCCAAGGAAATTTGCAAATAACAAATTACCTAGAAGAATTCAATTATACTTCAGAGTGTTAACAGCTTGTTATGATTTATCATCTACATAAAAAGGCTTATGCTAAATAGAAGGCAGGCACATGATAATGAGTTCTCAGAATAGGTGGGCAAATTCCTGGAATAGGTGGGGTTTCCTTGCTCATGCGCACTCTGCATGGTAGGGGTCTTCCCGAGGGTCAACAGATGAAGTAACGAGTCATCTTCAAAGTGTCCTTTGAATAACCCCACTTTTACACATGCCTGTTGTTCGGGTTTCTTATCTGAAGGAAACAAATTCCCAGTTTTGGATAGAACTGGGTGCTTTTCTTAGTACAGCTTCTCCTTAACCTTGGTGTATTCAGTTAACCACACAAATAGACAGTCTGTTTAAGTCTGTAAAATATGCAGTTTTCCCCTTTATCCTCAAAACAAACTCTTGCAAGCTTTTGACCCTTAATCTCAGTGCACCCTGAGTTTTATACTTTTAACACAGATCTCTATTATATTCCTCACACTTATCCTAGATGCTTGAGTTTTTATGGCACTGAATTTCTAGTACTTTATATTTGGCTAAGTGTAGACTACTAAAGACTGTTACTTTTATAAAATCTTCCTGCATTGGAGCTGTTTATGTATAAGTTAGAATTAAATCTAGCCAGGGAGATAAAGGGTAACAGCAAAAGTTTCTATAGGTACATTAATGGCAAATGGAAGACTGAGGAAGGTGTGCGCCCCCTTGGAAACAGGACAGCTGGTGACAAGAGATGTAGAGAAGGCTTAAGTTCTTAGCAGCTTCTTTACTTCAGTCTACATTGGCAAGTGCTCTGGCCACACTCCCAAAATCACAGAAGATAATGGCAGGGGCTGGAAAAAGGAACTGCCCATTGTAAGTGAAGTTCAGATTCATGACCATATGAAGAACTTGAGAGTGTACAAGTCCATAGGACCCAACAGGGTATATCCACAAAATCTGAGGGAATTGGTGGACAAGGTCACTAAACTGCTCTCCATTATATTCCAAAAGTCATGGCAGTCCTGGGAAGTCCCCAAGAACTGAAAAAGGGGAAGCATAACCCCCATTTTCAGAAAGGGAAAGGATGATTCAGGGAACTATTGGCCAGTCAGTCTCACTCCTGTGCCTGGTAGGATCATGGAGCAGATCCTCCTGGAGGCCCTGCTGAGGCAGAAGAATAACGAAGAGGTGATTTGGTATAATCAACACAGCTTCACCAGGGACAAATCCTGCCTGACAAGCCTGGTGGCCTTCTGTAACAAGGTCACAACATCAACAGACAAGAGGAGAACACACAAAGTAATTTATCTAGACCCTGATCTCCAATCTGGTGCACTATGACTTTGATGGATAGATCATTCAGTGGATAAAGAACTGGCTTGACAGCCACACCCAAAGAGTGGCTATCAATGGGTCCATGTCCAAGTGGAGGCCAGTGACAAGTGGACACCCTCAGGGATCAGTACTGGGACCAGATCCTCTCCTGTGAGGACAGGCTGAGAGAGTTGGGGTTGTTCAGTTTGGAAAGAGAGAGCTCCAAGGAAACCTTACTGTGGCCTTCCAGTATCTGAAGGGGTCATACAAGAAACCTGGTGAGTGATTTTTAGGGTGTTGGATAGGATAGGACTAGAGGGAATGGATCCAACATAGAGGAAAGTAGATTGAGATCAGACTTTAGGAAGAAGTTCTTCACCATAAGGGTGGTGAGACACTGAAACAGGTTGCCCAAAGAAGAGACAGAAGCCCCATTCCTGGAAGTTTTTAAGGCCAGGCTGGATATGGGTCTGGGCAACCTGGTCCAGTGGAAAATATCCCTGCCAATGACAAAGGAGTTGGAACTAGAAAAGCTAAGGCCCAAAATTAATTGATTCTGACCAGTTATGTCAAAAAGAACAAGATAGGCTTCTCCAAGTACACAGACAATGAAAGGAAGACTGGAGAAAATGAGTTCATTGCCCAATAGTAAGTACCTGGAGTAAGGGCACCTGGTTGCACAGGACATGGGGTACTGATTTTTTTTTTTTTTTTTAATCAATATTTACTAGCAAGAGTGTCCCAAGGACCAAGGGGAAAGCCTGGAGCAAGGAAGGTGTATGCTGGGAGGATGAGGATCAGGACAAGGATTACTAAGCAAACTGGAAGTTTCATGTGTTAATTACCTGAAGGGAGGGTGTAAAGAAAGGATGTTTTCAGTAGTGCACAGTGACAAGAGCAGAGGCAATGGACACAAACTGAACCACAAGGGATTTTCACTGTACATCATGAAGCACTTTTTTCCTGGTGAGGGTGAAAAGCTCTCTGGACATGGTCTGGAGTCTGCTTGAGCAGTAGAATATTACTACATAACCTCCAGAGATTTCTTGCAGTCTCAGCCTTTCTGTGATTCTGTGATGATGCAGTGGTCATGGTGAATACTGGGAGATTTTGGCATACTTTCTTGTCATCAACATTCACTGTATACACACAGGAATTTCCTCCTAAAGCATGTTTCCTGATACATAATGGCTTTATTTTTGTTATCTGCTCTGTACAGATAGCTGCTATGCATGTCTCTGCATGTTTCCAGCTGTGACCGGTTTAGGCTGTGCCTTTAAGAAAGAGACACTTTCTGAACACTCTGGGCGAATATTTTGGTATATGAATAAAAACAATGATATGCTAATTCAATTTCATTGGTGGAACCCGGCTGTAAATTTTTGTTTAGTCTTTCAGTCGGGGGAGTCAGTCAGCAGTCGTTTTCTTCCCCTGTGCTGTGAGCTGGCTCGTTTCTCTCAACGATTCTTGCTAACCAGATAAGAGAAAACTAACTTTTGCATCCGCTTTGAGCTTTAACAAGTTTTCACCCTTTTAATTACCTTCCTTTCTCTTTCTCTCTAACCCTTTTGGGAAAAAGGGGAGGTAGGGAGGGAGAAGGGAGGGGCAGGCCGAACCCCCCTGGCCGCAGGGGGGTTGGGGAAAGGTTTCCTGTATTACATACATTGCTGTATACTTCTGTATATATTGTAAATATTGTATATTTTTGTACATATTCGTTGCATTCCATATCTGCTTGTAAAATACAGCTTTCATCTGCTTCTCCGGCTGAGTTAGCTGTGGAATTCTTTTTGTGTGTGTGTGGGGGGAACCTTCCTACTCCACCACATATTTTTAATTGGCGGTCCAACGCGGGGCTTGTGGATAATTGCTGTCCAGAAGCTGGGCTAAAAGGTTGCTTGATTTATTGCCTGCTCGAGTCGGAGTTGCAAACATGAAAGTGTTTTGGCTTTTGGAACGTTTGGTCTTTTCAGTTTGTTCGGTACTGGTCTACAAGTACTTCATGGGAATGATTTTTGATCGCTTAGGCAGATACTTGATGTATAAATTGTATTTATGGTTTAAGTATAAGATTCAGCTTCTTTACGACCGGTGCCTGGGATTCTTTTGGCTTAACAGATACGGGAATGTGACCTCTAGCACACTGCCCATAGAGATAAAGGACTTTAAGATCCCGGTAGGCGAAAAGGTTGTTTTAAGTGATGGCTGGGATCCGAAGGTGATTTATTTGATGTGTGCGATCCTGCTGTTGGTGATAAGTAATGTGTTCTTGTTATATGCTCTGTATCGGGAGAAAAAAGTTTCTAAAGCGTGCTTTGTAATTAAGCGTAGATCGAAACGCAGAAAGCACAGCTCTAACTCTACCCCAGAAGTATCTAGTGATGAGGAAAATGCAGAATCTGTATCAGTTAACAACAAGGCTAAAAAGTCCATCGGAAAGGCTGCTCTGAACGGTGCTGTTGGTGGCTCTGGCAATCAGCCAGCGGCAGCGGCAGCTCCTAACATGGCTTCCACGCCCTCGGCAGCCATTAATGGGGCAAAGCCATTTCCTCCTTCTTCTTCGGCAGGACCGGAAGTGTCCTCCACAGCAGCTGATTCGTCTCAAAACCTGTCAGCTTCTATTAAGCCAGCTGTAAATCCAAACACAGCTCCAGTTAAGCAGGTAGCTGTTTTAAGTACGAGAGGAAAAAAGGGCAAAGCTGATCCAGATGCTGATGGGGAAGAGCAGCAGGATCCTGGTGAGGGAACTTCTGCTCAAAGAGATCCTGCTGAGATGGAGGAAAAGGTTTGTCTTAAAGATATAGCTGAGTTATTGAGATCATCACTGGATGGAGATGCAGGGCAAATTGCTGATAGCAGAACAACTAAAGGTGGTACTCCTGACCTTAAGCAGATTCTTAGGAGAGTGACAGTAAGATTACTGGGACAAGAACTTCAGGAAGATGAGGCAGAGGAGGAGGAGTCAGATGACATTGAGAGCTGTTCGTCACCGAGGGAGGAATTGAGGTATTGTGCGTAAAGATTACATCAGAGCAGAAATGGAGCCAATCCTAGCTTGGCTTGGTAGATGCTATGATACAGGTGCTCCAGCTCTGGTAGTTGGAGACAAGTCAGCAGCTCAAGTAGGAACTCTCTCAAAGGACAATGGAATAGATAGACATCTAGGCAGGACTCTCGGTAAGGTTACTCTGTGGATACGCCTTTTAATGGCAACTCTCATGAGATATCCTTCCCGAGATGATCTTCCATGGAATGCTAAACCCTGGACTACCATAGATGAGGGAATCAAGCGTCTGAGAGAATTTGCTGTTAGAGAGGTACTCTATGGTAACCATGAGACTCTGAATCCTGATGAAATTCCTGTAGGAACTGGTCTTGCTAAAAAGCTCTTCAAACTCGCTTGTCCTCATTATGCAAATATTCTGGCAAGCAGAATTGTGGCAAGAAATTATGGTGGTGCTTCTCCTACGGTTGACCAATTCACTGATCAAATGAGACAACTGGAGGATAGCATGACACGTGTTTCTTTGGTTTCAGCCATTGAAACTCTGTCTGGTGAAATGAAGAATTACGTGAAAGAGCTGAAGGATGAAATTAAAAATACCATCTCCCAATTGGCACAAAGAGATAATTCCAATTCTTCCTCCAGATGGATACAGGTTTCCTCTGTGAAGAATAGACGTCCTCCAAGGATGTCATTCCAAAACAGGTCATTCCAAAACAGGTCATTCCAAAACAGATCCAACCAAAACAGACCACCAAGGCAATCATGTGCGAGTATTTGGATAACTCTGCGTGATCAGTTTGGTGAGAACATGAACAGATGGGATGGTCAACCAACTGCCAATCTTTTCAGGAGACTGAGGGAACTGCAAAGTGGCAGAACCCGAGGTGGCAATACCAGAAGGGGAGCTGTTACTTCCACAGTTCCCCAGGACAACTCTAATAGCTCCAACAGTGGCTCCAGTTCTAACACCGCACCATGTGCTCATTGCACATGTGGGCATGTTCCCCATAACTAGGGGTGCCCTGCCTCCCGCCAGGGGGAGGAGAGGGGTAACAGAGATAACAGAATCTATTGGGATGTGTACATCCAGTGGCCTGGCACTTCACAATTTCAGAAGTACAGGGCCTTGGTTGACACAGGAGCTCAGTGCACCATAATGCCATCAAATTATCAGGGATCAGAAGCTATAACTATTCTGGGAGTCACTGGTGGATCTGAAGAGTTAACTAAGGTGGAGGTTGATATAAGTTTAACTGGTAAACAGTGGAGAAAGCATACAGTTGTGACCGGACCTGACGCACCTTGTATTTTGGGAATTGATTTTCTGAGAGAAGGGCGTTTCAAAGACCCTAGAGGTTACAAATGGGCTTTTGGAGTAGCATCTGTAGAAACTGATGGACAAAAGCTGAAGTTGTCTGTTAGACCTGAGCTTTCTGATGAATCTGCAGTTGTGGGACAACACAAGATTCAGGACATTAAATTGCCAGTTGCTTCTCAGACTGTGCATCACAGACAATACAATACAATACAATACAATACAATACAATACAATACAATACACCAGGTTGGAAGAGACCTTCAAGATCATCGCGTCCAACCCATCAAACAATCCAACCCACCCAACAACTAGACCATACAGCCAAGCACCCCATCAAGTCTTCTCCTGAACACCTCCTGTGAAGGTGACTCCACCACCTCCACGGGCAGCCGATTCCAATGGGCAATACAGAACCAACTGTGACTCTTTGTTGCCCATTCAGAATCTGATTCGTCAGTTGGAGAGTCAGAAACTCATCAGCAAAACTCATTCACCTTTCAGCAGTCCAGTGTGGCCTGTGCGAAAGCAGAATGGAGACTGGCGTCTGACAGTCAACTACCGAGCCCTGAATGAAGTAACTCCACCTTTGAGTGCAGCAGTACCAGACATGATGGAACTCCAGTATGAGCTGGAATCCAAAGAGGCCAAATGGTATGCTACCATAGGCATTGCTAATGCCTTCTTCTCTATTCCCATAGCAGAGGAATGCAGGCCTCAGTTTGCTTTCACCTGGAGAGGAATCCAGTACACTTTCAACAGATTGCCAATGGGCTGGATCCACAGCTCCAGCATCTGTCATGCAGTGATCCACGATGCTCTGGAGGAAGGTGGTGCTCCAGAACACATCCAGTTCATCGATGACATTATTGTCTGGGGTAAAACTGCTGAGGAAGTCTTCGAGAAAGGTAACAAAATCATTGACATTCTTCTGAATGCAGGTTTTGCCATCAAGCGAGACAAGGTGAAAGGACCTACCAGAGAGATCCAGTTTCTGGGAGTGCGGTGGCAGGATGGACGCCGACACATTCCAGTGGATGTGGTAAACAGAGTCTCTACCATGGCAAATCCCATGAACAAGCAAGAAACTCTACGTTTCTTGGGGATAGTGGGATTTTGGAGACTGCACATCCCTGGATACAGTCAGATTGTGAAACCTCTGTACGATGTGACTCGAAAGAGAAACCATTTCCATTGGGGACCGGAACAACAAGCAGCCTTTGACCAGATAAAGCAAGAGGTAGTTCAAGCAATGGGCCTGGGACCTGTCTGAGATGGTCCAGACATTAAGAACATTTTGTACACGGCTGCAAGTGACAATGGTCCAACCTGGTGCTTGTGGCAAAGAGCTCCAGGTGAGACACGTGGACGACCTCTTGGTTTCTGGAGTCGAGGTTACAGAGGTTCAGAGGCTAATTATACTCCAACAGAGAAAGAGATTCTAGCTGCCTATGAAGGAGTGAAAGCAGCTTCTGAAGTAATTGGAACTGAATCACAACTTCTCTTAGCTCCCAGATTACCAGTTTTGAATTGGATGTTCAAAGGCAAAGTTCCACACCACATCATGCAACAGATTCCACCTGGTCTAAGTGGATGGCTCTGATAACACAGAGAGCTCGAATGGGAAATCTTGAAAGACCTGGTCTGGTAGAGGTGATCTCTAGTTGGCCTGAGGGTACCAACTGTACTAAACCTCCAGAGGAGAGAGTAACTCGTGCCGAGGAAGCTCCTCCTTACAATGACCTTTCTGATGATGAAAAGAAATATGCTTTGTTCACAGACGGTTCCTGTCGTCTGGTCGGGAACAAGCGAAGGTGGAAGTCTGCAGTGTGGAGTCCAACATGTCGAGTTGCAGAAGCAAAGAATGGGAGAAGGAGAATCCAGTCAGTTTGCAGAGGCAAAAGCTGTCCAGCTAGCTCTTGATGTAGCTGAACGTGAGAGATGGCCAAAGCTTTATCTCTACACCGACTCATGGATGGTAGCCAATGCTCTGTGGGGTTGGCTAAAGGACTGGAAAAAGAGTGGTTGGCAGAGGAAGGGAAAGCCCATTTGGGCAGCTGACCTGTGGCAGGACATTGCTGATCGAATTGAGAGAATTCCAGTGAAGGTGAGACACATTGATGCTCACATTCCTAAGAGCAGAGCTACTGAGGAACAGCAACACAACCATCAGGCAGATCTAGCTGCAAGAGTTTCTCCAGTAGACATGGACTCTGATCTTGATCTTGACTGGAAACACCGAGGTGAGATATTCTTAGCTCGGTGGTCTCACGATTCGTCAGGGCATCAAGGCAGAGATCAATATACCAGTGGGCACGTGACAGATCCATAGACATTTCCATGGATGCTATCACACAAGTCATCCATGACTGTGACATTTGTGCTGCTATTAAGCAGGCAAAACGACTTAAGCCCTTATGGTATGGTGACAGATGGTCCAAGTACAAGTATGGTGAAGCTTGGCAAGTTGACTACATCACTCTACCACGTTCTCGTTCTGGTAAGCAGTATGTGCTTACTATGGTAGAGGCAAACACTGGATGGTTGGAAACTTATCCAGTTCCATATGCAACTGCACGCAACACCATTCTTGGTCTGGAGAGACAAATCCTGTGGAGACACGGAACTCCAGAGAGGATTGAGTCAGACAACGGAACTCATTTCAAAAACAATCTTGTAAAGAGTTGGGCCAAAGAGCACGGCATCGAGTGGATATTCCACATTCCCTACTATGCACCAGCTGCAGGGAAGATTGAACGCTACAATGGTTTGTTGAAGACCACTCTTAAAGCCATGGGGGGTGGATCTTTGAAAAACTGGGAAAAACATTTAGCACAAGCAACCTGGCTGGTAAATAGTAGAGGTTCAGTGAACCGAGCTGGACCTGCACACTCAGATCTGCTACAGAAAGTAGAAGGTGATAGAGTTCCTGTTGTTAAAGAAAAGAATCTGTTAGGTAAAACTGTTTGGGTATTTTCTCCCTCAGGAGAGGCTAAACCTGTCCGAGGGGTGGTTTCAGCTGAAGGTCCGGGTCACACTTATTGGGTAATGCAAGAGAATGGTGAAATTCAGTGTATTCCACAAAGAAATTTGACTTTATCTGAAAGAGGTTAATTTCAGAGTGTTGTACAGCTACATCGCGCCCAAAGGAAGAATCCCTGAGGAATCCACGGTGCACGAACCCTGAGAACCCTAAGTCAACTGAGAGTCCCTGTTTCCCTGTTTTCCTATTTTCCCTTTTCTTCGCTTCGTTTGCGAAGAAACAAACTGTTTTCCATTTTTCTTCTTTCTTGGACTTCTGAATCATCTACACCTGAGGATAGCCAGAATGGACTATGAACTTTACTTACAAACTGTGGATATTGTTTTAGATTGGATGGACAGTATGAACAGCCAATGAAATTGTTTAGCAGGGGTGGATTGTGACCGGTTTAGGCTGTGCCTTTAAGAAAGAGACACTTTCTGAATACTCTGGGCGAATATTTTGGTATATGAATAAAAACAATGATATGCTAATTCAACTTCATTGGTGGAACCCGGCTGTAAATTTTTGTTTAGTCTTTCAGTCGGGGGAGTCAGTCAGCAGTCGTTTTCTTCTTCCCCCTGTGCTGTGAGCTGGCTCGTTTCTCTCAACGATTCTTGCTAACCAGATAAGAAAACTAACTCTTGCATCCGCTTTGAGCTTTAACAAGTTTTCACCCTTTTAATTACCTTCCTTTCTCTTTCTCTCTAACCCTTTTGGGAAAAAGGGGAGGTAGGGAGGGAGAAGGGAGGGGCAGGCCGAACCCCCTGGCCGCAGGGGGGTTGGGGAAAGGTTTCCTGTATTACATACATTGCTGTATATTTCTGTATATATTGTAAATATTGTATGTTTTTGTACATATTCATTGCATTCCATATCTGCTTGTAAAATACAGCTTTCATCTGCTTCTCCGGCTGAGTTAGCTGTGGAATTCTTTTGTGTGTGTGTGTGGGGAACCTTCCTACTCCACCACACCAGCTTATCATGTGTACCATGCCCAGTGATGGTAGGCTACCAGTGATGCTCATGAGCTTGGCAAAAAACCAACTGTTACTTTACTGAGATATCAAATGAAGAAATCTCTTTTTGAAATATATAAAGGACTATTCTCTAACTCCCCTTGTTGTTTAATGTTTCCCTCAGTTTACCTGGTTCCTGTAATTACTTCTCAGCCCTGAAATCTGTAGGCTGGCATCCTCTGTGACATGCAATTCTCTCTTGCCATGAACAGTTACAGTCTCAGGTTATTTCATGATGAAGCTGGTTTGAAAAGATACATTTTGCTGGAGAATAAAGGATTGCAATGAAATTTTCCAGATACATGTTTCTTCAGGAATTGCAAGAAAACATGTTCATCCAAATGATGGCATTATATGACATTGCTTATCAATTCCTAAGGTCAAAGGCCATAAAGTCAGAGAGCATCATGTTATCCTCAGCATATTGCCGTACAAGTACAAGACAAAGCTGGAAAGCTCAAATTATTTGTTTTTCAGAACTTGTTGCTTATTTTGAATGCTGGAATTGGATTTTCTACCATAGAATAGAATAGAATAGAATAGAATAGAATAGAATAGAATAGAATAGAATAGAATAGAATAGAATAGAATAGAATAGAATAGAAAAACATCTTTTTGATCATCAAGTCCAACCTATCATCCAACACTATCTAATCAACTAAACCATGGCATCAAGCACCCCATCCAGTCCCTTCCTAAATGCCTCCAGAGATAGTGAGTCCAACATCTCCCTGGACAGCCCATTCCAATGGCCAATCACTCTTTCTATGAAGAATTTCTTCCTAACATGCAGCTTAAACCTCCCCTGGTGCAGTTTGAGACTGTGACCTCTTGTTCTGGTGTTGGTTGCCTGGGTGAAGAGACCAAACCCCACCTGGCTACAACCTCCTTTCAGGTAGTTGCAGACAATAAGGTCTCGCCTGAGCCTCCTCTTCTCCAGACTAAGCAGCCCCAGCTGCCTCAGTCTTGCCTCACAGGGCTTGTGTTCCAAACCCCTCACCAGCTTTGTGGCCCTTCACTGGACATGTTCCAGCAAGTCAACATCTTTCCTAAACTGAGGGGCCCAGAACTGGACACAGGACTCAAGGTGTGGCCTAACCAATGCTGAGTACAGGGGCACAGTGACCTCCCTACTCCTGTTTACCACACTATTCTTGATACAGACCAGGATGCCATCGGCTTTCTTGGCCACCTAGGTACACTGCTAGTTCATGTTCAGCCTACTATCAACCAACATCCCCAGGTCCCTGTCTGCCTAGCCATTCTCCAGCCACTCTGACCCTAGCCTGCAGTGCTACACAGGGCTATTGTGGCCAATGTGTAGAACCCAGCACTTGGATGAGTTAAATCTCATGCCGTTGGAGTCTGCCCATCTGTCCAGCCTGTCAAGGTCCCTCTGCAGATCTCTCATACACTGGCTCATCCAGCTGGTGCTTCTTGTGGATGGGCATCATGTTGGCCAGCTTCCAGACATCTGAGACCTCTCCAGTGAGCCAGGGCAGTTGAAAAATGATGCAAAGTGGCTTGGCCAGCTCATTTGCCAGCTCTGTCAGCACACTAGGATGGATCTCATCTGGACCCTTGGACTTGTGGGGATCCAAGTGGCTAAGCAGGTCACTAACTATTTCCTCCTGGATTGCAGGGGAACTATACTGCTTCCTGCCTCCATCTGCCAGCTCAGGAGGCCAGATATCTGGAAGACAACCTGTCCTGCTATTGAAGATTGAGCCAAAGAAGGTGTTAAGCACCTCTGCCTTTTCCTCATCTTTTGTTACTATGTAGCTCACCCCTCCTCTTGCTATTAATATATTTATAGAAGGATTCTTTGTTGTCCTTCACAGCAAAGGCCAGTCTAAGCTCTAAATGGGCTTTTGGCTCTCCAATTTTTTTCCTGCATGACCTAGCAACATCCTTAAACATTCCATGGGTTACCTCACCCTTCTTCCAAAGATGGTACCCCACTTTTCTTCCCTTAATTCACCTAGAAGTTCATTGCCCAACCAGGCTGGCCATCTGCCCCGGCAGCTCATCTCCCAGCACATTGGCACAGCCTGTTCCTGCGCCTTCAAGAATTCTTTCTTGAAGTAGGTCCAGCCCTTCTGGACCCCTTTGTTTTTAAGGACTGTTTCCCAGGGTATCTTCTGAGTTAGTTCCTTGAGTAACCTGAAGTCCACCCTCAGGAAGTCCAGAGTGGAGGTTTTGTTGCTTCCCCTCTTAGCTTGACTGCAAATTGAAAACTCAATTATTTCATGGTCACTGGACCCCAGACATCCTCCAACCACCACATCTCCCACCAGCCCTTCTCTGTTTGTAAAAGAAGGTCGAGCAAAGCGCTATGCGTAGTAGACTCACATAGCAGCCGGGATACAAAGCTGTCCTCCATACACTCTAAAAACCTCCTAGACTGCCTCCTCTCTGCTGTGTTAAGCTTCCAGCAGATATCAGGCAGGTTAAAATTGCTCATAAGAATGAGGTCTGGTGATCTTGATACAGCCTCCAGATGCCTATATAATCCTTCAGCAACTTCTTCATCCTGGTTAGGTGGTCTATAAAAGACTCCAACCAGGATGTCTGCCTTGTTGGTCATCTAATTTTCATCCACAGGCACTCAACCCCATTATCCCTGATCTATAGTTCCATGGCATCTAGTGTCTCCCTGATGTACAGTGCCACCCCTCCACCTCTTCTCCCTCACCTGTCTCTCCTGAAGAGCCTGTAGCCACCCATTGCAGTACTCCAGCCATGCGATGGCACTTTTCTTTGATGCCAACTACATCATAACTTTCCTGCTGTAACGACGCTTCCAGTTCTTCTTGTTTGTTACCCATACTGCGTGCATTAGTGTACAGCAGCTGGGCTGCTGGTTTCACCCCTTACTCCAGTTTACCACCCCAAGACTCCTGTCTGGAGGAACTGGTTTCAGCCCCTTCCCCCTTTGAAACTAGTTTAAAGCCCTGTCAATGAGAGATGCTGACTCCCTTCCTAGAACCTTTTTCCCTTTGGGGGATAGGCCATTCTCATGCACTAAGACCTTTCTCCCCTTCTGAGATGGATGCATTCCGTCTGTTGCTAGCTGACTTGGTGCCATAGAAAGTTTCTCAAGATCAAAAAACCCAAATTTTTTGGTGGCACCAGCCTCTGAGCCACTTGTTAATTACAGCTGCTGACCTGTTCCTTTCAGTATTCCTTCCTGCAACTAAGGGTATTGATGAAAAAAATTACCTGTACCCCTGACCCCTCAACCAGTTCTCCCACAGCCTTGAAATCCTTTTTGATTGCCTTGGCTCCTCTGCTAGTAGCATCATCGTTCCCTAACTGCATAACTGTTAAGGGATAGTAACCAGAGGAATGCACCAGACTAGGCAGCCTTCTGGCAACATCCCTGACCTGGGCTCAGGGAGGCAGCAGACTTCCCTGTGGGAAGGATCTGGCTGACATATGGGGCCCTCTGTTCCCCTCATGAGGGAATCACCAATAACAATTACCCTCCTCTTTTTTTTGAGGGAACTAATCCAGATTTGGGGGCAGGCTGTTTTACCCTAGGCAACACTTCAGATGGTGTGTCTTCTGCCACCAGAATAACCTCAACTTCCAGGGCCCCATATTTGTTTTTTAAGGGCAGTGGGGAAGGTGAGGGGAGGCATGTGGGTTTTACTGTATGTCTCCTAAGAGGGACCTGTGTCCATTCCCCACTGCTTTTTGGTTCACCTACCTCTGCTAGGGGAGCCTGCAGAGCCTATTTACTCAAGTTCTACTCCCTTTTGCATTCCCTTACAGTCCTAAGTCTAGTAACTTCGTCCTTCAATTCAGCTGCTGGGTTAAGCAGATAGTCGATCTGCTCACATTTAATGCAGGTGTTGTCTCCACTACCCTCCATTTCAAGTGCCAGCCTCCAGCACTCTCTGCAGCCAGTTGCCTGAACACCTACCTGCTTATGTTCGGCCTCAGTTTGATTTGACAATGAAGGCAGATTTGCTGCAAGTTTCAACTATCCCTATCCCTGGCCACTGACCTACTGAAAAAAAAATAATTTTAAAATAAGTGCCATGGTGTGTGTGGCTGGCTGCAATTGAATGAGAAGATGAACTGTCTAGCAAAATGGTCAACCATGTCAGCCTTGGTCATGTTTTAAATTTGCCGCAGCTGACATCACCATCTCGAGCAGGCACACGAGAAAATGACTATGCTGGAGCTTGCTTACTGAAATAAAATATTTCCTAGTCTAGCTCAGGAAAAAAAAAAAAAAAAAAGGCATTCCTCCAAGCTCTAGCAAGTCAGAAGTACACTTGCATTGCAGCATATATGGTATGGCTGCACGTGGTGCAACATCACCCTCAATAAAATTATTTGTGTTTGTAATGAGAAGTTATTAACTAGAAATGTAAGAAGAGTGGTTGGTAGTTGAAGTGATATTAAAGCTAACCATATCCTGATCCTCAATGGATCAATAGAACAGATGGTAATTTTGAGCATTTTGCGTGCTGTGAGTGCCTGAAGCCATAGTTTCCACCTTATGCTGGAAATCTATTTCTATCTCCCCTGCTATTTTATCTACTCTGAAAACTGCCATCTGAGTGTCCACAATCCACACCTTAGAAAACTTAAAAACTTGCTTATTGCAGAGTATTAGCTTATTGTATGCCTCTGTCACAGTCATATATAACTTCACCCAAATCATCAGACATCAGGTAAGTTGCATTGTGTCAGGAGCAAAAATACTCCAGTCACATATTGATAGTATAAAGAATACTTACAAAATATTTTTCAGAAATTAACTATTTGATTATTAAGGATTGCAATTCACTAATAGTGAACTTTGAAATTAGTCAGCTGTGATCATTAATAATTGCACTTACTACTGATTCAGTCACTGACAAATGTCGGTTTGGTGCCTTCACTTCCTGTTGAGCAAATGAAAGTGCTGGAAAAAGCTGACTTACCATCTGGAGAAAATAAGCAATCTCAAAAAATCAGAAAGATTTCTTAAAAGATAATGTTGCACATATTTTTCATTCAATCTCTCAGATGCTAAATCAAAGATATCTTTGAAAATCATCAAGTATTTTCATAATTGACATATTCATAAAAATGATTCATAACATTCTTCTGTGGGTCTTCAGAGTTCATAGGGACATTTCCATATATTTGGCTAAGTTTTAGAACATTTCTCTGTGCTGAAAGTTTTTCAAAGTATATAGTGAGACCTATTCTTTGCTGAGATCCATCTGAGGATCAAAAACAAAAGAAAAAAGATTTAACAAATTGTGAATGTCCATGATATTTTGTGCAATTTGTTCCTAGAACAAATAGTAACTTAGTGTGACTGAAAAGAAAATTGTATGTTTTTCAGAAAGCTGACTGATGTCACTAGACTGATACATTTTTGGCATTGACAGAGGTGCTAACATTCAATATCCATTCAACATTAATTTCTGAACTTTTCAAAGGCAGAGATAAACAAATTTTCTTTGATATTAGGGTTGTTTTTATTTTTGGGGAGGTCCAGATAGTAAAACTTAAATCAATTGGCAAAATCCCAATCTTACCCTTGTCAAATCTAAGGTGAAATTTAATACAAAACAAAAAGAGGATGAATGACAACATTTTAAAAACACACTCACCTTAAACTGCATTTTATAAAGGCTCCACTTTTTCTTTTTTGAATTGAAATAATTTGAATTTAATTGTGTTGACAGTCTGTGTTAATCATTGTTTGCTCTTTTGGAATTTTTTTTTCTAATACATTAGTTTCTATGAATAAAAAAAAATTCAAATGGAAAATAGTAAATTGAAGACCATTTCCTTTAAAATATATTAATTTATCACAACTGAATTTAATGATTAAACAATGAGAGAAAAGAAGGAAAAAAATTTCCAGATTTAATTTTGTCTTTTTTTTCTTCCCTACAAATGCATTAGACAAATATTGTGGGGAAAAAAAAAAAAAAAAAAAATTCTCATCACAGCCACAAATGTAGTTGATTTCTATTTTTTTAAAGGACTCCCAAAGTAACAACTCCACCAAACCTCAGGATATTTAAAGCTTTGTTTGGATTAACTGTCTTAGTTCTGATAGAATAACAGTCATAGAATAGTTTGTGTTGGAAGAGATCTTAAAGATCATTTTATTCCAATCCCCTGTAATGGGCCAGAACAGTTTTTACTAGATCAAGTTGCTTTAAACCCCATTCTAAGTCTCTATAAAAAAGTTAATCTGCATTGATAGACCTCTTCTCAGAAACAGCATCCATTGCAATATTAATGTATAACACTTGTGCTTGTCATGTTGTCATAACATCTTTTTTATGCTGAATGTATTTTATTCAAGTGTTTTTGAATCAGTCTTGTCTTTTTACATACCCAGTACCTTTACCATAATTACACAAGAAATTCAGGTAAATAGAGATGAGGACTGGAAACAAAAGATATATAGTGACTACAACATATAACTGCTGTCACTAGACCTTGATAAATACATTTTTGGCATTGATGTAGGTACTAACATCCTATGTAAATTTAATGTTAATTTCTGAAGCTTTCAAAAGCAGAGATGAATAAATTTTCTTTGATATTAGGTGGGGATTTCTTTGTGTCTAGATAGTAAACTTTAAATCAACTGGAAGCAAAAGATATCACAGATCAGTATATTAGAGGTTGGAAGAGACCTCAAGCGATCATCAGGTCCAACCCCTCTGCCAAAGCAGGATCACTTAGGGTAGTCCACACAGGAATGCATCCAGATGGGTATTGAATAGTTTTATCTGCAATATTATTCAGTGCTATGCTGATTTTGTCTGGGATAGAGTTAATTTTCCTTATAATAGCTTATATGGGGCTATGCTTTGGATTTGTTTCTGAAAACAGTGTTGTTTAAATAGAGATATTGTCATTATTGCTGAGCAATGTTTACACAGAGTGAAGGCTTTTTGCTTCTCAAAGTGCGCCACCAGCAAGTCGGTTAGGAAGACACAGGAAATTTGGATGGGACACAAGTGGAACAGCTGACACCAAATTACCAAAATGATATTACATACCATCTGATGTCATGCACAGCATATAAAGCTGGGCAGAGTTCCTAGTTAAGACATTTGTCTGCTCAACCAACAATCATATGGGGTGAAGCCCTGTTTTCCAGAAGATGGCTGAACACCTGCTCTTAGGAAGTAGTGAATGAATTTGCTTGTACATTTGTGGCTTTTGGTTTTACCTAATAAATTGTATTTATCTCAATCCTGGAGTTTCATCAGTTTTAGTCTTCCGGTTCTCTCCCTTATCACACTGTGAGGTGTGGAGTGGAGAAGCTGCTGTCTGGCACTTATCTTACACAGATTCAAACTGCACCAGGGGAAGTTTAGGCTCGAGGTGAGGAGAAAGTTCTTCACAGAAAGAATTATTGGAATGTGCTGCCCAGGGAGGTGATGGAGTCACCATCCCAGGAAGTGTTCAAGAGGGGATTGGATGTGGCTCTTAGTGCAGTGGTTTAGTAGTCATGAGATCTTGGGTGACAGGTTGCACTTGATGATCTTTGAGGTCTTTTCCAACCTTATTGATTCTATGAATCTATGATTCTGTGATTATCTTCTGTCTGGGATTAAACCATTATGGTGCTTTGTAGCACCTGAATTTGGGCTCAAAACAATGATCCTGATATTAAGAGTTTTACTAAATCAGCCTTTGTCCTGAAAGGACAAAAAGCCACAAAAATGCCTTGAATCAGACCATGGGACAGGTGCCAGCAGGTCTGGTTTTCAGGAAACTGCCCATGTTGCCCAGGTGTGACAGCTTAGGCTGTGCCTTTAAGAAAGGATAGCTGCAGAATTCTCTAGGTGAATATTTTGGTGTAAAAAGGACAACAAAAGGAAGATAATTCTAAACTAATTTCATTGGTAGATGTGTGGGTTGTAGTTTTACAATCTTACATTCTGTTCTCACTCTGTCTTCTGTCTTGTGGCTGGAATGTATGTTGCCATTGGACAAAGAAGGAGGCCTCTTTATCTAGCTAACTTTCAGATAAAAAAAAATAACTGCTTTGAGTTAACTCCTAACATCCTTTTTCTACTCTTTTCTTCTAATTAACTAGAAGGAAAAGGGAGGGAGAGAGAGGTTGGGGGGAACCCGAGGTGGGATCCTCCTCCTGAGGAGGATTTCTGTGTTGTTTTCTTTTTGTAAATTCTTGTATAATATTGTAAATACTGTATATTTTGTATATATTCATTGCTTCCATTATTGCTTGTGAAATACAGCTTCATTTGCTTCTCCAGCTGAGTTCAGCTCAGCTTTTTGTTGGTGTAGTTAGGCTAAACTATCATGCTACAACACCAGGCTTGTCTGAATATGCCCTGCAGTCCAAGTGGAACAGGTTGGCCACTGGCCACATTTGGAGAAAACTCATTCTATAGGTTAAAGTGTCAAGTTTTTATATCTTAATCTTTGTTATCACTGACCATTATTGTATTGGGAAATCTATAAATATCAGCCCAAAGAACTAGTGCTTTGCCTTGCAATTGTCCAAGCTCTGGGAGAAGTCACAAGCCTCATTTAGAATCTGAGATGCGTTCCAGTTTACCCAGACAAGACTGCAAGACCCTTTGCTGTATAGCATTGTAAGGCCCCAGAGCAGAGTGGATGCGTCTTGCTGGGTTGAGAGACGAAACCCAGGAGGAGCTGAGTCCCCAGGACTGTTTATTGGAAGAAGCAATGAGCACCACTGCAAAGAATTGCAGCAGAAGAACCTCTCCAAATAGGAAAAGCACAAAGACAACAAGCCCTTCAAGCATCATCAGCAACTGCTTTTCTACAAGGCTTTCAGCTACAAAGCCTTCAGAGATAAATCCTGGATGTGCCTCAGTGACAAGCTGCAGATGTCAACAGAAAGTGAAATAGTGTTCCTGCAGCTTTCATGTGGTCAGCGCCATTTTGGTTTAGCTTAAATCCCCACGTGTGCTGAGTGGTACTACGATCAAAGAGTAATTGCAAAATCTGATTTTTATAAGCATCTATTAAAGGTCTGTTGCCCTAGAGAATTCTGGATTTCCTCCCCAGCCCTTGTGGGCAATCTCTGGATCTCTTGCTGATGTATCTTTTTTTTTTTTCTTTACAATTTAAATTGCTGTTTGTTGTTTCTGGATTTTTGCTCATACTGTTTAAATTGTTACATGCTTCTGCTGGTGAGGTACCTGTTCCACAATTGAATATTTTGAAACAGTAAATAGGTTTTATTAATATTTTCCATGGGATTTTTTATTAAT
Source organism: Picus viridis (assembly GCA_033816785.1). Taxonomy (NCBI): domain Eukaryota; kingdom Metazoa; phylum Chordata; class Aves; order Piciformes; family Picidae; genus Picus; species Picus viridis. The sequence continues at coordinate 43,947,334 of CM066606.1, forward strand.
AAAGTTATTAATATTTTTATTAATTATTCCACCTATTGAAAATTAATAACCTCCTTACAATCATAACAGCCCTGTAGATAGTTTTACTTGTTTTGTTTTGTTTTGTTTTGTTTTGTTTTGTTTTGTTTTGTTTTGTTTTGTTTTGTTTTGTTTTGTTTTGTTTTTAACCTGAGTCTCATCCTAAAAATGACTCTGTGTTTTTGCCTTAATAGTCACAGTCATGCACAGAAGCAAATCATTGCCAGAAATTCTTCTACTCCTTCCCACTGATGGGCATTCAGTCATCTCCATCACATGTTAACAGTTACCTGGGAAAACAAATGCCATCGCTTTAAATATCCTTCCATTCCTTCTTCTCCTAGCTCTATATACTGAGCGAAACATAAAATTATCATCATAAAACAGTTTGTATTGAAGTGACCTCTAAAGGTCATCTAGTCCTACGCTCCTGCAGTAAGCAAGAAAATTCCCAACTAGATCAGGCTGCTCAGAGCCCCATGAAGCCTGACCCTGAACATCATATGGTATGGAATATAGCTTTATTCAGTTGGAATCAATTATTCCAATTGTGTCCCCTCCCAGCCTCTTGTGCACTCTAAACTGACATTCTGACAGGGCTGTGTGAGAAACAGAAAAGATGTGGTGCAGTGTAAGCAGTGCTCAGCAGTAACAAAAACATCCCAGTGCTATCAACAGTGTTTTCAGCATAAATCCAAAACATAGCCCCATACCAGTGACTAGGAAGTCAATTAACACTATCCTAGCCTAAAACAGCACAAAAGCTTACTCTTGTATAGAAATAAAATGGCAGTAGTAGGATATTATTCAATACCAGTTCACTACTGCAAGTATCCAGATTTTCACTGATGCATCATACTGTTAGAGGTAGAATCTAGTAACTGTCACTTTTAATAGTAGACTTCTATGAAAGAATGAAAATTCTGCAAATTATTACATTAGGCATAATGCTGAAGCTACATGTAAGAGCTGGGTGATCAAGCAAACATGAGCTAGCATATCAGCATCAGGAATAATTGGCTAATTAAACTGAATTATAACTACAGGTTTTTTAAGGAGGGATGCTGTGCAGTAGAAGCTGAACTGTGAACTTCTTTTAGACATGGATACCAACAGCAGCATTTTGTGTAATTACAGGAACACTTAATAACAGCTTTAAACATAAACAAGTAATTTATGATCAGTGGCCACACTAATAGAGACAGGGCTTTGTCGTAGGGCAGATAAGATGTAATTTCTTCCCTGAAGTGATTTATAAAAGTATACATAGAGTCCGAGATGGTTTAAAACATGTAAAAGTCTGCAGTTTTCTGAAGACAGAGTTGCTTTTTAATGGTGGATACCTCATCAAGTAGCCAGTAAAGGTTTATACCCTCTCTACAGCATGAAACTGTTGACTATATGTTCTCCTTTACTATGCAGAAAAATAAGTGAATATCAGAACACTAACAAAAGGAGGATGACAATAAGATTTGCAAGATCAATTTTAAAGACTTGAGTTGGAAATTATTAGCAGTTGAAGGAGCATTTTCAAGTCCCCTTAGAAATTATAATAAAACTAGGTCTATTATTTAAACCTATCATAAACGCATAATTGGGAATATAAGAGCAAAGTACTTTTTCTTAAATTTCTGAGTACTGTTATGATCAAATTGTATTCATTTCCTTTGCTTCCTTGTTTAAAATGCAGAATATAAAGTTAAGCTCTGGTTCTGTGTGGAAATACTGCTTTTACTACAAGGTGCTGCAGAAAGAAGTGGAGAAAGTGTAAGCAGGTTAGCAAATCTATTTCCTTGCATGGGAAAGTAGAAAAAACCCAACACTTAAACAAATTTTACATTTAATTAAAAGAATAATTCTATGTCCATATAAGTTTGGATGCAACCTGACTAGTGGAACCCATTTGCAAATGCACCTGGTACAGCAAAGCGCTCTTTTCTGTTAAGTGTGGAGAAGACAGGGAAAATTAGGATTCCCTAGTTGCGGCATTCTTTCCATGCAGTTCTTTGGCACAAAAAATCTGTCCGAAAATGGAGGACTGTGTCAAAATAGTACTGAACCCTCACTGATGCCTGAACCATAGCTTAATGGCAAGCAAATATTGGAAAACTTGTTAGGATAAACAGAGATTTCTAACCTAAATACATGTTTAAGTGATGTTGAGAATTATTCAGGTATTTCACAATTTATTTTTATCAGGGTTTTAGTAATTCAAAATTTTCTAGAGGTGGTTTTAAAAACCAAATTTTCAATTTCTACCCATATTTGTAATATGTAAATAAATATCTCATGATTCATAGCTCTTATATATTATCACAGAATCACAGAAACATTCATGTTGGAAAAGACCCTCAGGATCACCAAGTCCTCTCATACAAAGCAAAATATGTCCTTTGGCTAATATCAATAGTTCTATGGTTCTCTATAGTTTTAAAAATGGAATTACCTTTGAAAAATAGATTTAACCCATAACAATAAATTATTTTCACATTCTGACTGGAAAGATTGTGCTAATCTAGAAGAAATAGTTGCATAAATGCTCAGATATCTCAACACTTTTTTATGCAAATACAAATATACTGATAAGTTTTTTTTTATTCAAAGTATACAGTGCCTTCTGTAATTGAGTTACTTTGTATAAAATCATCCTAATAAAAATTTAAAGAAAATAAACACAATTCACAAAAGAAATTAAACCTAACATCTGGGTTTTGTTTTGTTTTGTTTTGTTTTGTTTTGGTTTGGTTTGGTTTGGTTTGGTTTGGTTTGGTTTGGTTTGTTTTGTTATGTCATGTTTTTAATGCGATAAGTGAAAAATCACATTAAACACAGATTTTGGGTGATGCAGACCATATATATCAACTTATCCTACTAACAATGCTTTAAACAGCATTCTTATGAATGTTTGTTTTCTAAAGAAAGAAGTAGTCTTCTTAGACTTGATTTTCCTGTGGATTTAGCATCCAAAAGCCTCAGTAAGTGTTCAGATTCCTAGGTGTAAATTGTGCTCGGTGGGAGCTCCTGGGTGTTTGTCATTCTTGATAATTTCAGCTTTTGTAGAGGATTTGAATACATGGAGACCTGAGAGTAAGAGTTCTTCCTACATATTTTCACTTTTACAAGATTATTCCTACAGCAAAACAAGTGTATGCATAAAAAAGATCAGCAAGTACCAGGGAGGTGTTATTTGAAGGAACATTTCAGTACTCCAGACTTGTGCCTCCATTCCATTTACTGATTTGAATGTGGCTTTAGAGCAGTATTTCTTTACCCACCATTCATTTTGATTCAATAGTTCTTCTCACCTGTTGACATACATAAGTCTTTCCCAGGTAGAAAGGTTTACACTAACTTCAGTTTATTACTTATCTGAACAATCCCAAAAGCTCAGTAAGAGGCAGCACAGTGGCCTGTTGAAAAATAAGGTAGCAAAAAAACCAGGTACTTAAGCTAACTGCATTTGGGAATGAAAAGTGTCAGAGTATGCCATAAAATAACCACTTCATGATATACTACTTCTGTGGTTATCAATAGGTGTCGGTGGTGGGTGGAAATTTCAACCCCCAACATTATCTTTGCCAGACCAGCTCAGCTGGAAGTGAATGAAAGCTGTATTTCCAAGAAAAACTGCACTCTTCAATGGAATGCAATGAATATGTACAAAAATATACAGTATTTGCAATATTATACAGATATTTACAATTAGTGAAAAACACAAAAACTCCCCTGGTCAAAGACCAGGAAAGCCATTCCACTGCCCGCCCCATCCCCATCCCCTTCCCCCTCCCCCCCAATCTTACAGCACGTTTCACCAATGAACTTGTTTAGAATAATTTTAAATTTTCCTTTTCACACCCAAAAGTGACTTATTTTTACTTTTCTACTTTTCTGCTCAAAAAGTGTAACTAAATTTTAAAGGCATAGGCTAAAACCACCAGTGTCCTGTCTGACATTGTGAAACTTCATATGAAAAGATACTCTCATTTTTGACCTACAGAGTCAGAAGAATAGGCATAAGCCTCTGTGTTGAATTTGATGAGTTTATTTATACCACCGCTCAGTTCAGCATGTTCTGAAAACAATTTTCTTAGGCGCTTCACTGTCTTTCCATGGTGTAAAATGAAACTGGACAACAGAGACTGAATGCTCTAGGATTAAACAGGCAATAGAGGAATATCCATTAACAGCTTCTTTACAGAACACATGTCTACAACCTCCCTTCAGGTAGTTGTAGAGAGCAATAATGTCACCCCTCAGTTTCGTCTTCTCCAGGCTAAGCAACCCCAGCTCCCTCAGCCTCTCCTCACAGGGCTTGTGTTCCAAATCCATCACCAACTTTGTTGCCTGCCTCTGGACACGTTCCAGCAAGTCAACATCCTTCCTAAACTGAGGGGCTCAGAACTGGACACAGGACTCAAGGTGTGGCCTAACCAGTGCAGTGTACAGGGGCAGAATGACCTCCCTGCTCCTGCTGACCACACTGTTCCTGATGCAGGCCAGGATGCCATTGGCCCTCTTGGCTGCCTGGGCACACTGTAGGCTCATGTTCAGCCTCCCATCAACCATCTACCAGCACCCCTAGGTCCCTCTCTGCCTGGCCACTCTTCAGCTACACTGAGACCAGCCTGTAGCACTTTGTGGGGTTGTTGAGTCCAATGTGCAGAACCCGGCACTTGGATGTGTTAAATCTCATGCCATTGGACTCTGCCCATCTGTCCAGCCTGTTGACGTCCCTCTGCAAAGCTTCTCTACCCTCCAGCAGATCAACACCTGCCCCCAGCTTGGTGTCATCTGCAAATTTACTGATGATGGACTCAATGCCCTCATCCAGATCATCAATAAAGATGTTGAAGAGCATGGGGCCCAACACTGATCCTTGGGGCACACCACTAGTGACAGGCCGCCAGCTGGATGTGACACCATTCACCAATACTCTCTAAGCTCGGCCCTTCAGCCAGTTCCTAACCCCACGCAGTGTGCTCCCATCCAAGCCATGGGCTGTTAGCTTGGCCAGGAGTTTGCTGTGGGGGACAGCGTCAAAGGCCTTGCTGAAGTCCAGGTAGACTACATCCACAGGCCTCCCCACATCCACCAGGCAGGTCACCTGATCATAGAAGGAGATCAGGTTGGTCAGGCAGGACCTGCCCTTCCGAAATCCATGCTGGCTAGGCCTGATCACTTGGCCATCCTGTAAGTGCTGTGTGATTGCACTCAAGATGACCTGTTCCATAATCTTGCCTGGCACTGAGGTCAGGCTGACAGGCCTAGAATTCCCTGGCTCATCCAACCGGCCCTTCTTGTGGATGGGCACCACGTTGGCCAGCTTCCAGTCTTCTGGAACCTCTCTAGTGAGCCAGGACTGCTGAAAAATGATGGAGAGTGGCTTGGACAGATCATCTGCCAGCTCTCTCACACCCTAGGATGGATCCCATCCAGTCCCATGGACTTGTGGGGATCCAAGCAGATGAGGAGATCTCTAACTGCCCCCTCCTCCTGGAACAGTGGGAAACTATGCAGCTCCCTGGCTCCTTCTGCCAGCTCTGCAGGCCAGCTGTCTGGAAGACGTTCTGCCCTGCTAGTCAAAATTGAGGTAAAGAAGGTGTTAAGTACCTCTGCCTTTTCCTCATCCTTTGTTACAACATTCCCCTCTGTGTCCACCAAGGAGTGGAGGTTGTCCTTGCCCTTCTTCTTGCTATTGATGTATTTATAGAAGGACTTTTTGTTGTCCTTCACAGCAGAGGACACTCTAAGCTGTAAATGGCCTTTTGCCTCCCTAATTTTCTTCCTACACGACCTAGCAACATCCCTAAACATTCCATGGGTTGCCTCCCCTTTCTTCCAAAGATGATACACCCTCTTTTTTTCCCTTAGTTCTATTCAAAGTTCATTGACCATCCAGGCTGGCCATCAGCCCCAGCGGCTCATCTTCCGGCACACTGGCACAGCCTGTTCCTGCGCCTTCAAGAGTTCTTCCTTGAAGTAGGTCCAGCTCTCCTGGACCCCTTTATTTTTAAGGGCTACTTCCCAAGGAACCCTCTGAGTTAGTTCCTTGAGTAACCTGAAGTCTGCCCTCCAGAAGTCCAGAGTGGAGGTCTTCTTGCTGCCCCTCTTGGCTTGACTGAATACCGAAAATTCAATTCTCTCATGGTCACTGGCGCCTAAACACCCTCCGACCACCACATCACCCACCAGCCCTTCCCTGTTGGTGAAGAGGAGGTCAAGCACAGCCTTACCCCTGGTAGGCTCGCGCAGCACCTGGGATAAGAAGCTGTCCTCCATGCACTCTAAGAACCTCCTAGGCTGCTTCCTCTCTGCTGTGTTGAGATCCCAGCAGATATCAGGCGTGTTGAAGTCGCCCATGAGAACAAGGTCAGGTGATCTTGAGACAGCCTTAAGTTGCCTGTAGAATGCTTCATCAACCTCTTCCTCCTGGTTGGGTGGTCTATAAACAGACTCCAACCAGGATGTCTGCCCTGCTGGTCTTCCCTCTAATCTCTTCCACAAGCATTCAACCCGATCGTCCCTGATCTCTAGCTCAATGGCATCTAGTTCCTCCCTGACGTGCAGGGCCACCCCTCCACCCCTTCTTCCTCACCTGTCTCTCCTGAAGAGCCTGTAGCCATCAATTGCAGCGCTCCAGTCATGCGAGTCATCCCACCACATCTCTGTGATGGCAACTACATCATAACTTTCCTGCTGCAACAAGGCTTCCAGCTCCTCTTGTTTGTTACCCATGCTTCGTGCATTAGTGTACATGCACTGCAGCTGGGCTGCTGGTTTCACCCCTGACTCCAGCTTACCACCCTCAGACTCCCATCTGGGCAGACTGGTTTCAGCCCCTTCCCCCTTCAAATCAAGCAAACAACAAATCAAACAAGGAAGACTGTTCCTATTTGAGTTGGAAAGGTATTATACAGAATATGCAATTTTTTATACAATTGAACATATTTGTTTAACTTGAAAAATGCTGCATTTCTCACAACAATTTATGTAACTAATCAGAAGTAAACTGGAATGCTTTCAATTTATAAATATCTACTTCTTGAAATTAATTCATTTTGTCATAGCTCAGAAAAATAACTTACTGCTTTGTTTATCTAGTGCTAGTAACTATTATTAATCTTTCAGCTTCAGCCAAAATTGCAAGGTATGTCACACCAAAAAACATCTGCTGATAATGGTGAATTACATAGCAGTTGTGTCCTTATCCTAATAATTAAATTAATTGAGTAAAATTGCAGCAGGTGCTATATCAAAAGGGTTTAATGAGATATACAAAAGTGTCCTTTCTGTTTTCTGTGAGAATCTAATCATCATTCTGTTGCCGATGTTTGTCTGGCCAGGACAACTATTGAAATCTTGCTTGGTTAGTGTTGTGGTTTTGCTGTTTGATCCAAGGGTGGAAATGGAAACATTTGGTCTTGAATATTTTACTTCCTGGCATGGCCTGCTTCCAAATACCTAGGAGAAAGGTGACAAAATATTTGTTTTCAAAGTTTAGATTTGGTTTAAAACTCAGCTGGCTGGCCTGTTTAACAGGTATTCAAAAATACCATGAGTACATTTTTATTCCTTTCCCTAACCTTTTTTATTGTTGTGTGCTGTTGTAGATCAGGTACTTTGTGCATTGGTTGCTTGCTCATTTATGTATGTATGGCATCAAATGATTTATTTTCTTCCTGCTGATTTTGCAGAGGTCTTTACCTGGTTCTGCTGAAACCTTGACTATCTCCATTTTCTGTCCTAGGGAAAAATGGTGGAGTTATTCCACTCTTAGCTAATGTAACAGGAATATCTTTAAACATGTTTCTGTATGAGTTAAAATAAACCTTCCCTGTACAATAGAGCTAAAATTAATTTTGGCTCAACCCCACCACTTAAAACACTTACTAACTTTTAGTAGAACTTTGTTACAGAGCCATTAAATGCATTTGAAAACCCATCCACAACGCCTGCAATTCACTTTTCTGGTGAATAAATCGAGTATCTGGCCATTTATCCAAGTACACTTTTGTGTGGCTTTAACTAAAATTGGATTCTGTCTGACCAACTCACAAAACCCAAGTAATTCAAAGAAGGATTAAATGTGGGTTTTTTTCAAAAGATTTTATTTATTTATTTTGTTAGGTTTTGTTTGTTTTAAATGTAAACATTTCTCAATAGATATGAAGATTTATAATCTTGATTATGGTGTCTAAGAAATCAGCCAAGGAATTTAGGAAACCAACTTGGCTAAGGATATCCTGATGAAACTGAGACACAAGACAGATACACCCAGGCAGTGGAACCATAGACATGCATGCTGGAAAGAGCGCAGAGATACTGTTTGGGAGTATATGGATGGGAACTCTATGGCACAGCCAGAGCTAAATCTGGCAAAGAATACTAAAAATATCTCCTACAAGTATGTTAATCAGAGAATGAAGGCAAAAAAAATTCTACTCCCTCTGATAAATGAGATGGGCATTTGATGACATCTGACATGAAGACAACCGAGGTACTCAACAATTTATTTGCCTCAGTTTCTAACTGCAATTGCTCTTTCCACACCTGTCAAGTCCTTGTGTCTTAAGGCAGACACTGGGTGAATGAAGACTCACTTATTGAAGGACATCAGGTTTGAGATTACCCGAGGAACCTAAAAATACAGAAGTCAATGGGGCTTAATTAGATACATTTCAGAGTACTTGCTGGGATCTTGCTGATACAGTTGGTAAGCTGCTCACCATCATATTTGAAAAATGAAGGTAGTCAGGCAAAGTCTTCACTTACTAGAAGGTCCTTTTAAAGGTCCTGTCTAACAGAAATACAATACAATACAATACAATAAAATACAATACACCAGGTTGAAAGAGACCTTCAAGATCATCACGTCCAACCCATCAACCAATCCAACCCACCTAAACAACTAAACCATGCAACCAAGCACCCCATCAAGCCTCTTCCTGAACACTTCCAATGAAGGTGACTCCACCACCTCCACGGGCAGCCCATTCCAATGGGCAATCACTCTCTGTATAGAACTTTTTCCTAACATCCAGTCTAAACCTGCCCTGGTGCAGCCTGAGACTGTGTCCTCTTGTTCTGGTACTGGCTGCCTGGGAGAAGAGACCAATCTCTGCCTGCCTACAACCTCCCTTCAGGTAGTTGTAGAGAGCAATAAGGTCACCCCTCAGTCTCCTCTTCTCCAGGCTAAGCAACCCCAGCTCCCTCAGCCTTTCCTCATAGGGCTTGTGTTCCAAACCCTTCACCAACTTCGTTGCCCTTCTCTGGATATGTTCCAGCAAGACAACATCCTTCCTAAACTGAGGGGCCCAGAACTGGACACAGCACTCAAGGTGCGGCCTAACCAGTGCAGTGTACAGAGGCAGAATGACCTCCCTGCTCCTGCTGACCACACTGTTCCTGATACAGGCCTGGATGCCATTGGCCCTCTTGGCTGCCTGGGCACACTGTAGGCTCATGTTCAGCCTACTATCAACCAACATCCCCAGGTGCCTCTCCACCTGGCCGCTCTCCAGCCACTCAGACCCGAGCCTGTAGCACTTTGTGGGGTTGTTGTGGCCAATGTGCAGAACCCGGCACTTGGATGTGTTCAATCTCATGCCGTTGGATTCTGCCCATCTGTCCAGTCTGTCGAGGTCCCTCTGCAAAGCCTCTCTGCCCTCCAGCAGATCAACTCCTGCCCCCAGCTTGGTGTCATCTGCAAATTTACTGATGATGGACTCAATGCCCTCATCCAGATCATCAATAAAGATGTTGAAGAGCATGGGGCCCAGCACTGATCCTTGGGGCACACCACTAGTGACTGGCCGCCAGCTGGATGTGGCACCATTCACCAATACTCTCTGGGCTCAGCCCTCCAGCCAGTTCCTACCCCAATGCACTGTGATCCTGTCCAAGCCACAGGTTGATAGCTTGGCCAGGAGTTTGCTGTGGGGGACAGCGTCAAAGGCCTTGCTGAAATCCAGGTAGACTACCTCCACAGACCTCCCCACATCCACCAGGCAGGTCACCTGATCATAGAAGGAGATCAGGTTGGTCAGACAGGACCTGCCCCTCCTAAATTCATGCTGGCTGGGCCTGATCACTTGGCCATCCTGTAAGTGCTGTGTGATTGCACTCAAGATGACCTGTTCCATAATCTTGCCTGGCACTGAGGTCAGGCTGACAGGCCTAGAATTCCCTGGCTCATCCAACCGGCCCTTCTTGTGGATGGGCACCACTTTGGCCAGCTTCCAGTCTTCTGGAACCTCTCCAGTGAGCCAGAACTGGTGAAATCATTCTAAGATTCATTCTTTGATTGTATAATAGTTCTTTAAGACATTGATCTCACATACATGTGTGGACAGACACTTAACTACATGCCAGTGAAAAGCATTTAATTATTTTCTCCTGCCAAAGAGATTTTCTTCCTTTCCTGTGCTCTCTCTGTAATTAACAAGTGAGAATCTGCCCACACTACATCAGCAGAGAACAGAATAACACAGCTTTAAAAGAATTTCAGCACCTGACTTTTCTACTTATAAAGTCCAAATGTAGTCTATTCTCACGCTTCAGCCAATTAATTTACATAATTTAAAATAACGAGTCTTTAAAAAGCATATTCTTCCACAGCTCTTGGTAGATGTCAGTCTCACAATGTAGTATTAAAATAGCCTTGGGTCATTAATTTCAAAGAGTGGTAAATCATTCTCAGAAACTATGTCACTAATAACCATGATTTACTAAACGTGAATAAAAACCAAACTCTTGTTTTTTGTTTGTTTGTTTGTTTGTTTTCACACAAATTTGTTCACGTACCTATGGCATTCTCTGGGTAATGAAGTTGCCTGATTTCCAGAGGGAATGTGGAGGGAAAAATAACAAAAGTGCTAAAAACTTTTTTTAAAGAAAAATAAAGTGCTTTTTTTCTTTTTGTTCTCACATATGAACTATTTTTCTTAAAAAATGAAAGAAGTTAATCATACAGTCCAGGAACACAGTAAACCACCAATCAAAACAACAACAACAACAAAAAAATCCCCAACCCCATGAAACAAACAAAACAAGACATGAGGGTTTATAAAAATAAAATATGTGTACAGGCTGGACAGGCTGCATTGGTGGACTGAGGTCCGTTGTATGAGATTTAACAAAACCAAGTGCTGGGTCCTGTACTTGGGCCACGACAACCCTGCTATAACACTATAGGCTTGGGGCAGAGTGGCTGGAAAGTTGCTTGGCAGAGAAGGACCCTGAACATGAGCCAGCAGTGTGATCAGGTGGCCAAAATGGCCGAAGGCATCCTGTCTTGCATCAGAAATAGTGCAACAGGTCTAGGGATGTGATTGTTTCCCTCTACTCAGCACTGGTGAGGCCACACCTCGAATACTGTTGTGACCGGTTTAGGCTGTGCCTTTAAGAAATGGACACTTTCTGAACACTCTGGCTGAAAGTTTTGAAAAACGAAGATATGGTAAACTGATTTAACTGATAGAATTCAACTGTAAGTTTTAGCTTAGTGTGAGAGACTAAAGCTTATCTCTCCTGGTGACTCAACAAAGATAAAATCACTTGCTGTTTGTCCAGACAATAGCTGATGTGCATTGGGCAGAGCCACTGGAAGGACTCTTGGAAGGTGCAAAGATAACATTGCTCACCTGACTGCAGCTGGCCTACAACAATGGCCCAAGGGCCCAGCATTCACACCTTCAGGACAAGATCATTTCCAGCCATCAGATACCCCAGGAAAGGACAATGGCTCCTGATGTGAAGAGTGTGTGGGTAGCTAGATGGAGCAGGAGGAGGCGGAGGCCTTCCCCCCTCCATCCAGTGGCTGCCCAAACTCACCTGAGTACACAGAAAGATTTCCTGGGGAAAGATACCTGGACCTAAAGATGATTTCCCAGAACGATATCCTGGGGAACAACACCTGGACACTTGCCTAAGGCCTAAAAAACTGTATAAAAGACTGGAGCCGCTACTGGCTTGGAGGAGGAGAAAATTGGAGGAGCAAGATGCAGAATAAAGCAGACGGCAGCACACGCTGGAAACATCCCGGGGCCAACACACTGGATCTTGGACTCTCCGTGCCCTAAGTTCCGCCTGCTGCAACTCATGGAGCTGAAGAAGCTGCCCAGAGGACCTCATCCCTTCTACAGCCAAAGCCTCAGCACCCTTCCTCTACAGACCCAACATCTCCTGCAGCACCGTTTCTCTACAGACCCAACATCTCCTGCAGCACCTTTCCTCCACAGACTCAAACTGTCTTGGGGGGTGAGGGGTGTGGTAATATAATTCTTTCCCTCTTCTCCCTTTCTTCTCTCTCTTCCTATTCTCTCTCTCTCCCCTTCTGATCCCTCCACTTTATTTATGTCCATCCACCTTATTTATGTAATAAATAGTCTAGCTGTTGATATTTTGGCCTCGTTTGTGCCTCTAATTTCACGGCATGGGAATATTCACTAAAAACCTCAATCTCTTTCCCTCTCCGGATCGAGACACTTAGTCTGTTCTGTCTGTTCTTCTTCTCTCTGTCCTGTGCGCTGGCCTGTTTCTCTCTCTGAAGCAACAGCTTGAGGAGTAGAGTGACCTTGGATTAACAGAGCTAACCAGATAAGAAAACTAATTCTTGCATTCCCTTTGAGCTTAACAGATTTTTTCTCTTTAATTACCTTCCTTTCTCTTTCTCTCTAACCCTTTTTTTTGGAAAGAAAAGGGGAGGTAGGGAGGGAGAAGGGGGAACAGGCCGAACCCCCTGGCTGCAGGGGGGGAAAGGTCTCCTGTATTGCATACATTGCTGTATATTCCTGTATGTATTGTAATTATTGTATATTTTTTGAACATATTCATTGCATTCCATTTTCTGCTTGTAAATATAGCTTTCATCTGCTTCTCCGGCTGAGTTAGCTGTGGATTCTTCTGTGTGTGTGTGGAGGGAACCTTCTCACTCTGCCACAACTGTGTTCAGTTTTGGAACCCTCACTACAAGAAAACTGTTGAATTGCTGGAATATGTCCAAATAAGAGCAAAAGAGCTGGTGAAAGTTCTGGAAAACAAATTTTATGGGAAGCAGCTGTGGAACTGGGATTGTTAAGCCTGGAGAAGAAGAGCCTGAGGGGGGACCTCATTGCTCTCTACACCTACATGAAAGGAGGTTATAAGCAAGTGAGGGTTGGTCTCTGCTCCCTAGCATCAGGTGACAGAATGAAATAAAAAGAAACTGTTTCAGGAGACATTTAGATTGGATATTAGGAAAAAGTCTTTATGAAGATTGGATATTAGACAAAAGTCTTTATGAAGAGTGGTCAAGCATTAGAATAAACTGCCCAGGAAGGTGGTGTAGTCACCGTCCCTTGCTCTGTTCAAGAAATATGTGGACATGACTCTTTGGGATGTGTACTAATGGCCACAGTGGTGTTAGGCTGACAGTTGAACACAATAATCTTGGAAACAATTTCATGATTCTGTTATTCCATATACGTTTAACAATTACTATGATTCCTGCTGTTAGCATTTTGCTGTCTAAAAAGTTTTATTCTATTCGGCAAGGAAGGATGGATAGGATGAATGTATTCCTGTAGGTCTGATCCTGGAATTGTAGAATGGTCTAGGTTGGAAGCGACCTCCAAAGGCTACCTAGTCCAAACCCCTGTGCAGTAAGCAGGGGCCTGCATATCTATATCAGGTTGCCCAGGGACCTGTAAAGTGTCATCATCATAGTGTAATCATAGTATCAGTCAGGGTTGGAAGGGACCACAAGGATCATCTAGTTCCAACCCCTTGCCATGGGCAGGGACACCCCACATTAGATCAGGCTGGCCAGAGCCTCATCCAGCCTGGGCTTAAACACTTCCAGGGATGGGGCCTCAACCACCTCCCTGGACAACCCATTCCAGGGCTTCACCACTCTCATGGTGAAGAACTTCCTCCTCATGTCCAGCCTGAATGTCCCCATCTCCAGCTTCATTCCATTCCCCCAGGTCCTATCACTACCTGATAGCCTGAGAAGTCCCTCCCCAGCCTTCTTGTAGGCCCCCTTCAGATACTGGAAGGCCACAATGAGGTTACCTCGGAGCCTTCTCTTCTCCAGACTGAACAGCCCCAACTCCTTCAATCTGTCCTCATAGGAGAGGTGCTCCAGCCCTCTGATCATCCTCGTGGCCTGTCTCTAGACACGTTCCAGAATAGGGGCTCCAGAACTGGACGCAGTACTCCAAGCGGGGTCTCACCAGAGTTGAGTAGAGGGGAAGAAGCACCTCCCTTGACCTGCTGGCCACACTTCTCCTGATGCAGCCCAGGATCTGATTGACTTTCCAGGCTGCAAGTGCACACTGAGAGCTCCTGTTGAGCTTCTCATCCACCAGCACCCCCAAGTCTCTCTCCTCAGGGCTGCTCTCCAGCCAGTCCCTGGCCAGCCTGGATTTGTGCCTGGGATTGCCTCGACCCAGATGCAGGACCCTGCCCTTGGTCTTGTTGAAGCTCATGAGGTTGGCTTGTGCCCACCTCTCTAGCCTGTCACTGTCCCTCTGGATGGCATCCCTTCCCTCCAGCGTGTCTGCTGCACCACACAGCTTGGTGTCATCAGCAAACTTGCTGAGGGTGCACTCAATGCCACTGTCCATGTCTCCCACAAAGATGTTGAACAAGACAGGTCCCAGGACTGATCCCTGAGGGACTCTGCTTGTCACTGGCCTCCATTGGGACATGGACCCATTGACAGCCACTCCTTGGGTGCAGCCATCAAGCCAGTTCTTTATCCATCCAGTGGTCCATCCATCAAACCCATATTTCACCAGTTTGGAGACCAGGATGTGGTGTGGCTTTGCTCAAGTCCAGGTAAACGACATCAGTTGCTCGCCCCTCATCTATTAATGCTGTCACCTGCTCATAGAAGGCCACCAGGTTTGTCAGGCAGGATTTGCCCTTGGCACAGCCATGCTGACTGTTCCAAATCACCTCTTCACTATTCTTCTGAGTCATTAGTGCCTGCAGGAGGATCTGCTCCATGATCTTTCTGGGCACAGATGTGAGACTGACTGGCCTGTAGTTTCCCGGTTCCTCCTTCTTCCCCTCTTTGAAAATGGGATTACTGTTTCCCCTTATCCAGTCTGTGGGGACTTCCCCAGTCTGCCATGACTTTTGGAATATATTAGAGAGGGGTTTAGCAACCGCATCTGCCAGTTCTCTCAGCACCCATGGGTGTATCCCATCGGGTCCCATGGACTTCAACACTTTCCGGTTCTTCAGGTGATCATGAACCTGTGCTTCACTTACGATGGGCAGTTCTTCCTCCCCGTCCCTGGCATCGTCTTTCATGACACCAGGAGTGTGGCTGGAGGCCCTTGCAGTGAAGACTGAGGTAAAGAAGTTATTGTGTACCTCAGCCTTTTCCCCATCACTTGTGACCATTTCACCAGTTTCCTTTCTGAGGGGGCCCACACCTTCCCTAGGCTTCTTCTTGCCATTAATATACCTGTAGAAATTCTGAGTGTTCTGTTTAACCTCCTTGGCTAGACTCAATTTGAACTCTGCTTTGGCATTCCTAACCTGGCCTCTTGCTGCTCGGGCAGCTTCCTTATATACCCCCTGTTCTATCTGTCCTTCCCTCCACTTCCTGTAGAGTTTCTTTTTAAGTAATAGTGTGTCCAGCATCTCCTTGTTCATCCAGGCAGGCCTCCTAGCACTCTTTCCTGCTTTTCTCTTTGTTGGTATACCTAGCTCTTGGACACAGAGGAGGTGGTCCTTGAATACTGACCAGCTGTCCTGGGTCCCTCTTCCCTCCAGGGCTTTGTCCCATGACACTTTGGCTAGCAGATTCCTGAAACAATCAAAGTCTGCATGCCTAAAGTCTAGGGTTGTAAGCTTAGAATAGGTCCTCCTGATTGCCCTGAGGATCTTAAATTCAACTGCTTCATGGTCACTGCAGCCAAGGCTGTCTCTGAGCTTCACATTGGTTACCAGCCCTTCCCTGTTGGTGAGAACAAGGTCCAGCATGGCACCTTTTCTTGTTGGTTCCTCTACCATTTAGGGGAGGATGTTGTCTTCCATGCAGTCCAGGAACATCCTGGATTGGTGGTGCCTTGCTGTGTTGTCCCTCCAGCAGATGTCAGGGTGGTTGAAATCACCCATGAGGACCAGGGCTTGTGACCTGGAAGCCGCTTCTGTT
The DNA here is from genome assembly GCA_033816785.1 of Picus viridis. Taxonomy (NCBI): domain Eukaryota; kingdom Metazoa; phylum Chordata; class Aves; order Piciformes; family Picidae; genus Picus; species Picus viridis. The sequence goes on from CM066606.1 coordinate 43,963,502, forward strand.
TGCCTGTGGAGGGCCTCATCTGCTTGGTTCTGCTGGTCAGGTGGCCTGTAGGAGACCCCCACAGTAATATCTCCTTCCCCTCTCTTGCCTTTAATTTTAACCCATATACTCTCAACCATCTGATCATCCCTCCCCAGGTGGAGCTCCATGGATTCCAGCTGGTTATTGACATAGAGGGCAACACCTCCTCCTCTCCTTCCCTGCCTATCCTTCCTAAAGAGCTTTGTACCTCTCTATCCCTACATTCCAGTCATGGGAATCATCCCACCAAGTTTCAGTAATGCCCACTATGTCATGGCATCCCAGCAGCACGGTGGCCCTTATTTCATCCTGTTTGTTGCCCCAGGCTGTGGCCATTTGCATAGAAGCACTTCAGCTGCGCTGGCCCTGTCATCCTCTTGTGCCAATTCCCCTTGGTTTCCACAGAATGTCCTGATGTCCCCTTCAACGTTTCCAGGGATGGGGCCTCAACCACCTTCCTGGGCAACCTGCTTTACTGTTCCAGTACCCTCATGGTAAAGAACTTGTTCCTAATATCCAAAAACATAAGTCATACCTACATATAGATTTTTTTTTTTTTTCATCTGCAGGTTTTACTTTGAAGGTATCATATTAGCCTTCCATTTTTTTCAGGTTGCTAGTGAGAGTGGCATGGCCCAAACACTTTACACACCTCTCGAGTCTGTTATGGTACACTTAAACTAAATATTTTACAATGACTTGAAGGTACTATGTCAGAGCTTTGTCAGGTATTTTCTGTGTGAGATATAGCGTCATAGTTCTTTCTTCATTGTTTTCTTTTAATTGCAGATGAAAATTTTTTTTTTGCAGTTGACATAGTCCAAAATAACCATGTTGCAGAGAAATGCATCTTTGCATTGGTTCCACTTCAGAAAGAATGTGGTGCTTTGACTTTGTTACAAATATTACAGTTATGAAAGAGAGGCAGAGATATTAATAAAAATGTTTAAAAATTAAAAATGTACAAACTATGCCAAAAATTTTTTACAGTTAATATTTACAGGTACAGGTATTCAGTTGAAAGAATCATCTCTATAGAATGTATATATGTAAGTAATTTGTACAATTTAAATGAATTAGAAAATTTCAAAACAGCACTTAGTTTCAAGGAGAGGACTGGCTGGTGATCAGGCAAGTCCACAAAACAGAGTAGTTTGGCACAAACCTTAACAGAAACTTTATAGGAAAATATTTGTTTTACTCACAAATTAGAATTTTGTGGAATCTTTCTTAGGTACTGAATTTGTAATCCAGAAATTAGGACACAGATGTGCCGGAATAAGCAGAGCCAAAATGGCACCAACTGCGTGGTGCGCTGTGCTGCATGGCTGCAGTTTTTGGAAGAGTACAAGTTCCTGGTGCCTTCTGGGGAAACTCTTCGAGGCTTTTGCAGCTCAGTCTGTGGGCTCTGTTGCCTGAGAAGGTGCTTCCCACTCAGAGGAAAGCCTTGTCACCCAGGGTTTTCAGGGCAGAGTATGATGAAGAGGTCATTAATTTATGAATTATGAATTATAAGTATATTTTATTGTTAAAAATATTAATAACTGATTAATCACAATTTTATATACATATTCTAGTGCACGATTGTGAAATATAGCCTATAAGTGGTTTTGTGTTTACAATTTGCTCCCAATTAGAATATTTACAGAATTAATTTATATTAATGGAATGAAGGGTGTGATTCCACTGCTTGTCCACTAGGTGGCAACTCTATAGGATGTTGGCGGCTCCTTAACTCTATACAGAGAGTATTACAATGGGTCAGAGGCTTGAACTGGAAATGTGAGGCTGCTAGGTGTGGGTGCTTTGAACTGAATGTTAGGGAGTGGAAAACATGTGGAAGGTACACTGTGGCCTTTGTAGTGAGGTAAGGTGCTAGGCTGCAGCAACCTTTTCCCTTCTGTGGCAACAGAGAGGGGGCAGAATGTAGGCTAGATGCTAGGCAGGTCCCCTTAGAAGGACTCAGATGGCTCCATGTGGTGGTTTTAGGTTACACCTTTGTGGCAGTTTAGCCCACCAGCATTAACAAAAACTTGTCTCATCTCAGTCAGGGGAAGCAGATAGAAGCTATAGCTACTAGTAAAGCTACACTCTACAATGGAATGCAATGAATATGTACAAACATACAGTATTTACAATATTATACAGGTATTTACAAGGTGAAAACAGCAAGGAAACCCCCCTGGATGGGGGAAAACTGCCCTGCTTCGCCCGTAACCTTCCCTCCCCCTTTCCTCTGTTTAATTAGGAGAAAAGAGAGAAGACGTTAGAAAGCCCAATTAGTACACTTATCTCAAGGTCATTAGATAAAATCCCTTCCAGTGAAGCAGCCAAGCAGCCAGAAGAAAGAGAAAGAGGAAAGAAGTGGAATGTGAGATATTTCTTGAGGTACATCTCACATCTGGCCAACTAAATTAATTTAGAATAGTGTTTTGTTTTCCTTTTTACACCCAACTGTGGATTTGTTTCTATTTCTCCACTCTTCTGCTCAAAAATCTGCAGCTAAATTTCAGAGGCACAGTCTGAAATTGTCATAGCCTTTAAAATCTGTTACAGGTTTTGAGCAGAAAAGTAGAAACATATAAATAAATCAGTATCAGGTGTAAAAAGAAAAACAAAAGATAATTCTAAACAATTTCGTTGGAGAAAATACCTAGTATAAAATGGCTGTACCAAAACAATTCTTTCTCTTTTCTGATCTCTTTCCTTCTCTTCTTCTTCTCTTCTCTTCTCTTCTCTTCTCTTCTCTTCTCTTCTCTTCTCTTCTCTTCTCTTCTCTTCTCTTCTCTTCTCTTCTCTTCTCTTCTCTTCTCTTCTCTTCTCTTCTCTTCTCTTCTCTTCTCTTCTCTTCTCTTCTCTTCTTCTCTTCTCTTCTCTTCTCTTCTCCTCACTTCACTCAGGAGAGATTAACCTGTTTTTGGCTGACCTTGGCTGCATTATTTTGGTTAAGTCTAACCACTCCTTTCTCTTTGTTCCTTTCTCCATTTGGGACAGGGGGTGGGGGGAGCTGCTCTCTAACCGGGGGGATTTTCATGTTATTTCTTAGTTGTAAATATCCATATATATTGCAAAATACTGTATATTTTGTACATATTCATTGCATCCCATTTTAGAGTGTAGTTTAACTTGTACATACAGCTTCCATTTGCTTTCCAACTGAGCTAGTCTGGTAAAGTTAACATTGGGGAAAATTTCAACCCACCATACTCCCCTTGGAGTGTCAGGAAGTGGTCCTGTGGGGTTGGCCTGGCAGGGCTGGTAGGGCTGGACCCTGGACAGGGTTGGCCTTCACAGCAAGGGGCTTTCAGGCTGGCAAGAATCATAGAATCATAGAATCAATGAGGTTGGAAGACACCTCAAAGATCATCAAGTGCAATCTGTCACCCAAAACCTCATGACTACTAAACCATAGCACTAAGTGCCATATCCAATCCCCTCTTGAACACCTCCAGGAATGGTGGTTCCACCACCTCCCTGGGCAGCCCGTTCCAACGGCTAACAACTCCCTCTGTGAAGAACTTTGTCCTCACCTCAAGACTAAACTTCCCCTGGCACAGGCTGAGACTGTGTCCTCTTGTTCTGGTGCTGGTTGCCTGGGAGAAGAGAGCAACCCCTTCCTGGCTACAACTTTCTTTGAGGTCGTTGAACACAGCAATAAGGTCTCCCTGAGCCTCCTCTTCTCCCAGCTAAACAACCCCAGCTCCCTCAGCCTCTTCTTATAGGGCTTGTGCTCAAGGCCTCTCACCAGCCTCCTTGCCCTTCTCTGGACATGTTCAAGAGTCTCAATGTCCTTCTTAAATTGAGGGGCCCAGAACTGGACACAGGACTCAAGGTGTGGCCTAACTAGTGCTGAGTACAGGGGCAGAATGACTTCCCTGCTCCTGCTGGCCACGTTATTCCTGATGAAGGCCAGGATGCCATTGGCCTTCTTGGCCACCTGGGCACACTGCTGGCTCAAGTTCAGCTGGTTGTCAATCAGTACCCAGGTCCCTTTCCGTTTGGCTGCTCTCCAGAATAGGTCCTGGGATTCACAGGGCACGGACAAGCCAAAGTGGCACCTCCTCTTCTCTCCTGCAACAGTGGGGTCATGCAGGCATGTGGCTAGGTGCTGGTCCTGCTTTCTGAGCTGACACACTATAGTGGCTCATTAGTCTGCTGCTTAAGGCTGTGGCAGATGTTTGGACTGCAAACTCGCCTAGTCCTGTTCCCATCAAATGGGCAGTCTTACCCTCAGAGGTTCAGACCTCTCGAAGACACAGCAGGCTCTTCTTCTGACCGGTGGGGCTGGCAATACCACACTGTAGCTGCTAGGATTTCAGTGAGGGTTCCTCCTCTGGAGACTCTCAGGACTGAGGCTCAATGAGCCTTTCCAGAGGCTGCTAGTATGCTTGCATGTGGGAGTGAAAAGACTTACTAGCAATGAGCCTAATAGCAAAAGCTGTAACACAGAGGTAGAGAGCTTTGTAGCTCGAGCAAAGAGAGAGAGCAAAGAGAAAAGGTCAACTTGTTTACAAGTTGGGGTACTACTTGTAAGTTTCTTGAGGCCAGATTTCACCAATGGGCACTCTTGTAAACAGCCAGCTTTAGCCTATAGAAAGTGTGAAGCTAGAATTATGCCCATACTTGGCAGTAGCATGAGCATCCCATGTGACGGGTGCATGTAGTTGTTCACCCCTTAGAAGGCAGGCGAGGTTGTTTATGACACCTGGCTGATGCCTTGGTCTTTGTTCCTTTCCTCAGGAAAGGAGAGGGATGTGTCCATATATGCTGGGACAAGTTTCCCTTATTCTGGGCATATAGTGCCTTCACCACACACAGCAAAACAGCTCCTCAGTGAGGGGCTTTGGGAGGGTGGTGACTTCCTCCACTGTTCATAGGGTTTGGCCAGGAGAGCTGCTGGCTGGACAAAGTGATGTCCCCACTTGCAGGGCTGTAGCAGTCCGGGATGAGTGTTGCACATGGGCTACCAGAGTTCCCAGAAGGGAGTGGGAAGAGGAAGTTTGAGCAAAACATGTAGGGACATGTCCTAGCAGTATTTGAAGCATAAGTCTGGGCAAAAGCATCCTTCACCACAGACTTCCCTAAAGATTGCAGATTTGAAATTCTGTTATTTTATTTGAAAACACTTTATTCTTGAAAATGTTTATTTACATAAAGTTAACAAATAAAAGCTTTATAGTAAGTTTCCATCTATAATTTGCTTAAGTGTGTACCGATTGTAGTCTGAGAGGTTGTCCCAAAGGGACTGAATATAGGTAAAGTATTTGATGATAAAATCACCAACAGAGTGGTTGCAGAGGCTGAGGTAAAATATTCAGCTGGCCACAAGCTGCTGAAGGCAAACTTTGTTACAGATTCATGGCCAGACATACAAAATAAATTAAAAAAAGTGGAAGATGCCTGGAAAAAAAGCAGGTCATTCTAAGAGAGTTATCCTAAATAAGTATTTAAGGTAGTGCGGGAGGAAGACAGTTACACTGAATAGGGAGTCTTCTGGGGTCAGAACAGAAAAATACTACAGTAGTAGGGGCAAAAGGGGAGGGCTGTACATCCCTCCCTTGAAGGCTGAGTTAAACCAGACAGTGTTAGACCCCATGAACAAAACTGGGAGGGAATAGAGTACTTAGTTGAGGCACTTTAACAGAAGTATGGCTAAGGAGGAGAGGCAGGGAAAAAGAGGAAGGAGCTGGCACTATGGACCTGAAGCATTCTGGTGTCCCAGTTCATCTTCTGGGTCACTGAGGTGTGTTCCTTCTGGGGCTGGTAGTTTCTTTTTCTTGGTTGGGTTGAGCTTCTCAGAACAATGGGAGGTCTCTGGTCTTGCAGTCTGTGATGATGTTTCCATGGTGGTGGCACCTGTGGCAATGGTAGCAATAAGCGGTGTGAGCAATTTGGCAGTATGAGCTTAGAGGCTGACATGGTGGTAGGCCATGCTCAGCATAAGAGCAGAAGTAGCTAGCAGTTTAGCAAAACAGTGTTGCGCTAGCAGCATGTAACCAAAGCAAGGTACTGGTAGCTATAAACACCAAGAGTTATCTGCAAATAATAGGATGAACACCTGTATCAACAACCTCGCGTGTTATTAGTAGTTTGACCAATAATCTATAATATTGCGATGCGTGGTCACTCGTGAGGAACCAATGAAGCTGTGCCAACGATGCTCTCCGAGTCTATATAAGCTGTAGAAGTTCCCTTAATAAATGAACAATATTAGATCATATTGGTCATCCATATTGACTCCATTCTCCGTCGCTGACAGGCACCAGTTAGTGATTGTGTGTTCCAGTGATGTCAAGGTGGGGAAACACAGTCTCTTGCATTCATTTCATGCCTCACTGTTGCTGTCACTGGGATGGGGTCTATGGTAGCATGTACGATGGAGATGGGAAGGGGAAGGAAGAGAGCACAGGTAGGAATGACTCTAGCTAACTCTAACAACATCAACAAATTAACAACATTGACTAACTTTACAAAGCCAGGGATAGATTCTGAGGTTGTGGGGGAGCAGAAGGGGAAGAGGGAGATTGATCAGAAAGGGGAAAGGAAGGGCAGGTGTTTGCAGAGACAACAAACAATTACCACAAGTGCAAATATAGTGATGCCCAACAGAGCTGTGGATACATAGAAAAAGGCAACCATCAGGCTCATATCAAGCCTCATATCAAGATCTTGTGGTCTGCTGCCATGGTCTGCTGGGGTTGAGATTAGCGTACACAGCAGGAAAATCAGTTTCCATGCCTCCTTCAGCTAAGTGTGCATGTGTCCTCTGGGCCTAGAAACTTCTGTTCCAAATAGGCCAAAGGCAACAATGGCTTTATAGATTGGCTGTTGGTTGGTATATTGTGATTCCTACATACCTCATCATGTACAGGTTGTATATATGCAAAGCATGGTTGCATATATTGTGAAATAGCTCTTATTTTTTTTTGTTTTGTTTGTCTTTCCCAGTAGGTCACATGGCCAGGGATAGGAATAGTTGAAACTTGCATCAAAGCTGCCTTCAAAAGATCAGTGTCAAGCCAGACGGGGGTCGAACATCAGCAGGTAGGTGTCCAGGCAACTGGCTGCAGAGAGTGCTGGAGCCTGGCACTGGAAATGGAGGGTAGTGGAGACAACACCTGCATTAGGCGTGAGCACATCGACTATCTGCTTAAGCTAGTGGCTGAACTGAAGGAGGAGGTTTCTCGACTTAGAACTGGTTACCCAAAAAGCAGCGGGAAATGGATCCAGGTTGCTCTTAAGAGACGTAAAGTAAAACCTCCTTGCCGCCCCTCCCCTCCCCTGCTGCCCTTGGAAAACAAGTATTGGGCACTGCAAGTTGAGGATGAGGTGATTCTGATGCCAGAGGACACACCATCTGAGGTGTTGCCTAAGGCAAAACAGCCGAAGGTAAAACAGCCTTCCATCAGCATCGGGACTTGTTCCCTCAAAAAAAAAGAGGAGGGTAATTGTTATTGGTGATTCCCTCATGAGGGGAACAGAGGGCCCCATATGTCGGCCAGATCCTTACCACAGGGAAGTTTGCTGCCTCCCTAGAGCCCAGGTCAGGGATGTTACCAGACAGCTGCCTAGTCTGGTGCAGCCCTCTGATTACTATCCCTTAACAGTTATGCAGTTAGGGAACCATGAAATTCCATAAATGACTTCAAGGCCCTGGGAGAATTGGTTGAGGGGTCAGGGGCACAAATAATTTTTTTCATCAATACCCTTAGTTGCAGGAGGGAAAACCAAAAGGAACAGGTCAGCAGCTGTAATTAACAAGTGGCTCAGGGGCTGGTGCTACCAAAAGAATTTTGGGATTTTTGATCTTGGGAAACTTCCTATGGCACCAGGTCAGCTAGCAACGGATGGTGTACATCTGTCCCAGAGGAGGAAAAAGACCTTACCACATGATAAGGGCCTATCACCCAAAGGGAAGAAGCTTCTAGGAAGGGAGCTGGCAGGTCTCACTGACAGGGCTTTAAACTAGATTTGAAGGGGGCATGTGTTGAAACCAGTTCCCCCAGGCAGGAGTCTGAAACTGAACTGAAACGTAAAGTTGCATTCCACCAATCTACCAAGGAAATTAGTTTAGACTTTATCTATGTATTCAAAACATTCAGCCAGAGTGTTCCAGTAACTGTCCCTTTCTTAAAGGCACGGCCTAAAACGGTCACAATCCACCCCTTCTAAACAATTTCATTGGCTGTTCATACTGTCCATCCAATCTAAAACAATGTCTACAGTTTGTAAGTAAAGTTGATAGTCCATTCCAGCTATCCTCGGGTGTAGATAACTCAGAAGTCCAAGAAAATCAGGAAACAAGAAAATGGAAACCAGTTTGTCTCTTCGCAGAAGAAGCGAAGAAAAGGGAAACAGGGAAACAGGGACTCTCAGCTGACTCAGAGCTCTCAGGGTTCTCAGGGTTCGTGCACCGTGGATTCCTCATGGATTCTTCCTTTGGGCATGATGTACCTGTACAACACTCTGAAATTAAACTCTTTCAGCTAAAGTTAAATTTCTTTGTGGAATACACTGAATTTCACCATTCTCTTGCATTGCCCAATAAGTGTGACCCAGACCTTCAGCTGAAACCACCCTCGGACAGGTTTCTCCTGAGGGAGAAAATACCCAAACAGTTTTACCTAACAGATTCTAACTACAGGAACTCTATCACCTTCTACTTTCTGTAACATATCTGAGTGTGCAAGTCCAGCTCAATTCACTGAACCTCTACTATTTACCAGCCAGGTTGCTTGTGCTAAATGTTTTTCTACCGTGATTGAGAGATGGAGACGAAGCTTGATGCAAGCAAAGTATCTACTTTATTGTACAAAGTATTTTCTTTATATAGGCTAACATAATCAAAAGCAGCTCGAGATTGGTAATTAGATGTGTCCATGCGACAGTTACAGATTCGTGATTGGCTGCCAAGTAAATGCCAGGGAACACACATCCCTTGGCAAGGCTCAGACAGGTGTTAGACAAAAGACAAACGATCACACATCTCTTTATCTAAGTTCAGAGAGAAGACCAAAGACTCTACTGCAATGTTTACCAGCTCTAATTCTCAAGTCGTTGTGCGGCTTCCCTGAGTCATAATGGTCGTTGGTAATTAGCTAAATTCTTTTTCTCTTTACACAGCTGCAGTTTAGTCCCAAGGTTTGTGGCCTACAAGAGCTAAAACATTTCCTTCTATCAGCTGAGCATTGCTTGAGGATCTACTCCCTAAATTCATTCCATCATTTTTCCCAGTTTTTCAAAGACCCATCCGTAATGGCTTTAAGAGTGGTCTTCAACAAACCGTTGTAGCGTTCAATCTTCCCTGCAGCTGGTGCATAGTAGGGAATGTGGAATATCCACTCAATGCCGTGCTCTTTGGCCCAGTTCTTTACAAGGCTGTTTTTGAAGTGAGTTCCTTTGTCTGACTCAATCCTCTCTGGAGTTCTGTGCCTCCACAGGATTTGTCTTTCCAGACCAAGAATGGTGTTGCGTGCAGTTGCATGTGGAACTGGATAAGTTTCCAACCATCCAGTATTTGCCTCTACCATAGTAAGCACTATATTCCTTACCAGAATGAGAACATGGTAGAGTGATGTAGTCAATCTGCCAAGCTTCACCATACTTGTACTTGGACCATCTGTCACCATACCATAAGGGCTTAAGTCGTTTTGCCTGCTTAATAGCAGCACAAATGTCACAGTCATGGATGACTTGTGTGATAGCATCCATGGAAATGTCCATGGATCTGTCACATGCCCACTGGTAGGTTGCATCTCTGCCTTGATGTCCTGATGAATCGTGAGCCCACCGAGCTAAGAATATCTCACCTCAGTGTTTCCAGTCAAGATCAAGATCAGAGTCCACGTCTACTTGAGAAACTCTTTCAGCTAAATCTGTCTGATGGTTGTGTTGCTATTCCTCAGTAGATTTGCTCTTAGGCATGCGACCATCAATGTGTCTCACCTTCACTGGAATTCTTTTGATTCGATCAGCAATGTCCTGCCACAGGTCAGGTGCCCAAATAGGCTTTCCTTTTCTCAGCAACCATTCTTTTTCCAGTTCTTTAGCCAACCCCACAGAGCATTGGCTACCATCCATGAGTCGGTGTAGAGATAAAGCTTTGGCCATCTCTCACGTTCAGCTATGTCGAGAGCTAGCTGGAGAGCTTTTACCTCTGCAAACTGACTGGATTCTTCTTCTCCATCCTCTGCTTCTGCAACTCGGCGTGTTGGACTCCACACTGCAACTTCCACCTTCGCTTCTTTCTGACAAGATGACAGGAACCGTCTGTGAACAAAGCATATTTCTTTTCATCATCAGAAAGGTCATTGTAAGGAGAAGCTTCCTCAGCACAAGTTACTCTCTCCTCTGGAGGTTTAGTACAGTTGGTACTTTCAGGCCAACTTGAGATCACCTCCGCTACACCAGGTCTTTCAAGATTTCTCATTCGAGCTCTCTGTGTTATCAGAGCCATCCACTTAGACCATGTGGAGTCTGTTGCATGATGTGGTGTAGAACCTTTGCCTTTGAACATCCAATTCAAGACTGGTAATCTGGGAGCTGGGAGAGTCCCTGATTCAGTTCCAATGACTTCAGAAGCTGCTTTTACTCCTTCATAGGCAGCTAGAATCTCTTTCTCTGTTGGAGTATAATTAGCCTCTGAACCTCTGTAACCTCGACTCCAGAAACCAAGAGGTCGTCCACGTGTCTCACCTGGAGCTCTTTGCCACAAGCACCAGGTTGGACCATTGTCACTTGCAGCCGTGTACAAAATGTTCTTAATGTCTGGACCATCTCGGACAGGTCCCAGACCCATTGCTTGCACTACCTCTTGCTTTATCTGGTCAAAGGCTGCTTGTTGTTCAGGTCCCCAGTGGAAACTGTTTCTCTTTCAAGTCACATCATACAGAGGTTTCACAATCTGACTGTATCCAGGGATGTGCAGTCTCCAAAATCCCACTATCCCCAAGAAACGTAGAGTTTCTTGCTTGTTCATGGGATTTGCCATGGTAGAGACTCTATTTACCACATCCACTGGAATGTGTCGGCGTCCATCCTGCCACCACACTCCCAGAAACTGGATCTCTCTGGTAGGTCCTTTCACCTTGTCTCGCTTGATGGCGAAACCTGCATTCAGAAGAATGTCAATGATTTTGTTACCTTTCTCGAAGACTTCCTCAGCAGTTTTACCCCAGATGATGATATCATCGATGAATTAGATGTGTTCTAGAGCACCACCTTTCTCCAGAGCATCGTGGATCACTGCATGACAGATGCTGGAGCTGTGGATCCAGCCCATTGGCAATCTGTTGAAAGTGTACTGGACTCCTCTCCAGGTGAAAGCAAACTGAGGCCTGCATTCCTCTGCTATGGGAATAGAGAAGAAGGCATTAGCAATGTCTATGGTAGCATACCATTTGGCCTCTTTGGATTCCAGCTCATACTAGAGTTGCATCATGTCTGGTAGTGCTGCACTCAGAGGTGGAGTTACTTCATTCAGGGCTCGGTAGTCGACTGTCAGACGCCAGTCTCCATTCTGCTTTCGCACAGGCCACACTGGACTGTTGAAAGGTGAATGAGTTTTGCTGATGACTTTCTGACTCTTCAACTGACGAATCAGATTCTGGATGGGCAACAGAGAGTCACACTTGGTACTGTACTGTCTGTGATGCACAGTCTGAGAAGCAACTGGCAATTTAATGTCCTGAATCTTGTGTTGTCCCACAACTGCAGATTCATCAGAAAGCTCAGGTCTAACAGACAGCTTCAGTTTTTGTTCATCAACTTCTACAGGTGCTACTCCAAAAGCCCATTTGTAACCTCTAGGGTCTTTGAAACGCCCTTCTCTCAGAAAATCAATTCCCAAAATACAAGGTGCGTCAGGTCCGGTCACAACTGTATGCTTCCTCCACTGTTTACCAGTTAAACTTATATCAACCTCCACCACAGTTAACTCTTGAGATCCACCAGTGACTCCCAGAATAGTTATAGCCTCTGATCCCTGATAATTTGATGGCATTATGGTGCACTGAGCCCCTGTGTCAACCAAAGCCCTGTACTTCTGAAATTGCAAAGTGCCAGGCCACTGGATGTACACATCCCCATAGATTCTGTTATATCTGTTATCCCCCTCCTCCCCCTGGCGGGAGGCAGAGCACCCCTAGTTATGGGGAGCATGCCCACATGTGCAATGAGCACATGGTGCAGTGTTAGAACTGGAGCCACTGTTGGAGCTATTAGAGTTGTCTTGGGAAACTGTGGAAGTAACAGCTACCCTTCTGGTATTGCTACCTCGGGTTCTGCCACTTTGCAGTTCCCTCAGTCTCCTGAAAAGATTAGCAGTTGGTTGACCATCCCATCTGTTCATGTTCTCACCAAACTGATCACGCAGAGTTATCCAGATACTCCCCCATGATTGCCTTGGTGGTCTGTTTTGGTTTGATCTGTTTTGGTTTGATCTGTTTTGGAATGACCTCCTTGGAGGACATCTATTCCTCACAGAGGAAACCTGTATCCATCTGGAGGAAGAATTGGAATTATTTTCTTGTGTCAGTTGGGGGATGGTATTTTTAAATTCATCCTTCAGCTCTTTCATGCAATTCTCAATTTTTCCAGAGAGAGTTTCAATGGCTGAAACCAGAGAAACACGTGTCAGGCTATCCTCCAATTGTCTCATTTGATCAGTGAAATGGCCAACTGTAGGAGGAGCTGTGCCATAATTTCTTGCAACAGTTCTTCTTGGCAGAATATTTTCATAATTAGGAGGAGCAAGTTTGATGAGCTTTTTAGCAAGACCAGTTCCTACAGGAATTTCATCAGGATTCAGAGTTTCATGGCCACCATAGAGTATCTCTCTAACAGCAAATTCTCTCAGACGCTTAATTCCCTCATCTATGGTAGTCCAGGGTTTAGCATTCCATGGAAGATCATCTCGGGAAGGATATCTCATGAGAGTTGCCATTAAAAGGCATATCCACAGAGTAACCTTACCAAGAGTCCTGCCTAGATGTCTATCTATTCCATTATCCTTTGAGAGAGTTCCTAGTTGAGCTGCTGACTTGTCTCCCACTATTTGAGCTGGAGCACCTGTATCGTAACATCTACCAAGCCAAGCTAGGATTGGCTCCTTATCTGCTCTGATGTAATCCTTGCGCATGTTTCGAAGCTCTTCCCTTGGTGAAGAACAGTTCTGAATATCATCTGTCTCCTCCTCTGCCTCCTCCTCCTGAACTTGTTGTCCCAATAATCCTACTGTCACTCTCCTAAGGATCTCTTTAAGCTCAGATGCACCACCACTAGTTGCTGTCCTAGCAACAATTTGCCCTGTATCTCCAACCAGTGATGATCTCAGTAACTCAGCTATATCTTTAAAAGAAACCTTTTCCTCCTTCTCAGCAGGCTCTCTTTCAGCAGAAGTTCCCTCACCAGCATTAGCATCCTGCTGCTCTCCCCCATCAGCCCCTGGATCAGCTTTGCTCTTTCCACTTCTCGTTTTTAAAATAGCTACTTGCTTAATGGGAGCTGTGTTTGAATTTACAGCTGCCTTAACAGAAGCTGACAGGTTTTGAGACGGATCAGCTGCTGTGGAGGACACTTCCGGTGCTGCTGAAGAAGAAGAAGGAAATGGCTTTGCCTCTCTAATGGCTGCTGAGGAGATGGGAGCCGCCATGCTAGGCGCTGCCGCTGCCACTGCAGCTGGCTGATTGCCAGAACTACCAACAGCACCGTTCAGAACAGCCTTTCCGATGGACTTTTTAGTTCTGTCTTTAACTGATACAAATTCTCCATTCTCCTCATCACTAGATATCTCTGGGGTAGAGTTAGATCCATGCTTTCTCCTTTTTGATCTACGCTTAATTACAATACAGGCCTTAGATACCTTCCTCTCCCGTATCAGAGCTACTAACAAGCACACATTAATTATCACCAACATCAGGACTGCACACATAAAATAAATCACCTTTGGATCCCAGCCATCACTTAAAAGTACTCTTTCACCTACTGGAATCTTAAACTCCTTTATATCTATGGGAAGAGTGCTCACCGTTACATTTCCGTATCTATTAAGCCAAAAGAATCCCAGGCACCGGTCATAGAGAAGCTGAATCTTATACTTAAACCATAAATATAATTTATACATTAAGTATCTGCCTAAGCAATTGTGAATTTATCTTAGGAAGTACTTGTAGATCAGTACAGAACAAATTGAAAAGATGATACGCTCTAAAATCCAAAACACTTTCATGTTTGCAACTCCGACTCGAGCAGACAATAAATCAAGCAAATTTTGCCCTGCTTCCGGACAGTAATTATCCACAAGCCACACACTGGGCGCCAATGAAAATATGTGGTGGTGAGAGAAAATTCTCCCCCCACACACAAAGAAACCACAGCTAACTCAGTCAGAGAAGCAAATGAGTATAAGCTGTATTTACAAGCAGGGATGAAATGCAATGAATATGTACACAATACACAGTATTTACAATATATACAGAAATATACAGCAATGAATGTAATACAGAAGACCTTTCCTCTCCTCCAGCCAGGAGGATTCCCCCTGGCTATACTCCCCTCTCCCTCCCTACCTCCCTTTTTTCCCAAAAAGGGTTAGAGAGAGAGAAAAAGGTAATTACGAAGGAAATTCTGTTAGCTCAAAGTGTGTGCAAGAATTAGTTTTCTTATCTGGTTAGCTTTGTTAATTCAAGGTCGACTCTGTCCGGCAGCTGTTGCTTCAGAGAGAGACAGAAACAAACAGGCCGACAGGAACAGACAGAAAAGACTGAGACTGAGATTCAAACTGAAATGAAACGTAAAGTTGCATTCTACCAATCTACCAGTGAAATTAGTTTAGAATATCTTGTTTTCATTATTATTCCAAAACATTCAGCCAGAGTGTTCCAGCAACTGTCCCTTTCTTAAAGGCACAGCCTAAAATGGTCACATATAGGCAGCTAGAGGCTGTCTCAAGATCGCCAGACCTTGTTCTCATGAGCAGTTTCAACCTGACTGATATCTGCTGGGAACTCAACACAGCAGAGAGGAGGTAGCCTAGGAGGTTCTTAGAGTGTGTGGAGGATAGTTTCTTATCCCAGGTGCTACATGAGCCTACCAGGGGTAAGGCTTTTCTTGACCTCCTTTTCACAGATAGGGAAGGGTTGGTGGGAGATGTGGTGGTTGGAGGCTGTCTGGGGTCCAGTGACCATGAAATAATTGAATTTTCAATATGCAGTCAAGCAAAGAGGGGCAGCAACAAAACCTCCACTCTGGAATTCCGGAGGGGGACTCAGGTTACTCAATGAACTAACTCAGAAGGTTCCCTGGGCAACAGCTCTTAAAAACAAAGGGGTCCAGGAGGGCTGGACCTGCATCAAGAAAGAACTCTTGAAGGTGTAGGAATAGAATGAGCTAATATACTGGAAGATGAGGTGTCAGGGCGGATGGCCAGCCTGGATGGACAATGAACTTCTAAAGAAATTAAGGGAAAAAAAGAAGGTGTATCATCTTTGGAAGAAAGGTGAGGTAAACCATAGAATATTTAAAGATGTTGTTAGGTGATGTAGGAAAAAAAAATCAGAGAGGTAAAAGCCCATTTAGAGCTTAGACTGGCCTCAGCAGTGAAGGACAACAAAAAATCCTTCTATAAATATATTAAAGGCAAGAGGAGGGGCAAGGACAACCTCCACTCCATGGTGAACACGGAGGGGAACATAGTAACAAAAGATAAGGAAAAGGCAGAGGTACATAACACCTCCTTTACCTCAAATTTTAATAGCAGGATAGGTTGTCTTCCAGACAACTGGCCTCCAGAGCTGGCAGATAGAGTCAGGGAGCAGTATAGTTTCCCTGTAATCCAGGAGGAAGCAGTTAGAGACCTCCTTAGCTGCTTGGATGGGACTGGATGGGATGCATCCTAGGGTGCTGAGAGAGCTGGCAGATGAGCTGGCCAAGCTGCTCTCCATCATTTTTCAGCAGTCCTGGCTCACCAGAGAGATCTGAGATGACTGGAGGCAGGACAACATGATGCCCATCCACAGGAAGGTCTGGTTGAAAGAGCCAGGGAATTATAGGCCGGTCAGCCTGACCTCAGTGCCAGGCAAGATTATGGAAGACGTCTTCTTGAGTGCAATCACACAGCACATACAGGATGGCCAAGGGATCAGGCCCAGCCAGCATGGATTTAGGAAGGGCAGGTCCTGCCTGACCAACCTGAACTCCTTCTATGATCAGGTGACCCACCTGATCAATGTGCGGAAGGCTGTGGATGTGGTCTACCTGGGCTTTAGTGAGGCCTTTGACACTGTCCCCCATAGCAAACTCCTCGTCAGGCTGTCAGCCCGTGGCTTGGACAGAAGCACTCAGCACTGGGTTAGAAACTGGCTGGAGGGCCAAGCCCAGAGAGTGGTGGTGAATGGTGCTGCATCCATCTGGCAGCCAGTCACTAGTGGTGTCCCCCAAGGATCAGTGCTGGGCCCAATACTCTTTAATGTCTTTATCGATGATCTGGATGAGGGGATTGAGTCCATCATCAGTAAATTTGCAGACGACACCAAGCTGGGGGCAGGAGTTGGTCTGTTAGAGGGTAGAAGGTCTCTGCAGAGGGACCTTGCCAGGCTGGACAGATGGGCAGAGTTCAATGGCATGAGATTTAACACATCCAAGTGTCAGGTTCTACACATTAGCCACAACAACCCCACAAAGTGCTACAGGCTGGTCTCAGAGTAGCTGAAGAGCAGCCAGGCAGAGAGGGACCTGGGGGTGCTGGTTGATAGTAGTCTGAACATGAGCCAGCAGTGTGCCCAGGTGGCCAAGAAGGCCAATGACATCCTGGCCTGTATCAGGAACCGTGTGGCCATCAGGAGCAGGGAGGTCATTCTGCTCCTGTGCACTGCACTGGTTAGGCCACACCTTGAGTACTGTGTCCAGTTCTGAGCCCCTCAGTTTAGGAAGGATGTTGTCTTGCTGGAATGTGTCCAGAGGCGGGCAACAAAGTTGGTGAGGGGTTTGGAACACAAGCCCTATGAGGAGAGGCTGGGGGAGCTGGGGTTGGTTAGCCTGGAGAAGAGGAGTCTCAGGGGAGACCTTGCTGCTCTCTACAACTACCTGAAAGGACGTTGTAGCCAGGTGGGGATTGGTCCTATGAAGTGTATTTGAGTATTGCTCTCTTAAGTGGGGATACCCCTCAAGATTACACCTTGAGGCTGAATTATCATCAATATGGTTCAGTAACATCAATGTTTAAACAAGCAATTATCAAGTTAGCTTTGAAAATTGATATCTGTGAAGCATACTAATATTTGATATAGGACACTTTTCTTTATCAATTAATATCATTTTAGTCTAATGTCACCCTTAATTGTTGCAATAAAAATTTACTTTGCATGTATTCAGATAGTTGGCTATTCTGTTAACTTGTAGGCAGGACCTTTTGCTTTGCTTTCCAATATATACAAAGCCAGAAAAATTATAATTATATTTTACATGCAAAAAGCTGCAGAGAACATTACACAGACAATTACTAGAAAGGGAGAAATTTTGCCCTAAGCTGTTGTGACAATTCGGTTAGAAGCAAAAGTAATGGCTGTAGACTGGCACATGAGAAGCTTGCATTAAACATATGGGCCCTTACCTGCCAGGCAGGTTGCAGAAAAGTTGGCAAACCTCACCAAGAGCTGTCTTCTATTGCATGCTCTTGTCATAGAATCATAGAATCATAGAATCATAGTATCATAGAATCATAGAATCATAGAATCATAGAATCAGTCAGGGTTGGAAGGGACCACAAGGATCATCGAGTTCCAACCCCCTGCCATGGGCAGGGACACCCTACACTAGATCAGGCTGGCCAGAGCCTCATCCAGCCTGGTCTTAAACACCTCCAGGGACGGGGCCTCAACCACCTCCCTGGATAACCCATTCCAGGGCTTCACCACTCTCATGGGGAAGAACTTCCATCTCACATCTAGCCGGAATCTCCCCATCTCCAGCTTCATTCCGTTCCCCCTAGTCCTATCACTACCTGAGATCCTGAGAAGTCCCTCCCCAGCCTTCCTGTAGGCCCCCTTCAGATACTGGAAGGCCACAAGTAGGTCACCTCGGAGCCTTCTCTTCTCCAGACTGAACAGCCCCAACTCCTTCAGTCTGTCCTCATAGGAGAGGTGCTCCAGCCCTCTGATCATCCTCGTGGCCCTTCTCTGGACACGCTCCAGCACGTCCACATCCCTCCTGCAATAGGGACTCCACAACTGGATGCAGTACTCCAGGTGGGGTCTCACCAGAGCTGAGTAGAGGGGAAGAAACACCTCCCTTGACCTGCTGGTCACACTTCTCCTGATGCACCTCAGGATCTGATTGGCTTTCCAGGCTGCAAGTGCACACTGAGAACTCCTGTTGAGCTTCTCGTCCACCAGCACCCCAAGTCTCTCTCCTCAGGACTGCTCTCCAGCCAGTCCCTGCCCAGCCTGGATTTGTGCCTGAGATTGCCTCGACCCAGATGCAGGACCCTGCCCTTGGTCTTGTTGAAGCTCATGAGCTTGGCTTGTGCCCACCTCTCCAGCCTGTCAAGGCCCCTCTGGATGGCATCCCTTCCCTCCAGCATGTGCACTGCACCACACAGCTTGGTGTCATCAGCAAACTTGCTGTGGGTGCACTTGATGCCACTGTCCATGTCACCCACAAAGATGTTGAACAAGATGTTGTCATACTTTGGCTCTACCCAGGTGTCCCCTAATCATCAGAATGAGGATGGCATTGAGGACATGGGGTTCTCCAGAGCTTTGTGTGTTTCTTGCTAGTGAATTTTCTGGCCAGAGATGAAGGCTATGAAAAGAGAGAGATGAAACCAGAATGCTAAGGTAGTAAATAGAAGAAAAGCTAATCCTGAGCTTGATATGAAAGTTAAAGGTAAAATGATCTAACTCGTGTTTATTTTTAACTGTGTTTTACATAATGTTTCCAACTTCAAGTGCTTTAGTAGAGCAGCACTATTAGCTGCAATATGGACTTTTAGCAAAATATTTGGATGCTATTCAGGCCTGCTACATGCATGGTTTCTTTTTTTTTTTTTTTTCTTTCCCCCGCATTGTAAAGAAGCCACTGAGAACCTCAGCCTTCTCCATATCACTAGTCACCAGTTCACCTGTTTCTTTTCTGGGGTGGCCCCACACCTTCCCTAGTCTTCTTTTTACCTTTAATATACCTATAGAAATTTTTGCCCTTGATCTTCTTTTTCTAACCAGGTCTCTTTGCTGCTTAGGCCACTTCCTTATATAACCCCCATTCTAGCTGTCCTTTCTTCCACTGGTAGAGTTGATTTTGCTTTGGTGTCGGTTTTTTGTTTGTGGGGTGGGGGTTTTTTGGATGGTTGGTTTTTTTCCCATATCAGTCCATCCAGGAGCTCCTTGCTCATCCAGGCAGGTCTAGCATTCTTGCCTGCCTTCCTCTTTGGTGATATACTTTGCCTCTGGACATGGAGAAGGTGATCCTTGAATATTGATCAGCTTTCCTGGGCCCATCTTCCCTCTAGGGCATTGTTTCACAGTACTTGGGCCAGCAGATCCCTGAAGCAATCAAAGTCTGCATGCCTAAAGTATAGGGTCATAAGTTGGAATACATCTGCCAAGTTGTTCTGAGAATCTTAAATTCTATCACTTCATTGTCCTTTAAAGCAATACAGATTTTAAATTAAACCACATTTTAAAATAGTAAACATAAAAGTAGTGTGAGTTGAATCCTGTCACATATTTGGATCACTCAGAATTCTTAACTTTGTTATTTTGTTCACAGTGCATTTTCATTGTGGAAATTGGCTGAGTATCATGCTTAGATTGAAAACCAAATATACTTAACGATGATATCAAAAACATTGTTTAGTGCACCGCACTTTTGTCTTCTTTTAACTATAAGGGATAGCAAAGCAAAATTCCTTTCTACAGAAAGTTGGGAGTTTGCTGACATAGCTAGCTTCATATTTTTATGACAAATATTTTAAAAAAGCATTTTATAGAGAGCAAAATAATTATGATTCTACCCAAAACTAGAATAAAAAAAGAAGATAGTGTTTAAAACGCCTCAAACCAGACTGACACAAATTCATGCTTGCCTGAGAGATCAGAGCAATTTGAAGCCTCTGTTGTAATATTGTCTGTCTTATTGCCGATGTAGCACTTTAATAAAACATGAAATGGCATTAGATAGAATCATCTCTCATAATAGCTTCCTATCATACTGTAACACACCTTCCTGTTTATTACTGACTAATCAGTAACTGAACCATGCACTTCACTTTTATGGTGCTTCCCTGCTGGGTCTATTGCCCACTTAGGAGTGTAAAATCATGTTATGTTTTTTATTTCTTTTAGCTATCTTATCTTCCTTTTCTCTGGCAGACTGTTTTGTACAGTATCATAGCAACATCAGATTAAGCCTCTGTAGAGCAAACTCTTATTCTTCTTTCAGCATCACTTCATCACATGATGAAAGCTGCCTTGTAGAAGTTCTTATTCCTCTTTATAGTGTTTTTTTATATACTGTACAAATCATTTGACTACCCAAAAGTGTTTGAAAGAAGGCATTAAGCTTGCCACAGAGTGAGGCAAATTCTGTACTTCAGGAGTGTCTATGTGGTGCCAGTCTTTCTGAGGCAAGTTCATGGCCTGGGGCCTGACCTTGCCTAAGACTTCTAGCTTCCTGTCTGCATAAAAGAAATAAAAAACAAATTTCAACTAAGCTATGAATGTTATAAGCTACTTCAAGTTTCTGAAATAGCATACTTGACAATATTGTGATTAAAAATTACATTTCTGCATTTATAAAAACAGAACAATAACTTAATTTGCTGTCAGTGTTGTGTGTACCATTCATATCTAATTTCATGATCCTGTGGATCATTTCCACAACTGTAAAATATTCCTTTCCATGATGATTAAAAGTTCTCTGAGAACTAAGCTATCTTACCAGATCTTCATAACCAAAATATAAAAAGAGACTTTTGGCTCAGAATGGCTGAAGCTTCAGCAAGGCTTTGAATCACTGTAGCTAAAGATTTCTTTGTTTATTTTGGGATTTGTTTTCCCTCTGTAGTAGGTTGGAATATCTCAATTACATTAACTAGGCATAACCAGATCAATTGGAAGCAAATGGAATCTGTATTTACAAAGCAAAAACTACACTACAATGGAATGCAATGAATATGTACAAAATATACAGTATTTATAATAATATACAGGTATTTGCAATGAGAAAACAGCACGGAAAGGATCCTGGTCAAAACAGCCGAGGAAATCTGCCCCACTGCCCCCAGAACCCCTTTTTTTTTTCTTCCTCCTATAATAGAAGAAAGAAAAGAAGACATTAGAAGGAATGTTAGTCTTATCTGCAAGGTCAGCTAGCAGTGATTAAATCCTCCCCAGCTGAGGAGAACAGCCAAACAGCTAGAGAAGGAGGAATGAAGCTGTGTGAGACTGTTATGGTAAATCTGCATCCATCCCACATTCTAGCCAATGAAATTAGTTTAGAATAATCTTTTGGTTTCCTTTTTACACCCAACTGTGTATTGTCTATATTTCTCCACTTTTCTGCTCAAAATCTGCAGCTAACTTTAAAAAGCATAGCCTGAAATAGCCACACTCCTAACATTAACTTTTAGTCAGACCAACTCAGGCAGAAGCAAATGAAGCTGTATTTACAAGGAAAAACTACACTCTACTACAATGGAATGCAATGAATATGTACAAAATACAAATTAGCAAACAACACTCCCCACCTCCAGTTCAAAAGACCTGGGAAGTCGTTCCACTGCCTCCCCCTCTCCCCCGCCAGCCTCCCTGTCCCAAGAGAGCAAGAGAAGAGAGAGAAAGCAGTGGGTTAGACTTATCCAAGGCCAGCCAGAGGCACATTATCTCTTCCCCGAGCAAAGCAAAACAGCCAAGATCAGAAGAGAAGAGAAAAGGAATGGAAAAAAAATGTTATGGTACAGCACCTCTTATCCCAGACATTTATGCAACGAATTTGTCTAGAATAATATTCTGTTTTCTTGTTTATATCAAATAGTGATTTATTTATATTTTTCTACTTTTGTGCTTGAGTCTGCAGCTAAATTTTAAAGGCATAGCCTAAAACCACCACAAATACCTATGCAGTCTTGATATGATTATACATGTTCCAGAGATCTTTGATTTCAGTGAAAAAATGGAAAAAGTTGTTTAATGAGGAATTAATCTAATTTGGAAAGTATATGAAGTCAAATAAACTTTGTGAAAGAATATACTGTAGAAACACAAATCATCACAGAATGGTTTAGGTTTGAACACCACGATTCAGTCTCCCTGGAGTCTTCTATAAATTATGTAACTGATAAATTTTTCTTCATTAAGCATATCCTTCCCTTACAGGTACACAAATTGATACTACAGTGATAGCTCCTGAGAAAGTTCACACACACACACACACAAAAATACCACAGCTAACTCAGTCGGAGAAGCAGATGTAATAAGCTGTATTTAAAAGCAAAAATGGAATGCAATGAATATGCACAAAAATATACAATATTTACAATATATACAGAAAGATGAAGAACTGCCCATCGTAAGTGAAGATCAGGTTCGTGATCACCTGAAGAACCTGAAAGTGTTCAAATCCATGGGACCCGACGGGATACACCCACGGGTGCTGAGAGAACTGGCAGATGAGGTTGCCAAACCCCTCTCTATTCTATTCCAAAAGTCATGGCAGGCTGGGGAAGTCCCCACAGAGTGGAAAAGGGGAAACATTGCTCCCATTTTCAAAAAGGGCAAGAAGGAGGAACTGGGGAACTACAGGCCAGTCAGTCTCACCTCTGTGCCCAGAAAGATCATGGAGCAGATCCTCCTGCAGGCACTACTGACTCAGAAGAATAGTGAAGAGGTGATTTGGAACAGTCAGCATGGCTTTGCCAAAGGCAAATCCTGCCTGACAAACCTGGTGGCCTTCTATGAACAGGTGACAGCATTAATAGATAAGGGGCGAGCAACTGATGTCGTTTACCTGGACTTGAGCAAAGCCTTCGACGCTGTCCCGCACCACATCCTGGTCTCCAAGATGGTGACACATGGGTTTGATGGATGGACCATGCAGTGGGTTGAGACAGCCACCCTCCCCACCACAGGCAAAATGATGACTCTGACAAACAGATTGCAAAAGTGATGGAAAAGTTTAAATAGAAAAAGGTGAAGGTGCACAAAGAAACCAGAAACAGTGATAGAAGAAACGACGTCTCCCCCAGTTACCGGGTGCTGGCGAGGGAAGAAAGAGAGAGAGGCAAGATCTTATAGCGGTGCAGGGGATTGTGGTAGGAGATACACTGTTTTCCTGTGTCTACCCACTGGGCTGGACTTCTGGACACAGGAAATACGCCATGCAGCATAAGGGCACCCAGCCCAAACCACCACACGCCACCCCTTATCTCATACCACAACCCCTGCACCCAAACACATCATCAAATTAGAAATCCCTGATGACGCGTCCGGCAAGGTCCATATCTTCTTCTGGGCGTCCACCCAAACAGTCTCTCTTAGGCTCAAGCATCAGTCCAGTCCAGTTCTTCCTCTCTCATCCAGTGGAACCTCCCAGCAATGCAGAGTTCACTCCTCTGCAGTGCAGGTTCTCCATGGATCTGTTGGACATCCTGGCCACCTGGAAAAGCCTCACAACCTCTCAGCCAAGCTCTTCTTCTCACTCACATTTAACTCAGCGGCATAACCTCCACCCCTGGGGCAAGCCAGTTGGAACAATCCGGCTCCACGACTGCTTTTTTTGATCCCCAGGGTGCCGCAAACCAACCGCCTCCGACCGCGGTCCAGGCTACCCAAACGCCTATCAGGGTACTTTGCCCCCCCCGCACCGGGCGTTCACGTACCGAGGCGTAGCAATATCCGGCTGTACACCCCCCCGGAAGAGAGAGGGGCTGCACTACAGCCCAACTGAGAGGAAGGGAGGTGGAGCCAGGTGCTCGGCGCCATTTTTCGGTACTGTCCGAAAAGATCGGGAGATTAGAGCCAGGCCCACTGCAGCCCGAGCGCTTGGGCGGCATCCGCTACCGCGGCCACTCAGCATACAGCTGGGCCCGGCCGCCTCTACCGCCGCGGTACAGGATCAAAATCACCTCCACCCCTCGGGCACTCAAACAGCTTCCCCAGTGAAAGCCACAAGCGTGTTCTCAGAGCCTTTGAAAACGGCTTTCCAGCTGGGGTCCCCATTTGCCCCTCTTGGGTTTCGGGAGCTAACTCGCTTGCCCGCCTGCTGCGGCTGGCTCCATCCTTGCAGCGAGACGGACTTCATTTGACCTGCTCGCCGCTGCCCCTCCCCCACTTCACCCCCGCCCCTTCTACCGCCCACAGAGAGGAAAGGGTGGGGGAGGGGTAGGTCCCGCATTCTTAAGCGGTAACCCCCAACGCACCAGGTGTCCCCCTGCAATCCACAAGAACTCACACGATCGCCCCAGCAACAAAGCTTGAGCCCCCACCTTCCCAAACCGAAACCCGACGCCCAGAACTAAATTTAAACTATCCACCTTTTGCAATCTGATCTGCAGTTCGCCACACCAACCAGCCCCACGTCGGCATGCCAAAAGTGTAGTGGGTTGAGGCAGCCCCCTCCCCACCACAGGCAAAACGACGACTCTGACAAACGGATTGCAAAAGTGATGGAAAAGTTTAAATAGAAAACAGTGAAGGTGCACAAAGAAACCAGAAACAGTGACAGAAGAAACCCCAAAACATGGATGAACCCCATCCCCACCTGAGGGTGGGCCCAAGACCCCCAGGGCTCGTTCTTCCCTCCCCACTGCTAGGCTAGTCTCAGCTGGCCATACCTGAGACTGCCAATCCCCCTGGCCTTGGGCCTAGCCAGGCCCAAGGCCGGGAGACGTCTCCCCCAGTTACCGGGCGCCGGCGAGGGAAGAAAGAGAAAGAGGCGGACCCCACGCAAGATCTTATAGCGGTGCAGGGGATTGTGGTAGAAGATACACGGTTTTCCTGTGTCCACCCACTGGGCTGGACTTCTGGACACAGGAAGTGTGCCATGTAGCATAAGGGCACCCAGCCCAAACCACCACAGACTACTAGATGGATAAAGAACTGGCTTGATGGCTGCACCCAAGGAGTGGCTGTCAATGGGTCCATGTCCCAGTGGAGGCCAGTGACAAGCAGAGTCGCTCAGGGATCAGTCCTGGGACCTATCTTGTTCAACATCTTTGTGGGTGACATGGACAGTGGCACATTGAGTGCACCCTCAGCAAGTTTGCTGATGACACCAAGCTGTGTGGTGCAGTGGACACGATGGAGGGAAGGGATGCCATCCAGAGGGGCCTTGACAGGCTGGAGAGGTGGGCACAAGTCAACCTCATGAGCTTCAACAAGACCAAGTGCAGGGTCCTGCATCTGGGTCGAGGCAATCTCAGGCACAAATCCAGGCTGGGCAGGGACTGGCTGGAGAGCAGTCCTGAGGAGAGAGACTTGTGGGTGCTGGTGGACGAGAAGCTCAACAGGAGTTCTCAGTGTGCACTTGCAGCCCGGAAAGCCAATCAGATCCTGAGGTGCATCAGGAGAAGTGTGACCAGCAGGTCAAGGGAGGTGCTTCTCCCCCTCTACTCAGCTCTGGTGAGACCCCACTTGGAGTACTGCATCCAGTTGTGGAGTCCCTATTGCAGGAGGGATGTGGACGTGCTGGAGCGTGTCCAGAGAAGGGCCACGAGGATGATCAGAGGGCTGGAGCACCTCTCCTATGAGGACAGACTGAAGGAGTTGGGGCTGTTCAGTCTGGAGAAGAGAAGGCTCCGAGGTGACCTCATTGTGGCCTTCCAGTATCTGAAGGGGGCCTACAGGAAGGCTGGGGAGGGACTTCTCAGGATCTCAGGTAGTGATAGGACTAGGGGGAACGGAATGAAGCTGGAGATAGGGAGATTCAGGCTAGATGTGAGATGGAAGTTCTTCAACATGAGAGTGGTGAAGCCCTGGAATGGGTTATCCAGGGAGGTGGTTGAGGCCCCGTCCCTGGAGGTGTTTAAGACCAGGCTGAATGAGGCTCTGGCCAGCTAGATCTAATGTGGGGTGTCCCTGCCCATGGCAGGGGGGTTGGAACTCGATGATCCTTGTGGTCCCTTCCAACCCTGACTGATTCTATGATTCTATGAAATATACAGCAATGTATGTAATACAGGAGACCTACAGACAGGAGGGTTCCCCCTCCTGTCCCCCCCCTCCCTACCCCCTTTTTTTCCCAAAAAGGGTTAGAGAGAGAGAGAGAAAGGCAATTAAGGAGAAAATGCTGTTAGCTCAAAGCACATGCAAGCATTAGTTTTCTTATCTGGTTAGCTCTGTTAATTCAAGGTCGCTCTGTTCAGCAGCTGTTGCTTCAGTGACAGAGAAGCCGACAGACCCACAGGACAGAGAAGAACAGACTGAACACAAACAGACTGAACCCAAAACTTAAAGTTGCATTCTACCAATCTACCAATGAAATTAGTTTAGAATATCATGTTTTCATTCAAATATCAAATCATTCAGCCAGAGTCTTCCAGCAACTGTCCATTTCTTAAAGGTACAGCCTAAACGGGTCACAGCTCCTCACTTCTGATGGCCTCTCAGGCCCAGTAAGGCAAAAAAACAGCAAAATTTTTCTTTCTCCCAGAATGTTAATATACCACATTTGAGCAGGTCACAAGTAAACACAGTGGGAGACATTTCACACAAGCCCCAAATATCTGATCAGAATACCCCACCACATCTTGTCAATTACCTACATTTCTTGAGTTGCTGATGATAAATACCACTTACTCTCTGAGAACAGGGTAGTGTGATGTCCAGCTGTTATGATGGTAGCTCTCTGAGAATCGTAGAATTGTCAGGGTTGGAAGGGACCTCAAGGATCATTGTTTTCAATCCCCCATGCCACTGCTAGGGACACTTTCCACTGGATCAGGTTGCCCAGAGCCACATCCAGCCTGGACTTAAAAACTTCAAGGGATGGGGCTTCCACCACCTCTTAGGCAACTTGTTTTAGTGTCTCACCACTCTTACGGTGAAGAACTTCTTCCTAATGTCATATCTGAATCTAACCTCCTATAGCTTGGATCTATTCCCCCGATTCCTCTCACTGTGCAATACCCTCAGAAGTCCCTCACCAGCTTTCTTGTAGCCCCTTTAGCTATTGGAAGGCCAGAATAAGACCTCCTTGGAGCCTTCTCTTCTCTTCTCTTCTCTTCTCTTCTCTTCTCTTCTCTTCTCTTCTCTTCTCTTCTCTTCTCTTCTCTTCTCTTCTCTCTCTTCTCTTCTCTTCTCTTCTCTTCTCTTCTCTTCTCTTCTCTTCTCTTCTCTTCTCTTCTCTTCTCTTCTCTTCTCTTCTCTTCTCTTTCTTCTCTTCTCTTCTCTTCTCTTCTCTTCTCTTCTCTTCTCTTCTCTTCTCTTCTCCAAACTGAACAACCCCAAGTTTCCCAGCTTGCCTTCATAGAAGAAGAGCTCCAGCCCTCTGATCATCCTTGTGGTCTTTGTCTGGACACTTTCCCACATGTCCATATCTTTCTTGTAACAGGGACTCAAGAACTGGACATAATACTCTGGGTGGGGTGTCACAAGAGTGCTGCAGAGGGGGAGAATCAACTCCCTCAACCTGCTGGCCATGCTTTTCATGATACAGCCCAGGCTACGGTTGGATATCTGGGCTGCAAGTGTGCACTGGTATATTATAGCACATTGTGGTCAATGCAGCCAAGGTTTTCTGTGAGCTTCATATTGGTCACAAGCCCTTCCCTGTTGGTAAGGACAAGGTCCAGTATCACAACTTTTCTTGTTGGTTCCTCTACCATTTGGAGCAGGAAGTTGTCATCTATGTATTTGTGACTGGTTTAGGCTGTGCCTTTAAGAAATGGACACTTTCTGAGCACTCTGGCTGAATGTTTTTGATATTTGAATGAAAACAAAGATATGCTAAACCAATTTCATTGGTAGAATCCAACTGTAAGTTTTTAGCTTAGTCTGTCAGTCTGGGCAGTCAGTTTTCCTCTTCTTATCAGTGTCCTATGAGCTGGCCTGTTTCTCTCTCTTCTGAAGCAACAGCTTGCATGGCAGGAATGACCTTGGATTAACAGAGCTAACCAGATAGGAAAAAACTAACTCTTGCATTCGCTTTTGAGCTTAACAGAATTGTACCCTTTTAATTACCTTCCTTTCTCTCTCTCTCTAACCTTTTGGGAAAAAGGGGAGGTAGGGAAGGAGAAGGGGGAGACAGGCCGAACACCCCTGGCCGCAGGGGGTTGGGGAAAGGTCTCCTGTATTACATACATTGCTGTATATTTCTGTATATATTGTATATTTTTGTACATATTCATTGCATTCCATTTCTGCTTGTAAATATAGCTTTCATCTGCTTCTCCGGCTGAGTTAGCTGTGGCTTCTTTTGTGTGTGTGGGGGGAACCTTCCTACCCCACCACAGTATTCCAGGAACATCCTGGATAGCTGGTGCTTTGCTGTGTTGTTCTTCCAGCAGACATCAGGCTGACTGAAATCCCCCATGACGACCAGGGCCTGTAAACATGAAGCCACTTCTGTCTGCTTATGAGGGCCTCATCTGCTTGGTTTTGCTGGTCAGGTGGCCTGTAACAGATCCATACTGTAATATCACCTTCCCTTGTCTTCCTTTTTATCTTCACCCACATGCTCTCAAACAGCTCATCAACCTTCCCCAGGCGGAGCTCTACTGATTCCAGCTGTTCACAGATGTAGAGAGCAACATCTCCTCTCCTCTCCTCCTCCCCTTCTTGTCCCTCCTTCAGTGATTGTGCCTGTCTATTCCTGCATTCTTGTCATGGGAATCATACCACCAAGTTTCAGTCATAGCTACTATGTCATGGCTTTCCAGCAGCACAGTGGACCTTAATTCTTCCTGTTTATTGCCCAGACTGTGTGCATTTGCGTAGTGGCAGTTCAGCTGTGCTGGCCATGTCACCATCTGAAGCAAACCCCCCTTGATTCCCTCAGGATTTCTTGGTGTGTTGTCCCAGGCTTGCCTCTGGGCAACAAGGAGAGAGACTTTACTAATGCACCTTCCCTCTGCCCCTTCTGTGGTGCCCCATTGTGTGTCACAGGCAAACATAGCCCCTTCAAATCTAGTTTAAACCCCTATCAATGACCCCTGACAACTCCTGCCCCAGATTCCTTATCTTCCTCTTACTACAGGAAGGCCAGGGGCTTGCTGATGAGAGGATATGGAATCCTCTGCTTCAGTAAGAGTTAACTCACACTCCAGTTTTTGTAGATATAAGTTTGTGGAAATCATTTCCCTCTCTCACTCTCTGATGTTTCTTAACCTACTTATTCTTCCCTGAGCTCCCCCTGTTGCCAGTGAAAGACTATGGCATTCGTCACAGGAGGCCATACTATCACTACTTCTCCCTCTGTGGGGAAACTCCCAGAGGCTTCTTATATCCTGATCAACAGTGGGTGGTGCTAACTCTACCCAGACTATCTCAGCAGCCCACCCACAAGCTGCTAGCCCATGGCACAGGGAAGTCTCTTTTCTCTGCTTAAAAAAAGCCCTAAAGAGACCTTTCTTTGTCAACTGTTTGACTTCAGTTCCCTTCCTCAGTGCAGTCTTACCTGTCCTGAAGCTGGTCTCTGCAGCTGCTCTTCCTCTTCTAGGAATATATGGGCTGCTTTCTGCTCCCCATCCATGTCTTCCACTTCCAGGGGTGCTGAACCCTCATGGAGCAGCTGGTGTTACTGACAAGTACCAGGACAAAGTAGCCATTCAACAGCTCAGCCTTTACCTTGTCTTTGGTCACCAGGTTCCCTCCTTCATCCAGTAGTGGGTGCACATTCTCCTTAGTGCTTTTACTGTTAACCTACTTATGAAGGCACTTTAATGACACTGGGGAGACTGAATTCTACTTGAACTTTGGATTTTCTTTTGGGCTCTGTGGGGGTGAGCTGGAGGCTCATTCACCTGGAACTGGCTGTCAGGTGATTCTTGATGTAGGCAGCACTATGGAGTATGCAGGACACTACAGCTGTCCAGGACATTCATAGGTCATCCTGGCAGGGCACAGATGGTGCTCTGGATTGCCCTGGCTCTTGGCTTTCAGGTGTGGAGTGACAGGTGGCTTCTAGAAGAGCAGATAGAAAACTGACTCAGGACCCCACTTGGGACAAAAGAGCTCAAGAAGGACACTTCTTTCTACTTTCCTTTTTAGGCTTTTAGCAGTGTCAGGACCCCAGCAGTCTCCGAGGCAGAGGGCAAGGACTGCATAGTCATCTTCTTGTGTGCCTGCTTGAGATTGTGACATCAGCCGCAGGAAATTTAAAACAGTCCTGAGGCTCATGTGGTTGAGCATTTTGCTAGAAAGATGACTCGGGACCGTCGCTCAGGACCAACAAGCCCAAGTACTTCATTCTACTTTCCTTTTCAGGCTTTTAGGAGTGGCAGGAGCCCAGCAGTCTCCGAGGCAGAGGGTGAGGACAGCATAGATGTCTTCTCCCATGCTTGCTCGAGATCATGACGCCAGCCATGGGAAATTCAAAACACGCCCAAGTCTCACGTGGTCAAGCATTTTCCAAGACAGCTGCTGGCTTCTCACTTGATTGCAGCCAGCCACATGCACTATGGTGCTTTTTTTTTTTTTCCCCAATAGGTCACATGACCAGGGATAGGGATAATTGAAACTTGCATCAAAGCTGCCTTCAAAAGATCAGTGTCTACAGAGACTGAAGCTGAACATAAGCAGGTAGGTGTCCAGGCAACTGGCTGCAGAGAGTGCTGGAGCCTGGCACTGGAAATGGAGGGTAGTAGAGACAACACCTGCATTAGGCGTGAGCACATCGACTATCTGCTTAAGCTAGTGGCTGAACTGAAGGAGGAGGTTTCTCGACTTAGAACTGGTTACCCAAAAAGCAGCGGGAAATGGATCCAGGTTGCTCTTAAGAGACGTAAAGTAAAACCTCCTTGCCGCCCCTCCCCTACCCTGCTGCCCTTGGAAAACAAGTATTGGGCACTGCAAGTTGAGGATGAGGTGATTCTGATGCCAGAGGACACACCATCTGAGGTGTTGCCTAAGGCAAAACAGCCGAAGGTAAAACAGCCTTCCATCAGCAACATAAGCAGGTAGGTGTCTAGGCAACTGGCTGCAGAGAGTGCTGGAGCCTGGCACTTGAAATGGAGGGTAGTGGAGACAAAACCTGCATTAGTTGTGACCAGATCGACTATCTGCTTAACCTAGTGGCTGAATTGAAGGAGGAAGTTACTAGACTTAGGTTTGTAAGAGAATGTAAAAGGGAGTAGAATTTGAGTAACCAGGCTCTACAGACTCCCCTAGCAGAGGTAGGTGACCCAAAAAGCAGTGGGGAATAGATAAAGGTCCCTCTTAGGAGATGTAAAGCAAAGCTCCCATGCCTCCCCTTCCCCACTGCCCTTGCAAAACAAATATGAGGTCCTGGAATTTGAGGGTGAGGTGATACTGAGGGCAGAAGACACACCATCTGAGGTGTTGCCTAAGGCAAAACAGCCTAAAGCAAAGTACCCTGCCCCCCACATCAGGACTTGTTTCCTCGTAAAAGAGAAGGCTTATTGTTATTGGTGATTTCCTCATGAGGGGAACAGAGGACCCCATTTGTTGGCCAGATCCTTACCACAGGGAAGTCTGCTGCCTCCCTGGAGCCTAGGTCAGGGATGTTATCAGACAGCTGCCTAGTCTGGTGCAGCCATCTGATTACTGTCCCTTAAGAGCTATGCAGTTAGGGAATGATGATTTTGCATCCAGAGTCCCAAGGCAATCAAAAAGGATTTCAAGGCTCTGGGTGAACTGGTTCAGGGATCAGGGGTACAGGTAATTTTTTCATCAATACCCTTAGTTGCAGGAAGGAAAACCAAAAGGAACAGGTCAGCAGCTGTAATTAACAAGTGGCTCAGGGGCTGGTGCTACCAAAAGAATTTTGGGATTTTTGATCTTTGGAAACTTCCTATGGCACCAGGTCAGCTAGCAATGGATGGTGTACATCTGTCCCAGAGGAGGAAAAAGACCTTACCACATGATAAGGGCCTATCACCCAAAAGGAAGAAGCTTCTAGGAAGGGAGCTGGCAGGTCTCACTGACAGGGCTTTAAACTAGATTTGAAGGGGGCATGTGCTGAAACCAGTTCCCCCAGGCAGGAGTCTGGAGGTGGTAAACTGGACTCAGGAGTGAAACCAGCAGCCCAGCTGAAGTGTATATACACTAATGTACACAGCATAGGTAACAAACAAGAGGAGCTGGAAGCCTTGTTGCAGCAGGAAAGTTATGATGTAGTTGCCATCACAGAGACGCAACAACGCAGATTCATTTGACTGGAGCAATGTAATTGATGGCTAGAGGCTCTTCAGGAGATACAGGGGAGGGAGAAGAGGTGGAGGGGTAGCCCTGTACATCAGGGATGCTCTAGACACCATGGAACTAGAGATCAAAGATGATCAAATTGTGTGCCTGTGGGTGAAAATTAGAGGGAAGGCCAACAAGACTGACATCCTGGTTGGAGTCTGTTACAGACCACCCAACTGGGATTAAAAAGCTGATGAATTATTTTATAGGTAGCTAGAGGCTGTCTCAAGATCACCAGACCTTGTTCTTATGGGCAACTTTAACCTGCCTGGTATCTGCTAGGAACTTAACACAGCAGAGAGGAGGCAGTCTAGAAGGTTCTTAGAGTGTATGGAGGACAGCTTCTTATCTCAGTTGCTGCATGAGCCTACCAGGGGTAAGGCTTTGCTTGATATTCTTTTTAGAAATAGACAAGTGCTATCTGGGGTCCAGTGACCATGAAACAACAGAGTTTTCAATATGCAGTCAAGCTAAGAGGGGAAGCAAGAAAAACTCCACTCTGGACTTCTGAAGGGTGGAATTCAGGTTACTCAAAAAACTTACTCAGAAGGTACCTTGGGAAACAGGCATTAAAAATGAAGGGGTCCAGGAGGGCTGGACCTACTTCAAGAAAGAATTCTTGGAGGTGTAGGAATAAGCTAAGCCAATGTGCTGGGGCAGACGGCCAGCCTGGATGGGCTATGAACTTCTAAAGGAATTTATTGGGGAAAAATAGGATGTATCATCTTTGGGAGGAAGGTGAGGTAAGCCATGGAATGTTTAAAGATGTTGTTTAGTCATGTAGGAAAAAAACTCGAGAAGTAAAAGCCCATTTAGAGCTTAGACTGGCCACTGCGTGAAGGACAACAAAAAATTCTTCCATAAATATATTGAAAGCAAGAGGAGGGGCAAGGACAACCTCCACTCCTTGGTGGACACAGAGGGGTACATGGTAACCAAAAGATGAGGAAAAGGCAGAGGTACATAACATCTTCTTTACCTCAAATTTTAATAGCAGGATAGGTTGTCTTCCAGACAACTGGCCTCCAGAGCTGGCAGATAGAGTCAGGGAGCAGTATAGTTTCCCTGTAATCCAGGAGGAAGCAGTTAGAAACCTCCTTAGCTGCTTGGATCCCCACAAGTCCATGGGAGCGGATGGGATGCATCCTAGGGTGCTGAGAGAGCTGGCAGATGAGCTGTTTTGATGGTTTAAATGTTAACTGGGAGTTAAGAGATCAGATGGGGACAACGCTGAGAATCTCTCCCTTACTCCCCCTTCCTCCCTCCCAACAGAGAGGGAAAAAAAAGGGAAAGGAGCAAATTCACCAAACAATAATTTGGAGTTGGCTTGTAAGTAGAGACATAAACAGTTTTTCTTTAAACAAAACCAAAACCAAACCAAAACAAAATATATATATGTCAATAACAGGTAAGGTTCAAAAGGGCAAGGAACAAGGATGGATGGGAGGGGGATGAATAGGAAGAATACAAACCCATTTTTTTCTCTGAAGAGGCATGGAGGCAGCAGGGAGAAGGATCAGGCCCGACCACGTGGAGGGCAGCTGAAGTAGTTCTCATTCAGGAGAGGCAGGAATGAAAAGGAGGGCTAATGACTGCAATGCCTTCCCTTTTATACCCTAGCTGGGCAGGGAGGGGGGAGTGGAACAGACTCAGTTTCCCAGGGGGAGAATGCCCTGCAGGGAGGGCTAAGCACTCCCCCTCCACCTTGTTTTCCAGAATGGGCGTTAACTCACCACAGCTGGCCAAGCCACTCTCCATCATTTTTCAACAGTCCTGGCTTACTGGATAGGTCCCAGATGACTGGAAGATGGCCAATGTGATGTCCATCCAAAAGAAGTGCTAACTGGATGAGAACGGGAATTACAGGCCTGTCAGCCTGACCTCAGTGCCAGGCAAGATTATGGAACAGGTCATCCTGCGTGCAATCACACATGACTTCCAGGATGGCCAAGGGATCAGGCCTAGCCAGCATGGATTTAGGAAGGGCAGGTCCTGCCTCACCAACCTGATCTCCTTCTATGATCAGGTGACCTGCCTGGTGGATGTGGGGAGGTCTGTGGAGGTAGTCTAACTGGACTTTGACACTGTCCCCACAGCAAACTCCTGGTCAAGCTGTCAGCCCGTGGCTTGGACAGAAGCACTCAGCGCTGGGTTAGGAACTGGCTGGAGGGCCAAGCCCAGAGAGTGGTGGTGAATGGTGCTACATCCATCTGGCAGCCAGTCACTAGTGGTTTCCCCCAAGGATCAGTGCTGGGCCCAATACTCTTTAACATCTTTGTTGATGATCTGGATGAGGGCATTGAGTCCATCATCAGTAAATTTGCAGACGACACCAAGCTGGGGGCAGGAGTTGGTCTGTTAGAGGGTAGAAGGTCTCTGCAGAGGGACCTTGCCAGGCTGGACAGATGGGCAGAGTCCAATGGCATGAGATTTAACACATCCAAGTGCCGGGTTCTGCACACTGGCCACAGCAACCCCACGAAGTGCTACAGGCTGGGATCAGAGTGGCTGGAGAGTGGCCAGGCAGAGAGGGACCTAAGGGTGCTGGTTGATAGTAGGCTGAACATGAGCCAGCAGTGTGCTGAGGTGGCCAAGAAGGCCAATGACATCCTGGCCTGCATCAGGAACAGTGTGGCCAGGAGGAGCAGGGAGGTCATTCTGCCCCTGTACACTGCACTGGTTAGGCTGCACCTTGAGTCCTGTGTCCAGTTCTGGGCCCCTCAGTTTAGGAAAGATGTTGACTTGCTGGAAGGTGTCCAGAGAAGGGGGACAAAGTTGGTGAGGGGTTTGGAACAAAAGCCCTGTGAGAGAGACTGAGAGACCTGGGGTTGGTTAGCCTGGAGAAGAGGAGACTGAGGGGTGACCTTATTGCTCTCTACAACTACCTGAAGGGAGGTTGTAGCCAGGCAGAGGTTGTTCTCTTCTCCCAGGCAGCCAGCACCAGAACAAGTGGACACATTCTCAAGCTGCACCAGGGGATGTTTAGGATGGAGGTTAGGAGGAAGTTCTACACAGAGAGTGTGATTGCCCATTGGAATGGGCTACCTGAGGAGGTGGTGGAGTCACCCTCACTGGATGTGTTCAGAAGGAGACTTGATAGCGTGCTTGGTTGCATGGTTTAGTTGAGCAGGTAGTATTGGATGATAGGTTGGACACGATGATCTTGAAGGTCTCTTCCAACCTGGTCTATTCTATTCTATTCTATTCTATTCTATTCTATTCTATTCTATTCTATTCTATTCTATTCTATTCTATTCTATTCTATTCTATTCTATTCTATCACTGGAGGTGTTTAAGAAGAGACTTGATGGGGTGCTTGTTGCCATGGTTTAGTTGATTAGATAGTGTTGGATGATAGGTTGGACTCAATCTTAAAGGTCTTTTCCAACCTGATTAATTCTATTCTATTCTATTCTATTCTATTCTATTCTATTCTATTCTATTCTATTCTATTCTATTCTATTCTATTCTATTCCTGTTCTGTTCTTCTGTGACTTAGCAGCAAGCACATGATTCTGCTGGACATTGTTCTGGCTTTGCAAGTAGTGGGTGCACAGACCGGCATTGCCTCTCAGGTCTGCAGCCTTGTGCTTGCAGCAGACATGCTTAGAACTGCCATAAGGGACTTGGACAAGTTCTCCCTGGGGCTTGGCTTCCCAGGTCTCTGTCCCTTCAGGGCACAGTTAGGCAGCTTCTTCCTACTGGCAGGACTTCAGATACAACACTAAACTTGCTTTAGTTTCAGTTAAGCTTATAAAAAGTTTTCTGCAAATTTCTGGGTAAACTGAGGCATAAAGGTATTTCCCGGGTAGCTAGGCTTCTCTCTGGACTGCAGACAATGCAGAACACGTGCATATAGTTAGAACACATTCAAGAAGCCAGAGCAGAATAGCAAAGCAAGAGCACAAAAGAATGCAAGGAGCAAAACAGCAGGTTGTTGGTAAAATTTTTTATTTGCTTGAGGCTTGGATTTAGCCAATAGTCAAACTTAGTCAGCACATCATTAGCCAATGGCAGACCATATAGCCAGAATATGCCCATACTTGGAAGAAGTACAAGTACAGAATAGGCTTCCCACAAAGTGGGCATCTGCTCTTTCTTACCCAGGCAAGGCATGTTGGGCTGTTTATCCCAGCTTGTTGATGCCTGGCCCTTCATATTCTCCGCTCTGGGCTGAGTACCTACTCCACAAAGAGGGGGAAGGTGGGGTTGTTATAGTTTATTAATTTATTGGCCAGAAATATGATAAAATATGAATATTATTTATTAAATATAAAAATTTGTTTTCTGTGCCAATTTATTCAGTTTTGTTTTCCCAGTTGATAACAAATTAATTACACACAGTAGAAGGCTAATAAACAGAGGATTAATAGTCTAGAACAATCAGAACTTTGAATACAGAGGAACAAACTAGAATCTCCCTGTGCACACAAAACTAAATAGCACTGCCTCGTCGGGTGGCATAGATGAAGCACTGTCAAGTTCACAACGGAGCTAATTAAGAGGTAACAAGTTATAAACCTCAGAAATAACCAGGTAAAATTGTGTATTTTACTCACAAACCACCGAGCTGCTACCTACCAAAACCTTTGTCGAATGAAGAGGTGTTTGAGTTTGTAGTTATGGTCCGAGGGCAGTGTCCACAAATGTAGGGAAATGAGAGGACAGACTACTGAAGTGAAGGCCCAACTTTAGCACTGCACCGCTAAAACAAAAGCAGCTAATTGCTCTGAAGATAGGAGCAAGTAGGGTGCTTGTCGCTGCCTTGAATCCCATTAATGAATGGGGGAGACAGGTGAGAGAGTTGCAAGCATGCAAGCTTGGAGTGTAACAAGCCAGGTACAAGCGAGCTATGATCTATGAGCATAGGAGGTCTTGCTCTATAAATCCCCTTTTCGAAAACTGAACGGCCCAAAGGCACATTAGCCATTCAAAATCCCACCAATCAATTTAAAATGTTTAGGTGGCAAGTAAACTTCACACGCCTTCTCTCAGGGCGTCTGACACGTGCAGGTACCTCTCTGAAATGTGAGGCTCGGGGTCCAGCTTCCACTCCCCTCCAGGCAGCCCTTAAGGGTGCCTGCCTATTAGGCTCCTCGACCTCAATCCGGACTCTGTAACAGAGAGGGAGGAGAAAGGAGCAGTGGCTCAAAACAGATTTGACTGTTTTATTAATGCCTCTTCCAGGACAGGGGTTTAGCAAAACATGCAGGGACATGTTTTGGCAATGTTTGGGGCATAATTCTGGGCCTAAAGCACTCTTTACCACACCAATCACTTTGCCAAAACCCCATCCGGAGACTGGGATACCTGCTGCTTGGCTTTGCTAGCCTCCAATTCCAAATTATTTGCTCCATTATCTCAGTATGGGAGCAGCCAGGTGATAATGCACTTGTTTTAATGGTGGCTAAAATCTATTTGCATTTCTCACATATCACTCAGGACTAGGGACTGGGTGATGATCTCCTTCTCTTCTTTGACATTCCTCATTCAATGGTCATTCCTCATGAGACAAACCAATTTTCTTGTGTATTTCTTTTCCTGTATAGATGGCAGCTGAGACCTGCACAGGCTGGTTCTCTAGTGCAGCTGCAGGACTCGCTGCCAGATATTCAGTAACCATAGCACCTGCTGATCTGCCTTTATGAGGACACTAAATTCCTGGCCAAGCCGTCAGCCCATGGCTTGGACAGGAGCACACTGGAGGGCTGAGC
This sequence comes from Picus viridis, assembly GCA_033816785.1. NCBI lineage: Eukaryota > Metazoa > Chordata > Aves > Piciformes > Picidae > Picus > Picus viridis. The sequence goes on from CM066606.1 coordinate 44,001,594, forward strand.
CCAGAGAGTGATGGTGAATGGTGCCACATCCAGCTGGTGGCCAGTCACTAGTGGTGTGCCCCAAGGATCAGTGCTGGGCCCCATGCTCTTTAACATCTTTATTGATGATCTGGATGAGGCCATCGAGTCCATCATCAGTAAATTTGCGGATGACACCAAGCTGGGGGCAGGAGTTGATCTGTTGGAGGGTAGAGAAGCTTTGCAGAGGGACCTCGACAGGCTGGACAGATGGGCAGAATCCAACGGCATGAGACTGAACACATCCAAGTGCCGGGTTCTGCACATTGGCCACAGCAACCCCATGCAGTGCTACAGGCTGGGATCAGAGTGGCTGGAGAGCGGCCAGGCAGAGAGCAAACTGGGGGTGCTGGTTGATGGGAGGCTGAACATGAGCCTACAGTGTGCCCAGGCACCCAAGAGGGCTAATGGCATCTTGGCCTGCATCAGGAACAGTGTGGCCATCAGGAGCAGGGAGGTCATTCTGCCCCTGTACACTGCACTGGTTAGGCTGCACCTTGAGTCCTGTGTCCAGTTCTGGGCCCCTCAGTTTAGGAAAGATGTTGACTTGTTGGAGCGCATCCAGAGAAGGGCAACAAGGTTGGTTGGGGGTTTGGAACACAAGCCCTGTGAGGAGAGGCTGAGGGAGCTGGGATTGCTTAGCCTGGAGAAGAGAAGGCTCAGGGGTGACCTTATTGCTCTCTACAACTACCTGAAGGGAGGTTGTAACCAGGCAGAGGTTGTTCTCTTCTCCCAGGCAGCCAGCACCAGAACAAGAGGACACAGCCTGAAGCTGCCCCAGGGGATGTTTAGGCTGAATGTTAGGAGGAAGTTCTCTACAGAGAAAGTGATTGCCCATTGGAATGGTCTGCCCAGGGAGGTGGTGGAGTCACCTTCATTGGAGGTGTTCAGGAGGAGACTTGATGGGGTGCTTGGTGCCATGATCTAGTTGTTTAGGTGTGTTGGATTGTTTGATGGGTTGGACGCGATGATCTTGAAGGTCTCTTCCAACCTGGTGTATTGTATTGTATTGTATTGTATTGTATTGTATTGTATTGTATTGTATTGTATTGTTCAACATCTTTGTGGATGACATCTACAGTGGCAGTGAGTGCCCCCTCAGCAAGTTTGCTGATGACACCAAGCTGTGTGGTGCAGTAGACATGCTGGAGGGAAGGGATGCCATCCAGAGGGATCGCGACAGGCTGGAGAGGTGGGCACAAGCCAACCTCATGAGCTTCAACAAGACCAAGGGCAGGGTCCTGCATCTGGGTCGAGGCAATCCCAGGCACAAATCCAGGCTGGGCAGAGACTGGCTGGAGAGCAGCCCTGAAGAGAGAGACTTGGGGGTGCTGGTGGACGAGAAGCTCAACAGGAGCTCTCAATGTGCACTTGCAGCCTGGAAAGCCAATCAGATCCTGAGGTGCATCAGGAGAAGTGTGGCCAGCAGGTCAAGGGAGGTGATTCTTCCCCTCTACTCAGCTCTGCTGAGACCCCACCTGAAGTACTGCGTCCAGTTCTGGAGCCCCTATTACAAGAGGGATATGGAGGTGCTGGAAGGTGTCCAGAGAAGGGCCATGAGGATGATCAGAGGGCTAGACCACCTCTCCTATGAGGACAGACTGAGGGAGTTGGGGCTGTTCAGTCTGGAGTAGAGAAGGCTCCGAGATGACCTTATTGTGGCCTTCCAGTATCTGAAGGGGGCCTACAGGAAGGCTGGGGAAGGACTTCTCAGGCCATCAGGTAGTGATAGGACTAGGGGGAATGGAGCTGGAGGTGGGGAGATTCAGGCTGGACATGAGGAGTAAGTTCTTCCCCATGAGAGTGGTGAAGTCCTGGAATGGGTTGTCCAGGGGGGTGGTTGAGGCCCCATCCCTGAAGGTGTTTAAGCCCAGGCTGGACGAGGCTCTGGCCAGGCTGATCTGTGAGGTGCCCCTGCCCATGGCAGGGGGTTGGAACTAGATGATCCTTGTTTTCCCTTCCAACCCTGACTTATACTATGATACCATGATTTTTATATGCAGTAGACATAGGTGCTGGATAAGCAATTCTAACTTGAATCCAGAGATTTGTAGTGTCAAGGAGATAGGAGAAGCAGCTACAAACAGTCAGGGAGAAGTTATCAGTAAGGCAGCTCTCAGTGGACCACCAGCAGCTCTGACATTCAGCTAGTGGCGGTGGTAGCACCTAAGATGACAGCCAGTTTCATTGGCTGTTTCATTCAGTTTCATTAGAGAGGCGAAATCATTTCCTCCTGCAGCAGCAGGACTGTAGGTGACCTCTGCAACAGCTGCTGGATCTCAAAACTTGTCTGCTGGCACTGCTTCCTTGCAAACTCCCACTGCTTCTACTAAGCCTGCAGTAAATTAAAATGTAGCTCCAGTTAAACAAATTGCAGCTTTAGATAGGAGAGGCAGACGCAAGGCAGTTGCAGGGGAGCAGCAAGATCCTTCTGCTGGTGAGGGACCTTCTGTTAAAAAAGATCCTTCTGAGAATGGAGAGAAACATTGTCTTAAAGACATAGCTGAATTATTGAGACCACCACTGGATAGCAGAGATGCAGGACAGGATACAGGATCTGTTAGGGCATCAGATAATGGATGTGCTTCTGAATTTAAAGAAGTACTTAAGAGAGGGGCAGCAGGAGTATGGGGAGAGCCACTACAGGAAGATGAAACAGATGAGGAAGATCCAGATGATATCCAAACAGAGAACGCAAGACAGGAAATTAGGTATGTGAGAAAGAATTACATTAGAGGAGAGAATGAGTCAATTGAGACTTGGCTAGGATGATGTTATGATACTGGGACGCCTGCATTAGTCTTGGGGAACAAGCCAGTGTCTCAGTTTGAAACCTTCTCGAAACATATTGGAATAGATAAGCATCTGGGCAGGTGGACAGGTCTTATGAGGTACCCATCCAGAGATGACCTTCCATGGAATCCTAAATCTTGGAACACCATGGATGAGGGAAATCATTGTTTGAGGGAATTTGCTGAGAGAGAGAGATGCTGTATGGAGTCCATGGTAATCTGAATCCCGATGAAATTCTGGTGGGAACAGGTCTTGCCAAAAAACTCATCAAACTTGCTCCTCTTAATTATGCTACAATTCTGGCAAGAAAAATTGTGGCAAAAAATTATGGCGGAGCTCCACCTATGATTAGCCATTTCACTGACCAAATGAGACACTCAAGGAATAGTCTCACATGTGTTTCTTTGGCTTCAGCTATTGAAACTCTCTGGAAAAAAATGAGAATTGCATGAAAGAGCTGAAGGAGGAATTTAAAAACTCCATATCCAAATTGGCATAAGTAGATAATTCCAATTCTACTTCCTTCAGATAGATACAAGTTTCAGCTGTCAGAAAGAGACATACTCCAAGGATGCCATTCCAAAACAGTTCAAACCAAAACAGACAATAGGGGCAATCACTCTGTGTGATGAGTTTGGTGAGAATATGAACAGATAGGATGATCAACCAGGTTCTGATCTTTTCAGGAGAATAAAGGAATTGCAGAATGGCAGAGCCCAAGGTAGCAATACCAGAAGGGTGGCTGTTACTTCCTCAGTTTCCCAGAACAACTCTAATAGCTCAAACAGTGTTCCCACCTCTGACACAAGACACTGTGATATCTGCACATGTGCATATATTCCCCATAATTAGGGGTGCCCTGCCTGCCACCATGGAGAGGAGAAGGATAATAGAGATAACAGAATCTATTGGGATGTGTACATCCAGTAGCCTGGCATTTCAAAATTTCAGAAGTACAGGGCCTTGGTTGACAGAGGAGCTCAGTGCACCATAATGCCATCAAATTATCAGGGATCACAGCCTATAACTATTCTGGGAGTCACTAGTGGATCACAAGAGTTGACTAAGATGCAAGTTGACATAAGTTTAAAAGGTAAACAATTGAAGAAGCATATTGTTGTGACAAGACCTGATGCACCTTGTATTTTGGGAATTGATTTTCTGATAGAAGGGCCTTTCAAAGACCCTAGAGATTACAAATGAGCTTTTGGAGGAGCTTCTGTAGAAGTTGATGGAGGAAAATTGAAGCTGTCTATTAGACCTGAGCTTTCTGATAAATTTGCAGTTGTGGGACAACATGAGATAGAGGATATAAAGTTGCCAGTTGCGTCTCAGACTGTGCATCACAGACAATACAGAACCATTCAAAGTCTGATTTGTCAGCTGGAAAGTCAGAATGTCATCAGCAAAACTAATTCACATTTCAACAGTCCAGTGTGGCCTGTGAGAAAGCAGAATGGAGACTGGCGTCTGACAGTTGAATTCTGTGCTCTGAATGAAGTACTTCCACCTATGACTACAGCAGTACCAGACATGATGGCACTGCAGTATGAGCTGGAATGTAAAGAGGCTAAATGGTATGCTACCATAGACATTGCTAATGCTTTCTTCTCTATTCCCATAGCAGAGGAATGCAGGCCTCAGTTTGCCTTCACCTGGAGAGGAGTTCAGTACACTTTTAACAGATTGCAAATAGGCTGGGTTCCTAGTTCAAGCATCTCTAATGCTGTGATCCATGATGCTCTGGAGGAAGGTGGTGCTCCAGACCACATCCAGTTTATCAATGACATCATTGTCTGGGGTAAAACTGCTGAAGAAGTCTTTGAGAAAGGTAACAAAATCATTGACACCTGAAAGCAAGTTTCACCATCAAGTGAGACAAGATGAAAGGACCTTGAGAGAGATCCAGTTTCTGGGAGTGCAGAGGCAGGATGGATGCCAACACATTCCAGTGGATGTGGTAAACAGAATCTCTACCATGGCAAATCCCATGAACAAGAAAGAAACGCTACATTTCTTGGGTATAGTGGGATTTTGGAGACTGCACATCCCTGGATACAATCAGATTGTGAAACCTTTGTATGATGTGACTAGAAAAAGAAACAGTTTCCAGTGGGTATCTGAACAACAAGCAGCCTTTGACCAGATAAAGCAAGAAGTAGTCCAAGAAATGGGTCTGGGACCTGTCCAAGCTGGTCGTGACATTAAGAATATTTTGTACACGGCTGCAAGTGACAATGATCCAACCTGGTGCTTATGGCAAAGAGCTCCAGGTGAGAAACATGGATGTCCTCTTGGTTTCTGGAGTTGAGGTTACAGAGGTTCACAGGCAAATTACATTCCAACATAGAAAGAGATTGTAGCTGCTATTAAGCAGGCAAAGAGAATTAAGCCCTTGTGTTGTGGTGATAGATGGTCCAAGTACAAGTATGGTGATACCTGGCAGGTTGACTTTATCAGTCTACCTGGTTCTCGATCTGGTAAGCAATATATGCTTACTATGGTAGAGGCAAACACTGGATGGTTGGAAACTTATCCAGTTCCATATGCAACTGCACACAACACCGTTCTTGGTCTGGAGAGACAAATCCTGTGGATACACGGAACTCCCGAGAGGACTGAGTCAGACAATGGAACTCATTTCAAAAAACAATCTTGTGAAGAATTGGACAAAAGAGTATGGCATTGAGTGGATATTCCACATTCCCTACTATGCACCAGCTGCAGGGAAGATTGAGTGTTACAACAGTTTGCTGAAGAGCACTCTCAAAGCCATGGGGGGTAGGTCTTTGAAAAACTGGGAAAAGCATTTAGCACAAGCAACCTGGCTGGTAAATAGTAGAGGTTCAGTGACTCAAGCTGGACCTGCACACTCAGATTTGCTACAAAAGGTAGAAGGTGATAGAGTTTCTGTTGGTAGAGAAAAGAACCTGTTAGGTAAAACTGTTTGGGTATTTTCTCCCTCAGGAGAGGCCAAACATGTCCAAGGGATGGTTTCTGCTGAAGGTCCTGGTCACACTTATTGGGTAATGCAAGAGAATGGTGAAATTCAATGTATCCCACAAAGAAATCTAACTTTAATTGAGAGAGTTTAAATTCAGTGTTGTGCAGATACAGCACCGTGCCCAAAAGAAGAATCGATGAGGAATCTATGACAAAACCTGAGAACCCTGAGAGCCCTGAGTCACCTGAGAGTCCCTGTTCATTTTCTTCACCTTAGCTGTGGAGAAACAAACTGTTTTCTTTTGTTTCCTGGTTTTTGGACTTCTGAATCATCTACATCTCAGAACAAGCCAAAATGGATTATGAACTTTATTTACTCATTATTTTAGATATTGTTTTAGATTAGATGGATAGTACTAGCAGACTATTAATTTGTTTAGAAGGGGTGGATTGTGGTGGTGTGATGAAGCAGTTATTAAATATATTAATATGAAATATGAATCATGAAAACATTATTTTTACTAATTATCAAAATTATTAATAACTGATGAATCACTAATTTTTATACATGTTCTAGTGCACATTCATTAAATAAATTCCATAAGTGGCTTAGTATTATAATTAGAACTCAAATAGAAATATTTACAGGATTATTTCTATATTTATATAACGAAGTCTGAAGTTCTGCCCCTTGGCCACTAGATGGTGACTTGATGGGGCATGGGTGGCTTCTATATACAGCAATGTTTCTATGCATCAGAGATTACTCTGCTAGACGCAAATACTTTGAACTGAGAATTAGTGGATGGAAAGCACATGAAAATACTTTATAGCTGTTGTTTGTAGCAAGGTTGGTTTCCGGCAGACTGCTGTTGCTGGACTGGTTCCTAGGCTGGTCTGGACGGCGGTGCTGTATAGCTGTCCTCTCTCCCAGCAGCAGAGAGGAAATGGAACCTGGGTTTAGCTAGCAAGCAGGTTCCCTTGCAGGACTCAGCCAGCTCCCTCCAGACAATAAGGAGCGGTCCTGGTGGGGTGTGACCGGTTTAGGCTGTGCCTTTAAGAAAATAGACACTTTCTGAACACTGGCTGAATGTTTTGGGATAGTAACAAAAACAAAGATATGATAAACTAATTTCATTGGTAGAATGGAACTGTAAGTTTTAGCTTAGTCTGTTCAGTCTGTTCTTCTCTGTCCTGTGGGCTGGCCTGTTTCTCTCTCTTTGAAGCAACAGCTTGGGCAGGAGCGACCTTGCTAACCAGATAAGAAAACTAACTCTTGCATTTGCTTTGAGCTAACAGAATTTTTCCCCTTAATTACCTTTCTCTCTCTCTCACCCTTTTTGGGAAAAAAGGGGAGGTAGGGAGGGAGAAGAGGGATAGCGGCCGGGGGGAGGCACCCTCTTGTCCGGCTGTGGGTCTTCTGTATTACATACACTGCTGTATATTCCTGTATGTATTGTAGATATTGTGTATTTTTGTACATATTCATTGCATTCCATTTCAGCTTGTAAATATAGCTTTCATCTGCTTCTCCGGCTGAGTTAGCTGTGGAATCTTTTGTGTGTGGGGGAGGAACTTTCTCACCCTACCACATGGGGTCAGCCCGTGGGACCGGCAAGGCTGGTAGGGCTGGTCTCAGAACGGGGGTCGGCCCTTGGAGTCAGCTCACATGGCAGGGAGGGCAACAGTTCCTGATAGGCGGGTTCAGAGGTTTCTGATCGGGCACAGCAGCAGGCAGGGCAGACCCATCGGGGGGGCAGCCCAGCTGTGATGGGCTCCAGGGCTGGCATGGAGTGGCCCCAGGGAAGAAGCGTGGCTATGTGAGCAGATACTTCCCGTTTACTTGGCCTAAAGGAACAGGGGGACTCTCAGAGCGGTCCCGAGTTTGGTGCATGGACAGTGCTCTAGGTCTTCCCTGAGGTGTACATGGCTCAGAGTTGCAGTGGTAGTGACTCCTCTCCCACCACAGTGGGGTTATGTAAATGTGTGGACTACTGGACTCAGTCAAGTCCCTTCTCCCTGGCAACTGGGCATATCTTACCCTCAGGGGTCCAGTCTTTTGGAGGCACTGTGGGCTGTCCCGGTCAGTGTGACTGGCTGTGACAATGCTGGACTTCTTGGGCTCAGTGAAGGTCCTCCCTCTGGAGATAATTCTATACCGGCTTCTTCACGTGGCGTGCAGGGGCTTCTAGTGTGCGTGCACGTATGAGAGAGAAGCTAACAACAATGAGCTCAATGACAGTGGCTATAGGTCGAGCGTTGTTCTCTCTAGCAAGGAAAGAGACAAAGTGGAAGAGGGGGCAACTTGTTTACCAACTGGGGTGATACTTATAGGTTCCTTGAGGCTGGATTTGACCAATGGGCACTCTTGTAAACAACTGGATTCAGCCTATGGAAAGCATGAAGCTAGATATATACTTATACTTGGTGTTAGCATGAGCATCCCATGCGATGGGAGCATGCAGGGGGCCATGCTGGCCTGGCTAATGCCTTGCCTTTTGTCTCCCTCTTGAAAGAGGGGAATCTTGTCCATGTTCAGGGACAAGATTCAGTATCTGGGCATAATGTGCCTTCACCATAGGTGGTTTTAGGCTATGCCTTTAAAATTTAGCTGCAGATTTTGAGCGGAAAAGCAGAAAAATATAAATACATCACTATTGGGTGTAAAAAGGAAAACAAAAGATTATTCTAAACAAATTCATCAGATGAATATCTAGGATAAGAGTAGCTGTACCATAACAATTTCCCCCATTCCTTTTCTCTTCTGATCTTGGCTGTTTTGCTTTGCTCAGGAGAGAGATAACGTGCTTCTGGCTGGCCTTGAATAAGTCTAACCCACTGCTTTTTTGTCCTCTCTCTCTTGGGACAGGGCTGTTTGGGACGAAGTGGAATGACTTCCTGGGTCTTTTGACCAGGGAGGTTTTTGTGTTGTTTGCTAATTGTAAATATCTGTATAATATTGTAAATACTGTATATTTTGTATGTATTCATTGCATTCCATTGTAGAGTGTAGTTTTTGCTTGTAAACACAGCTTCATTTGCTTCTAACTGAGTTGATCTGGCTAAAAATTAATGCTCAGGGGAAATTTCAACCTACCACACTATTTTAAGAAGAAAGTGAGCAATAACATATCTATTTCTTTTGATGAGTGAAATTTCAATTGCTGTTCCCTAAGCAGTGCAACAAGAACTGTCAATAGTCGTACCTCATTATAGCCCTCACAGTAGACCTTATATTTTCAAGTTGCATTATGCATTTACCTAAAGCCCTTTAATTTGTTAAATCAAACTACAGGCAGAGAAGTAAGGCTCAAATCAGCTGAGACTATATGGCCTGGAAGACAACATGGAGGTAGAAAAGATTTTGTGCTTTAATTTAACAGTCTACACTCTGGAATAAAATCAATTATTATGTGAGTAAGTTTTAAAGAATCTCTGTGTATCCTGGGGAGAAGTAAATGGGCTATTTCCTCAACCTAGGAGGCTTTGTACATATTTGGGGAGATTAGTTGCATGCAGTATTATTCCTGATACTCTTCCTTTTTCCTCTTCCTTTTTCCTCTTCCTCACAGGCACTTATAAACAACCAAGGCCTTGTTATTAAGATTCAATGCCTTCATCTTGAGAAAAACAAAAAAATCATGGCCAAAAATATGCAGCTATGGAGAAATTAGGTTCTTATACTACAGTTCCTACCATCACTGTGCACACTACTCCTTCAGGTATCCCAGGGGCAGTGTTGGTCTTAGCAGTGCTGTAAGTGGTAGCATAATGTAGAAATCAGTACTCTGCACATGAATACCAGTTTTGACTGGAAAGCTTTCATCAGCAAAAGGTTGTGGAACAAAAATGGCAGTTGCATTCTATGACTGCAACAAGTATTAATAAGAGGTGATCTCAATTTAATTTCGATGTTCCCACTGCAGAGATGTTCCCAGGAGAGAAGAACTGCAGCTAGTCTTACCCAGACCTGGTCCTGATTTGAGGTCATACAAATCCTCTATTGCCCCTGAAAGGGGCAAAAGAATGACACTCACACAAATGGATTGGAGAAGTGATGGAAATTTTAAATGGAAAAGCAGCAAGTATTTTACAGAAGCTACAAGCATAGTGACAAAAGAATCCCAAAGTATATAGACCCCCTATAGCACACCCAAAGGCCTTCCAACACTTCCTTCTCCCCACCTGAATGTGTACCCAAAACCCCCAGAATTCTTTCTTCCCCCTCCACTGCTAGGCTAGTCTCCATCTGGCCAGGTTTGAGACTGCCCCCCACCACTTCTCCTCCTGGCATTATGCCTAAGATAGGCCTAAGAGGCCTTGAGTTACTCCCCCACAATTACCTGATAGGGAGCATCTCCCATGATAGCAGAGAAGGAAGAAAGAGGAAGAGACTGACTTTACAGATGAACTAGAGACTAACAACTCTCTCCCTGCTTTTTGTTTCTGCATGGTCTATTGCTGTTTGCTTATTGTTGTTATTAAAATTACTTCTATCCTATTACTGGCTTTTGTTATATTTTTTCCCCTGTCCCCCTGTCCATTTAAGAGGGGGAGTGATAGAGTGGCTTTGCTGGGCATCTGGCCTCCAGGCCAGGGCCAAACCACCACAGACCTCTACACATACAGGAACAGGAATGTGGCAGTGTTGTGCATCCATAACTGGGAATATGGGAGCACTCCCTGATGTACATTCTGGTATAAAATCTTGCCTGTGTACAATAAACTCACCTGCAGTAAAGTAAATTTGCAAGATTAGATAATCTTACTTGTCTTTTCTATTTCTGTCACAATATTGTTTTCTTTATATCTGCATCTCCTCATCCTGTCTGTTACGGAAAGAAACTACAAAAATTATTTTACATTTGCACTTAGTGTTATTCTACTCATGATTTATATATATAAAGGTTTTTCAGCATAACTGATAATATGGAAAGTGATTTAGCTTTATTGCTCATAATTGCTCATAAATTAACCATTTAGTCTCTCATTAGAGAGAAATAATATTGCCTGCACAAAATGCTGTGGGGTATAATTTAGCTCAATAAATGTGAGCAGCTTATCTGTTATTGTCAGTTTGTTAATCTACAACAGCTTGTGAAATAAGCAACTTGGCTCAAATCTATAAATCTTCTGATTCCAATATATAAAAGAAAGAGCTTACATTCCTAAATTTAATTAAATCTTTTAATTGATTTATGTACAATGAAGACCACAATCATTAATTCTGAATGCCATTAATTAATATCTTATAAATTCTGAGAAGCTGCTCGTATTTGGCATAGGACTCAAGATTTTGGTAACAGATGAGTGGGCTCAGGGGTGACCTCTGTAAGGAGAGACCCAGGCTGCCCTGTGGCAGACACAGCCCTTTCCAGCTGGCTTCAGATGATCCACTGCAGCACACAGCTGAGCCCCTCAGGTAAAACATGTATAGGAAAGGAGAAAAATCTTGAACAGAGAGAAGGAGGGCAAAAGAGGATTAAGGAACTGAAAAAAAAAAAAAGCTGAAGGAATATCAAAGCCAGAGAGTACTGAGGAGGAGAATTACAACTGGATGGGTATCTAGATGCTGCTTTTTCTAGCCCACTACAGAGATACAAATTTCTTATTTTTCTTACATATCTATGACAAGATTAGTAGGATTAGTGTAACAGCAGGAAGTTTAAATCAGTATTGCTTGAAAATGTGTACAATACAATACAATACAATAAACCAGGTTGGAAGAGACCTTCAAGATCATCGCATCCAACCCATCAAACAACTAGATCATGTCACCAAGCACCCCATCAATTCTCCTCCTGAACACCTCCAACGACGGTGACCCCACCACCTCCCCAGGCAGCCCATTCCAGTGGGGAATCACTCTCTCTGTATAGAACTTCCTCCTAATGTCCAGTCTAAACCTGCCCTGGCACAGCTTGAGACTGTGTCCTCTTGTTCTGGTGCTGGCTGAACAGGAGGACACAGTCTCAAGCTTGCATGCTTGTTTAGATTAAAATGGGATTGTCTCCATTAGAAAGTGGAGAATTTACCTAGTGTTTTTTGCTTGCCACTTCCTGTGTATTATGTTGATAATCAGGATCCAATGAGAATTTTAGACATAGAGTCATGGAATCTTGTTGCAGTTTGGGCTGGGTGCCCCCCTGCTTCCTGTGTCCAGAGGTCCAGCCCAGTGGGTGGACATAGGAAATTGGGTATTTCTACCATAATTCTCTGCACCACTATAAGATCTAGTGCGAGGTCTCAGCACCTCCTCTTTCTTCCTCGCCGTCACCCGGTAATGGGGGAGTTGTTGTCTCCCGGCCATGGGCCTGGCTAGGCCCAAGGCCACGGGGGGATGGGCAGTCTCAGATCTGGCCAGCTGAGACTAGCCTAGCAGTGGGGAGGGGGGAAGAAGGAGCCCTGGGGGTCTTGGATGTACCCCCAGGTGGGGATGGGATTGTCTTGGGACTGTTTTGGGATTTCTTTTGTCACTCTGCTTTTGGCTTTCTGTAAAGATTCACTGCTTTTCCTTTAAACTTTCCATCACTTTTGCAATCCGTTTTGTTTTGAGTTGTTTTATTCTGCCCGTGGTGGGGAGGGTTTGGAGGGGGGCTGCCTTAACCCATCACATTATTGGTAGCAGAGGATGGTTTGGGTGGGGAGAGGGGTCTGCCCTCAACCCCTTTGCATTCCTGGCGAGCTAGGCAGGAGTAGGAGTTTGTTATTGTGACCACTTTGCAGATCGGATTGCAAAAAACCGGAGAGTTTAAACTCAGTTCTGGGCGTCGGTTTGGGTTTTGGAAGTTGGGGGTCAAGTTTTGTTGTTGGGGCGATTGTGTGAATTCTTGTGGATTGCAGGGGGACACCTGGTGCGTGGCCGATGGCACAGAGCCCCCTCCTGCTCTTCCATGCAGGGGTGGTTCCTGACCATCGGAATTGGGGTACCGCTTAAGAACGCGGGACCTGCCCTTCCTCCACCCTTTGCTCTCTGCGGGCGGTAGAAGCGGTGGGGAGTAAAGCGGGGGAGGGGCAGCGGCGAGCAGATCAGGATCGGGCCCGTTTTCGCTGCGGGCATGGGCCAGCCGTGGCGAGCAGGTGAGCTCAGCTCCCGAAACTCAGGAGGGCGAACGGGGACCCCAGCTGCAAAGCCGTTCTCAAGGGCTCTGGGAACGCGTTTATGGCTTTCGCTGGAGGAGCCGTTTGAATGCCCGAGGGGTGGAGGCGATTTTGATTCTGTACCGCGGCGATAGAGGCGGCCGGACCTCTGCTGTATGCTCGGGCTGCGGCGGCGGTGGCCTCGGCCGTGCGCTCGGAGTAGCGACGGCGGCGCCCGGCCGGCCACACGGGCTGCGGTGGCGGCGGGCCTGGCCATGCGCTTGGAGTGGCGACGGCGGCCCCCGGCCGGCTACTCGGGCTGCGGTGGCGGCGGGCCTGGCCGTGCCCTCGGAGCGCCGGCCCCGGCCCCGGCCCCAGCCGTGTGCTCGGGCTGTAGTGGGGCCAGTCCTAGTCTCTTCCCTGATTACTTTTCGGACCAGTTCTGAAAATGGCGCTGAGCACCTGGCTCCACCTCCCTTCTCAGTAGGTTGTGGTGCAGACCCTTCCCCTTCCCGGGGCGAGGGTTGTGTAGCTGAATGCTGTCACGGGTCGGTACGTGAACGCCCAGAGGGAGGGGCGGTGTATCATCTGTGACATGCATTTGTGTAGCCTTGGGCCGCGGCTGGAAGCGGTCAGCACTGGGCTTGGGATAGGTCCGTGCAGGGTTGAGGAAGGCTCAGTGTGCTATTTTCTTGGAGGGGTGGAGAAGCAGTTAGAGCCAGATTGTTCTGACTGGCTTGCCCCAGGGGTGGAAATATGCCACTGAGTAAATGGAGATGGAAATAGAAGCTGGTTGAGAAGTTGTGAGGCTCTTTTCCAGGTGGCCAGGATGTCCACCGGATCCATGAAGAACTTGCACCGCAGAAGAGTGAACTCTGCATCGCTGGGTGGTTCCATTAGATGAGAGAAGAAGAACTGGAATGGACTGACACTTGACCCTGAATGAGAGAGACTGCTTGGGTGGACGCCCAGATGAAGATATGGACTTCGCCGGACATGTCATCGGAAGAGTTCTGATTTGATGATATGTTTGGGGTGCAGAGATTATGGTATGAAATAAGGGGTGGCATGTTGCAGTTTGGGCTGGGTGCCCCCCTGCTTCCTGTGTCCAGAGGTCCAGCCCAGTGGGTGGACACAGGAAATTGGGTATTTCTACCATAATTCTCTGCACCACTATAAGATCTAGTGCGAGGTCTCAGCACCTCCTCTTTCTTCCTCGCCGTCACCCGGTAATGGGGGAGATGTTGTCTCCCGGCCATGGGCCTGGCTAGGCCCAAGGCCACGGGGGATGGGCAGTCTCAGATCTGGCCAGCTGAGACTAGCCTAGCAGTGGGGAGGGGGGAAGAAGGAGCCCTGGGGGTCTTGGATGTACCCCCAGGTGGGGATGGGATTGTCTTGGGACTGTTTTGGGATTTCTTTTGTCACTCTGCTTTTGGCTTTCTGTAAAGATTCACCGCTTTTCCTTTAAACTTTCCATCACTTTTGCAATCCGTTTTTTTTTTTTGAGTTGTTTTATTCTGCCCGTGGTGGGGAGGGTTTGGAGGGGGCTGCCTTAACCCATCACAAATCTATTATGAAATATTCCAGCAATCTCAAGAAAGTTTTTTTCCTGATATCAGCCAGAATTAAAGAGAACATTCCTCTGAGTGATCTGTGAGGCCTCAGAATTTTTCTTCATTTACAGTGTGTCAAAATTTTTTTTGAGAATTATCTTTAAAAAGTATGTCAAAATAGTGTTAGAAATTACATCATGGTAGATTAATTAGTATAGGAAAACAAACAAACAAACAAACCAAAAAACCTGCTATCACTCTTTATCCTGAATCCTCTGAATCCTAGTTAAAGAATATTTAAGTGCCAAATTTTGATCCTGAGCTCTGTGGTTCCTAGATCATTGTTGTATTGGGTTGATTGAGATGGAGTTAATTCTCCTCACAGCATCTTTCTAGTGCTGTGGTTTTTTGCAGCAGTAGTTGATAACACAGCAGTGTTTTGGCTACGGCTGAATCTAGTATCCAGGCTGTGTCCTTTCAACATTTGCCTGCCCCAAGAGTGGATCGAGGGGCAGGCAAAATCTTGGGAGGGGACACAGCTGAGCCAGCTGACTCAGACTGGCCAAAGAGGTATTCCATACCATATGACATCAGCTCAGGTATAAGAATGAAGTGGAAGAAGGAAGTGTGGGGATTCGTCCATGGCGTTCATCCTCCCAAGGAACCACCAAGCTTAGAGAGCCCTGCTTCCCGAGACCGACCACCGTCCTGCTGATGGGAAGTAGAGACTAACATCTCTTGCTCTGTTTTTTTCTGCTTCCGCGCGGTCTATTGCCATTTGCTTATTAGTGTTATTAAACTGCTCCTATTTTACTCTCTGGCTTCTGTTATATTTTCCTTTCCTTCTTCCCCTGTTTTCTTAAAGAGGGGGAGTGATAGAGCAGCTTTGGTGGGCATCTGCCCCCCCCCCCCGGCCAGAGCCAAACCACCACAATTTTAAGTTCAGGAAGGTCCATATTCCAACTCACAACTCATCTCTATCTAATGTTATATATCCTTCAGACAATTCCCACAGTCCACTTTTGTAAGATCTCCAAGTCTGTTTGTTGTGTCAGCTGTTGTCCTTCCATGTTTGGAATTCAATGAAGCATCTGCAGGAATAGTTTGTTCTATAAACTATGCATTAGTATATAGCATACAGCAAAATATAGAGCAATATTTTTAACTCAGAAGTTCTCTTTTCCAGCCTTACCTTTTATAACTGGCATCATCTAGCACATTGGACAGAAAAAATCATCTTTTTTCCAGGGAAGCATCTAAGGTGGTGGGTTTCACTGTAACAATGTTATAAATGTCAACAAATGTGTTTCTTTCAATTATTATTTTTGTGCATGATATTGATTCAAGTGTGATAGATCATAGTCCAGAACTTTGAGACCTTATCATGAAATTGCTTTCTTAAAAACAGATTAACAGAACTATTTGCAAATTGCGTATGTTGCAGAAATATGGAGTGGTAACTTGACCTTCGTGAACCTACTGTTGTTCCTATCTGTCACTCCCCAGTGTTTGTATTCATTAACAGAAATCAGAATAATATCTTTGTGACTGCTATGTCGGTCAAATGAAGCATCCTGGTATTTTCATCTCAGTCTCTCTGTTTAGATATTTGTCAGTGGTAAGAAAGAGATGTTGACAGACTGTTAAATTATATGTAACCATGGAGATAGTACATGCTCAGATCCATGTATAGACTGTTACACTCTGTGAAAAAAATAATTAAAAATAAATAATATTCAATGTTTCTGAACTGGTTTGCTCATGAACTGAAATTCAAAATTACATCTTTATAAAATTTTGTAAAACTTGTAGCACATTGTTTGGTGGTGTTGTAACCTGCATTATAATTCTGATTCTAGTGTGGATAAGCCCAATAGCAGTGCACAGAAAATTTGTATGAGTAAAATGGGAGAAAAAGTAGACTTGTGTCTCTCATTCTTGTTATGGACAGAAAGTGAATATAAAATGTATGTATACATATGTATATGAATGTCATTACTGAACTTGTGAATTGAGGAGCTTTGGAACTTCAGAGTTGCACTCATTCAATACAGAAATTATAAAGAGAAGTTCGTTATTTTATCTTCTTTGTTTGTTTGTTTAAACAGAGAAGAAAGAAACGAACCAGACAAAGTTAAAGGAAAATTTATCAGAATTAAAGACTCTAGGATTGCTAGGCAAAAGTAGAGTGAATATAAAACTAAATAAATGGAAAGTATAAAGATTATCAAATAAATACAACTGATATCACCAATGCTTTTGATTAATATGGCCTGTAATTATATTAACCAATGTATTAATTTATAGCTGGTGGGTTTGCTATTTTTTTCTCTCTGACATTCTTAGTTCATTGTATTCAAAGTATCAAAAGAAAAATTAAATAAAAAAGTATCAAAGTGCAAGTTATTTTATGTTTTACTACAGGAAAACTAGTAATATATTAGGATCTTATTAATGAAAACATGTATGTAAAAATGACATTGAAATACACACTAGAGGAAGTATTCTGGTTACTCTTGCAACCATTCAATTCTCTCATAGATTCATGCGTGAAGTCCCAATCTTTTTTTATTAGTAGGCTGCTTGGCTGCTTTTTTAAAAGTTTTTATAGTCTTCTTTACTATTAATACCTATAGACTCTATTGAAGTATATATTGAAGACAAGGAAGTTAAATTGGTATTAAAATATTATCAAGGACATGTGAGGTTTCAGGCAGAATAAAAAAAGTAGGCTCTACCTGATTTTCATTCTGCTGCTTTCTATGCACAGAAGATGACCACCTTTCCCTTGCAAGTCCAGCACAACTCAAAAGTAGGAAGGAAACCACAGTCCATTTGATAAATGGACACAGAGTATAACCATGGGTGTAGAACAACAATAGCATTACAAGGACAAAATTTTCCTTTTCATCTTGTGATAAACAATTTGTTTGTCTACTATTTGATATATGTGAGCTAGATTCGATGCTTCTCACTAAGTCAAGTGAATTTTGAGAGAGATATTTTATTTAAAAATACTTCAGTGAATTTGTCTGGTATAACCTTCTTAGAAGACAGTAGGGGAATACAATGTACATAGATCAAGCAAAGGTATAGAGCCTATATGATAGATAGATCTTGTGGGATTTTAGTAACCAGGGTGGAAACCTCATATGGTAACACATGGGGAATGGCTGGAATGTGTGAAGCTTTCCTCAAGCCAAGAAAAACATCATTGTTGTTAGACTTGCTAGAACCAAGATCAGAGGGCAAATCTGCATTACAAGCTCAAAATTATCAGAAGGAAGAATTGGTTTCAAATTTTTACTTCCAGTCTGTCCCACTCATAAGATCTGATTTTTCTGGTTTGAAAGGTTACCATCCTTTCTGTGATGTGCGGCTTTAGAAAACGGAATGTTTCAGCTGTGTTTACTTATGTGTTGGTAACAGAGACTGGAGTCAATACAGACAACCTATATGATCTAGTGTTGTTCCTTTATTGTTCCAGTATTGCACAAGTTTAGTGCGAGTATAGTATAGTATAGTGCTAATTTAGAGCTAATATAGAGAGTGTATATTAAGGGAACCTTTACAGCTTATATAGACTAGGAGAGCATCATTAGCATAGCTTCATTGGTTTCCCATGAGTGATCACACACCGTACTATTATAGATTATTGGTCAAACTGCTAATAACACGCGAGGTTGTGGATGCAGGTGCGCGTCCTGTTATTCCCAGATAACTCTCTGTGTTTATAGCTACCAGTGCCCTGCTTTAGTTACATGCTGTAGGCACAGCATTGTTTTGCTAAGCTGCTAGGTAATTCTGTGCTTACGCTGAGCATGACCTACCACCATGTCAGGCTCTAAGCCTACACTGCCAGATTGCTCACACTGCTCATCGCTAGCATTGCCAGAAAACCCCAACAAACCCAAAAAGAAAAAAAACAAAAAACCCAACCCAAACAAGTCAGCCAACCAACCAACCAACCTAACAAACCCACAAAAACCACACAAAAAAACCCCACCAAAGTGATTTATCTGAAATTTTTGGAAAACCTAAGGTCCTACTCAACATTAAACTGTTGAAGAGTTAACAGCTATGAATGATCTCATAGTAAGTATCAGTACCAAGTCTATTTTCTATTTTCAACCTATATGCCCTTGTGATGGGTCATGCCATCCTGAAAGCAGGGGGGTGGGGTGGAGAGGAGGGCTTGTGATAGCCTTGCCCTCCCTGGAGGAGGGTTTTCCCCCTGGGAAACTGAGTTAATCTGTTCCACTCCCCCTCCCTGTCCAGCAAGCCTATAAAAGGGAAAACACTGCAGCCATTTGCTCTCTTTTGCTTCTGCCTTGCCTGGAGAAGAGGACCAAGTCACTGCTGGCTTCCTGCTTCTCTGTCAAATGGTCAGGCCTGGTCTTTCTCCCTGCTGCACCCAAGCTTCTCTAAAGGACTGTTGGTTTTGTATATCTCCCTGTCCATCCTTGTTCCTTAGCCTTGTGAACCCCTCCTGTTATAGATAGATAGATAGATAGATAGATAGATAGATAGATAGATAGATAGATAGATAGATAGACAGATGCATAGATATACATATATTGTTTAAAGAAAATTTCATCTCTCTACTTCCAAACGGACTCCATATTATTTCTTGGTAGATTCACCTCTTCCCACTTTTCCTTACCCCCTTTCTTTCCTTTTTTTTTTCCCCTTCCCTTGTCTCTCCCTATTATCTCCCCTTCCCTTTTCTTTTGATCAGGAAGGAAGAAGGGGAGAGGGGGAGGTATTCTCAGTCTTGCCTCCCATCTGATCTCTTAAATCCCAATTAAGGCTCAAAAGATCACAGCCCTTAAAGGAAACTTACTGTTAAAAAATACAAATTAATCACTTTGACCCAGCTTTACAAGTTAGAATGTATTTTGTTCACTACAAATTGACAACTTCCGTGGTAGAATTTGTCTTAAGGTCACATGAATCATAGAATGGTTTAGGTTGGAAGGGGCTTGAAAGAACAGCTAATTCCAACCTCTCTGTCATGGGCAGGGATACTTTCCACTACACCAGGTTTCTCAGAGCCCCATCTACTCTGGTCTTGATAACTTCCAGGGATGGACCACCCACAACTGCTGCAAGCAACCTCTTCCACTGCCTTACTAACCTCATAGTGAAGAATTTCTTTACATCTAATCTAAATCTAACCTCTTTCAGTTTAAAACCCTTAAGTAGATCTATGACACCTTGTAAAATATCCTTCTCCATCTTCCTTGCAGGTTCCTATCAAGGTACTCGGAGGCTGCTAATAAGGTCTTCTGGAACCCTTCTTTTCTCCAGGCTAAACAACCTCAGCTTTGTCAGCCTGTCATCACAGAAGAGGTGTTCCAGACCCCTGATCCTCTTTGTGGCCATTTTCTAGACCTTCTCTAACAGGTCCACTTCTTTCTTGCATTGAAAGCCCCAGAGCTGGACATAGTACACCAGGTAGTATCTCACCAAGGCAGAGCAGAGGGGCGGAATTACACCCCTTGACATGCTGGCCAAGGGTCAAATGAGTTAACAAAGTCAAGAATATGATTGGTCACATTGAGCTTCCTGACAACCAACATCCACCATTCTCTGCAGTATTGCTCCAAATACACTCATTATCCATATTGTATTTTTGCTTGGAACTGACCCAAACCAAGTGCAGAAGACAATTCCTGACTAAAAAGAGTTTTCAAACACTGGAGTATGCTCTCTAGGAAGGCAGTTGAATCCCTGTTCCTGGAGGTGTTTTTAAAACATAAGATACATTGACGTGATGTAAAAGAACATGTTTTAGATCCAGGCTTTATAGTGTTAGATAATGGTTGAATTTGATGAGCTGAGCAGTCTTTTCCAAATGAAATAATTCTAAGATTCTCTGCTTTCTTGAGAGCCTTTCTTGACAGCCTTAGGTGCTGGACACAGAGTAATACAAGATTAATTCATCTCATCCCATTGGACTGCTGACTATCTTATATTTTGTAACACAAGCTTCTTTCTCTCTGTGTGCTGGCTCTGCTTGCTTTTTGCTTCACTGTTCTGCCTGTGACCTTGCATATTTCTGGCTGATCTTTTTGTTTGGGCTAAGGTACAGTGGGTAGGGAGATATGTAACCCTCTGGACCCTTTTGTGTCTGGAGTCGGGAGAGAGCTGAATGATTGTACAAGGGGATTATTGTGTTGTTGTTGAACTGGAAATTAATGTAAATGTATTTTTCCATATGTTTACTGCCTTTTATACTTAGAATTTTGGAAGTAAAAAAGAAATGGACTGAGTGTGGCATATTTGTTCCTTAGAATAAATTTCCAAATTATGGGGGGTCCAATCTTAACCCATAGCAAATTTTGGTGCCATAAGTGGTGCTGGCTTGATTGAATAATAACCACAATAAGGAAGTTAAAAAATTAATTTATTTTGGCTTCCGCGATTTTTACTTTATCAATTTATCAGTGCTTTATTTCCTTTATGGATTTAGGAAGGGCAGGTCCTGCCTCTCCAACCTGATCTCCTTCTATGATCAGGTGACCCATCTGGTGGACGTGGGGTGGCCTGAGGATGTAGTATACCTGGACTTCAGCAAGGCCTTTGACACCGTCCCCCACAGTAAACTGCTGGCTAAGCTGTCAGCTCGTGGTTTGGACAGCAACATTCTGTGCTGGGTTAGGAAGTGGCTGGAGGGCCGAGCCCAGAGAGTGGTGGTGAATGGTGCCACATCCAGCTGGCGGCCAGTGACCAGTGGCGTCCCCAGGGATCAGTGCTGGGCCCCATCCTCTTTAACATCTTCATTGATGATATGGATGAGGGGGTTGAGTCAGTCATCAGCAAGTTTGCAGATGACACCAAGTTGGGAACAGATGTTAGTCAGTTAGAGGGTAGAAAGGCTCTGCAGAGGGACCTCGACCGACTGGACAGATGGGCACAGTCTAATGGGATGGCAAGTCCAAGTGCCGGGTACTGCACTTTGGCCACAGCAACCCCATGCAGAGCTACAGGCTGGGGTCGGAGTGGCTGGAGAGCTGCCAAACAGAGAGGGACCTGGGGATGCTGATTGACACCCGCCTAAACATGAGCCAGCAGTGTGCCCAGGTGGCCAAGAAGGTCAATGGCATCCTGGCCTATATTAGGAATAGTGTGGCCATCAGGAGCAGGGAGGTCATTGTGCCCCTGTACTCTGCTTTGGTTAGGCCACACCTTGAGTCCTGTGTCTAGTTCTGGGCCCCTCAGTTTAAGAAGGACATCGAGACACTTGAACGTGTCCAGAGAAGGGCAACAAGGCTGGTGAGAGGCCTTGAGCACAAGCCCTATGAGGAGAGGCTGAGGGAGCTGGGGTTGTTTAGCCTGGAGAAGAGAAGGATCAGGGGTGACCTCATTGCTCTCTACAACTACCTGAAAAGTGGTTGTAGACAGGAAGGGGTTGGTCTCTTCTCCCAGGCAACCAGCACCAGAACAAGGGGACACAGTCTCAAGCTGTGCCAGGGGAGGTTTAGACTCGAGGTGAGGAAAAAGTTCTTCACTGAGTGAGTCATTCATCATTGGAATGGGCTGCCAAGGGAGGTGGTGGAGTCGCCGTCCCTGGAGGTGTCCAAGGGGAGATTGGACATGGCACTTGGTGCCATGGTCTAGTTGTGAGGTCTGTTGGGACAGGTTGGACTTGATGATCCTTGGGGTCTCTTCCAACATTGGTTATACTGTGATACTGTGATACTGTGATGTATTATTGTATCTGTGGACTTTTTAACCAAAAGACTGTAGCATTGGTTAAAATGTTGTGGTAGTTTAGGCTGGATGCCTTCTGCTGCTACCACACAAGATACATCTTAGGTGCCCCGGGTGTCCAGCCCAATGGGTGGACACAGGAAATAATGTATTTCATTTCCATAATGTCCTGCTCCCTATATATTTATCAACAAAATCTCACATTTCCTCTTTCTTCCCTCACCGTTCCCATGGGAGATGGTCCCTGTCTGGTAATGGAAGGGGAGTTATCTCAAGGCCTTTTAGGCTTAGCTAGGCCTAATGCCAAGAGGAGAAGGGGAAGGGCAATCTCAGATCTGGCCAGCTGAGATTAGCCTAATAATGGAGGCGGAGAAGAAAGAGCCCTGGGTAGGGAGAAGGGAAGTGCTGGGAGGCTTCTGGGTACACTTTGGGATCTTCTTTTGTCACTGTGCTTGTGGTTCTCTGCAAAACACTCACTGCTTTTCCATTAAAACTTTCCATCACTTCTGCAATCCATTTGTCTGGGTCTCAATTTTTTTCTTCTGCCCCAGTGGGAGGCAAGGGAGGATCTGCCTTCAACCCACCACAAAGGTATACCAGGAAAATTTGGAAACTATTGTATGAAACTTTTGGGATACGGAGATGTAACCATGGATTTTCTGTATGAGATTGTCAAATTTTCCTTCCCTGTGACTGGGAATCTATCCAGAGAGTGGAGCTTCCCATTGATCAGTTCTTTATATTTCAATATGTTGGCAATATTGCCAATATTAGGTTTAGTAATAGTTTTTTGGTGAGAGAAATATAGGACTTTAGGAGTAAATCCCCCTCACTCCAAGTGGAGAAGGTGGCAGCATAGGAGGTCCAGATCAAATTCGATTCATTCAAGCAAAGAGGAAACAGAGGCAGAAGAAGCAGCAGCCCAACCAGTGGCAGAGATAGGAGGTAGTGAAGAGACAGAGACTCATGGAGAAGCTGTTTAGAGCAGCAGTGGGGGCAGGACCGCTGCATGGCAAAGGCAACCAATTCACCATGCACTAAAGCAGCCATTCACAGGAGCTTTGAAAAGGGAGAAAGGGTTTGCACCTGCCCTGACTCCTACAGAGGCCTGGGATAAGGAAAAAAAATTGTTGCCATTCATGCCAATTAAGGAGGGTAGCACAGGTGGCAGCAGCTGCAAAACCACCAGGGAGGGGCAATCACAAAGGTAGACAAGCACATGCATTGGCAAAATCCCTGAGCAGGGACAGCTGGTGGCAGTAACAGTGGTGGATTCAGCTGTGAGTGACTATGATAACAAAGTCCCTAGGTGGAATCAATCAAAACAGTTTATCTGTGGTGTCTATTTGTGGCATTGTGAAGATGATTCTGATTTACAGTACTGTGCCCACAGATGAGGCAAAGGCACTTCTCCCTGTGTCTGCTGGTACCAAGGCAAAGGCATTTCTGCCTGCAGCCACCACCATTGCAGAGAGTGTTGAGGCAAGGCCGCTTCTGCCCATGGCAGCAATTACCAAGGCATCAGTGGCAAGCCTATTTGCCAATGTTGCTAACACTGCTAATCCTGCTCCTGTTACATCACTGCATAGGGCAAAATGAAAGACAGACAGACTGACCAGTGCTTGGTGATGCTTTAGAAGGCACCTCTCAGGCTACAGCTCACTTTGCTCCATGCAAAGCAAGCAAGCAAGAAAGATCAGATAGATGATGATGGCCAGGATGATTCAATTGAGAAAGTTACAGACTCCATTGCCCCAGTTAAGACCAGAACATAACTGGCAACTGACGCTGGGGATCAGGATTGCTCAGATGATGATGGGGACAAATCAGAACAGGGTAATACCAAGGAAGGCATTATTGCTGTTGAGGACTTTAAGAAGTTCTCTCAGATAATGCAGCAGCAAAAAGATGATGCAGGAGAGAGTTCATCTGCTGGTTTGAGTGCTAGTACTCTGTGGGGAAAAAAAAAAAAGGCTATTGCCAAGAGGGATACCTCTCAGTAAGCACATGATAGTGATGATTATGTGGTGGTGGCAGCAACAATCCCTGTGCCTAGGAAGGAGGTGAGGTATATAATACAGGATTATGTGCTTAAAGAATGCAAACCTAAAATGAGCTGCTTAAACTGATGTTGGGATAGAGGTATAGAGATGGTAGAAATAAATCCTAGATCAGTGATACAGCTTGGTTCCATTTCCAGAGGTGGTGGCATTAATAAGCTTTTAGGAGCTCTGTCTGGTAATGCTTTCCTCTGGTCATGCCTATTACTGGCTGTGGTACTATGGTAGCCCAACAGGGATGATTTACCCTGGCTCCCTTCATGCTGGATCACAACTGAACAGGGGATCCAGTGTTTGCAAGAGGTGGCCATAAGAGAGAGACTCTATGGCATCCATACAACAGAGAGTCTTAATGAGATACCTGTGAGTAATGCTCTCATGAAAAAGCTTATTCAGTTTGCTTCTCTTGCCTGTGCTCATTCATTGGCAAGTAAAACTGTGAGAAGAGACAATGGGAGAATTCCTCCAATTGTTGGAAATTTTGCTGATCAGTTGAGGCAACTAAAAGACAGTCTCACTCACATAAATACTATGGCTGGAGAGATGAAGGATGGCAGGAGAGAGTTTAAGGTGGAGTTTAAGACTTCCATAGCAAAGTTGGAAAAGGAGAATGATGCCTCCTCTTCACCTTCTTAATGGATCCACATTTCACCCATCAGAAACAGATGTCCTCCTAGGAGGCCAGTTCAAACTAGACAGAAGGAATCATGAGGGTCCCTATGGAGAGCCCTGCATGACCAATTTGTTGAGAACCTGAATAAGTGGGATGGTCAACCCTCCTCTGTTCTTTTGAAGAGAGTGCAGGAACTTTGAAGTAGAAACATCAAAGGTAGCACTACCAGAAGGGTAGTTAGCTGCCACTGCCTCAGTTTTCCAGGGCAACTCCAATTGCTCCAGAGATGGTTCTGACAGCAATGCAGGCCACTGTGCTAACTGTACATGTGCTGTCCAGCATTAGAAGTGCCCTGCCTCCCACCAGGCAGAGAAGAGGGACCATGGAGACAACAGAGTCTGTTGGGATGTGCTTATTAGATGGCCTGGCACTTCAGAAGTTCAGAAATATAATGCCCTAGTAGATGGAGGTGCTCAATGTATTCTCATACCTTCAAATTATGTAGGGGCAGAGCACATAATTATTTCAGGAATTACTGGTGGTTCTCAAGAGTTGACTAATTTGCAGTCTGAAATAAGCCTAACTAGAAGTGATTGGGAGAAACATACTATTGTAACTGGTCCAAATGCACCTTGTATTCTGGGAACTGACTTATTGCAAGAAGGGTGATTGAAAGATACCAAGGAGTACAAGTGGCTTTTGGAATAAAGTAGTGGGTTGAGGCAGCCCCCTCCCCACCACAGGCAAAATAACGACTCTGACAAACGGATTGCAAAAGTGATGGAAAAGTTTAAATAGAAAAGGGTGAATGTGCACAAAGAACCAGAAACAGTGACAGAAGAAACCCCAAAACAGACCCGGATACATCCCATCCCCACCTGAGGGTGGGCCCAAGACCCCCAGGGCTCGTTCTTGCCCCCCCACTGCTAGGCTAGTCTCAGCTGGCCAGGCCTGAGACCGCCCATCCCCCTGGCCTTGGGCCTAGCCAGACTTAAGGCCGGGAGATGTCTCCCCCAGTTACCAGGTGCCGGCGAGGGGAAGAAAGAGAAAGAGGCGGACCCCGTGCTAGATTTTATAGCGGTGCAGGGGATTGTGGTAGGAGATACCTGGTTTCCTGTGTCCACCCACTGGGCTGGACTTCTGGACACAGGAAGTACACCATGCAGCAGAGGGCACACAGCCCAAACCACCACACAACTGTAGAGACTGACAAAGGCAAATTAAGTCTGTTAGGCCAGAGCTCTCAGATGAGTCTGCAGTTGTGTGACAGCACAAGACATAGGATGCAAAACTGTCAATTGCTTGTCAAACTGCATATCACAGACAATACAGAACTAACCGTGTCTCTTTGGTGCCCATAGATGAGCGAATTTGTTGGCTAGAACATCAAGGTGTCATCAAAAAGACTCATTCACCTTTTACCAGTGCAACTTGGCCTGTGTGAAAGCCAAATAGAGACTGGCACCTGACAGTCAACTCTTGTGGCCTAAGTGAAGTGACTCTGCCCCTGAGTGCAGCTGGACATGCTGGAACTCCAAAGAAGCCAAATGCTAGGCTGCCATAGACATTGCTAATGCTTTCTTGTCTATTCTCACAGCAGAGGAAAGCAAGCCTCAGTTTGCTTTCACTTGCAGGGGTGTCAACGCAGTTTGACAATCTGTCATGCAGGGATCCATGATGCATTGGAGAAGGGTGGAGTTCCAGAACATTTGTAGTATACTGATGACATCACTGTGTGGTGTGCTACTGCTGAAGAAGTCTTTGAGAAAGGTAACAAAATAACTGACATTTTGTTGAAGGCCGGTTTCGCTATAAAGCGAGACAAAGTTGTCGTGGTTTGGGAGATCAATTCTCCCACCAAAGGCAAAAGAAAAGACTCAGACAAACAGATTGCAAAAATGGTGGAAAGTTTAAATGAAAAAAACAATGAAAGTTTTACAGAAAACCACAAGCATCATGACAAAGAGAGAGATATCCCAGAACATACCCAAGAGCATCCTATTCCCACCTAGGGGTACACCCAACACCCCACCCCCAGGGCTCTTTCTTCCCCACCCCCAACCCAGCCTTGAGCATGGGCAGGCCCAAGGGAGGCAGCTCACACCATTTTACCTAGGCAGCGGCGAAGAACGAAAAGAGGAAGTAAGGACCCTGCATGGATGTTTTACATAGGAGCAGGGAATTATGGGTGAAGTGCCTGGTTTCCTGTGACCACCCAGTGGGCTGGACCCTTTTGGGACCTCCAGGTGTGGCCTGTGTAGTGGCATCAGAGCCAGCACCCAGCCTAAACCACCACATGCCACTCCTTATTTCATCCATAATCTCTGCACCCAAAACACGTATCATCAAATTAGAACTCTTCTGATGACATGTCTAGTGAAAGTCCATATCTTCATCTGGGTGTCCTTCTACACAGTCTCTCACTCAGGCTCAAGTATCAGTCCATTCCAGTTCTTCTTCCTCATATGATGGAACCTCCCAGCGACGCAGTCATTCTTCTGCAGTGAATTCTTTGTGGACTCGTTGGGACATCCTGGTCACCTGGAAGAACCTCACAACTTCTCAGCCAAGCCTTGATTCGCATTTACATTTACTCAGTGGCTTTTTCCACCCCTGGGGCAAGCCAGTCAGAGAAATCAGGCTCCATGAACACTTTTTTCCATCCCTCCAGGGGACTGTAGCTGACTGCTTCCAGCCACGGTCCAAGGTCACACAAACGCACAATGCAGGTCATCGCCCCCCCACTGGGCGTTCGCATACTGAGGCATCACTGCATCAGGTTCACAGCCCTTCCGTGGAAGAGGGAGCGGCTGCAGCACAACTTGCTGAGAAGAGAGGCAGCGGAGCCAGGTGCTGGGTGCCATTTTCAGAACATGCCCAAAAAAACACGAAGAAAATTTACAGCTGCTGCCACTGCCTGAACGCAGCTGAGCACGGCTCCCACCATCTTTGTCGCCATGACGCAGAGTCAAAGTCACCTCCACCCCTTCAGGCACCCAAACGTTGTTTTTTTTCAGCCAAAGCCATGGGTGTGTTCTCAGAGCCTTTGGGAACAGCTTTCCAGCTGAAGTCCCCGCTCGCCTTCTTGGGTTTCGGAAGCCATTGCTTGTCTGCTTGCTGCAGGTGGCCCTCCCCAGCAGCGGCAGTGGGCCGACTTCACTCTGCTTGCCGCTGCCCCTCCTCCACTCTGCTCCCTGCTGCTGCTGCTCCGCAGAGAACAAGGAGGAAAAGACAGATCTCGCGTTCTTAGGCTACCCTGATCATTCTTAAGCTACCCTGAGCAGAAAGTCACAGGAAGAGCCACCCCTTGCTGCTTTCAAGCAACAGGAGGGATTCCATGTTATTGGCCATGCACCAGGTGTCCTTCTGCAGTCCACAGGAGCTCACACCGTTGTCCTGACAAGAAAACTTGAGCCCCAACTTCCAAAACAGCAACGCCCCAGATCTGACTTTAAACTCCTCATCTTTTACTATCCAATATGCAATTCGCCACAGCAAACAACTCCTGGCCTGGCTACGCCATTAACTGTTGTGGTTTGGGAGACCAATTCTCCCACCACGGGCAAAAGAAAAGACTCAGACAAACGGATTGCAAAAATGGTGGAAAGTTTAAATGAAAAAAAAAAAAAAGAAACTTTTACAGAAAACCACAAGCACCGTGACAAAGAGAGAGAGATTCAAGAATATACACAAGAACATACCATCCCTACCTGGGGGTACACACAACACCACCCCCCCAGGGCTCTTTCTTCCCCCCAACCCAGCCTTAGGCATGGGCAGGCCCAAGGAGGCAACTCACGCCATTTTACCTAGGCAGTGGTGGGGGATGAAAAGAGGAAGTAAGGATCCTGTGCGGATGTTTTATTGAGGAGCAGGGAATTACGGGTGAAGTACTGTGACCGGCTTAGGCTGTGCCTTTAAGAGAAGGACACTTTCTGAACACTCTGGCTGAATGTTTTGGTATATAAATGAAAACAAAGATATGCTAAGCCAATTTCATTGGTAGAACCCGGCTGTAAGTTCTGGCTTAGTTTTTCAGTCGGGGGGGGCAGTCAGTCTTCTTCTTCCCCCTGTACTGTGAGCTGGCCCGTTTCTCTCTCTGAAGCAGCAGCAGGAATGATTCTTGCTAACCAGATAAGAGAAAACTAACTTTAGCATTTGCTTTGAGCTTTAACAAAGTTTTCCCCTTTTAATTACCTTCCTTTCTCTTTCTCTCTAACCCTTTTGGGAAAAAGGGGAGGTAGGGAGGGAGAAGGGAGGGACAGGCCGAACCCCCTGGCCGCAGGGGGGGGTTGGGGAAAGGTCTCCTGTATTATATACATTACTGTATATATTGTAAATATTGTATGTTTTTGTACATATTCATTGCATTCCATATCTGCTTGTAAAATACAGCTTTCATCTGCTTCTCCAGCTGAGTTAGCTGTGGATTCTTTTGTGTGTGTGGGGGGAACCTTCCTACCCCACCACAAGTACCTGGTTTCCTGTGACCACCCAGTGGGCTGGACCCTTTTGGGACCTCCCAGGTGTGGCCTGTGTAGTGACATCAGAGCCAGCACCCAGCCTAAAACACCACAAAGATAAAAGGGCCTGCCAGAGAAATCCACTTTCTGGGATTTAGGTGGCAGGATGGTTCATCATGGTTGTTGTCACATTCCACTGGATGTGATAAATAAGGTTTCTACCATGGCAAATCCCATGAATAAGAAGGACACACTACTTCTTAGGAGCAGTTGGATTTTGGAGACTGCACATTCCAGGATACAGTCAAATTGTAAAGGCTCTTTATGATGTAACTCAAAAGAAAAAATGATTTTGAGTGTGGTCCTGAGCAATAAGCAACCCTTGACCAGATAAATCAAGAAGTAGTCCATGCTATGGCTTTAGGACCTGTCCAGGTGTGAGAGACTAAAGCTTGTCTCTCCTGGTGTGACTCAACAAAGATAAAATCACTTGCTGCTTGCCCAGACAATAGCTGATGTGCGTTGGGCAGAGCCACTGGAAGGACTCTTGGAAGGTGCAAAGATAACATTGCTCACGGGACTGCAGCTGGCCTACAACAATGGCCCAAGGGCCCAGCATTCACACCTTCAGGACAAGATCATTTCCAGCCATCAGATACCCCAGGAAAGGACAATGGATTCACCACCTCTTTCCTGATGTGTAAAGAGTGTGTGGGTAGTTAGATGGAGCAGGAGGAGGCAGAGGCCTTCCCCCTCCATCCAGACGGCTGCCCAAACTCACCTGAGTACTCAGAAAGATTTCCTGGGGAATGATACCTGGACACTTACCTAAAGATGATTTCCCAGAATGATATCCTGGGGAACAACCCCTGGACACTTGCCTAAGGGCTAAAAAAATGTATAAAAGACTGGAGCAACTACTGGCTTAGAAGAAGAAAACTGGAGAAGCAAAATGCAGAAGAAAGAAGATGGCACCACATGCTGGAAACAACATGGGGCAACACAACGGATCTTGGACTCTGAAAATCCTCTCTCCGTGCCCTAAGTTCCGCCTGCTGCAACTCATGGGGCTGAAGAAGCTGCTCAGAGGACCACATCCCTTCTACAGCCAAAGCTTCAGCACCCTTCCTCTACAGACCCAACATCTCCTGCTGCACCTATCCTCCACAGACTCAAACTGTCTTGGGGGTGAGGGGTGTAGTAATATAATTCTTTCCCTCTTCTCCCTCTCTTCTCTCTCTCCCTATTCTCTCTCTCTCCGCTTCTGATCCCTCCACTGTATTTATGTAAAAAATAGTCTAGCTGTTGATATTTTGGCCTCGTTTGTGCCTCTAATTTCACAACACGGGAATATTAATTAAAAACCTGAATCTCTTTCCCTCTCCGGATCGAGACACCAGGTGTTAAAAACATACTGTATATGGGTGCAAGTGAGAATGGTCCAACCTGAAGCCTATGGCAGAGAGCTCCTGGAGAGACTTGAAGAAGTTACAATATGCAAGCATGAACCCTGTATCACCTATCTGGGAGATCCTGTTTTGTCTCAACTGCTGAGAGACTGCTTCCTATTTCCTGAACTTCTCATCAATCTACATCTGAAACACATCTGATCTATCTCTGAAATAGAGGATGAACTGTGATCTGAATTTTTCTGCTCATATTGATATTCTTTTTAGTTAGATGAATAGCTTGATCCAGACAATGGAATGAGATGAAAGGGGCAGAGTGTTACAGGTTTAACATTGACATCTTAATTGTAAATTAAGTTTTCCAGAGGATTTGATTTTAGGTATAGACAGCCTTAGGTACTGGACATAGAATAATATGAGATAAATTTATCTCATCCCATTAGAATGATGAATATCTTATATTTTGCAGAACAGGCTTGTTTCTCTCTCAGAGTGCTGGCTCTGCTTGCTTCTTGCTTCACTGTTCTGCCTGTGACATTACCTGCTTCTGGCTGATCTTCTATTTGGGGGTCAGGTACAGTCGGTAGACAGATAACTGGGGCTAGCTGCAACACGTAGCTCTCTGGACCCTTTTGTGTAAGGGGTGGAGAGAGAGATGAATTACTGTACAATATAATCTTAATGTGCTTATTGCCTTCTATACTTTTATATTTAGTTCATTTTTGTAAATATAATTTCATTTTACTTCCAAAATTCTGAGTGTGGTAAATTTGCTCCTTGGGGTAAATTTCCAGATTACTGGGGGTTCCAATACTAACATCTAAGAGATATATACTATATACTTCACAGTATTTATTTATTTGTTTCTAATTACAGAATGATATTTTTATTGTTGGTTATTACTACTTAGTGTTCCTTTCACAATCAAAGCAGCAATTTATTAGTACAGGACACAGTGCATTCTAGTCTCTGGCCACTAACAAAAGTGAAACCATTCTATGATTCTATTCTTAAGCTATTGTCATCACCCAGCTAATTGTTAGTCATCCCTGGCCTCTATTTTGGTCATCTCTGATCCACGCACTAGATGGGAGGAAGCATGGCAGGGGATCCAGGTAACTCTGCTGTATAGTCCCGTCTTGCTTTTGGGTAGAGATATTGCTGCACATCTTTAAACAGCCTCAAGAAGATAAAACTGATGAGATTGCTTTCTTCAGTGTCTCTGTCAGTGTCCTGATTTTTACAGACCTGGGATTGAACCTTCTGTCTTCCTCCTTCTTTTATGTATTTTTTTCCCTACTGTGATTATTTTGTCATTATTCTTTGTGGAGAGAAAATGAAGCATTTTAATTATCTTTCCCTAACTGGGAAGACCAGTAGAACAGTGGCCAAAGGCAGATGCCTTCAGTACTTCTCCAGGGTACACTCTCATACACTGCAGATTGTATGTTAAACACCAAATGAGACGTGATTACCTTTTAATCTGGAAGCTGAATAAAATGACACAAAAATTATTTGGGTGAAAAATCTTGCAGCAGGAAGTCCACTATTTCAGCAGAGAAACTGGTCAAACGGTACCCTTCCTTCATTTTCTCCAGTTACCACCAGTAAATTGTACAGTTTGGAACTTCATCCTGTACTCTCATTTTGATTTAAATCAATTGAGACGTATAGTTTTTTGGTGAAAACTCTACCAAAGAATTAGATCATAGAATAGGTAAGGTTGGAAAAGACCTCAAAGATCATCAAGTGCAACCTGTCACCCAAGACCTCATGACTACTAAACCATAGCACTAAGTGCCACGTCCAATAACCTCTTGAACACATCCAGGGATGGTGACTCCACCACCTCCCTGGGCAGCCCATTCCAATGACTAACGACTCTCTCTGTGAAGAACTTTCTCCTCACCTTGAGTCTAAACTTCCCCTGGTACAGTTTGAGACTATGTCTTCTTGTTCTGGTGCTGATTGCCTGGGAGAAGAGACCAACCCCCTCCTGGCTACAACCTCCCTTCATGCAGTTGTAGACAGCAATGAGATCTCTGGGCCCCCTCTTCTCTAGGCTAAACAAACCCAACTCCTTCAGCCTCTCCTTACAGCGCTGCACTTGAGGCCTCTCACCAGCCTTGTTGCCCTTCAACATTCAAGAGTCTCAACGTCCTTCTTAAATTGAGGGGCACAGAACTGGACACAGTACTCAAGGTGTGGCCTAACCAGTGTTGAGTAGAGGGGCACAATGAATTCCCTGTTCCTGCTGGCCACATTATAGACGCCAGGATGCCATTGGCCTTCTTGGCCACCTGGGCATACTGCTGATTCATGTTCAGCTGGCTGTCAATCAGTACCCCTAGGTACGATTCTGTTTGGCCACTCTCCAGCCACTCTGTCCCCAGCTTGTAGCGCTGCATGAGGTTGTTGTAGCCAAAGTGCCGCACCCAGCACTTGGACTTGTTGAATACCATCATGCTGGACTCTGCCCATCTGCCTAGACTGTCAAGGTCCCTCTGCAGAGCCCTTCTGCCCTCTAACAGATCAACACTTGCTCCCAACTTGGTGTAATATGACAGTATCACAGTATCACCAATGTTGGAAGAGACCCCAAAGATCATCATGTCCAACCTGTCACCACAGACCTCATGACAAGTCCATGGCACCAAGTGCTACGTCCAATCCCCTCTTGAACACCTCCAGGGATGGTGACTCTACCACCTCCCTGGGCAGCCCATTCCAATGACGAATGACTCTCTCCGTGAAGAACTTCTCCATCACCTTGAGCCTAAACTTCCCCTGGTGCAGCTTGAGACTGTGTCCCCTTGTTCTGGTGCTGGTTGCCTGGGAGAAGAGACCAACCCCTTCCTGTCTACAACCACTTTTCAGGTAGTTGTAGAAAGCAATGAGGTCGCCCCTGAGCCTCCTCTTCTCCAGGCTAAACAATCCCAGCTCCCTCAGCCTCTCCTCATAGGCCTTATGCTCAAGGCCTCTCACCATCATTGTTGCACTTCTCTAGACATGTTCAAGTGTCTCAATGTCCTTCTTAAAATGAGGGGCCCAGAACTGAACACAGTACTCAAGATGTGGTCTAACCAATGCAGAATACAGGGGCACAATGACTTCCCTGCTCCTGCTAGCCACACTACTCCTAATGAAGGCCAGGATGCCTTCTTGGCTACCTGGGCACACTGCTGGCTCATGTTCAGGCAGCTGTCAACCAGCAACCCCGGCTCCCTTTCTGTTTGGGAGCTCTCCAGCCACTCTGACCCCAGCCTGTAGCTCTGCATGGGGTTGTTGTGGCCAAAATGCAGCACTCTGCACTTGGATTTGTTGAATGCCATCCCATTGGACTCCACCCATCTGTCCAGTCAGTCAAGGTCCCTCTGCAGACCCCTTCTTCCCTCTAATTGACCAACATCTGCTCCCAACTTGGTGTCATCTGCAAATGTGCTGATGACTGTCTCAATCACCTCATCCAGATTGTCAGTGAAGATATTGAAGAGGATGGGGCCCAGCACTGATCCCTGGGGGACGCCACTGGTGACTGGACTCCAGCTGGAGGTGGCACCATTGACCACCACTCTCTGGGCACGCTCCTCCAGCCAGTTCCTAACCCAGCACAGAATGTTGCTGCCCAAGCCACGAGCTGACAGCTTAGCCAGCAGTTTTCTGTGGGGGACGGTGTCAAAGAACTGGCTGAAGTCCAGATAGACCATATCCACAGGCCACTCCACATCCACCAGGCAGGTCACCTGATCATAGAAGGAGATCAGGTTGGAGAGGCAGGACCTGCCCTTCCTAAATCCATGTTGGCTGGAACTGAGCCCTTGGCCATCCTGCAGGTGCGCAGTTATTGCTGCCAAGATAATCTGCTCCATCATTTTCCCTGGCACTGAGGTCAGGCTGACTGGCCTGTAGTTTCCAGATTCCTCCATCCGACCCTTCTTGTGGATGGGGACCACACTGGCCAGTTTCCAGTCATCTGGGACCACACCGGTCAGCCAGGACTGGAGGAAAATGATGGAGAGCGTCTTGGCCAGCTCACCTGCCAGCTCTCTCAGCACCCTAGGATGGATCTCATCCTCCCCAATGGACTTGTGAGTGTCCAAGTGGCTCAGCAGGTCCCAAACTAATTCCTCATGGATATCCAGGGCATTACACTGCTCCCTGACCCCATCACCCAGCTCAGGAGGCCACTCGTCCTGAACTCCTCCTGCCTTGCTGTTAAAAATTGAGGCAAAGAAGGTGTTCAGGACCTCAGCCTTTTCCTCATCTTCAGTCACTGTGTTCCCCTCCAGGTCCAATAAAGACTTGAGGTTCTTCTTGCCCCTCTTTTTAGTGTTAATATATTTGTAAAAATGCTTTTTATTATCTTTCACAGAGGTGGCCAGCTTCAGTTCCAATTGGGCTTTTGCCTCTCGAATTTTTTTCCTACATAATCTAACAACGTCCTTAAACATACCTCGAGAAGTCTTCCCCTCCTTCCAAAGGTGATACAGCCTCTTTTTTCCCCTTAAATCCTCCAGGAGCTGCTTGCTTATCCAGGCCAGTTGCCTTCCCCACCAGCTCATCATTTGGCACATCTGCAAACTTCATAGTAGTATCATAGTATCATAGTATCAGTTAGGGTTGGAAGGATCACGTAGTTCCAACCCCTGCCATGGGCAGGGACACCCCACACTAGATCAGGCTAGCCAGAGACTCATGCAGACTGGTCTTAAACACCTCCAGGGATGTGGCCTCAACCACCTCCCTGGATAACCCATTTCAGAGCTTCACCACTCGCATGGGGAAGAACTTCCTCCTCACATCTAGCCTGAATCTCCTCACCCCCAGCTTCATTCCATTCCCCCTAGTCCTATCACTACCTGAGAGCCTGAGAAGTCCCTCCCCAGCCTTCTTCTAGGCCCCCTTCAGGTACTAGAAAGACACAATGAGGTCACCTCAGAGCCTTCTCCAGACTGAACAGCCCCAACTCCTTCAATCTGTCCTCATAGGAGAGGTGCTCCAGTCCTCTGATCATCCTTGTGGCCCTTCTCTGGACATGCTCCAGCACGTCCACAACCCTCCTTTAAATAAATAGAGATTTGAAATACAATACAATACACCAGGTTGGAAGAGACCTTCAAGATCATCGCGTCCAACCCATCAAACAATCCAACCCACCCAACAATTAAACCATGCAACCAAGCACCCCAAAAAGTCTCCTCCTGAACACCTCCAATGAAGGTGACTCCACCACCTCCATGGGTAGCCGATTCCAATGGGCAATCACTAGCTCCGTATAGAACTTCTTCCTAACATCCAGCCTAAACCTGCCCTGGTGCAGCCTGAGACTGTGTCCTCTTGTTCTGGTACTGGCTGCCTGGGAGAAGAGACCAACCTCTGCCTGGCTACAACCTCCCTTCAGGTAGTTGTAGAGAGCAAGAAGGTCACCCCTCAGTCTCCTCCTCTCCAGGCTAAGCAACCCCAGCTCCCTCAGCCTTTCCTCATAGGGCTTGTGTTCCAAACCCCTCACCAGCTTTGTTGCCCTTCTCTGGATATGTTCCAGCAAGACAACATCCTTCCTAAACTGAGGGGCTCAGAATTGGACACAGGACTCAAGGTGTGGCCTAACCAGTGCAGTGTACAGAGGCAGAATGACCTCCCTGCTCCTGATGGCCACAATGGTCCTGATATAGGCCAGGATGCCATTGGCCTTCTTGGCTGCCTGGGCACACTGCAGGCTCATGTTCAGCCTCCCATCAACCAGTACCCCCAGGTCCCTCTCTGCCTGGCCACTCTCCAGCCACTCTGACCCCAGCCTGTAGCTCTGCATGGGGTTGTTGTTGCCAGTGTGTAGAACCCGGCACTTGGATGTGTTCAATCTCATGCCGTTGGATTCTGCCCATCTGTCCAGCCTGTCGAGGTCCCTCTGCAAAGCCTCTCTGCCCTCCAGCAGATCAACTCCTGCCCCCAGCTTGGTGTCGTCCGCAAATTTACTGATGATGGATTCAATGCCCTCATCCAGATCATCAATAAAGATGTTAAAGAGCATGGGGCCCAGCTCTGATCCTTGGGGAACACCACTAGTGACAGGCCGCCATCTGGATGTGGCACCATTCACCACCACTCTCTGGGCTCAGCCCTCCAGCCAGTTCCTAACCCAACGCATTGTGATCCTGTCCAAGCCATGAGCTGCCAGCTTGGCCAGGAGTTTGCTGTGGGGAACGGTGTCAAAGGCCTTGCTGAGGTCCAGGTAGACCACATCCACAGGCCTCCCCACATCCACCAGGTGGGTTGCCTGATCATAGAAGGAGATCAGGTTGTTGAGGCAGGACCTGCCCTTCCTAAATCCATGCTGGCTAGGCCTGATCCCTTGGCCATCCTGGAAGTGCTGTGTGATCGCACTCAAGATGACCCGTTCCATAATCTTGCCTGGCACTGAGGTCAGGCTGACAGGCCTATAATTCCCTGGCTCCTCCAATCGGCCCTTCTTGTGGATGGGCACCATGCTGGCCAGCTTCCAGTCTTCTGGGACCTCTCCAGTGAGCCAGGACTGCTGAAAAATGGTGGAGAGCGGCTTGAACAGGTCATCTGTCTCAAGATCACCTGACCTCATTCTCATGGGTGACTTCAACCTGCCTGATATCTGTTGGGATCTCAACACAGCAGAGAGGAGGCAGTCTAGGAGGTTCTTAGAGTGCATGGAGGACAGCTTCTTATCCCAGGTGCTGCGTGAGCCTACCAGGGGTAAGGCTATGCTTGACCTCCTCTTCACCAACAGGGAAGGGCTGGTGGGTGATGTGGTGGTCGGAGGGTGTTTAGGCACCAGTGACCACGACATAATAGAGTTTTCAGTATGCAGCCAAGCCAAGAGGGGCAGCAAGAAGACCTCCACTCTGGACTTCCGGAGGGCAGACTTCAGGCTACTCAAGGAACTAATTCAGAAGGTTCCTTGGGAATCAGCCCTTAAAAACAAAGGGGTCCAGGAGAGCTGGACCTACTTCAAGGAAGAACTATTGAAGGTGCAAGAACAGGCTGTGCCGGTGTGCCGGAAGATGAGCCGCCGGGGCAGACGGCCAGCCTGGATGGGCAATGAACTTTTAATAGAACTTAGGGAAAAAAGAGGGTGTATCATCTTTGGAAGAAAGGGGAGGCAACCTACAGAATGTTTAGGGATGTTGCTAGGTTGTGCAGGAAGAAAATTAGGGAGGCAAAAGCCCATTTAGAACTTAGACTGGCCTCTGCTGTGAAGGACAACAAAAAGTCCTTCTATAAATACATCAATAGCAAGAAGAAGGGCAAGGACAACCTCCACTCCTTGGTTGACACGGAGGGGAACGTTGTAACAAAGAATGAGGAAAAGGCAGAGGTACTTAACACCTTCTTTGCCTCAGTCTTCACTAGCAGGGCAGAACGTCTTCCAGACAGCTGGCCTGCAGAGCTGGCAGAAGGAGCCAGAGAGCTGCATAGTTTCCCACTGCTCCAAGAGGAAGTTAGAGATCTACTGAGCCGCTTGGACCCCCACAAGGCCATGGGACCGGATGGGATCCATCCTAGGGTGCTGAGATTGCTGACAGATGAGCTGTCCAAGCCACTTTCCATCATTTTTCAGCAGTCCTGGCTCACTGGAGAGGTCCCAGAAGACTGGAAGCTGGCTAACGTGGTGCCCATCCACAAGAAGGGCCGGTTGGATGAGCCAGGGAATTCGAGGCCTGTCAGCCTGACCTCAGTGCCAGGCAAGATTATGGAACGGGTCATCTCGAGTGCGATCACACAGCACTTACAGGATGGCCAGGGGCTCAGGCCTAGCCAGCATGGATTTAGGAAGGGCAGGTCCTGCCTGACCAACCTGATCTCCTTCTATGATCAGGTGACCCACTTGGTGGATGTGGGGAGGCCTGTGGATGTAGTCTACCTGGACCTCAGCAAGGCCTTTGACACCGTTCCCCACAGCAAACTCCTGGCCAAGCTGGCAGCCCATGGCTTGGACAGGAGCACACTGCGTTGGGTTAGGAACTGGCTGGAGGGCCGAGCCCAGAGAGTGATGGTGAATGGCACCACATCCAGCTGGCGGCCTGTCACTAGTGGTGTGCCCCAGGGATCAGTACTGGGCCCCATGCTCTTCAACATCTTTATTGATGATCTGGATGAGGGCATTGAGTCCATCATCAGTAAATTTGCAGATGACACCAAGCTGGGGGCAGCAGTTGATTTGCTGGAGGGCAGAGAGGCTTTGCAGAGGGACCTCGATAGGCTGGACAGATGGGCAGAGTCCAATGGCATGAGATTTAACACATCCAAGTGCCGGATTCTGCACATTGGCCACAACAACCCCAGGCAGTGCTACAGGCTGGGGTCAGAGTGGCTGGAGAGTGGCCAGGCAGAGAGGGACCTGGGGGTACTGGTTGATTGTAGGCTGAACATGAGCCTGCAGTGTGCCCAGGCAGCCAAGAAGGCCAATGGCATCCTGGCTTGCATCAGGAACAGTGTGGCCAGCAGGAGCAGGGAGGTCATTGTGCCCCTGTACACTGCACTGGTTAGGCCACACCTTGAGTACTGTGTCCAGTTCTGGGCCCCTCAGTTTAGGAAGGATGTTGACTTGCTGGAACGTGTCCAGAGAAGGGCAACAAAGCTGGTGAGGGGTTTGGAACACAAGCCCTATGAGGAAAGGCTGAGGGAGCTGGGGTTGCTTAGCCTGGAGAAGAGGAGGCTGAGGGGTGACCTTCTTGCTTTCTACAACTACCTGAAGGGAGGTTGTAGGCAGGCAGAGGTTGGCCTCTTCTCCCAGGCAGCCAGCACCAGAACAAGAGGACACAGTCTCAGACTGCGCCAGGGCAGGTTTAGGCTGGATGTTAGGAAGAAGTTCTACACAGAGAGAGTGATTGCCCATTGGAATCGGCTACCCGTGGAGGTGGTGGAGTCACCTTCACTGG
This sequence comes from Picus viridis, assembly GCA_033816785.1. Taxonomy (NCBI): domain Eukaryota; kingdom Metazoa; phylum Chordata; class Aves; order Piciformes; family Picidae; genus Picus; species Picus viridis. The sequence continues at coordinate 44,041,151 of CM066606.1, forward strand.
AGGTGTTCAGGAGAAGACTTGATGGGGTGCTTGGCTGTATGGTCTAGTTGTTGGGTGGGTTGGATTGTTTGATGGGTTGGACACGATGATCTTGAAGGTCTCTTCCAACCTGGTGTATTGTATTATTGTATTGTTATTATTATCTGCCAGCTCTCTCCGCACCCTAGGATGGATCCTATCCGGTCCCATGGTCTTGTTGGGGTCCAAGATGTTTAACTACCTCCTGGAGCAGTGGGAAACTATGCAGCTCTCTGGCTCCTTCTGCCAGCTCTGCAGGCCAGCTGTCTGGAAGACATTCTGCCCTGCTAGTAAAAATTGAGGCAAAGAAGGTGTTAAGTATGTTATGAATATACTGGTGGTTCTGTGGTTTGTGTTATAGGTAGAGAATTCAGAGTGCACTGGGACTGTGGGTCAGGAGCTTCCAGGAGCCTATTTTGAGGACAAAGGGGGAGCTGCATATTTTACAGACTGGAACAGAGACAGTGTGTTTGGCTAATTTGAGATACCAAGGCTGAGGAGAAGAACTGAGAATTTGGTTTCCTCAGATAAGCCTGGATGTCTGAGCATGCATGCAAGTGGATACTTTGACCACTACCACACAGAATGTAGGGAGAAAGGATTTGATCACCTATTCTAAGACTCATTATCATATGCCTGCCTTCTATTTAGCATAAGTTTGTTTATGTAGATGATGTAACTATGTAAGTTGAAGAAAGCTATTGTAAAGCGGCTGTGGAGGTGGAGTTTTGTCCCCTCTCAAGCCCAGCGTGCTGCTTTGCTTGCCTTTTATTGCTTTTATTGCCTTTTATTACCTTTTTAAGATCTTTTAGTGCCAATAAAACTGTTACCAAAAACTTTTACCCAGAGTCATCTATAACAAAGTACCTCTGCCTTTTCCTCATCCTTTGTTACAACGTTCCCCTCCATGTCAACCAAGGAGTGGAGGTTGTCCTTGCCCTTCTTCTTGCTATTAATTTATAGAAGGACTTTGTGTTGTCCTTCACAGCAGAGGCCAGTCTAAGTGCTAAATGTGCTTTTGCCTCCCTAATTTTCTTCCTGCATGTCCTAGCAACATCCCTAATCATTCTGTAGGTTGCCTCCCCTTTCTTCCAAGTCCCAGGACTGATCCCTGAGGGACTGCACTTGTCACTGGCCTCCACTGGGACATGGACCCATTGACAGCCACTCTTTGGGTGCGGCCATCAAGCCAGTTCTTTATCCATCCAGTGGTCCATCCATCAAACCCATGTTTCACCAGCATGGAGACCAGGATGTGGTGTGGGACAGTGTCGAAGGCTTTGCTCAAGTCCAGGTAAACAACATCAGTTGCTCGCCCCTCATCTACTAAAGTCACCTGTTCATAGAAGGCCACCAGGTTTGTCAGACAGGATTTGCCCTTGGCAAAGCCATGCTGACTCTTCCAAATCACCTCTTCACTATTCTTCTGAGTCAGTAGTGCCTGCAGGAGGATCTGCTCCATGATCTTTCCAGGCACAGAGGTGAGACCGACTGGCCTGTAGTTCCCTGGTTCCTCCTTCTTCCCCTCTTTGAAAATGGGAGCAATGTTTCCCCTTTTCCAGTCTGTGGAGACTTCCCCAGTCTGCCATGACTTTTGGAATAGAATAGAGAGGGGTTTGGCAACCTCATCTGCCAGTTGTCTCAGCACCCATGGGTGTATCCCGTCGGGTCCCATGGACTTGAACACTTTCAGGTTCTTCAGGTGATCACGAACCTGAGCTTCACTTACGATGGGCAGTTCTTCCTCCCCGTCCCTGGCATCGTCTTTCATGACACCAGGAGTGTGGCTGGAGGCCCTTGCAGTGAAGACTGAGGTAAAGAAGTGATTGAGTACCTCAGCCTTTTCCACATCACTTGTGACTAATTCACCAGTTTCCTTTCTGAGGGGGCCCACACCTTCCCTAGGCTTCTTCTTGCCATTAATACACCTCTAGAAATTCTTAGTGCTCCCTTTAACCTCCCTGGCTGGATTCAATTCGAACTCTGCTTTGGCTTTCCTAACCAGGCCTCTTGCTGCTCGGGCAGCTTCCTTATATACCCCCTGTTCTATCTGTCCTTCCCTCCACTTCCTGTAGAGTTTCTTTTTAAGTAATAGTGTGTCCAGTAGCTCCTTGTTCATCCAGGCAGGCCTCCTAGCATTCCTTCCTGCTTTTCTCCTTGTAGATATACATAGCTCCTGGACACAGAGGAGGTCGTCCTTGAATACTGACCAGCTGTCCTGGGTCTCTCTTCCCTCCAGGGCTTCATCCCACGACACTTTGGCTAGCAGATCCCTGCAGCGATCGAAGTCTGCACGCCTAAAGTCTAGGGTCGTAAGCTTAGAATACATCCTCCTGATTGCCCTGAGGATCTTAAATTCAACTGCTTCATGGTCACTGCAGCCAAGGCTGTCTCTGAGCCTCACACTGGTTACCAGCCCTTCCGTGTTGGTGAGAACAAGGTCCAGCATCGCACCTTTTCTTGTTGGTTCCTCTACCATTTGGAGGAGGAATTTGTCTTCTATGTAGACCAGGAACATCCTGGATTGCTGATGCCTTGCTGTGTTGTCCCTCCAGCAGATGTCAGGGTGGTTGAAATCACCCATGAGGACCAGGGCTTGTGACCTGGAAGCCGCTTCTGTTTGCCTGTGGAGGGCCTCATCTGCTTGGTTCTGCTGGTCAGGTGGCCTGAGGAGACCCCCACAGTAATATCTCCTTCCCCTCTCTTGCCTTTGATTTTAACTCATACACTGTCAACCAGCTCATCATCCCTCCCCAGGTGGAGCTCCATGGATTCCAGCTGGTTATTGACATAGAGGGCAACACCTCCTCCTCTCCTTCCCTGCCTGTCCTTCCTAAAGGGCTTATACCCATCTATCCCTACATTCCAGTCATGGGAATCATCCCACCAAGTTTCAGTAATGCCCACTATGTCATGGCATCCCAGCAGCACGGTGGCCCTTATTTCATCCTGTTTGTTGCCCCAGGCTGTGGCCATTTGCATAGAAGTACTTCAGCTGGGCTGGCCCTGCCTTCCTCTTGTGCCAATTCCCCTTGGTTTCCACAGAATGTCCTGGTATGTCATTCGTGGCTTGCCTCAGGGCAGCAAGTTGAGAGCCCTTAGCAGCTCTCCATCCCTCTGTCTCTGGTGAGCTGCCCCTCTGATTGTCACAGGCCAGCAGGCAACTATTATCCCCTTCCCCCTTCAAATCTAGTTTAAAGCCCTATCAATGAGCCCTGCCAATTCCTGCCCCAGAATCCTTTTCCCCCTCTGGGACAAGTGTGTCCCATAGGTTTTTTCAGCTCTGGTGCCTTGTAAACCAAGCCATGATTGTACAATCAAAAGCCCTGTCGATGGTACCAGCTCCGGAGCCATGAATTGACCTGTTGGCTCTTCCTCAATGTTCCCTGATCCATTGTTGACGTTAGAGGGATAGCAGAGTACACAACTTGAGCTCCTGATTATGTTTAATCATTTTTTCCCTTTGAGTCTGTATTCTATTCTTTTTAGTAGTGAACAGGTCATAGTTATAAACATGTTCAAAAGACTGTTGTGAGCAATGGTAGAAGCATATTTGGATCACTATTTAATCACCACTATTTCTCCAAGGTAGGAGATTAGGAATTCTTAAGTTATGGAAATAACAAATGCTGCTGTGAGGGAAAAAAAATGAAAAATCTCATAACCATCACCATAATTATTAGCAATTTACATTACTCTTCTTTGTATAAAACTATCCACTCCCTTCACCTTGGAAATATGTAAAATAGGTTTAAAATCTCAGGCAGATGTTAAAGGAAGTTTTGAAAAAAGAAATTGGGTAATTCAAGATTGAAGGTTTACTTGTTTGGTTTTTTTCTTGCTTTTTGTTTGCTTTGTTGTGTGGGTGTTTGGTTGGTTGGATTTTTTTTTTTTTTTATAAGAAATGCTATATAACAACATCTGTATTCTTGCAAATCAAGCTTTAAAAATTTTATTTAAATTATTTATATTTAGATACATACAAAGGAACTAATGGCAAGGCACTTTATGAGTTTTTCCTTGAGATATTGAAAAATGAAATATCAGGAAAAAGAAAAATTTTTCTTTGTCTTTTTATAAAACAATATAGAAAAAGGAAAAGTGAAAGTCCATAGCTTGAATTCTGATAAGTTTGAAATTATATGTGAAATATTGCTCATTTTCTTACTTGTTTCAAATAATTTCCATACACAAAACTTGAAATTCAATATAGAAGTAAAAAAAAAAAAAATTGTCAAAACCAAATCATCTGTGGATGCTGATTATTTCATTGAATTTATTTTCAAGTTTGAAGAATCTAGAATTTTTGTGAAAGCATAAACAAGACATTTTCCCTGATATGAAAATATATTGCTTTCCCAAACACTGCGAATACATTTAATGTTGCAACCACCTCTTCTCAGTAAGCGTTTAAATAGCTGCGGGTAGAGCGAAATATTGTCTTTGAAAGTCTACATGAACAGAATTTGACATCTCTATCACTTTTTTCACCAGTATGCTTCACACAGAACCTGAAGTAAACTCATTTTGTTTCTGAAGGAAAAAAACCTTTTCAGAGAAATATTTAAGGAACTCTTATGTTATATCTGAGTTAATCAAACATCAGGAAATTATGGACTATGGTGACAATGCTGCTTCAACATCAACTGGGGCAGGTCATCACTGGAGATCTGTGCAGATGCCCTTATGGGGTTAATTCCACAATGAATACTGAGTTTTCTTTCTTCAGATGCTAAGGATGCTAGTTAGTGGTTACCCCAGTTGTGCTTTTACCCAAAGGTTAATTCTGACATTTAATGTAAAAAACGCATTAAAATTAACATTTAATAAAGTGTATCTTTAAGATTTGAAGAGTGCTCTTAAAAAGCAAACATAGTCCATCAATTAATAGATGAATTGCAATATGACTGTTCAAACCAGTTGTTGTAATCTACATAAATAACACTTGTGTAAAAGTAAATGCAAAAGTAATTATTATAAGTGGTGACAGGTAATGCAAACATTGTTAATATTAGAACATATATTACAAAAGAGTTAACTTAAAAACAATTCAGAGACAAAATATTAAAAAAAAAGACACAAAAATTAATGCAACAAGAGGAAAAAGATGTTCCTTAAGAGCAGAACAAAATGCTAAATGTGAAAATGTCCCTTTTAAAACAATTAATTCATTCTAATGTGTAGTGCTTTAGATATTCCTTGTTGGCCTTAACGTCAGAAAGGGACTATAGCTTACTTTTCATTGTGGATTTTGTGTAGAATTTTATTGTCCATTCACAATATCGTTGCCTCAATTTATTAATAAATAACAGCTAGGCCATTATCCTAAAGCTTCAGGATCTTAGGTAGGATTTTGACATGTGAGCATCAGGGTACTCAGCACTGGTCAGGCCACACCTTGAGTCCTGTGTCCAGTTCTGGGCCCCTCAGTTTAGGAAAGATGTTGACTTGCTGGAATGTGTCCAGAGAAGGGCAATAAAGCTGGGGAGGGATTTGGAGCATAAGCCCTATGAGGAGAGACTGAGGGTGCTGGGCTTGCTTAGCCTGGAGAAGAGGAGGCTCAGAGAAGACCTTATTGCTGTCTACAACTACCTGAAGGGAGGTTGTAGCCTGGTGGGGTTTGGTGTCTTCTCCCATGCAACCAGCACCAATAGAACAAGAGGACACAGTCTCAAGCTGCACCAGGGGAGGTTTAGGCTGGATGTTAGGAAGAAGTTCTTCACAGAAAGAGTGATTGGCCATTGGAATGGGCTGCCCAGGGAGGTGGTGGAGTCACCACCAGTGTTTAAGAAGAGACTGGATGTTGCACTTGGTACCATGGTTTAGTTGATTAGATGGTGTTGGGTGATGGGTTGGACTTGATGATCTGAAAGGTCTATTCTATTCTATTCTATTCTATTCTATTCTATTCTATTCTATTCTATTCTATTCTATTCTATTCTAATGTATGACATGAAAAATTAGCTTTTAGACTTGAAACTATATTTTATTTTATTTTATTTTATTTTATTTTATTTTATTTTATTTTATTTTATTTTATTTTATTTTATTTTATTTTATTTTATTTTATTTTATTTGTTAAGGAGAAGGTTTTGTTGGTGTGCAGTGAGTGCGTTCTGTTTCTTCAGATTTGGAGGCTATCTTAGAATCATGGAATCATAGAATCATAGAATAGTTTGGGTTGGAAGGGACCTCCAAAGGTCATCTAGTCCTATCACCCCTTCAGGAAGCATGGACATCCTCAAATAGATCAGGTTACCCAGAGCTCTGTAGAACCTCACCTTGAATATCTCCAGGGACAGGCCGTGAATCACCTCACTGGGTAACCCATTGCAGAGCTCCACCACCCTTGTAATAAAGAACCTGGTTCTAACACGCAAACTAAATATGCTCTTATCTAGTTTGAAGCCATTACCTCTTGTCCTGTCACTACAAGCCTTTGTAAACAGTCTCTCTTCATCCTTCTTGTAGGCCCCCTTCAGGTACTGGAAGATCGCTATTCGGTCTCCCTGGAGCTTTCTCTTGTCCAGGCTGAACAGCCCCAGCTCCCTCAGCCTGTCTTCATGGGAGAGGTGTACCAACCCCCTGACCATTTTTTTGGTCCTCCTCTGGACCTGCTCCATCAGGTCTATGTCCTTTCTGTATTGAGGGCTCCAGATCTGAATGCACTACTCCAGGTGAAGTTATTACAATACAATAATACAATAAACCAAGTTGGAAGAGACCTTCAAGATCGAGCTGAGTAAAGTAGCAGAATCACCCGCTAACCATGCTTCTTTTGATTCAGCCCAGGATGTGATTGGCCTTCTGAGCTGCAAGGACAGGACACACTGTCTGCTCATGTCCAGCTTCTTGTCCATCAGTACCCTCAAATCCTTTTCTACAGGGCTTCTTGCTATCACTTCATCCTCCAGCCTGTATTGATAATGAGGACTCTTCCAGTGCAGGTGTAGAACCCTGTACTTGCTCTTGTAGAATCTCATGAGATTCACCTGGGCCCACCTCTCCAGGCTGTCCAGGTCTGTATGGATGACAACTTGTCTCTCTGGTATCTTGACAGCACCATTCAGCTTGGTGTTATCTGCAAACCCAATGACAGTGCACTTGATCCTGCTATCCATATTATTGAATAGAATAGAATAGAATAACCAAGTTGGAAGAGACCTTCAAGATCATCATGTCCAACCTATCATCCAACACCACCTAATCAACTAAACCATGCAACCAAGCACCCTATCAACTCTCCTCCTGAACACCTCCAGTGAAGGTGACTCCACCACCTCCCTGGGCAGCCCATTCCAATGGGCAATCACTCTCTCTGTATAGAACTTCCTCCTAACCTCCAGCCTAGACCTCCCCTGGAGCAGCCTGAGACTGTGATACTAAGAAGATACTAAACAGTATGGGTCCCACTGTGAACCTCTGAGGGACATCACTTGTTACTGTTCTCTGTCTGGGCTTTGAACCTTTGAGCACTACCCTCTGGACACAGCCATCCAGCCTATTCCTTATCCACCAAGCAGTCCACCCATTAAATCCTTATCTTTCCAACTTGCTGAATAGGATATTGTAGGGGATTGTGCCAGAGGCACTGCAGAGGTCCACACAGACCACATCCATAGGTTGTTCCTTATCCACTGATGTAGCAATTTTCAAAGCCTCTAGGTTGGACAGGAAAGATTTTCCCCTAGTAAACCCATGCTGGTTGTCTCAAATGTCTTCCCTGTCCTTCATATGCCTTAGCATGTCATCTAGGAAGATCTGTCCCATGATATTCACAGGAACAGAAGTGAGGTTGACAGGTTGGTAGTTGCCAGGGTCCTCTTTTCTACCCATTTCAAACAATGGGTGTAATGTTTCCTTTCTTCCAGTCACCAGGGACTTCACCTGACTGCCATGACTTTTCAGATATCATGGAGAGTGGCTTGGTAGCTACATCAACTAAATCCCTCAGGACTCTGGGATGCATCTCATCAGTTCCCATGATCTTGTGTATCTTCAGGTTCCTCGTATGGTGACTAACATTGTTTTTATTTACAGTGGTCTCCATCTTGTGGGACATCAAAATGAGACCCATAAGAAGAGGGCTTGCCAGTTAAGACTGAGACAAAATAGTTGTTGAGAATCTCATAGTTATTTCTTATCCATTGTTACTAGTTCACCACTGTTGTCCATCAGGGGGTTCTTCTCTGGTTTATATACCTGTAGAAACCCTTTGTGTTTTACTTTACATCCCTTGTCAAGTTCAGTTCCAGCTGTGCCTTGGCCTTTTTGGCCTTATCCCTACGTAACTGGGAAATGTCTGTGTGCTCTTTCCAGGACGCCTGTCCTCTCTTCCACTACCTGTGTAGTACCATCTTGCCTTTAATTTGACTAGCAGGACTCAGCTGTGGTATTCTCTTGCTTTCCTTGCCTGAATTCTTACACCTGGGTCTTGAGATATCTTCCACTCTATGGAAAGCATCCTTAAAGAGATGTTTTGTTCATCTCCCTTGTCTCTGAGTGCCACTTCCTATGAAGCCCTGTTAACTAACTCCTTGAAGAGCTGGAATTTTACTTTCTTGAAATTAAGAGTACTGACTATACTTTTTATTGGCCTCATAACCCTTAGGACAATGAACTACACTACTGCATGATTGCTGCAAGCCCAGGCTGCCTTCAACTTTGTCATCCCTGATGATGTCCCTTGCATTTGTGACCATCAGGTCATAAATAAATAAATACACCTACACTATATTGCTGTATTTTATATAATTTTTTGTGATATTCTGAGTTACTTGTGGTAGTTAAATAATATTAGAGAAATAGTTAAATCATCATTCAGAGTGGTGGATATGAACCAGAAGTGGTAAGGCAAGTCCTGGAGAAAAAAAAGCAATGTGATGCATAGTTCAGGTTACAGCTTTGAGGAACTGTGTCCTACAGCAATGAAGGATCTCTTTGTACACATGTGTGTCTGTATGTGGTCAGCTGAAGACTCATTTTCCAGAGTCTAGACCTTCTTTTTTTCAAAAGTGAAATTCAGTGATCACTGGGTCTGTATTTATGACCTCATAAAGCTCATAGTGAATTTGGAACAGCCGATGAACTTATTTAAGTTCTGCCTTTTTAGTCTCTCGAGAAGTTTAGTCAATATTCATAGAATCATAGAATCCATTTCTATTTTTGTTCCATTCCCCCTAGTCCTATCATTACCTGACACCCTAAAAAGTTCCTCACCAGCTTTCTTGTAGGCCCCCTTCAGATACTGGAAGGCCACATTAAGGTTTCCTTGGAGACTTCTCCAGACTGAATAGCCCCAACTCTCTCTGTCTGTCCTCACAGGAGGAGATGCTCCAGCCCTCTGATCATCCTCGTGGCCCTTCTTTGGACATGCTCCAGCGCCAACATATCCTTCCTGTAGTAGGGGTTCCAGAACTGGACACAGTACTCCAGATGGGGTCTCGCCAGAGCAAAGTAGAGTAGGAGAATTAACTCCCTCAACCTGCTAGCTATGTTTCTCTTGATGCAGCCCAGAATGCAACTGGCTTTCCAGGCTGCAAGTGCACATTGGAGGTTCATGTTGAGCTTCTCATCCACCAGCACCCCCAAGTCTCTCTCCTCAGGGCTGCTCTCCAGCCAGTCACTGGCCAGCCTATATCAGTTCTTGGTATTGCCACAAGCCAGATGCAGGACCTTGTACCTGGTCTTTTTTGAACCTCATGACGTTGTCATGATGCTCATGGCTGAAGTTTCTCAAATACCTATTCACTTCTGTAGTTTCTTTAGGAGACAAATTCAGTACATTGATATACTGAACAAAAGAAACTTACTTAAGAATAAATATGGTGTCACTGGTGAAAAACCTATCTTATTTTGATATATAGAAGCCTCTTATTGGAAAGTTCTAGAACTCCTTTTGATTAATCCATTTTTGTTCAAGGACCATGAACATTAACAAGTACACAGAATGGTTTCAATGATGTATCTAATTTAAAATGTTCTGTTTCAAAATAGGTAACATTAGGACTGGCTGAAGAAAAATATTCTTTTTATACTGCTTAATAAGGTTGCAAGCTTAATTAATATAAGGGACTTGCACTTCAAAGAAAAACAGTGTTCACAAAGAAATTCTCACATTAAGCAAAATAATTTTTAAATGTAAGCAAGTAAATAGTAAACTGGTTTAGCTTGGTACTGAGGGTGGGGTGTAATAGATTTCAAATAATGGTAATGGGGATATAAAGAAGACTCATAAAAAATAGATTATAATTGAATAGACTGTGGTGTGGTGTTTTGTGTTGGGTGGAGCTTTTTTGTGGTGTTTTATTTTTGTAGTTTTTTGGGGTTTTTTAATGCTGCTTTCTGTCAGCCCTCATTTGGTATCTTTTATCTGTAACGTAGTTGAGATGTATCGCAAGGACCTGATTAACATGAGAAGATAATATGAGCACAGAAAAAGGGTTACCCAGAGGATTTCCCCTCCCTACTTCATTTCAGGAAATGTGTTTTCATCAAAGAGTAATGCCCAGTCTTCAACATATCTAATTAAAGCCAGGAAGACTGAACTGTGAATATATTAATGTTGCAAATGTTTCCGTTATATACGCCAGTAGTATATGAGTAGGCCATTGAAGAGGATGCTAGGCTTTTATTAAAAACAAAGGGTAGGCTGACAATTATGGTTTCTCAGAAAAGCATCAGGTTTCATGTATCAGGTGATGGAACTGCTCAATTAGAAGGCAAAGGGGTATAAAATGTATCCTTGTCAAGGTTATTTTATTCATGATTTTCCCTTTTCACTATGCATGCACACACTTTATTACTCATAAATGAGTTAGGAAATTTTTTTAAACAGCAGAAGTAATTTACAGGATGCATATAGTCCTACTTTTTCCCTTTGCTCTCTTTCAAAGCACTTTCATAATGTTTAGAAATTTTCCACAAAAAGCAAAAGAGGGAAAATAATTTCCCAGCCATCTGAACAGAAGCTCTATATTTACTCCAAATGCTTCCCCCTTCTTTTTGTTCATCTATAACTCTGTGTAGTATAAAATTGCCTCATTCAAGGAGTTGTGCTGACTCTGAGTTTCCTTCAATAATAAGGTCTTTTTATAGTTTCTAAATCTGCTGGGGAAAAAAAAAAAAAAAAAAGAAAAGAAAAAAAAGAGTAGTGCATGATCTTTAGTCTAGGACACTGAGTTTTCTTTGATCCACAAGCTTTTCACAATGAAAAAGAGTACCAGAAATAGATGACAATCTCAGGCTACTTCAAATTATCTACCACAGTCTATTAGGGAGATTATAAAATTGAGTTTCTACTATTTCTGTGTGATTGCTCACAAATAGGTATATACTTAAAGGAACTTACTCAGAATATGTAACTATGAAAATGTTTTCTATATGAAATGATGAAGACATTTGAGTGTAAGATTGCGATCCCTGATCACCTTAAAAATGGTACTGAAATACCTTATGCTAGTGCTGTGCATTTCCACGTAATAATTTTCCATCTATCTGTGTTTGCGCATGGAAACAAACACTGCAAATGAATAAAGCTTTTGTGAATATTTCTTTAATTACCCTGGTGAAAGACTGAGTACATATAAAAATGGTATCATGGAATCATAGAATTGTTAGGGTCAGAAGGGACCTCAAAGATCATCTAGTAGAATAGAATAGAATAGAATAGAATAGAATAGAATAGAATAGAATAGAATAGAATAGAATAGAATAGAATAGACCAGGTTGGAAGAGACCTTTGAGATTACCATATCCAACCTATTATCCAACACCACCTAATCAACTAAACCATGCAACCAAGCACCCTAGCAAGTCTCCTCCTGAACACCTCCAATGAAGGTGACTCCAACACCTCCCTGGGCAACACATTCCAATGGCTAACAACTCTCTCTGTATAGAATTTCTTCCTAACCTCCAGCCTAAACCTCCCCTGGTGCGGCTTGAGACTGTGTCATCTTGTTCTGGTGCTGGTTGCCTAGGAGAAGAGACCAATCTCCACCTGTCTACAACCTCCCTTCAGGTAATTGTAGACAACAAGGTTTCCCCTGAGCCTCCTCCTCTCCAGGCTAAGCAAACCCAGCTCACTCAGCCTCTCCTCATAGGGTTTGTGTTCCAAACCCCTCACCAACTTTGTTGCCCTTTTCTGGACACATTCCAGCAAGTCAACATCCTTCCTAAACTGAGGGGCCAGAACTAGACACAGTACTCAAGGTGTGGCCTAACCAGTGCAGTGTACAGGGCACAATGACCTCTCTGCTCCTGCTGGCCACACTGTTCCTGATACAGGCCAGGATGCTATTGGCCACCTGGGCACACTGCAGGCTCATGTTAAGCCTACAATCAACCAGTACCCCTAGGTCCCTCTCTGCCTGGCCGCTCTCCAGCCACTCTGACCCCAGCCTATAGCACTGCCTGGGGTTACTGTGGCCAATGTGCAGAACCCAGCACTTGGATGTGTTAAATATCATACCGCTGGATTCTGCCCATCTGTCCAGCCTGTCGAGGTCCAAACACCCTGCCATGGACAGGGACACCTCACACTAGAGCAGGTTGCTCAGAGCTACATCCATCCTGGCCTTAAAAACCTCCAGGGATGGGGCTTCTACCACCTCCCTGGGCAACCTGTGCCAGTGTCTCATCAACCTTATAGGGAAGAACTTCCTAATACCCCATCTGAATCTACCCATTTCTATTTTTGTTCCATTCCCCCTAGTCCTATCATTACCTGACTCACTAAAAAGCCCCTCACCAGCTTTCTTGAGGGCCACAATGAGGTCTCCTCAGAGACTTTTGTTCTTCAGACTGAATAGCTCCAACTCTTTCAGTCTGTCCTCATAGGAGAGGTGCTCCAGCCCTCTGATCATCCTCATGGCCCTTCTTTGGACATGCTCCAGCACCTCCATATCCTTCCTGGAATAGGGGCTCCAGAACTGGATGGAGTATTCCAGGTGGGGTCTCACCAGAGCTGAGTAGAGGGGGAGAATCACATCCCTCAACCTGCTGGCTATGCTTCTCTTGATACAGCCTAGGATGTGATTGGCTTTCTGGACTGCAAGTGCACACTGTTGGCTCATGTTGAGCTTCTCATCCATTAGCAACCCCATGTCCTTTTCTTCAGGGCTGCTCTCAAGCCAGTCACTGGCCAGCCTATATCAATGTTTGAGATTGCCCTGACCCAGAGGCAGGACCTTGCATTTGGTCTTGTTGAACCTCATGACGTTGTCATGGGCCCACCTCTCCAGCCTGTCAAGGTCCCTCTGGATGGCATCCCTTCCCTCTAGCATGTGTGCAGCACCATACATCTTGGTGTCATCAGCAAACCTGCTGAGGGGGCACTCAATGCCACTGTCCATGTCACCAAGAAAGATATTAAACAAGGGTGGTCCCAGTACTGATCCCTGAGGGACTCTGCTTGTCACTGGCCTCTACTTGGACATGGGCCCAATGACAGCCACCCTTTGAGTGCTGCCATCAAGCCATTTCTTTATCCACTGAATTGTCCATCCATCAAACTCATACTGTACCAGCTTGAAGACCAGGATGTTGTGCAGGACAGTGTCAAAGCTTTGCTCCAGTCCAGGTAAATGATGTCAGTTGCTCAGACTTCATCTATTAGTGTTGTGACCTTGTCATAGAAGGCCACCGGGTTTGTCAGGCAGGATTTGCCCTTGGTGAAGTTGTGTTAATTGGGCCAAATCATCTCCTTGTTATTCTTCTGTCTCAGCAGTGCCTCCAGGAGGATCTGCTCCATGAACTTACCAGGCACAGAAGTGAGACTGACTGACCTATAGTTCCCTGAGTCATCCCTCTTTTCCTTCTTGAACATGGGAGTTATGTTTCCCTTTTTCCAGTCAGTGGGGACTTCCCTGGACTGCCATTATTTTTTTGAATACAATAGAGAGAAGTTTAGCAACCTCATCAGGCAGTTTGCTCAGCACCCGTGGGTTCATCCCATCAGTTCCATGGACTTTACCACTCTCAGGTTCCTCAGATGGTCACAAAATGGATCTCAACTCACAATGGGCAGTTCCCATTAACTTCCATTATTCCAGGAGTGCAGCTGGAGCCTTTACCATTGAAGACTGATGTAAAGAAGTCATTGAGACCCTCAGCAGTCTCCATGTCACTTGTCACCAGTTCACCTGTTTCCTTTCTGAGGGGGCCCACATCATCCCTATTCTTTTTTTGTTTTTACCATTAATATACCTATAGAAACGTCTACTGTTTCCCTTAATCTCCCTGGCTAAATTTATTTCTGAGTTTTATCTTTTCTAACCAGGTTTCTTGCTGCTTGGGCAGCTTACTTATATGCCCCCCATTCTAGCTGGCCTTTCTTCCACTCCTTGTAGAGTTTTCTTTAGTGTGACAGTGTGTCCAGGAGGTCCTTGCTCATCCAGGCAGCTCTCCTAACATTCTTGCTTTCCTCCTTCTGGGTGTACTTTGCTCATGGGCACAGACAAGATGATTCTGGAATACCAACCAGCTGTCCTGGGCCCCTTTTCTCTCTAGAGCTTTGTCCCATGATACTTTGGCCATCTGATCCCTGAAGCAATCAAAGTCTGCAGGCCTAAAGTCCAGGGTTGTAAACTTGGGATACATCCTTCTAGCTGCCATGAGGATCTTAAATTCTATTGCTTCATGGTCACTGCAGCCAAGGTTATGCCTGAGCCTCACATTGGTGACCAGCCCTTCTCTATTGGTGAGAACAAGCTCCAGCATAGCACCCTTTCTCGTTGTTTCCTCTAGTATTTGGAGAATGAAGTTGTCATCTGTGCATTCCAGGAACATCCTGAAATGCTGGTACCTAGCATCTCTCCAGCAGATGTCAGTGTTGTTGAAATCCCCCATGAGGACCAGGGCTTGTGAACACGAAACCACTTTGATTTGCCTGTGGAGGGCCTCATCTGACAGTTTCCGCTGCTCAAATGGCCTGTAGCAGACCCCTTAATATCACCTTCCTCTGTCTTCCCTCTTATCTTCTCCCTTATACTCTCAACCAGCTCACCATCCTTCCCCAAGTGGAGGTGCACCGATTCCAGCTGGTCACTGATATAGACAGCAATACAGCAATACCGCCTCCCCTCTTTGCCTGTCCCTCCTAAAGAGCTTCTGCCTTTCTACCCTTGCATTCCAGTCATGGGAGTCATCCCACCAAGTTTCAGTAATAGCCACTATGTCATAGCATTCCAGCAGTGCAGTGGGCCTTAATTCATCCTGTTTATTGCTCAAGCTGCATACATTTGCATAGAGGCACTTCAGCTGTGCTGGCTGTGTCACCCTCTTAGGTGAATCCCCCTTGATTCTCTTGGGGTGTCCCAGTGCTTTGTTTCTTGACTTCCCTCAGGGCAACAAGTTGAGAGCCCTTGCTAGCACTCCATCCCTCTGCTTCTGGCACGCTGTCCCGATGTTTGTCACAGGCAATGAGGTTAACAACCCCTTCCCCCTTCAAATCTAGTTTAAAGCCCTATCAATAAGCCCTGCTAACTTCTGCCCCAGAATCCTTTTTCCCCTCTGGGACAGGTGCATCCCACTGGTTGCTTGCAGCTCTGGTGCCTGTAAACTCTACTGCGATCATAAAATCCCAAAGGAGCCCCTGGGGTGCACTTAGTTTCTATTTGCTCTCCCTGTGCCTGTTAGCCTACCTCTACTAATGGCCACTTGCTGCCAGCTGTCTGACCACACACCCTCCTTCTCATGCCCCGCTTGCTGGGTTCCAATGAGCAAGAAGGCTGTTGCATCACAGCTTGCAGTTTGAGAGCCTCTTCCAGTTTCATTGGGTTTAAATCTCCCCTGGCTTCTCCAGGAACGCCCCCATCCACAACACCCTCTCAGGTGCCCTTATGAGAGATGTGAATTCACGTCAGGTTGCCTCTCCACCTCTCTTTCTCTCTCTGTTTTCTTGTCAGCAGAAGCCCCCTTTTCTCTTCTAAAGATCTCGGCACGGCACGGAGCTAGCCTGTGCTGATGCAGTTGCCTCGCAGCTCACAGTCTGAGATCATCAATATATCATCATAACAGATGATTATCAAACTAAATCACAGATGCAAATATTACTTCTGTCTTAAATTAATAGTGATTAGGACTTTTTCCCAATTGAAGCAATACATTTTGTAAAACAGGTTTACCCTCAATCAATACTATCTGAAGCAATGTTTTATGGGTAGAAAATAAAAATTAAAATAAACCAAAAAATGTTATTTTTGTTATATCACAAATGATATTTTAATTTCAAAAAGGGGCTACTGAAGAATTCTTGGTAACATATTTAGTGGTACTGTGAAATATGAAAGGAAACAAAACAGACCACAGAGGTGAAAATAAATGCATCTTTAAATATTTATCTATTTCACTCATTCAGGGTAACCAATAAACTACAGGGCTATTATCCCCCTTACAGGACCCATTTTTCAACATCCTGCACTGCCATCCTAAATTCACATAAAATGAGTAATGCCAGATGTCACCATTCACATTGGTAATCATTTCCCTTGAAAGTGTGAGCCAATATGAGAAGTGATGTTTTTAATTTACTGTACCTGTCAGTCTTAAAACAAATGTCATCTTCCAATAAGGTAACAGGCATATTGTAATCCTGAGAGAGAATCTAATCAATGTCTTAAAAATACCTGATGGACGGGAGTCAAGTGGATGGGACCAGTCTCTTTTTGGTGGGGCACAGCAATAAGACAAAGAACAATGGATACAAATTTAAACACAGAAGATTTCACCTCAAAATGAGGAGAAAATTCTTTACAGTGGGGGGATGAAGTGCTAGAACAGGCTGCCCAGGGGGTTGTGGAATCTCCTTCTTTGGAGATTTTCAAAACCCACATACATGCATTCCTGTGTGCACTACCCTAGGTGATCTTGCTTGTGACAGGTAGGTTGGACTCCATGCTCTCTGAAGGTCCCTTCCAACCTCTAGCAATCCATGGTTCTGTGATTCTCTGTATAGTTAAAGCACCAGGAAAGTCTTTATTGCCTCCAGGATTTCAACATCTTCTTTATCCACATATCTCAACAGAATGTCATCCTTTACCAAAAGTTCTTCACTTTCCCAAGTTTTATCATCCTAGTTCTTTAGACTGCTTGAACACTGCTTTCAGCTCTTTTCATACTAACTTCATTACTGTAGCTTTATTTTAATTGCAGACAACATTTCAAGCATTGCAGACAACATTTCAAGCATTGCAGACAGCATACAGCTGCATTTACCAGTGCAGTCAGTTGCAGATTCTTGTAAGTTGGAAATACAGTCACATTTTAATATTTCAAGGTAATTTCAGGACACACAGTCCTGGGTTTGACTAGGATAGGATTAATTTCCTTTAAGTCATTGGAACAAGCCAATGAGATAGTCAATACCATACAACATTGTGCTATATTATTGTCAGGGCTGAAGGGGGCAGTCATAGCAGTTGTCTGGCATGGATGTGTTTTAGTGCACAGGTGAACATGCTACATTTTAAATTACACATGTTCATGTATATAAGGGATTTGGCAGATCTTGTTGACAGGGCTTTAAACTAGATTTGAAGAGGGAAGGGGCTGAAACCAGTCCCTCCAGACAGGGCTCTGAAGGTGGTAAGCTGGAGTCAAGGGTGAAAGCAACAGCCCAGCTGAAGTGCATGTACACTAGTGCACACAGCATAGGTAACAAACAAGAGGAGCTGGAAGCCTTGTTTCAGCAGGAAAGTTATGATGTAGTTGCCATCACAGAAATAGTGTGGGATTACTCACATGACTGGAGCAAGGTAATAGATGGCTACAGGCTGTTCAGGAGGGACAGGGAGAGAGAAGGGGTGGAGGGGTGGCCCTGTACATCAGGGAGACTCTAGACACCATGGAACTAGAGATTAAGATGATCAGGTTGAGTGCCTGTGGGTAGAATTAGAGGGAACAAGGCTGGTGAGAGGCCTTGAGCACAAGTCCTATGAGGAGAGGCTGAGGGAGCTGGGATTGCTTATCCTGGAGAAGAGAAGGCTCAGGGGTCACCTCATTGCTCTCTACAACTACCTGAAAGGTGGTTGTAGCCAGGAAGGGTTGGCCAGGCTAAACAACCCCAGCTCCCTCAGCCTCTCCTCATAGGGCTTGTGCTCAAGGCCTCTCACCAGCCTTGTTACCCTTCTCTGGACACGTTCAAGTGTCTCGATGTCCTTCTTAAATTGAGGGGCCCAGAACTGGACACAGGACTCAAGGTGCAGCCTAACCAAAGCAGAGTACAGGGGCACAATGACCTCCCTGCTCCTGATGGCCACACTATTCCTAATACAGGCCAGGATGCCGTTGGCCTTCTTGGTCACCTGGGCACACTGCTGGCTCATGTTTAGGCGGGTGTCAATCAGCCAGTACCCCCAGGTCCCTCTCTGTCCGGCCGCTCTCCAGCCACTCCGACCCCAGCCTGTAGCTCTGCATGGGGTTGTTGTGGCCAAAGTGCAGCACCCGGCACTTGGACTTGTTGAATTCCACCCCATTGGACTCTGCCCATCTGTCCAGCCGATCGAGGTCCCTCTGCAGAGCCCTTCCACCCTCTAACTGACCAACATCTACTCCTAACTTGGTGTCATCTGCAAATTTGCTGATGACTGTCTCAATGCCCTCATCCAGATCATCAATGAAGACCTTGACGAGGATGGGGCCCAGCACTGATCCCTGGGGGACGCTGGACTCCAGCTGAATGTGGCACCATTCACCACCACTCTCTGGGCCCGGCCCTCCAGCCAGTTCCTAACCCAGCGCAGAGTGTTGCTGCCCAAGCCACGAGCTGACAGCTTAGCCAGCAGTTTTCTGTGGGGGACGGTGTCAAAGGCCTTGCTGAAATCCAGGTAGACCACATCCACAGGCCTCCCCACATCTACCAGGCAGGTCACCTGATCATAGAAGGAGATCAGGTTGGAGAGGCAGGACCTGCCCTTCCTGAATCCATGTTGGCAGGATGTGAGCCCTTGGCCATCCTGCAGGTGTGCAGTTATTGCCGCCAGGATAATCTGCTCCATCATTTTCCCTGGCACTGAGGTCAGGCTGACTGGCCTGTAGTTTCCGGGTTCCTCCATCCAACCTGTCTTGCGGATGGGGACCACATTGGCCAGTTTCCAGTCATCTGGGACCTCACTGGTCAGCCAGGACTGGAGGAAAATGATGGAGAGCGTCTTGGCCAGCTCACCTGCCAGCTCTCTCAGCACCCTAGGATGGATTCCATCTGGTCCCATGGACTTGTGAGTGTCCAAGTGGCTCAGCAGGTCCCAAACTAATTCCTCATGGATATCCAGGGCATTACACTGCTCCCTGACCCCATCACCCAGCTCAGGAGGCCACTCGTACTGAACTCCTCCTGCCTCACTGTTAAAAATTGAGGCAAAGAAGGTGTTCAGGACCTCAGCCTTTTCCTCATCTTCAGTCACTGTGTTCCCCTCCAGATCCAATAGGGAGTGCAGGTTCTTCCTGTCCTTCTTTTTGGCATTAACATAGTTGTAAAAGTGCTTTTTGTTATCTTTCACAGAGGTGGCCATTTTCAGTTCCAACTGGGCCTTTGCCTCTCTAATTTTTCTCCTGCATAATCTAACAGCATCTTTAAACATATCAGGAGAAGTCTTCCCCTTCTTCCAAGGCTGATACAACCTCCTTTTTCCCCTTAGCTGCTTGCTCATCCAGGCCGGTCGCCTTCCCTGCCGGCACAACTTTTGGCACATGGGAACTGCCAGTTCCTGTGCCTTCAAGAGCTCCTGTTTGAAATAGGTCCAACCATCCTGGACCCCTCGGTTCTTGAGGGCTGCTGCCCAGGGAACTTTGCAGATAAGTTTCCTAAACAGGCTGAAGTTCGCCCTCCAGAAGTCCAAGGTGAAGGTTCTGTTGGTGCTCCTCCCTATCTCCCTGTAAATTGAAAAATTCACCATCTCATGGTCGCTGCACCCCAGGCAGCCTCCCACAGTCGCTTCTCCTACCAGCACTTCTCTATTGGAGAACAGCAGGTCAAGCAGAGCTTGACCCCTGGTAGGCTCACTCAGCTACATCAGGAAGTTGTCCTCCATGCGGTCCAGGAATCTTCTGGACTGCCTCCTCTCTGCTGAGTTAAGTTCCCAGCAGATATCTGGCAGGTTGAAGTCACCCACAAGGACAATATCTGATGACCTTGAGACAGCCTCCAGTTGCTTATAGAATGTTTCATCTGCCTCCTCATCCTGGTTGGATGGTGTGAGAGACTAAAGCTTGTCTCTCCTGGTGTGACTCAACAAAGATAAAATCACTTGCTGCTTGCCCAGACAATAGCTGATGTGCGTTGGGCAGAGCCACTGGAAGGACTCTTGGAAGGTGTAAAGATAACATTGCTCACCTGACTGCAGCTGGCCTACAACAATGGCCCAAGGGCCCAGCATTCACACCTTCAGGACAAGATCATTTCCAGCCATCAGATACCCCAGGAAAGGACAATGGTTCCTGATGTGTAAAGAGTGTGTGGGTAGGTAGATGGAGCAGGAGGAGGCGGAGGCCTTCCCCACCTCCATCCAGTGGCTGCCCAAACTCATCTGAGTACTCAGAAAGATTTCCTGCGGAGCGATACCTGGACTTAAAGATGATTTCCCAGAACAATATCCTGGGGAACAACACCTGGACACTTGCCTAAGGCCTAAAAAACTGTATAAAAGACTGGAGCAACTGCTGGCTTTTAGAGGAGAAAATTGGAGAAGCAAAATGCGGAAGAAAGCAGACGGCAGCACACCTCCGTGCCCTAAGTTCCGCCTGCTGCAACTCATGGAGCTGAAGAAGCTGCCCAGAGGACCTCATCCCTTCTACAGCCAAAGCCTCAGCACCCTTCCTCTACAGACCCAACATCTCCTGCAGCACCGTTTCTCTACAGACCCAACATCTCCTGCAGCACCTTTCCTCCACAGACTCAAACTGTCTTGGGGGGTGAGGGGTGTGGTAATATAATTCTTTCCCTCTTCTCCCTTTCTTCTATCTCTTCCTATTCTCTCTCTCTCCCCTTCTGATCCCTCCACTTTATTTATGTCCATCCACTGTAGTTATGTAATAAATAGTCTAGCTGTTGATATTTTGGCCACGTTTGTCCCTCTAATTTCACAACACGGGAATATTCATTAAGAACCTGAATCTCTTTCCCTCTCCGGATCGAGACAGGTGGTCTATAACAGACTCCAACCAGGATATCAGTTTTGTTGGCCTGCCCCTGATTTTAACCTACAGGCTCCCAGTCCCTTCGTTTTCCACCTCAAGTTGTGTGGCAGAGAGTGACTCCCTAATATACAGTGCCACCCCTCCTCCTCTTCTCCCTTGCCTGTCTCTCCTGAAGAGCCTGTAACCCCCCAGTGCAGCACTCCAATCGTGTGTATCATCCTACCATGTTTCTGAGATGGCAACTATATCATAGTCATCCTGGTGGACCAGGACTTCCAGCTCCTCTTGCTTATTGCCCATGCTGCATGCATTGGTGTACATGCACTTCAGCTGGGCTCTCAACTTCTCTATCGGCCTTAATCTGTGCCCCACTCCTTCATCTGCAGAGGGACTGATTTCCTCACCCACTCCCTTCAGGCCTAGTTTAAAGCCCTCTTAATGAGCCCTGCCAATTCTAGTGCTAGGACTCTGTTACCTTTTCTAGATAACTGCACCCCATCAGGTCCCAGCAGGTCGGGTGCAGTAAAAGTTGCCCCGTGATCAAAGAAACCAAAATTTCGCTGCTGACACCATCCCCTGAGCCAGTTGTTGATGGTGTGGGTTCTCCCGTTCCTCTCCGTGTACTCCCCTGCCACTGAGGGAACTGAGCAGAACACCACTTGAGCTCCTGCCCCTTCAATCAACTGTCCAAGGGCCTTGAACTCCTTTTTAATTGCCCTGGTGCCCTTCTTGTCAATTTCATCACTCCCCGCTTGTATTACCAGCATAGTCAGAGGGGTGGATTAGCTTAGGGATTCTCCTCACAATGTCCCTGACCCGCGCCCCGGGTAGGGAGCAGACCTCCCTGTGGGATGGGTCAGGATGGCATATGGGTCCCTCTGTACCCCCCAGGAGAGAGTCCCCAACAACTATAACCCTTCTCCTTTTCTTTGTGGAGCTGGTCGCTATAGCTGGTGGGAACCGCTTGGCCTTAGCCTTAGGCTCCTGCCCAGATGGCTGCTCCTCAGCCCTCTCATCCCCACCGCCCTCGGCCTTCAGGGCCTTGTACTTATTATGCAAGGGTAGCGGAGGAGGAGGGGAGGGCAGGGATGGACTTCCCTTGCCACCCCCGGCAGGGACTTGTATCCATCCCTCCCCGTTTCCAGGGACACTTCCCTCAGCAGGGAGATCTGCAGAGCCTTCTCCCACATGTCTAATTCCTTTTCGCTTTCCCTTATTGACCTCAGCCTAGATACCTCCTCCTTCAGCTCAGCCACTTCATCCTTCAGCTCTGCCACCAGAGTAAGGAGAAAGTTCACCTCCTCACACCTGACACAAGTGGTCTCTCCTTCCCCCTCCATTCCAAGTGCCAAGCTCAAGCACTCACTGCAGCTGGCAGCCTGGACTTCTGCATGCTGATATAGCAAGTCAGTCTGGGTAGATGCTGTTTTTCTACCCTTTGTCCTAGTGACAACCATGGTTGACTGTTTGATTAAAAAAAGAAAAAAAATATTTTTTTTTTTTTTTCGCTCCGCAGGCAGGCGGCTCTCGAGCCACACTGGCAGCGCGCGCACAGCCCGGGCGGGATTGAAACCTCCCGCGGCTGACGCCCCGCCCCCGTTCCCGAGCGAGCTCGCGAGAGCACGATCCCGCCCGACCCGCCTGCTAGCCCCCGAGCTCTCCCGACCCGCAAAGCCCCGAAATGAAAGCGAAACCAGGCAGAAAGCTCACAGATTCCGGGAGGGTGATCCCCGAGTGCCGCCTCCTGTCGGCTGTCGAGCCAAAATCTCAATAGAGATGATTCTTTCAACTGAATACCTGTACATGTAAATATTAACTGTAAACAATTTTTTGCATAGTTTGTACATTTCTGAATTTTAAACATTTCTATTAATATCTCTGCCTCTCATTCATAACTGTAATATTTATAACAAAGTCAAAGCACCACATTCTTTCTGAAGTGGAACCAATGCAAAGATGCATTTCTCTGCAACATGGTTATTTTGGACTATGTCAACTGCAAAGCAAAAAATATATTTTCATCTGCAATTAAAAGAAAACAATGAAGAAAGAACTATGACGCTATATCTCACACAGAAAATACCTGACAAAGCTCTCACATAGTACCTTCAAGTCATTGTAAAATATTTAGTTTAAGTGTACCATAACAGACTCGAGAGGTGTGTAAAGTGTTTGGGCCATGCCACTCTCACTAGCAACCTGAAAAAAATGGAAGGCTAATATGATACCTTCAAAGTAAAACCTGCAGATGGAAAAAAAAAATATCTATATGTAGGTATGACTTATGTTTTTGGATATTAGGAACAAGTTCTTTACCATGAGGGTACTGGAACAGTAAAGCAGGTTGCCCAGGAAGGTAGTTGAGGCCCCATCCCTGGAAACGTTGAAGGGGACATCAGGACATTCTGTGGAAACCAAGGGGAATTGGCACAAGAGGATGGCAGGGCCAGCGCAGCTGAAGTGCTTCTATGCAAATGGCCACAGCCTGGGGCAACAAACAGGATGAAATAAGGGCCACCGTGCTGCTGGGATGCCATGACATAGTGGGCATTACTGAAACTTGGTGGGATGATTCCCATGACTGGAATGTAGGGATCAATGGGTATAAGCTCTTTAGGAAGGATAGACAGGGAAGGAGAGGCGGAGATGTTGCCCTTTAAGTCAATAACCAGCTGGAATCAGTGGAGCATTACCTGGGGAGGGATCATGAGCTGGTTGACAGTGTATGGGTTAAAATCAAAGGCAAGACAGGGGAAGGAGATATTACTGTGGGGGTCTCCTACAGGCCACCTGACCAACAGAACCAAGCAGATGAGGCCCCCACAGGCAAATAGAAGCGGCTTCCAGGTCAGAAGCCCTGGTCCTCATGGGGGATTTCAACCACCCTGACATCTGCTGGAGGGACAACACAGCAAGGCACCACCAATCCAGGATGTTCCTGGAGTGCATGGAAGACAACTTCCTCCTCTAAATGGTAGAGGAACCAACAAGAAAAGGTGCTACGCTGGACCTTGTTCTCACCAACACGGAAGGGCTGGTAACCAGTGTGAGGCTCAGTGCAGTGACCATGAAGCAGTTGAATTTAAGATCCTCAGGGCAATCAGGAGGATGTATTCTAAGCTTACAACCCTAGACTTTAGGCATGCAGACTTTGATTGTTTCAGGAATCTGCTAGCCAAAGTGTCATGGGACAAAGCCCTGGAGGGAAGAAGGACCCAGGACAGCTGGTCAGTATTCAAGGACGACCTCCTCTGTGTCCAGGAGCTAGGTATACCAACAAAGAGAAAAGCAGGAAAGAATGCTAGGAGGCCTGCCTGAATAAACAAGGAGATGCTGGACACACTATTACTTAAAAGGAAACTCTACAGGAAGTGGAGGGAAGGACAGATAGAACAGGGGGTATATAAGGAAGCTGCCTGAGCAGCAAGAGGCCTGGTTAGGAAAGCCAAAGCAGAGTTCAAATTGAATCCAGCCAGGGAGGTTAAATGGAACACTCAGAATTTCTACAGGTATATTAATGGCAAGAAGAAGCCTAGGGAAGGTGTGGGCCCCCCTCAGAAAGGAAACTGGTGAAATGGTCACAAGTGATGTGGAAAAGGCTGAGGTACTCAATAACTTCTTTACCTCAGTCTTCACTGCAAGGGCCTCCAGCCACACTCCCGGTGTCATGAAAGACGATGCCAGGGACGGGGAGGAAGAACTGCCCATCGTAAGTGAAGATCAGGTTGGTGATCACCTGAAGAACCTGAAAGTGTTCAAGTCCATGGGACCCGACGGGATACACCCACGGGTGCTGAGACGACTGGCAGATGAGGTTGCTAAACCCCTCTCTATTCTATTCCAAAAGTCATGGCAGACTGGGGAAGTCCCCACAGACTGGAAAAGGGGAAACATTGCTCCCATTTTCAAAAAGGGGAAGAAGGAGGATCCGGGGAACTACAGGCCAGTCAGTCTCACCTCTGTGCCTGGAAAGATCATGGAGCAGATCCTCCTGCAGGCACTACTGACTCAGAAGAATAGTGAAGAGGTGATTTGGAACAGTCAGCATGGCTTTGCCAAAGGCAAATCCTGCCTGACAAACCTGGTGGCCTTCTATGAACAGGTGACAGCATTAATAGATGAGGAGTGAACAACTGATGTCATTTATCTGGACTTGAGCAAAGCCGCACCACATACTGGTCTCCAAACTGGTGACACATGGGTTTGATGGATGGACCACTAGATGGATAAAGAACTGGCTAGATGGCTGCACTCAAAGAGTGGCTGTCAATGGGTCCATGTCCCAATGGAGGCCAGTGACAAGCAGAGTCCCTCAGGGATCAGTCCTGGGACCTTTCTTGTTCAACATCTTTGTGGGAGACATGGACAGTGGCATTGAGTGCACCCTCAGCAAGTTTGCTGATGACACCAAGCAAGTGGTGCAGCAGACACGCTGGAGGGAAGGGATGCCATCCAGAGGGACCGTGACAGGCTGGAGAGGTGGGCACAAGCCAACCTCATGAGCTTCAACAAGACCAAGGGCAGGGTCCTGCATCTGGGTCGAGGCAATCCCAGGCACAAATCCAGGCTGGGCAGGGACTGTCTGGAGAGCAGCCCTGAGGAGAGAGACTTGGGGGTGCTGGTGGACGAGAAGCTCAACAGGAGCTCTCAGTGTGCACTTGCAGCCTGGAAAGCTAATCAGATCCTGGGTTGCATCAAGAGAAGTGTGGCCAGCAGGTCAAGGGAGGTGATTCTCCTCCTCTACTCAACTCTGGTGAGACCCCACCTGGAGTACTGTGTCCAGTTCTGGAGCTCCTATTACAAGAGGGATATGGAGGTGCTGGAAGGTGTCCAGAGAAACACCACGAGGATGATCAGAGGGCTGGAGCACCTCTCCTATGAGGACAGACTGAAGGAGTTGGGGCTGTTCAGTCTGGAGAAGAGAAGGCTCTGAGGTGACCTCATTGTGGCCTTCCAGTATCTGAAGGGGGCCTACAAGAAGGCTGGGGACGGACTTCTTAGGACATCAGGTAGTGATAGGACCTGGGGGAATGGAATGAAGCTGGAGATGGGGACATTCAGGCTGGACATGAGGAGGAAGTTCTTCACCATGAGAGTGGTGAAGCCCTGGAATGGGTTGTCCAGGGAGGTGGTTGAGGCCCCATCCCTGGAAGTGTTTAAGCCCAGGCTGGATGAGGCTCTGGCCAGCCTGATCTAGTGTGGGGTGTCCCTGCCCATGGCAGGGGGTTGGAACTAGATGATCCTTGTGGTCCCTTCAACCCTGACTGATACTATGATGACACTATGATGATGACACTTGACAGGTCCCTGGGCAACCTGATATAGATATGCAGGCCCCTGCTTACTGCACAGGGGTTTGGACTAGGTAGCCTTTGGAGGTCGCTTCCAACCTAGACCATTCTACAATTCCAGGATCAGACCTACAGGAATACATTCATCCTATCCATCCTTCCTTGCCGAATAGAATAAAACTTTTTAGACAGCAAAATGCTAACAGCAGGAATCATAGTAATTGTTAAATGTATATGGAATAACAGAATCATGAAATTGTTTCCAAGATTATTGTGTTCAACTGTCAGCCTAACACCACTGTGGCCATTAGTACACATCCCAAAGAGTCATGTCCACATATTTCTTGAACAGAGCAAGGGACGGTGACTACACCACCTTCCTAGGCAGTTTATTCTAATGCTTGACCACTCTTCATAAGGACTTTTGTCTAATATCCAATCTTCATAAAGACTTTTTCCTAATATCCAATCTAAATGTCTCCTGAAACAGTTTCTTTTTATTTCATTCTGTCACCTGATTCTAGGGAGCAGAGACCAACCCTCACTTGCTTATAACCTCCTTTCATGTAGGTGTAGAGAGCAATGAGGTCCCCCCTCAGGCTCTTCTTCTCCAGGCTTAACAATCCCAGTTCCACAGCTGCTTCCCATAAAATTTGTTTTCCAGAACTTTCACCAGCTCTTTTGCTCTTATTTGGACATATTCCAGCAATTCAACAGTTTTCTTGTTAATAATAATAATACAATAATAATAATAATAATACAATACACCAGGTTGGAAGAGACCTTCAAGATCATCGCGTCCAACCCATCAAACAATCCAACCCACCCAACAACTAGACCATACAGCCAAGCACTCCATCAAGTCTTCTCCTGAACACCTCCAGTGAAGGTGACTCCACCACCTCCATGGGCAGCCGATTCCAATGGCCAATCACTCTCTCCGTGTAGAACTTCTTCCTAACATCCAGCCTAAACCTGCCCTGGCGCAGCCTGAGACTGTGTCCTCTTGTTCTGGTGCTGGCTGCCTGGGAGAAGAGACCAACCTCTGCCTGGCTACAACCTCCCTTCAGGTAGTTGTAGAGAGCAATAAGGTCACCCCTCAGTCTCCTCTTCTCCAGGCTAAGCAACCCCAGCTCCCTCAGCCTTTCCTCATAGGGCTTGTGTTCCAAACGCCTCACCAATGTCGTTGCCCTTCTCTGGACATGTTCCAGCAAGACAACATCCTTCCTAAACTGAGGGGCCCAGAACTGGACACAGGACTCAAGGTGCGGCCTAAACAGTGCAGTGTACAGGGGGAGAATGACCTCCCTGCTCCTGATGGCCACACTGTTCCTGATGCAAGCCAGGATGCCATTGGCCTTCTTGGCTGCCTGGGCACACTGCAGGCTCATGTTCAGCCTACAATCAACCAGTACCCCCAGGTCCCTCTCTGCCTGGCCACTCTCCAGCCACTCTGACCCCAGCCTGTAGCACTGCCTGGGGTTGTTGTGGCCAATGTGCAGAACCCGGCACTTGGATGTGTTCAATCTCATGCCATTGGATTCTGCCCATCTGTCCAGCCTATCGAGGTCCCTCTGCAAAGCCTCTCTGCCCTCCAGCAGATCAACTGCTGCCCCCAGTTTGGTGTCATCTGCAAATTTACTGATGATGGACTCAATGCCCTCATCCAGATCATCAATAAAGATGTTGAAGAGCATGGGGCCCAGCACTGATCCCTGGGGCACACCACTAGTGACAGGCCACCAGCTGGATGTGGTGCCATTCACCATTACTCTCTGGGCTCGGCCCTCCAGCCAGTTCCTAACCCAACGCAGTGTGATCCTCTCCAAGCCATGGGCTGCCAGCTTGGCCAGGAGTTTGCTGTGGGGAACGGTGTCAAAGGCCTTGCTGAGGTACAGGTAGACCACATCCACAGGCCTCCCCACATCCACCAGGCGGGTCACCTGATCATAGAAGGAGATCAGGTTGGTCAGGCAGGACCTGCCCCTCCTAAATCCATGCTGGCTAGGCCTGAGCCCCTGGTCATCCTGTAAGTGCTATGTGATCGCACTCGAATCTCCTCTCCTCTCCTCTCCTCTCCTCTCCTCTCCTCTCCTCTCCTCTCCTCTCCTCTCCTCTCCTCTCCTCTCCTCTCCTCTCCTCTCTCCTCTCCTCTCCTCTCCTCTCCTCTCCTCTCCTCTCCTCTCCTCTCCTCTCCTCTCCTCTCCTCTCCTCTCCTCTCCTCTCCTCTCCTCTCCTCTCCTCTCCTCTCCTCTCCTCTCCTCTCCTCTCCTCTCCTCTCCTCTCCCTCTCTCTCTCCTCTCCTCTCCTCTCCTCTCCTCTCCTCTCCTCTCCTCTCCTCTCCTCTCCTCTCCTCTCCTCTCCTCTCTCCTCTCCTCTCCTCTCCTCTCCTCTCCTCTCCTCTCCTCTCTCCTCTCCTCTCCTCTCCTCTCCTCTCCTCTCCCTCCTCTCCTCTCCTCTCCTCTCCTCCTCTCTCCTCTCCTCTCCTCTCCTCTCCTCTCCTCTCCTCTCCTCTCCTCTCCTCTCCTCTCCTCTCCTCTCCCTCCCCTCCCCTCCCCTCCCTCCCCCCTCCCCTCCCCTCCCCTCCCCTCCCCTCCCCTCCCCTCCCCCCTCCCCTCTCCTCTCCTCTCTCCTCTCCTCTCCTCGAATCTCCCTCCGAATCTCCTCGAATCTCCTCGAATCTCCTCGAATCTCCTCGAATCTCCTCTCCTCCCTCCCCCCTCCCCTCTCCCCCTTGGTGTTTTGGAATTTCACCCTGAAACAAGTGCAGTATCCTAGTGAACTAATGAACTAGTTGGGAAAAAAATGTTGCCAACCTGGAAACTACTGATAAACACAAATCAGCATGATGTGCAGCTGCTGTGAACAGGATATCATCTGGGGGATGAGGAGGAAGAAAGCAGCTCTGCAGGAAAGGACTTGGAACCTCTGGTGCTTGAGAAGCTGGACACAAGCCAAATAATGTGCACTTGCTGCTCAGAAGTCCAGTTGCAGCCTGGGCTGCATCAACGCAAGTGTGTCCAGCACATCAAGAGAGGTGATTCTGACACTTTGCTTTGGTAAGCACCTGGAGTACTGCATACAGCTCTAGAGCCCTCAACACAGGAAGGACATGGACCTCATGAAGCAGGTCCAGAGGAGGGCATGAATATGATCAGGAAGCCGGAACACCTATCCTATGAAGACAGGCTGAGACAGTTAGGGTTGTTCACATTGGAGAAGAGAAGGCTTCAGGAAAACTGATAGAGGCCTTCCAGTACCTGAAGGGAGCCTACAACAAGGCTGGAGAGGGACTGCTTACAAAAAGCCTATAGTGATAAGATGAGGGGCAATGGTTTTGAATTATGGAAAAGTAGATTTAGATTGCATGTTAGGAACAAATTCTTTGTCATCTTTACCATCAGATTGCCCAGGGAGATAGATGAGGCACCCTCCCTGGTGATATTCAAGGTCAAGATGGACAAAGTTCTGAGAAACATGATCTAGTGGAGAACTCCCCTGTTCCCTGTAGGGGAGTTGGACTAGACAAACTTTGGAGATCCCTTCCAACCCAAACCATTCTATGGTTATATGACTACAGAGTCTTTTCCAGTGCTATTCAGTACCCTCAAGGAGAAGGTTTCTCAACCTAAAGACAGACTGTCGGGTGCTGTGCCTTCTGAAATCCCAGCAGCAAGTCCTGCAGCTGCACCAGAGAACCAGAGAATCCATGCCGGGATAACTGAGCCAAGAATTTGAAATTAGAGAGTAGGGAAGCTAAGCAGCTGGAATCCCTGTCTAGGAATGAGGTATTGACAAAGTAATGGGAAAATAGATACTGGACTCAAGCCTCTGAAAGTGGCTTCTGTCTGGCATGAAGGAAGGTTACCCCTTCAAAGAAGGTGTTACTTTTCACTTAGTAGAGTGGACCAGCATGGAGGAAGGTAGCGAGTACCAAATGTAAGTAGTTGTTCTGGAGGTGATTTACAGTAATCAGAATAAACAGTCATCTGCAGATCCAGATGAAGTCCAACACACATAAGCTATGTGGAGGAAGTTTCTACAAAGACAACACCATCATATGTCAAGTCATTAGCAGTAGTGTCCAGAAATAGAAGGTTATCTGTCTCTGCAGTGTGAAAGTCTAATGGAGAATGGAGACTAACGGTTGAGCATTGTGGGCTGAATGAACTTATGCCAGTGATGAGTGCTGCTGGGTCACACATGCCAGAGCTTCAGCATCAACTGGAGTCAAAGGCAGCCATGTGATACACCACAAGTCATATTGTTAGTGTGTTCCTCTCCAATACACCTGGAATTCACTGCTCCAGAGGTGAAAACACAGCTCCACCATTTACCATGGAACTATCCATACTGCACCAGAATAGGGTGGAGCTCCAGAATGCCTGCAGTATGTTGATGGCATGACTGTATGGGGCAACAGAAGATATTTTTGAGAAAGGGAGAACAGTAGTTCAAAACCTTCTGAAGTCTGGTTCTAAAATCAAATTAAGTAAGAATAGAATAGAATAGAATAGAATAGAATAGAATAGAATAGAATAGAATAGAATAGAATAGAATAGAATAGAATAGAATAGAATAGAATAGAATAGAATAGACAGACTATTGGAATAATATAATAGAATAAAATAGAATAAACCAGTTTGGGAGAGACCTTCAAGATCATCATGTCCAACCCATCATCCAACACCACCTAACCAACTAAACCATGCAACCAAGAACCCTATCAAGTCTTCTCCTAATCACCCCCAATGATGGTGACTCCACCACCTCCCTGGGCATCACATTTCAATAGGCAATCACTCTCTCTGTGTAGAATTTCTTCCTAATATCCAGTCTGAACATCCCCTGGTGCAGCTTGAGACTATGTCCTCTTGTTCTGGTGCTGGTTGCCTGGGAGAAGAGACCAGCCCCCACCTGTCTACAACCTCCCTTCAGGCAGCTTAAGAGAGCAATAAAGTCTCCCCTGAGCCTCCTCTTCTCCAGGCTAAGCAATCCCAGCTCCCTCAGCCTCTCCTCATAGGGCTTGTGTTCCAAACCCCTCACCAACTTTGTTGCCCTAAAATAAAGTCAAGGGAACTCCAGAAAAGATCCAATTTTGTTAGATAAAATGGCAAGATCAGTGTTGTCAGATCCCAATGGATGTGATAAACAAGATAGCAGCTATGTTTCTGATCATAGCATAAAGAGAAAACCAGGTTTTCTTGGGTGTCATGGATTTCTGGAGGATGCATATACCAGACTATAGCCTGAATGTGAGCCCCCTCGGCCAAATGACATAGAAGAAGAATTGTGAACTGGAGCAACAACAGGCCTTTGAAGTAGACCGTGGTCCAGCATGGGCAAGGAAAGATCCTAAAATTACACCCTACACCATAGAAATGGTCCTACCCACAACCTCTGTCAGAGAGTACCTGGAGAGACATGAGGCTGGAGTGTGAAGTACAAACAATCTGAGGCCAGGTACCCTCCAACTGAGAAAGAGATGCTGGCAGCATATGAAGGAGTTTGAGCTGCTGTGGAAGTGGTTGGTACAGAAGCAGAGCTTTGGAGAAGCACCCCAACTGCTAGTGCTGGCCTAACAGGGAGAAGGTAACATATTAAGGAGGCACTGCATATAGCAAATTTCCAGATAATATCCATTTTTCCTTGTCCTATCACTGGTCACCACAGAAAAGGGACTATCATCTTCATCTTGTCACCCCACCCCTCAGATATTTATAGGTGTTGACAGAAACCACTGGATGGTTGGAAACCTGCCCCATGCCACTGCCCAGGACACCTTCCTGGGCAAGTTTTATAGTGGCACAACACCTCTGAGAGAACTGAGTCAGACAATGGGATTCAATTTTGAAATAGCCCCATAGATATCTTGGCCATAAAACATGGTGTTGTGTGGGTGTACCACATCACCTATCCTGTGTCAGACTCCTGAAAAGTTGAGCACTACAATGGACTGCTAAAAACTACATTGAAAGAATGGCAGATGGGACCTTTAAAAACTGGGATAAGCATATAACACCGGCCACCTTGTTAATTAACACCAGAGGGACTGCTGATCAATCTGGTCCTTGCTAGTCAAAACTCTCACATACTGCAAAAAAAGGATAGAGTTCCTATAATGCACATGAAGAACACAGTAGGGAAGACAGTCTGAGTTAGCCCTGCTACAGGAAAAGCCAAATCCACTCATGGGATTGCTTTTGCCCTAGGACCTGGGTGCAAGTGGTAGGTCACACAGGAGAATGAGGAAATCTGTGTACTGAAAGGTGATTAAATGTTGAGTGAGAAAATCTAGTGAATTAAATTATATGACGTGAAATGTTAAATAACTCTGTTGGGTATGATGTAGATGGTATAGATGTCCTGGGTTTGGATAGGATACAGTTATATCTTCACAAAAGTTTGCAAGGGACTCCACCCATGACAGCCAGGTGAGACAGCCAAAGGGGTATTCAATACCGTACACAGGGTACTTACTATTGAAGGAGGAATCTTCTCATTTGAAGTACAGTTGCTCAGCCACTTCATAGGCTAATATATACAGAAATAGCTATTTAATTTACTACACCTTGGCACTGCCCCAGTGGCTATCTTCTCACCAATTGGCCTATGCCTCTAAAGAAATTTGAATCGCTATTACAAGACCAAGATGAGGAAAAGACATCAATAACTCAAATGGATGCTGATTTAAGCATTATCTCCAGCTGTAAGGTCCAAGACCATAGCTGCCATCACTCTAGCAGTGCAGAATGTGAGAATCCAGATGGCTCCTAGCTGCTGCAGAGCTCAGGCATGGCTTGAGATGTGCTATTGACATGCCCGGCCATGCTGATCCTGACCTTGTCTGGCTTAAACAACTTCTTAGTTGGACTTCTGACTGTCTTGTATTCACAAGAGGACTGTTAACTCTCTCTGGCTGCTGTGGAGGACCTTGACAGCACGTAACATCAGGTACCCTGCCTGCTCTGCCATGCACCACACTGAAGTCACCTATAGCCCCACTCCCTGCCTGCTGCTACCTAAAATATCCTTGTAAAGCTGGCCAGTTCTATTAGGAACATCAAAATTGTTGTATTGTCAAGTGAAAAATATGAAACAAGAAAACAACTATCAGTATAAGGTACCTATCTGTGGTGGTTTGGAAACAAGATGCCTCCTAGAAACAAAGCAGGCAGTAATTGGAATTAAAGTTTTCATGGGCTGAAGGGGATCAGTCTCATGAAGTTCAGTAAGGCAAAGTGAAAGGTCTTGTACCCATGTCAGGGCAATCCTGGAGCTTGGGAATGGGGAATGATGTGATTGAGAATAGCCATGCAGAAAAGGACTTGGGGGAACTGGAGGATGAGATGTGGGACAGGCAACAACAGCGTACACTTCCAGCCCAAATGGCCAATCACATCCTGGACTACATCAAAAGAAGTGCGGCCACCAGGTCAAGATATGCAATTCTACCAGTCTGACCTGATCTGATGAGACCTCACTTGGAGCACAGCTGTGGGGCTCCCAACACAAAAGAGACATGGACCAGCTAAAGAGTGTTACAGTTATGGTTCGTAAGGATGACATGCAATGGAAAATCATACACTATTATCCCTTTTAAAAGTAATTTTATTAACTATAATAACAAAAGCAATTTAGTACCTATCATGGCAAAAGCATAATACTTACACACATCATAGTATCATAGTATCAGTCAGAGTTGGAAGGGACCAAAAGGATCATCTAGTTCCAACCCCCCTGCCATGGGCAGGGACACCCCACACTAGATGAGGCTGGCCAGAGCCTCATCCAGCCTGGGCTTAAACACCTCCAGGGACGGGGCCTCAACCACCTCCCTGGACAGCCCATTCCAGGGCTTCACCACTCTCATGGTGAAGAACTTCCTCCTCATGTCCAGCCTGAATCTCCCCACCTCCAGCTTCATTCCATTCCCCCTAGTCCTATCACTACCTGATAGCCTGAGTAGTCCCTCCCCAGCCTTCTTCTAGGCCCCTTTCAGATACTGGAAGGCCACAATAAGGTCACCTCGGAGCTTACTCTTCTCCAGACTGAACAGCCCCAACTCCCTCAGTCTGTCCTCATAGGAGAGGTGCTCCAGCCCTCTGATCATCCTCGTGGCCATTCTCTGGACACCTTCCAGCACCTCCATATCCCTCTTGTAATAGGAGCTCCAGAACTGGATGCAGCACTCCAGGTGGGGTCTCACCAGGGCTGAGTGGAGAGGGAGAATCACCTCCCTTGACCTGCTGGCCACACTTATCTTGATGCAGCCCAGGATCTGATTGGCCTTCAGGAATGCAAGTGCACACTGAGAGCTCCTGTTGAGCTTCTCATCCACCAGCACCCCCAAGTCTCTCTCCTCAGGGCTGCTCTCCAGACAGTCCCTGCCCAGCCTGGATTTGTGCCTGGGATTGCCTCGACCCAGATGCAGGACCCTGCCCTTGGTCTTGTTGAAGCTCATGAGGTTGGCTTGTGCCCACCTCTCCAGCCTGTCAAGGTCCCTCTGGATGGCATCCCTTCCCTCCAGCGTGTCTGCTGCACCACACAGCTTGGTGTCATCAGCAAACTTGCTGAGGGTGCACTCAATGCCACTGTCCATGGCACCCACAAAGATGTTGAACAAGCCTGGTCCCAGGACTGATCCCTGAGGGACTCTGCTTGTCACTGGCCTCCATTGGGACATGGACCCATTGACAGCCACTCTTTGGGTGCGGCCATCAAGCTAGTTCTTTATCCATCCAGTGGTCCACCTGGCAAACCCATGTGTCACAGGGTGGAGACCAGGATGTGGTGTGGGACAGTGTTGAAGGCTTTGCTCAGGTCCAGGTAAACAACATCAGTTGCTTGCCCCTCATCTATTAAAGTTGTGACCTGTTCATAGAAGGCCACCAGGTTTGTCAGGCAGGATTTGCCCTTGGTGAAGCCATGCTGACTGTTTCAAATCACCTCTTCATTATTCTTCTGAGTCAGTAGTGTCTGCAGGAGGATCTGCTCCATGATCTTTCCGAGCACAGAGGTGAGACTGACTGGCCTGTAACTCCCTGGATCCTCCTTCTTCCCCTTTTTGAAAATGGGAGCAATGTTTCCCCTTTTCCAGTCTGTGGGGACTTCCCCAGTCTGCCATGACTTTTGGAATAGAATAGAGAGGGGTTTAGCAACCTCATCTGCCAGTCGTCTCAGCACCCGTGGGTGTATCCCGTCGGGTCCTATGGACTTCAACACTTTCAGGTTCTTCAGGTGATCACCAACCTGATCTTCACTTACGATGGGCAGTTCTTCCTCCCCGTCCCTGGCATCATCTTCCATGACACCAGGAGTGTGGCTGGAGGCCCTTGCAGTGAAGACTGAGGTAAAGAAGTTATTGAGTACCTCTGCCTTTTCCACATCACTTGAGACCAATTCACCAGTTTCCTTTCTGAGGGGGCCCACACCTTCCCTAGTCTTCTTCTTGCCATTATACAATGCAATGCAATACAATACAATACAATACAGTACAATGCAATACACAAGGTTGAAAGAGACCTTCAAGATAATCACATCCAACCCATCAACCAATCCAACCCATATAAACAACTAAACCATGCAACCAAGCACCCCATCAAGCCTCTTCCTGAACACCTCCAATGAAGGTGACTCCACCACCTCCACAGGCAGCCCATTCCAATGGGCAATCACTCTCTCTG
This sequence comes from Picus viridis, assembly GCA_033816785.1. Lineage (NCBI taxonomy): Eukaryota > Metazoa > Chordata > Aves > Piciformes > Picidae > Picus > Picus viridis. The sequence continues at coordinate 44,077,281 of CM066606.1, forward strand.
TATAGAACTTTTCCCTAACATCCAGCCTAAGCCTGCCCTGGTGCAGCCTGAGACTGTGTCCTCTTGTTCTGGTGCTGGCTGCCTGGGAGAAGAGACCAACCTCTGCCTGGCTACAACCTCACTTCAGGTAGTTGTAGAGAGCAATAAGGTCATCCCTCAGTCTCCTCTTCTCCAGGCTAAGCAACCCCAGCTCCCTCAGCCTGTCCTCACAGGATGCAATTGGCCTTCTTGGCTGCCTGGGCACACTGCAGGCTCATGTTCAGCCTACAATCCACCAGCACCCACAGGTCCCTCTCTGCCTGGCTGCTCTCCAGCCACTCTGACCCCAGCCTGTAGCACTGCATGGGGTTGTTGTTGCCACTGTGCAGAACCTGGCACTGGGATGTGTTCAATCTCATGCCATTGGATTCTGCCCATCTGTCCAGCCTGTCGAGGTCCCTCTGCAAAGCCTCTCTGCCCTCCAGCAGATCAACTCCTGCCCCCAGCTTGGTGTTGTCTGCAAGTTTACTGATGATGGACTCAATGCCCTCATCCAGATCATCAATAAAGATGTTAAAGAGCATGGGGCCCAGCACTGATCCTTGGTGCACACCACTAGTGACAGGCCGCCAGCTGGATGTGGCACCATTCACCACCACTCTCTGGGCTTGGCCCTCCAGCAAGTTCCTAACCCAACTGTGGTGGAGTAGGAAGGTTCCCCACACACACACAAAAGAATTCCACAGCTAACTCAGCCGGAGAAGCAGATGAAAGCTGTATTTTACAAGCAGATATGGAATGCAATGAATATGTACAAAAATATACAATATTTACAATATATACAGAAGTATATAGGAATGTATGTAATACAGGAAACCTTTCCCCAACCCCCTGCGGCCAGGGGGGTTCGGCCTTTCCCTCCCTTCTCCCTCCCTACCTCCCCTTTTTCCCAAAAGGGTTAGAGAGAGAGAGAAAGGAAGGTAATTAAAAGGGGAAAACTTTGTAAAAGCTCAAAGCGAATGCAAACAGTTAGTTTTCTCTTATCTGGTTAGCAAGAATCGTAGAGAGAAACGAGCCAGCTCACAGTACAGGGGGAAGAAGAAGACGACTGACTGCCCCCGACTGGAAGACTAAACTAGAATCTACAGCTGGGTTCCACCAATGAAATTGGATTAGCATATCTCTTGTTTTCATTTATATACCAAAATATTCAGCCAGAGTGTTCAGAAAGTGTCCTTCTCTTAAAGGCACAGCCTGAACCGGTCACACCAACGCAGTGTGCTCCTGTCCAAGAGATGGGCTGCCAGCTTGGCCAGGAGTTTGCTTTGGGGGACGGTGTCAATGGCCTTGCTGAGGTCCAGGTAGACCACATCCATAGGCCTCCCCACATCCACCAGGCAGGTCACCTGATCGTAGAAGGAGATCAGGTTGGTCAGGCAGGACCTGCCCTTCCTAAATCCATGCTGGCCAGGCCTGAGCCCCTGGCCATCCTGTAAGTGCTGTGTGATTTCACTCAAGATGACCTGTTCCATAATCTTGCCTGGCACTGAGGTCAGGCTGACAGGCCTAGAATTCCCTGGCTCATCCAACCAGCTGCTCTTGTGGATGGGCACCACGTTTACCAGCTTCCAGTCTTCTGGGACCTCTTCAGTGAGCCAGGATTGTTGAAAAATGATGGAGAGTGGCTTGGAAAGCTGATCTGCCATCTGTCTGAGCACCCTAGGATGGATCCTATCCGGTCCCATGGCCTTATGGGCGTCCAAGCAGCTCAGAAGATCTCTAACTTCCTCCTGGACCAGCGGGAAACTATGCAGCTCCCTGGTTCCTTCTGCCAGCTCTGCAGGCCAGCTGTCTGGAAGATGTTCTGCCATGCTAGTATAAATTGAGGCAAAGAAGGTATTAAGTACCTCTGCCTTTTCCTCATCCTTTGTTACAGCGTTCCCCTCTATGTCAACCAAGGAGTGGAGGTTGTCCTTGCCCTTCTTCTTGCTGTTGATGTATTTATAGAAGGACTTTTTGCTGTCCTTCACAGCAGAGGCCAGTCTAAGTACTAAATGGGCTTTTGTCTGCCTAATTTTCTTCCTGCACGTCCTAGCAACATCCCTAAACATTCCATGGGTTGCGTCACCTTTCTTCCAGAGATGATGCATCCTCTTTTTTTCCCTTAGTTCTATTAAAATTTCATTACCCATCCAGGCTGGCCGTCTGCCCTGGTGGCTCATCTTCCGGAACACTGGCACAGCCTGTTCCTGTGCCTTCCAGAGTTCTTCCTTGAAGTAGGTCCAGCTCTCCTGGACTCCTTTATTTTTAAGGGCTGTTCCCCAAGGAAACTTAATATACCTGTAGAAATTCTTAGTTCTCCCTTTAACCTCCCTGGTTAGATTCAATTTGAACTCTGCTTTGGCTTTCCTAACCTGGTCTCCTTCAGCTCGGGCAGCTTCCTTATATACCCCCTGTTCTATCTGTCCTTCCCTCCACTTCCTGTAGAGTTTCTTTTTAAGTAATAGTGTGTCCAGTAGCTCCTTGTTCATCCAGGCAGGCCTCCTAGCATTCCTTCCTGCTTTTCTCTTTGTTGGTATACATAGCTCCTGGACACAGAGGAGGTGGTCCTTGAATACCGACCATCTGTCCTGGGTCCCTCTTCCCTCCAGGACTTCATTCCATGACACTTTGGCTAGCAGATTCCTGAAACAATCAAAGTCTGCATGCCTAAAGTCTAGGGTTGAAAGCTTAGAATACGTCCTCCTGATTGCCCTGAGGATCTTAAATTCAACTGCTTCATGGTCACTGCAGCCAAGGCCGTCTCTGAGCCTCACATTCATTACCAGCCCTTCCCTGTTGGTGAGAACAAGGTCCAGCATGGCACCTTTTCTTGTTGGTTCCTCTACCATTTAGAGGAGGAAGTTGTCTTCCATGCACTCCAGGAACATCCTGGATTGGTGGTGCCTTGCTGTGTTGTCCCTCCAGCAGATGTCAGGGTGGTTGAAATCCCCCATGAGGACCAGGGCTTGTGACCTGGAAGCCGCTTCTATTTGCCTGTAGAGGGCCTCATCTGCTTGGTTCTGTTGGTCAGGTGGCCTATAGGGGACCCCCACAGTAATATCTCCTTCCCCTCTCTTGCCTTTAATTTTAACCCATATACTCTCAACCATCTGATCATTCCTCCCCAGGTGGAGCTCCACTGATTCCAGCTGGCTATTGACATAGAGGGCAACACCTCCTCCACTCCTTCCCATCCACCCATGCCATCCACCCCAGTAGATATGATGGTATGCAGTGGAGCATAATCCGGACTCCAAGACAGCAAGGCAATTCAAGAAAGGACTCAGCAGTGTCATCCCCATGATAACACCAGTGGTTGAATGGTGGCCACACCGCATCATAATTTCATATCTGTTTTATACTGAGATGTATCCTGCCTTGTATGGCCAGTATGTGCCAGGAGGCAGGCAAAACATGCCCCTTGATTATGTAATTTAAAAGCACTACTGCGCTTGCACTGTGACAGAAGGGTACACTTGAGGGTACGCTTGAGGGTGACTTCACCTTCCCTCCTCTTCATCACCTACATAATGACCTTCCTTCAACCCTCCAAGGTTCAGTGGCACACAGCCCAGTTTCATAATGTGGGTGGAGATCTGTTTCACTGCTTGTTTCCTCTATTCTCTTCCCTTTAACCTTCTGTTATTACACCACATATAGTTACACAACAATAGAGTCTTGTCCAGCATTCACATAAAAGATTGTTACAAAACAGTACAACCCTGTCCATCAGTTACATCTATGGATCAAAGATAGTTTTCCCATCACTAACACAGACACAGAGGAGGTCCAGAGCAGAGTCACAAAGATGGTCAGAAGGCTGGAGCACCTCTTCTGTGAAGACAGGCTGAAAGAATAAAACTGTTCAGCCTGGAGAAGAGAAGGTTTTGGAGAGACCTTATAGCTACATTTCAGTATCTGAAGGGAAACTCTAGGAAGGCTTTTTAGAAGGGCTTGTAGTGATAGGATGAGTAGCAATGGTTTTAAGCTGGAGCAGGATAGATTTAAGTTGGACATAAGGAGGAAATTCTTTACAATGAGAGTGGTAAAACTCTGGAATGGGTTGTTGTCATGGTAGGGCCAAACGGCCACAGCACAAACCAAGAAAGATGCTTATGTGTCTAGACATGTTCCCCCTCCCCCACACCCTTCCTGCAGAAAGTCAGGGTAATGCAGGAAAAGGAATGAAGTGGGCAGGACCTAACATATCTGGTAAACAACTCTCCTTCTGGGGTAAGGGCATGTGCTTTGGCCACTGCTCCTACCTGATCAGGCTTATGTTTCCGCCTTTTATGGACACAGCCTGGCAGAACCCCTTTAAATTGGGTAACTATGTGCTGGCTTCAGTTGCCCTATTGGCCCAATTGGATTTCAGGTACGATATACATACAGGCCGATTTAGAGTCACCTTTCCTTGCTTAAGCCTTGCCATGCTTCAACCTGCTTGGTCCTGTCTGGCTTGAAGTTGCTTCAAGTTGTATCACCTTGAGTTGCCCACTCCAGAGCCTGGGATAAAGCCACAACACTACATTCCACAAGATATGAGAGAAGTCACGAGCTTTGGACCTGGAGCCAAGCCTGCTTCCCCGTACAACCAGAATTTTGCTGTGCCTCAGTGTCCCCTGGACAAAGCAAGCACCCATTGCAAGAAGTGTTATAAACAGCTGTCTCGATCCGGAGAGGGAAAGAGATTTGGGTTTTTAATGAATATTCCCGTGTTGTGAAATTAGAGGCACAAACAAGGCCAAAATATCAACAGCTAGACTATTTATTACACAAATAAGGTGGATGGATCAGAAACAGAGGGAGAGAGAGGAAAAATAGAGAGGGAGAAAGAGAAGGAATAGGGAGAAGAAGTAGAAAGTAGGAAAGGGATTATATTACCAAAGGTCAGAGGTGGAGAGAGGGTTTTAAGAATCCAAGGTCCGCGGTGTCGCTTCGTGATGTTTCCAGCGTGTGGTGCCGTCTGCTTTCTTCTAACTTGACAGTGTCGCTCAGATCTTTTTATACAGTTTTTTAGTCCTTAGGCGAGATGTCCAGGTGTTGTTCCCCAGGACATTGTTCTGGGAAATCATCCTTAGGTAAGTGTCCCCGTATTGTTCACCGGGAAATCGGTCCGGGAAATCGTCTCCAGATATGTTCCCCAGGAAATCTTTCTGTGTACTCAGGTGAGTTTGGGCAGGGTCTGGATGGAGGGGGGAAGAGGCCTCTGCCTCCTCCTTCTCCATCTACCTACCCACACACTCATTACACAAGTGGTGCATCCATTGTCTCACCATCCTTGTTCCCTGGGTTATCTGATAGCTGGAAATGACCTTGTCCTAAAGGTGTGATGGCTGAGTCCTTGGGCCATTATTGTAGGCCAGCTGCAGTCAGGTTATCCTTTTTTGGGGCACATCTTCATTCATGATGTAATCACAAGGTGATTTGCATCCAGGATTGGTAGACAGGATTCCTACAATAGCCTGCTGTCTGCTGAAGCCAGACCAGCCCCTAGACCACTTGGTATTACTGCCGCAACCTACTGGGCCGGGCGCATGAGAATGCCTCAAAGGCCCAAGAGCTATTTAGAATAGAATAGAATAGAATAGAATAGAATAGAATAGAATAGAATAGAATAGAATAGAATAGAATAGAATAGACCAGGTTGGAAGAGACCTTCAAGATCATCATGTCCAACCTATCATCCAACAACACCTAATCAACTAAACCATGCAACCAAGAACCCTATCAAGTCTCTTCCTGAACACCTCCAATGATGGTGACTCCACCACCTCCTCGGGCAGCCCATTCCAATGGGCAATCATGCTCTCTGTATAGAACTTCCTCCTAACATCCAGTCTAAACATCCCCTGGTGCAGCCTGAGACTGTGTCCTCTTGTTCTGGTACTGGCTGCCTGGGAGAAGAGACCAACCTCTGCCTGGATCCAACATCCCTTCAGGGAGTTGTAGAGAGCAATAAGGTCACCCCTCAGTCTCCTCTTCTCCAGGCTAAGCAAACCCAGCTCCCTCAGCCTTTCCTCATAGGGCTTGTGTTCCAAACGCCTCACCAATGTTGTTGCCCTTCTCTGGACATGTTCCAGCAAGACAACATCCTTCCTAAACTGAGGGGCCCAGAACTGGACACAGGACTCAAGGTGCGGCCTAAACAGTGCAGTGTACAGGGACAGAATGAGCTCCCTGCTCCTGCTGGCCACACTGTTCCTGATACAGGCCAGGATGCCATTGGCCTTCTTGGCTGCCTGGGCACACTGCAGGCTCATGTTCAGCCTACCATCAACCAGCACCCACAGGTCCCTCTCTGCCTGGCCACTCTCCAGCCACTCTGATCCCAGCCTGTAGCACTGCCTGGGGTTGTTGTGGCCAATGTGCAGAACCCGGCACTTGGATGTGTTCAATCTCACGCCGCTGGATTCTGCCCATCTGTCCAGCCTGTTGAGGTCCCTCTGCAAAGCCTCTCTACCCTCCAACAGATCAACTCCTGCCCCCAGCTTGGTGTCGTCCGCAAATTTACTTATGATGGACTCAATGCCCTCATCCAGATCATCAATAAAGATGTTGAAGAGCATGGGGCCCAGCACTGATCCCTGGGGCACACCACTAGTGACAGGCCGCCATCTGGATGTGGCACCATTCACCACCACTCTCTGGGCTCGGCCCTCCAGCCAGTTCCTAACCCAACGCAGTGTGCTCCTCTCCAAGCTATGGGCTGCCAGCTTGGCCAGGAGTTTGCTGTGGGGGACGGTGTCAAAGGCCTTGCAGAGGTCCAGGTAGACTACATCCACAGGCCTCCCAACATCCACCTGATCATAGAAGTAGATTAGGTTGGTGAACCAGGACCTGCCTTTCCTAAATCCATGCTGGCTAGGCCTGATCCCTATACACAGCTGCAGCATTCCCCATGTGGGTGGAACCAGCTGTGAATAATTAATTCATTGCCTTTTGGCTTAACGGTTCTTGTCAAGTCTCCCCCTGTGTGATCAAGTGCCATTTTGCTCCTGGGGATTCTTTCTTTCTGATATTCCTAACGTTTTGAATAAAATTGTTAAAATAGTTACAGTTGCCTAAATACTGTACATTCCCATTGTAAATATATATTCTAACCATACATTGAACCCATTTAATAAGGTTTTGGTAATCTTCATATTAATAAATATTATTAATATTTATAATAATATTTGCCGTATCATTTATAAATTAAAACAATACTCCTTAACAGCTGCCCAGTGATGTGGTTAAGGCCCCATCCATAGAGACATTAAAGGTCAGACTTGATGTGGCCCTGGGCAGCCTAATGTGGTGGGAGGTTCCCTGCTTACTTCAAGGGGCTGGACAAAATGATCCTTGAGGGTCCCTTCAAGATCAGATGCAATCTGTGACTCTGTGAATCATAGAAATGTTTGGGTTGTAAGGGATCTTTAAAAGTCATCTAGACCAACCTCCATTACATAGCATCTCAGGCAAGGCATACTCTATTTCCACATGAAGAAAACATGGGAAAACTGGAAACAAATTGGAAATGAATGGGAGATGTTCATCAGAGTGTACCACAGACAAAAAACTAAATTATTCCAGAACCCATTATAAATGTATGTCGTGCAACCAAACACTCTACAACTGTTTCAACAACAGTCTACTATACACTCTACAACCTTTAGAATTCTTTGTGTTATACCACCCTGTCCCCACTGTGGAGGGTTAAAATTTACCCCCCAACATTAAGTTTTAAAGAACAGCCCAGCTGGAAGCAAATGAAAGCTGTATTTACAAATCAAAACTACAACCTACAATGGAATAAAATGAATATATAAAAATAGATAGTAGTTACAAAATATATAGTATTTACAATATTTACAGATATTTACAATTAATAAGCAGATCAAGAACCCCTTGATCAAAAGCCAGGGAAGCTACCAGCTTCTCCCTCCCTGCCTAGCCCCGTACAGAAGAAGGGAGAAAGGAGCAGAGGAATGTTAATACCAAAACAGCACAGCCAAGGTCAAGCAGAAGTAAGTTAGTATCTCTCCAGAGTGACAAGAGAAGAGAAATTGTTTTGATACTACCAATCTTAAGGTAGCTATCTTTCCAATGAGATAGTTTAGAATTATATTTATTTTCTTTTTTACACCCAATAGTGATTTATTTACATTTTAAAACTTTTCTATTTAAGATCTGTGAAAAGTTCTAAAGGTATAGCCTAAAACTACCACACCCACTCTCACTTTGTCTTCAGTTTCCCTCATTCACTATTTTTTTTCCCCTGGCACTCATATAATTTCCACCTCCTTTTCTACACACTAGAATATGTAGTTAATTTGAAGCTACACATATGCTACTTGAGTGATTAGTAAGTGAGCTGAACGGCCAGCTGAGAGGCCAAACAATCTTTTGAATTTATACTGTGACCCTTTACCATTTTAAGGATCTTAACATGAACCACTGACTCTTGTGTGACCATAGCTCCTCGTTATAGCCATAGAATATTGCTGTATTTTCTAGATTTTAACTTTCATTTTTTTATATAGTGGAAACTGGACAAAATTCTAAATTATCACACTGAAGGAAAAATAGACTCGTTAGCATGAGTAAATAATCCTTATTTTGTTAAGAAATCCACTTAAAAATGTAAAGTGCACATGAGACAAGATGTACATGATTGCTGAGAGAGGACTACAGAGAAACATCTATCTTCACTCCAAAGAGAAGAAAAAGAAACACAGACACACATACAAAGACATTAGCAGTTAATGAGGGAAAAAAATGTGACCTAAATGGAGCTTTGGAAAGAATTTTCCAGTGAAACTTTTGACTTTTCAGATACTCCAGATGGACCCTGAGAAATGTCAAAGTGAAGAATGAGAAAGAAGGCAGCTGATTTATAGGCTAGCTAACAGGTTTTTGAGCTATTGCGGCATTGTAACTGTCAGAGATCTAAGATCAAGCATCTGAAACAGGGAAAGAAATCACAAGCAAAGCACTGTATCTAAAGTCTCTCAACCTTGGGAGCAGCTCAAGCTACAACAGTGCTTCAGCAGAATGGCTATCACAGGTGAAAGACAGCAACCTATATTTATATTACTAATCATGTCAGCCCAGAAAGAGGGATATTTTCATCCTGAAAAGGAGCTGCTGGCTGTGCTGCTTGCAATGATTCAATTCCAGCTGCCCTTCAGACATAAGGGGGTTAGGAAGTCTGATTCAAGTCATGAAAACATGGAGTCACAGAAAACATGGAGTAATCTTTCTTCAGTGCGTGGTTAAGTGATGAGTATAATCTGTTGGGAAAAACAGGCTTCTCCCAAGGAAGGATATCAGCCCACTGAGTAACAGCATTGTAGAGGAGACAACCTTTGCTTATGACACCAGGTGATCTTCATCCTGATTTTGAGAGAAGAACACATAGGGAATAAAAAGACATCTGCACAAAGCCAGTAATTAATTGCAACAAAGAGGTGAGAAAAAATGTCTAACAACCCAACCACCAAGTCAAACACTGATCATAGAAGAAAGTCATCAAGTATGGCTGAGACAAAGCCTATCTAGCTCAAAAAGATTAAGGAAGTAAAAGAACACAAGGTAGGGTTATGCTAAGGCAGTGGGAGTAGAGGGAGGTAATTTGAGATGGTCATGATGGATTCACCAAGGGCAAGTCTTGGCAGCACAGCTGAGTGGCCTTGTGTGATGGAGCGTCTACATCAGTGGGTAAGGGAATAGCTATGGACATGATCTATTTGTTCTTCTTTAAGACTTTTGATGTGGGCCCCCACGACATTATTCTCTTCAAACCGGAGTTATATAGATTTTATAGACAGATTAGTTGTTGGATAGCATTTTTTTTCAGATGGTTGCATTGGTGGTCAGCAGTTCAATATCCAGATGGAGATCAATGACAAGTGGTGTTCCTCAGGGAGTCACACTGGGACCAGTGCTGTTTGATATTTTTATCAGTGTCAGGCATTAGGACTGAATGCATCCTCAGCAAGTTTACAGATCACACCAGGATGTGTAGTGTTGTTGACATGACTGAGGGATGAGATGCCATTCAGAGGAATCTGGATAAGTTTAAGAATGAACCTATGTGAACCTTAGGAGATTCAAGAAGACTAAGTGTAAGGCCTCTGTATCTGCTCTAGTGAGACCTTACCTGCATTATAGCATGTAGCTCTGGAGTCCACAGCATAAGAAAGACATGAACCTGTGCGAGTCGGTCCCGGGAGCCCCCGGGGGTCAGGGGGCTGGAACAGTTCTCCAGTAAGAAAGGGTGAGAATGTGGGAGTTGTTAAGAGAAGAGAAAGAGAACACAGAGAAGAGAAACAGAAGAGGAAGGAAAAAGGAAAGGGGAAGAGGAAAGGAAGGAGAAGGGAAAGGGGAAGGGGAAAGGAAGGGAAAGGGGAAGGGGAAGGGGAAGGGGAGAGGAGAGGTTCAGAGAGGGGAGGGGAAGGGAAGGGAAGGGAAGGTTTGGGAAGGGAAGGGAAGGGAAGGGAAGGTTTGGGAAGGGAAGGGAAGGTTTGGGAAGGGAAGGGAAGGGAAGGTTTGGGAAGGTTTGGGAAGGTTTGGGAAGGGAAGGGAAGGGAAGGTTTGGGAAGGGAAGGGAAGGTTTGGGAAGGGAAGGGAAGGTTTGGGAAGGGAAGGGAAGGGAAGGGAAGGGAAGGGAGGGGAGGGAAGGGAAGGGAAGGGAAGGGAAGGGAAGGGAAGGGAAGGGAAGGGAAGGGAAGGGAAGGGAAGGGAAGGGAAGGGAAGGGAAGGGAAGGGAAGGGAAGGGAAGGGAAGGGAAGGGAAGGGAAGGAAGGGAAGGGAAGGGAAGGGAAGGGAAGGGAAGGGAAGGTTTGGGAAGGGAAGGGAAGGGAAGGGAAGGGAGAAGGCAAGGCTCTGGGAAGACTTTATTGTAGACAGTTTTCTTAAATTTCAAAAAACATCTGCCAGATATCCCCAGAACTGTATTTTTTTTTCTTTTTTTTTTTTTTTTAATTTTATAAGGAAGAATAATAGAGATATTTGTAAGACACTGTGTGCATCTGATAGCAAAAGACATGTGGGCAAACTGAAATTTCTTACAATGAATCTTGTGTTAGCTTTTACCCATGTTTTGGCTTGGAAATTTTGACACCATGCTAGGATTTGCAAGCTGCAGACTCATTACCTCATTCTAAAACAGTCAGTTGCTCTCTTTCTGTGTCCCAGTTTCACTGTAAGGAATTACTCTAAAGATTTCTACAAGACACAATGTGTCTATTAGATGTTAATTTTCTAACTGATGGTGTACTAGACTTCTACTAATTCTTTATGGATAAGTGGAGCACCACCAGATTATTCACTGCTGACTATTTACATTTTTTTAATAAATGTTGTAGTCCAACAAGATATTTTAATTTTATAATAAATTGTCCTAAGACTGTTTTGTCATTGTTAAGAAAAACAATTTTTATGGCTCTTTTACTCGCTACTCATAGCAATATGGGGATTTTTATCTTTGTCCTTTTGTTCCTGATGCTTAGAAATACTATTCAGAAAATATAAATAGCTAAATTTCAGTGACCCTTTAATCTCCTTTTTATTCTCCTCATATTTTAATTATTTTTTATTGGTTATCAATATGCCTTTTCAATAATTTATGGAAAAGGATATATAAGATAAATTAGAAGGCAAAAAGCATCTGAACTTCAGGCCTTATACTAACCCATGAATTTTCTTTAGTGCCTTTTATACTGACCAATCAAACAAGTAATTCAAATCTTGTAGTATGAAGGATGAAGAGAAGGAGGAAATAATTGCTTTGGCCATAAATCCCTAATCAAGAACAAGGCAATATAATTTCTGAAGTCCCTTTAAAACTTACTATTACAAGCATTTTGTGGAAGGTATTGCATTTAGATTTTTTTAAATTATTTTTCAAATGTAAGTTGCAATTTATTGCTGTAAAATGCTTACTGTATTTATGTCATGGGTTGATTTGAAAATGATGCTGTTATTTATACCATGTTGCACTCATGCCATCTTCAAAAATGACAGTACTGGCTGGAGCAAAGTGTTATGGGGCTTGAAGTTTAGGTTGTACCATTGGAGGCTTCCTGTTCTGGTTGCTGGTTCTGTGGTTTTGAGTGTTGGCTTTCTTCTGCAGTGATGATAGGTGAGTGGAAGTTGGGTAATGTGGTGGGGTTTTTTGCTTGTTTGTGTGGTTGGTTGGTTTGTTTGTTTTTTTCCGGTTTTGTTTTCTCTTTTTCCTGTATTTTGCTACCCTGCTTCTGCAAAGTTACAGTATCACAGTATCACCAATGTTGGAAGAGAACTCAAAGATCATCAAGTGCAACCCATCACCCAAGACCTCACGACTAGACCATGGCACCAAGTGCCACATCCAATCCCCTCTTGAACACATCCAGGGATGGTGACTCCACCACCTCCCTGGGCAGCACATTCCAACGACGAATGACTCGGTGAAGAACTTTCTCCTCATCTCAAGTCTAAACTTCCCCTAGCGCAGCTTGAGACTGTGTCCTCTTGTTCTGGTGCTGGTTGCCTGGGAGAAGAGACCAACCCCTTCCTGGCTACAACCACCCTTCAGGTAGTTGTAGAGGGCAATGAGGTCACCCCTGATCCTTCTCTTCTCCAGGCTAAACAATCCAAGCTCCCTCAGCCTCTCTTCGTAGGGCTTGTGCTCAAGGCCTCTCACCAGCCTTGTTGCCCTTCTCTGGACACGTTCAAGTGTCTTGATGTCCTTCTTAAAATGAGGGGCCCAGAACTGAACACAGTACTCAAGGTGTGGCCTAACCAGTGCTGAGTACACAGGCACAATGACTTCCCTGTTCCTGCTGGCCACACTATTCCTAATGAAGGCCAGGATGCCATTGGCCTTCTTGGCCACCTGGGCACACTGCTGGCTCATGTTTAGGCGGCTGTCGATCAGTACCCCCAGGTCTCTCTCTGTTTGGGAGCTCTCCAGCCACTCCGACCCCAGCCTGTAGCTCTGCATGGGGTTGTTGTGGCCAAAGTGCAGCACCTGGCACTTGGACTTGTTGAATGTCATCCCATTGGACTCCGCCCATCTATCCAGTCGGTCGAGGTCCCTCTGCAGAGCCCTTCTGTCTGCTAACAGACCAACATCCGCTCCCAACTTGGTGTCATCTACAAATTTGCTGATGACTGTCTCAATCACCTCATCCAGATCATCAGTGAAGATATTGAAGAGGATGGGGCCCAGCACTGATCCCTGGGGGACACCCCTAGTGACTGGCTGCCAGCTGGAGGTGGCACCATTCACCACCACTCTCTGGGCTCAGCTCTCCAGCCAGTTCCTAACCTAGCACAGTGTTGCTGTCCAAGCCACAAGCTGACAGCTTAGCCAGCAGTTTACTGTTGGGGACGGTGTCAAAGGCCTTGTTGATGTCCAGGTAGACCACATCCACAGGCCTCCCCACATCCACCAGGCGGGTCACCTGATCATAGAAGGAGATCAGGTTGGAGAGGCAGGACCTGCCCTTCCTAAATCCATGCTGGCTGGGTCTGATCCCTTGGCCGTCCTGCAGGTGCACAGTTATTGCTGCCAAGACAATCTGCTCCATCCTTTTCCCTGGCACTGAGGTCAGGCTCACTGGCCTGGAGTTTCCAGGTTCCTCCATCCAACCCTTCTTATGGATGGGGATCACACTGGCCAGTTTGCAGTCATCTGGGACCTCTCCGGTGAGCCAGGACTGGAGGAAAATGATGGAGAGCAGCTTGGCCAGCTCACCTGCCAGCTCTCTCAGCACCCTAGGATGGATCCCATCTGGTCCCATGGACTTGTGAGTGTCCAAGCGGCTCAGCAGGTCCTGAACCAATTCCTCATGGATATCCAGGTGTGATGGTTTGAGGCAGCCCCCTCCCCACCATGGGAAAAAATAACAACTGAGACAAACAGATTGCAAAAGTGATGGAAAGTTTAAATGGAAATTAGTGAATGTTTACAGAAAGCCAGAAGTGCAGTGACAAAAGAAATCCCAAAACTGACCCAGGAAAGGTCCCATCCCCACCTGGGGGTACATCCAAGACACCCAGTGCTCCTTCTTCCCCCTCCCCACTGCTAGGCTAGTCTCAGCTGGCCAGATCTGAGACTGCCCATCCCCCCGTGGCCTTGGGCCTAGCGAGGCCCATAGCCGGGAGACATCACCCCCAGTTACCGAATGACGGCGAGGAAGAAAGAGGAGGTGCTAGACCTCGCACTGGATCTTATAGTGGTGCAGAGAATTATGGTAGAAATACCTAGTGTCCTGTGTCCACCCACTGGGTTGGACCTCTGGACATAGGAAGCACCTCATGTAGCAGAGGGCACCCAGCCCAAACTGCAACACCAGGGCATTACACTGTTCCCTGACCCCATCACCCAGCTCAGGAGGCCACTCATCCTGAACTCCTCCTGCCTCACTGTTAAAAATTGAAGCAAAGAAGGTGTTCAGGACCTCAGCCTTATCCTCATCTTCAGTTATAGTGTTCCCCTCCAGGTCCAATAGGGAGTGCAGGTTCTTCTTGCCCTTCTTTTTAGCATTAACATATTTGTAAAAATGCTTTTTGTTATCCTTCACAGAGGCAGCCAGCTTCAGTTCCAACTGGGTCTTTGCCTCTCTAATTTTTTTTCCTACATAATCTAACAACTTCCTTAAACATACCTCGAGAAGCCTTTCCCTCCTTCCAAAGGTGATACAGCCTCTTTTTTTCCCCTTAGTTCCTCCAGGAGCTGCTTGCTCATCCAGGCTGGTCGCCTTCCCTGCTGGCTCATCTTTCAGCATGTGGGAACTGCCAGTTCCTGTGCCTTCAAGAGCTCCTGTTTGAAGTAGGTCCAACCATCCTGGACCCCTCGGTTCTTGAGGGCTGCTAGCCAGGGAACTTTGCAAGTAAGTTTCTTAAACAGGCTGAAGTTTGCCCTCCGGAAGTCCAGGGTGAGGTTTCTGTTGGTGCTCCTCCCTATCTCCCTGCATATTGAAAACTTCACCATCTCGTGGTCACCACACCTTAGGCAGCCTCCCATGGTCACGTCTCCCACCAGCCCTTCTCTATTGCAGAACAGCAGGTCAAGCAGAGCCTGACCCCTGGTAGGCTCACTCAACAGCTGCATCAGGAAGTTGTCCTGCATGCACTCCAGGAATCTTCTGGACTGCCTTCTCTCTGCTGAGTTGAGTTCCCAGCAGATATCTGGCAGGTTAAAGTCACCTACAAGGACAAGATCTGATGATCTTGAGACAGCCTCCAATTGCTCACAGCATGTTTCATCTGCCTTCTCATCCCAGTTGGGTGGTCTATAACAGACTCCAACTAGGATGTCAGATTTGTTAGGCCTCCTTCTGATTTTAACCCACAGGCTCTCAATCCCTCCATTCTCCACCTCTAGCTCTGTGGCATCGAGCACCTCCCTAATATACAGAGCCACCCCTCCTCCTCTTCTCCCTTGCTTGTCTCTCCTAAAGAACTGTAACCCCCCAGTGCAGCACTCCAATCATGTGTGCTATCCCACCATGTTTCTGAGATGGCGACTATATCATAGTCACCCTGGTGGACCAGGACTTCCATCTCTTCTTGCTTATTGCCCACGCTGTGTGCGTTGGTGTACATGCATTTCATCTGGGTTCTCGACTGCTCAATTAACCCTAATTTGTGTCCCACTCTCTCCTCTTCAGGGGGACTGATTTCCTCACCCACCCCCTTCAGACATAGTTTAAAGCCCTCTTAATGAGCCCTGCCAACTCCAGTGCTAGGACTCTCTTGCCCTTTCTAGATAATTGCACCCCATCAGGACCCAGCAGGTCAGGTGCAGTAAAAGTTTCCCCATGATCAAAGAACCCAAAATTCCGCTGCTGGCACCACCATCCCCTGAGCCAATTGTTGATGGTGTGGGTTCTCCCATTCCTCTCAGTGTACTCCCCTGAGGGAACTGAGCAGAACACCACTTGTGCTCCTGTCCCATCAATCAATTGTCCCAGGGCCTTGAATTAGTTTTTAATTGCCCTGGTGCCCTTCTTATCAATCTCAACACTTCCAGCTTGTATTATCAGCAATGGGTAATAGTCAGAGGGCTGGATTATCTTTGGGATCTCCTTGTGACATCCCTTACCTGGGCACAGGGCTGGGAGCAGACCTCCCTATGGGATGGGTCAGGATGACATATGGGTCCCTCAGACCCCCTCAGGAGAGAGTCCCCAACAACTATAACCCTTCTCTTTTTCTTTGTGGAGCTGGTCATTATAGTTGTTGGGGCCTGCTTGGCCTTAGGCACCTCCCCAGATGATTATACATGTAGCTAATTTGCTAGCACGTAAACTTGCATTTCAGAAAGCAGGTTCTTAGTTTGTCCTTTTCTATATTATTTGTTCTTTGTTTTCATCTCAGTTTTATTCAGTTAGTCCCTAGCAAAGGATGTGAATATAAAGTGGAGTACTTTGTAAACCAGTCCTCTCCTATAAAGCAAAAATACAGAAACAAAATGCAAAAGTGCTAAAAATTTAATCTAGAGAAGGAAACAGACACAAGGTTATTCAAGACTCTGTATTGAGGCCTAAGAAGCACTGTAAGAGCCAAATGCAGTCAGTGCCAGAGTACACCAGAATAAACCAGTAGAGAATATACTTCTCCTCACAGAACCTTCACAAAGGCAGAAGCAATGGTGTGATGCTGAAATGGAAAAGAAATACCTTAAAAAAAATACCACCCCAACAGTATTTTGTTACAGTATTAAAAAGTTTCTGTTTCAGTCTTATGATCTGAATCACATCTAATAAAAGGAAGTAAATGTTACAGCCACAAGAACAACGGTTAGTACATAGCTACCAGTAGGCCAGCAGAATGTTTTAAAACATCATAGAATCATAGAATCATTTTGTTTGGATAAGATTGCTAAGTTCATCAAGTTCAACCAATGACTTACCACCATGGCCATTAAACCATGTCATATCGTGTCTACAAATTTTTTGAACACCTGGTGACTCCTCTATCTCCCTGGGAGCTTCTTCAGTAACTAATTTTTTCCTGCTGTCCAATCTAAAATTCTTCTGACACAAACTGAGGACCTTCCCTCTTATTTTATGAGATGATAGTAAGGAGAAGAGATGAACACCCACTTCACTACAACATTTTTCCACACAGTTGTAGAGAACAGTCACATCTCCCTTCAGCACCCTCTTCTGAAGACTAAACACAGCCACTCCTCATAAGACTTATTCTCTGGATCCTTCAACAGCTTCATTGCTTTTTCTGCTCTTATTCAGCAACTCTATGTCGTTTCTGTAAATGAGGGCCCCACACATCTGAACACAATATTTGAGATGCAGCCTCAACAAAAGTGAGTACAGAAGCAGGATCCCTTCCCTGATTCTGCTGGCCATACTTCCTTCACCATCATTCCTGGGGCCTAACCTTCCAGCCAGCTTTTCAGTTCTTCTAAGAAGATGCTTGGGAGATAGTGTCAAATGCTTTACTAAAGTCCAGGTAAACAACATCCATAGCCTTTCCCTCACCTGCTGGCAGGTCACCTTGTCATAGAAGGAGTTCAGGTTCATCAAACAAGTCCTTGGGGCCTGATGAGATGCACCCAGGACTTTTGAGAGAGCTGGCTGATGTTGTCACTCTACCACCCTCTATGATTTTTGCAAAGTTGTAGCAAACAGGAGAGGTGCCTGAGGACTGGAGGAAACCCAGTATCACTCCAGTCTTCAAAAAGGGCAAGATAGAAATTCCAGGAAACTACAGACCAGTGAGTCTCACCTTGTGAGAGACTAAAGCTTGTGTCTCCTGCTGTGACTCAACAAAGATAAAATCACTTGATGCTTGTCCAGACAATAGCTGATGTGTGTTGGGCAGAGCCACTGGAAGGACTCTTGGAAGGTGCAAAGATAACATTGCTCACCTGACTGCAGCTGGCCTACAACAATGGCCCAAGGGCCCAGCACTCCACACCTTCAGGACAAGATCATTTCCAGCCATCAGATACCCCAGGAAAGGACAATGGTTCCTGATGTGAAAAGACTTTGTGGGTAGCTAGATGGAGCAGGAGGAGGCGGAGGCCTTCCCCCTCCATCCAGTGGCTGCCCAAACTCACCTGAGTACACAGAAAGATTTCCTGGGGAACGATACCTGGACCTAAAGATGATTTCCCAGAACGATATCCTGGGGAACAACACCTGGACACTTGCCTAAGGCCTAAAAAACTGTATAAAAGACTGGAGCAACTACTGGCTTTAGGAGGAGAAAATTGGAGAAGCAAGATGCAGAAGAAAGCAGATGGCACCACACGCTGGAAACATCCCGGGGCCAACACAATGGATCTTGGACTCTCCGTGCCCTAAGTTCCGCCTGCTGCAACTCATGGAGCTGAAGAAGCTGCCCAGAGGACCTCATCCCTTCTACAGCCAAAGCCTCAGCACCCTTCCTCTACAGACCCAACATCTCCTGCAGCACCTTTCCTCCACAGACTCAAACTGTCTTGGGGGTGAGGGGTGTGGTAATATAATCCTTTCCCTCTTCTCCCTTTCTTCTCTCTCTTCCTATTCTCTCTCTCTCTCCTTCTGACCCCTCCACTTTATTTATGTCCATCCACCTTATTTATGTAATAAATAGTCTAGCTGTTGATATTTTGGCCTCGTTTGTGCCTCTAATTTCACAGCACGGGAATATTCATTAAAAACCTGAATCTCTTTCCCTCTCCGGATCGAGACACACCTTCATCCCTAAAAAATGATGGAGCAACGCATTCTGGAGGTCATCTCTAGGCACTCCAAAGAGAAGATGATCAGGAGTAGTCAGCATATATTTACCAAGGGGAAGTCATGCTTGACTAATCTGATAGCCTTCTATGATATCATAACTGAATGGGCAGATGCAGGGAGACCAGTGGATGTAGTCTACCTTGACCTTAGTTAGACATTTAACACTGTCTCCCATAATATCCTTGTAAGCAAGCTCAGGAAGTGTGGGATAGAAGAATAGACAGTGAGATGGATTAGGAACTGGTTAAAAAATAGAGTGCAAAGTGTGGTGATCAATGGTGCCAAGTCAAGCTACAGACCTGTAACTAATGGAGTCCCTCAGGGATCACTGCTGGGCCTGATCCTGTTCAACATCTTCATCAATGACATTGATGAGGGGACAGAGTGACAAAGTGTCTGCTCAACAGGTTTGCTGACATTACCAAAGTGGGAGGCTTGACTTGTACACCTGGAGGCTGTGCAGCCATTAATCAAGACTTGGACAGACTGGAGAGTTGGGTAAAGAGGAACCTAACAAGTTCCAACAAGGAAAAGTCCAGACTCCTGCACCTCGGAAGGAAGAATAAACTGCACCTACAAGTTACGAGGCAATCTGCTAGAGAGCAGCCCTGTGGAGAGGAGCCTGAGACTCATACTGGATAGCAAGTTATACATGAGTGTGGTGGTTTGAAAATTCTGCCCCCCACCAACATTAAATTTGCCAGACCAGCTCAGCTGGAAGCAAATAAAACTGCATTTACAAGCAAAACTATAATCTACAATGGAATGTAATGGTTATGCACAAATACATGTGTACAACATATATTGTAAATATCTTTATATTTAAATATTTTAAATTATTTAATTAAATATTTAAAAATATAGTTTATATTTTTACAAATATATTGTAAATATTTATAATATTTACAATTAGTAAACAGCACAAAAATCCCTCTGGACAAGGACCAGGGAAGCTACTAAGTTCTCCCTCCCTGGCTCTCCCTAACCCTCCTGTTCAAGAGGGACAAGAGACAGCAGCAGAGAAGTTAATACCAGTCACAACAGAAGCAGTGAAGCCAAGATCAAGCAGAAGAAAGTTAGTATCTCCCAGCCTGAGGAAGCGAGAAGAGAGAGAAATTGTATATATTACTAGCTTCAGTCCATTATCTTTCCAATGGGATTGTTTAGAACTATTTTTATTTTCCTTCTTGCACCCAATAGTGATTTATTTACATTTTACCATTTTTCTGTTCAAGTTCTGTGAAAAAATTTTAAAGGCATAGCCTAAAACTATGACTCAGCGATGTGCTCTTGTTGCCAAGAAGGCCAATGGGATCCTGGGGTACATTAGGAGTGTGTCCAGCAGATTGAGGGAGGTTCTCCTCCCCCTCTACTCTGCTCTAGTGAGCCCTCACCTGGAATGTTACATCCAGTTTTGGACTCCCCAGTTCAAGGACAGGGATCTACTCAAGAGAGTATTAACAGAGGGCTACAAGGATGATTACAGGACTGGAGCATATGCCCTCTGAGGAAAGGCTGAGTGACCTGGGGCTGTTTAGTCTGGAGAAGAGAAGACTGAGAGGGGATTTAATAAATGTTTATAAATATCTGAGGGCTGGGGGTCAAGAGGGAGGGGACAGGCTCTTCTCAGTTGCACCCTGTATTAGAAGAGGGGAGAATGGATATAAACTACAGCACAGGGGTTTCCACCTCAAAATGAGGAGGAACTTCCTTACTGTGAGGGTCACAGAGCACTGGAACAGACTGCCCAAAGAGGTTGTGGAGTCTACTTATCTGGAGACTTTCAAGATCTATCTGGATGCATTAATGTGTGAACTGCATTAGATTCTATGGTCCTGTGCTGGCAGGGAATTTGGATTCAATGATCTTTGGAGGTCCCTTCCAACCCCTAACATCCTGTGATCCTGTGACCTGCCCTTCATGACTACATATTGACTGGGCTTGATCACTTGATTGCCCTGCACATGCTGCATTATGGCACTCAGGATAATCTGTTCCATGATCTTCCCCAGACTGACTGATCATTAAAGGAAACAACTATTTCAGAATCTTCATAAATTTATAATATTATAGAAGTAAAAAAGCTTTAGCCTCTGTCCTGCCAGACATCAGAAAGATTGCTGGAATTAACCTTTGGTTGTATCACTGGTGTGAAAACCAGTCAAAATTGAGGTGCAGGAAGCATTAAGCATTTATTTTTCTCCATAACAATGCCTTCTAATGCTTGCAACACTGAATATGTGTGAAAGGATCCCACAGGTAGGGGAAAATGCTGTACCAATGTCTTGATCCACTTTTGTGGAAGGGATGGTTCTTTTATGGTTCCCCTGACTGAAATTGAGAACAAACGGAGTAGTTAGTTTGGGAAACAAACATCTGAACTTATTTTTCTTACGTATGCAGGAGGAAATGTTAGAAGTATAGAAAAGGTGGTTAAAAGTAAGGGGTAGCTAAAGCAAAGATAGTTATCACCATACATCCAGATGGTGTCCTGTCCCTTTGATCCTGAAGCTCTTGATCGGTGGGGAAGTTTCAAACTTTCCCTGTTACCTCTGAGATTTTATACCTTTTCCAATTCCATATATAGTTGCAGTTCCCCATTCAGTTGCCATGGTTATATCATGTTTCACTGGTGTTGGCACTGAGGCTTTCTGAGGGCAGAAGGACCCCAAGGGACAAGCAGGACTGGTGGGGCTGTCCTCCAGCACTCCTGCTCGGGAAAGTGATGTGGCTGAGGAGGTGTTGCTGGGCAACCATGTAAAACTTAAACATCAGTTAGTGTGAGACCACCATTCTGGTGTTAAAGCAGCTGCAGGAAAGCTAGTGTTCTCACTGGAATGCAGCTAGTAGCATGTGAGGGTTAAAAAAAACCCAAACAAACCAAACCTCCCCACCCTGCCAAAAATATAAATAAACAAACTAACCAAAAAAAACCCCAAACAAACTAACCTACAATCCTCAACACCATATAAGGTAAGTATAATGGTGTCCCCCAGCAGAAGAAGGGCAAGCTCCTGGTGCCAGTTAAGGTGGGTGTGGAAACACAGAGGATGAAATGAAGAAGGCAATAATGCAAATCACTGGCAGCAGAGAATGTCTCAGGGAGGTACCAGGGAGTTGTATATGCTGTGAGCAGGTAGATATTCTACTCAAACGAGCAGCACAGCTACAACATGAGGCTGAAAGATAAAAAGATGATGTTAACAGGCTTAGAAGCTTAAGGGAAGCAGAAGATGAGATAGGTGGTAACAGGCTCTGTGAAGATATAGGACTACCCATTAAAAGATACTGAGTCAAGTACAATACAATAAAATACAACAAACCAGGTTAAAAGAGACCTTCAAGATCATCGTGTCCAACCTATCAACCAATCCAACCCACCCAAACAACTAGATCATGTCACCAAGCACCCCATCAAGTCTCCTCCTGAACACCTCCAATGATGGTGACCCCACCACCTCCCTGGGCAGACCATTCCAACGGGCAATCACTCTCTCTGTAAGGAACTTCCTCCTAACATCCAGTCTAAACCTTCCCGGCGCAGCATGAGACTGTGTCCTCTTGTTCTAGTGCTGGCTGCCTGGGAGAAGAGACCAATCTCTGCCTGGCTACAACCTCCCCTTCAGGTAGTTGTAGAGAGCAAGAAGGTCACCCCTCAGTCTCCTCTTCTCCAGGCTAAGCAACCCCAGCTCCCTCAGCCTCTCTTCATAGGGCTTGTGATCCAAACCCCTCACCAGCTTTTTTGCCCTTCTCTGGACACGTTCCAGCAAGTCAACATCCTTCCTAAACTGAGGGGCCCAGAACTGGACACAGGACTCAAGGTGCGGCCTAACCAGTGCAGTGTTCTGGGGCAGATTAACCTCCCTGCCCCTGCTGGCCACACTGTTCCTGATGCAGGCCAAGATGCCATTGGCCTTCTTGGCTGCCTGGGCACACTGCAGGCTCATGTTCAGCCTACAATCCACCAGTACCCCCAGGTCCCTCTCTGCCTGGCCGCTCTCCAGCCACTCTGACCCCAGCCTGTAGCATTTCGTGGGGTTGCTCTGGCCAATGTGCAGAACCCAGCACTTGGATGTGTTCAATCTCATGCCCTTGGATTCTGCCCATCTGTCCAGCCTGTCGAGTTCCCATTGCAAAGCCTCTCTACCCTCCAAGAGATCAACTCCTGCCCCCAGCTTGGTGTAGTCTGCAAATTTACTGATGATGGACTCAATGCCCTCATCCAGATCATCAATAAAAATGTTGAAGAGCATGGGGCCCAGCACTGATTCTTGGGCCACACCACTAGTGACAGGCCGCCAGCTGGATGTGGCACCATTCACCACCACTCTCTGGGCTCGGCCCTCCAGCCAATTCCTAACCCAACGCAGTGTGATTCTGTCCAAGCTATGGGCTGCCAGCTTGGCCAGGAGTTTGCTGTGGGGGACGGTGTCAAAGGCCTTGCTGAGGTCCAGGTAGACCACACCCACAGGCCTCCCCACATCCACCAGGTGGGTTGCCTGATCATAGAAGGAGATCAGGTTGGTCAGGCAGGACCTGCCCTTCCTAAATCCATGCTGGCTAGGCCTGAGCCCCTGGCCATCTTGTAAATGCTGTGTGATTGCACTCAAGATGACCCGTTCCATAATCTTGCCTGGCACTGAGGTCAGGCTGACAGGCCTAGAATTCCCTGGCTCATCCAACTGTCCCTTCTTGTGGATGGGCACCACGTTGGCCAGCTTCCAGTCTTCTGGGACCTCTCCAGTGAGCCAGGACTGCTGAAAAATGATGGGGAGCGGCTTGGACAGCTCATCTGCCAGCTCCCTCAGCACCCTAGGATGGATCCCATCCAGTCCCATGGACTTGTGGGGGTCAAGTGGCTGAGAAGATCTCTAACTCTCCCATCCTGGAACAGAGGAAAACTATGCAGCTCTCTGGCTCCTTCTGCCAGCTCTGCAGGCCAGCTGTCTGGACGATGTTCTGTCCTGCTAGTAAAAATTGCGGCAAAGAAGGTGTTAAGCACCTCTGCCTTTTCCTTATCTTTTGTTACAACTTTCTGCAGCGTGCCCACCAAGGAGTGGAGGTTGTCTTTGCCCTTCTTCTTGCTGTTAATGTATTTATAGAATGACTTTTTGTTGTCCTTCACAGCAGAGGCCAGTCTGAGCTCCAAATGTGCTTTTGCCTCCCTAGCAACTTCCCTAAACATTCCATGGGTTGCCTCCCCTTTCTTCCAAAGATGATACACCCTCTTTTTTCCCTTAGTTCCTTTGGAAATTCATTGGCCATCCAGGCTGGCCGTCTGCCCTGGCAGCTCATCTTCTGGCACATTGGCACAGCCTGTTCCTGTGCCTTCAAGAGCTCGTCCTTGAAGTAGGTCCAGCTCTCCTGGACCCCTTTATTTTTAAGGGCTGTATCCCAAGGAACCTTCTGAGCTTGTTCCTTGAGTAGCCTGAATTCTGCCCTCAGTAAGTCCAGAGTGGAGGTCTTCTTGCTACCCCTCTTGGCTTGGCTGAATACAGAAAATTCAATTCTCTCATGATCACTTGCGCCTAAACACCCTCCGACCACCACATCACTTGCCAGCCCTTCCCTGTTGGTGAAGAGGAGGTCAAGCATAGCCTTACCCCTGGTAGGCTCGCGCAGCACCTGGGATAAGAAGCTGTCCTCCATGCACTCTAAGAACCTCTTAGATTGCCTCCTTTCTGCTACGTTGTGATCCCAGCAGATATCAGGCAGGTTGAAGTCACCCATGAGAACAAGGTCAGGCGATCTTGAGACAGCCTTAAGCTGCCTATAGAATGCTTCATCAACATCCTGTACACCCTGTATCCTCCCCTGCCAGACTGAGGCCAGTAACCTAAAGGAAAAGAGGGAGTGGAGGCATGTCCATGGGCAAGGCAGTAAACAAATTCCTGCCTTGTACCCCTCTCCCTCCCCCACCCACTTCCACTCCCTCAACAGGAGGCTGTGGCAACAGGTTCCACACACTGTGGTGGGAGTGTTGCTTCAATTATTACTGGAGCCCCCAGGTGCCCTTGCAGAACAGGTTTGATGTCCTGTTAGTACAACTGGCCAATGAGGAAGGTGTATAATATGGCTTGGAAGAATTCCCAAAATTGAGGAAGCCTAAGCCCACCATAAAGCCATCTGCAATCAATAAAAAAAGAGAAGAGTCATCATTGTAGGAGACTCCCTTCTGAAGGGAACAGAAGGCCCAATATGCAGACCTGACCTAAAGGGAGGTCTGCTATCTACTGGGGGCCAAAGTCAAGGATGTGATAAGACGGCTTCCCTCCCTGGTACAGCCCACAGATTAGTACCCATTATTAATGTTCCACATAGGTAATGATGACCTTGAAAGAAGAAAATTGAAGGCTATCAGAAGAGACTTCAGGGCCTTGGAAAAACTGGTCAAGGGAGTGGGAGCACAGGTAGTGTTCTCTTCTATCCTCCCTGTTGAAGGGACTAACAGAAAGAATGAGAAGGACTCACCTGCTCAGCTCTTGGTTTCGAGACTGGTGCCTCCAGCAGGACTTTGGCTTTTTGACCACAGGTCACCCCACAAGATGCCAGGTCTGCTGGCAGTAGATGCGGTGCATCTCTCTCAAAGTGGAAGTAGGTTTATATCACAATGGTTGGCTGGGCTCAATAATCATGCTTTAAAATAGGTTGGAAGGGGGGAGGGAGAAAGCCAGGCTTACTGTAAGCAAGTCTGAGACAATTGTAAAGTGTCAGCTCCAATGCTATCTCAGGGGAGGTAGATAACAATGAGAGGTGTGTTGGAGAAGATGCAAGGGCTAGCAATGAGTACAAGCTGAGGGATGGCACACCAGGGTGGGAGGCTGATAAGAGCCTTCAGGATGTTACCTTGCAGCATGCTGGGGACACATAAGAACTCTTAAATTGTTACAGAGATGTACCACGGGGATCAAGTAATAAGGAATCAGAACTCTCTGCTAGGCTGGTGGCATTGGAAGTGGCTGGGAATGGTCAGACTGCATAGTGAAAGCCAACGGATTAACTTCCTCCCTGAAATGCTTACATACCAATGCACAGAGCATGGAGAATAAGCAGGAGGAGCTGGAGATCTGTGTTAGGCTGAATGGCTATTATATAATTGCCATCCCTGAAATATAGTGGGACAGCTTCCATGACTGGAATGTTGTCATGGATGGCTATGTACTCTTCAGGAAGGATAGACCAGCAAGATGAGGTGGGGGAGTTGCTCTTTCTGTGTGAGAACAACTGAAATGTGTTGAGTTCTATCCATAGGCAGAGGCAGAACAGGTTGAAAGCTTGTGAGTAAGAACTAAGGGTTGTGGGAAAGGAGGTGAAATTGTTGTAGTTGTCTACTATAAACCACCAAACAAAGAGTGTGGCAGTTTTAGGCTATGCCTTTAAAATTTAGCTGCAGATTTTGAGCAGAAAAGCAGAAAAATATAAATAAGTCACTATTGGGTATGAAAAGGAAAAAAAAATATTCTAAACAAATTAATTGGACAGAATGTCTGGGATAAGAAAGCTGTACCATAACAATCTTTCACATTTCACTTTCATTCCCATTCCTTTTTTTTTTTTTTTTTTTTTTCCTCTGGCTTGGCTGTTCTGCTTTGCTTGGGAGATAATAATGTTTCTGGCTGGCCTTGAAGATAAGAACTAACATTCCTTCTTCTCAACTCCTCTCTTTTCTCTTTGATACAAAGGGGAAGGGGGAGGACGTTTGGTGGGGGGCAATGGAGCAGCTTCCCTGATCTCTGGGGGAACCAGAGGGAGGCCAAGGTGGTTTCTGTGTTATTTTCTAATTTCAAATATTTGTATAATATTGTAAATACTGCATATTCTGTATGCATTCGTTGCATTCCATTGTAGAGTGTAGTTTTTGCTTGTAAATACAGCTTGCATTTGCTTCCAACTGACGTAGTCATGCTAAGTTAATGCTGATCACAAACTTCAACTGACCGCACAAGAGGAAGATGATGATGAGGCCTTCTACAGTCAACTGGAAGTAGGTTCTAGAGCAAACTCCTTGATACTTATGGGTGACTTCAGCCTCTTGCAGTGTATCAGTGATAACTTCTTGGTGCAGGTAGTGGAGGAATCAAGGAGAATAGAATAGAATAGAATAGAATAGAATAGAATAGAATAGAATAGAATAGAATAGAATAGAATAGAATAGAATAGAATAGAATAGAATAGAATAGAATTACCAAGGTTGGAAGAGACCTTGAAGATCATCGAGTCCAACCCATAACCACAACCCCACAACTAGACCATGGCACCAAGTGCCACATCCAGTCCCCTCTTGAATGCCTCCAGGGACGCAGACTCAACCACCTTCCCAGGCAGCCCATTCCAGTGACGAATCACTCTCTCGGTAAAGAACCTTCTCCTCACTGCTGGACCTTGTAGTAACTAATAAAAAAGGACTGGTTGAGGACATTAAGGTTGTCAATAGCCTTGGTGACAGTGATCATGACATGGTGGAGTTTAGTATTATACAGGGTAGAAGCAGGACAGTAAGTAGTATTAAAACCCTGGAATTCCACATGGCTCAGCAAGGAGCTCCTGAAGGAAATCTCAGGGAAGAAAGAAACTTACAATTCATGGAAGAAAGGATTTGTCATTTGGGAAAACTAATGAAAAGTTGACAGCACATGTAGGAAGATAACAAGGAAGGCCAAAGCCCTCTTGGAATTGAAACTGGCAAAGGAAGTAAAAGAGAACAAGAAGGCCTCTTCAAATATATCAATAGGAAAAGAAAGAAGAGTGAAGGTGTGGAGCCACTGCTGAACAAGGAGGCAGCCCTGATAACTGAAGATGCAGAGAAGGCAGAGTTGCTGAATGCCTTCTTTGCTTTAGTCTTTTCAACTAAGACTGAACTCCCCTATGTACTCCAGATCCTGGATGAAGGAAAGGAAGCCTGGAGGAGGGAATGCTCCCCACTGGTCAGTGAAGACTGGGTTAAGGTTTGGTTACACAAATTGAATATTCACATGTCCATGTCAAATCGTGGCAGACAGGAGAGGTGCCTGAGGACTGGAGGAGAGCCAATGTCACTCCAGTCTTCAAAAAGGGCAAGAAAGAGGTTCTAGGGAACTATCAACCCATCAGCCTCACCTCCACTCCTGGAAAAAATGATGGAGTGGCTCCTTCTGAAGGGCATCCTAAGGTACTTGGAAGAGAAGAAAGTTATTAGTAGTCAGCATGGATTTACCAAGGGGAAATCATGCTTGACTAACCTAATAGCATTCTATGATGCCATAACTGAATAGGTAGATTCAAGGAGACCAGTGAATGTAGTCTACCTTGATCTTAGCAAGACCTTTGACACCATCTCCCGTAACATCCCAGTGAGCAAACTCAGGAGTGTGAGATGGAAGAACAGACAGTGAGGTGGATTAAGTGAGTCTTGGACAGACTGGAGGACAGGCTGGGCACAGGGGAACCAAATGAGGTTCAACAAGGGTAAGTGCAGAGTACTGCATCTAGAGAGGAATAATAAATTGTACCAGTACAGATTGGGAGGTGATCTGCTGGAGATCAGCCCTGTGGAGAAGGACCTGGGAGTCCTGGTGGATAACAAGTTATCCATGGGATGGCAATGTGCCCTGGTGGCCAAGAAGGCCAGCGGGATTGTGGGGTGTATTAAGAAGAGTGTGTCCAGCAGATTGAGGAGGTTCTCTTCCTCCTCTACTCTTCACTGGTGAGACCTTATCTGGAATACTGCATTCAGTTTTGGGCTCCCCAGTTCAAGAGAGACAGGAATCTGCTCCAGCAGAGGGCTGCAAGGATGATTAGGGGACTGGAGCACATGCCTTATGAGGAGAGGCTGAGGAACCTGGGGCTTTTTAGTCTGGAAAGAGAAGAGCTAGAGGGGATTTAATAAAGATTTATAAATACCTGAGGGCTTGGTGTCATGAGGGAAGGGACAGGCTCTTCTCACTTGCTCCCTGTGATAGGACAAGGAGCAATAGATGTAAGCTGCAGTACAGTTGGTTCCACCTCAACATAAGCAGGAACTTCTTTACTGTAAGGGTCACAGACTACTGGAACAGGCTCCCCAGAGAGGTGGTGAATCTCATTCTATGAAGACTTTCAAGGCCCATCTGGATTAATTCCTCTGTGAACAGAGATAGATTCTATGGTCCTGTTCTGGCAGGGGGGTTGGACTCAATGAACTCTTTGGGTCCCTTCCAACCCCTGATATCTTGTGATCCTGTGATCCCACAGCTAGTTACATATGCCAGTCCCAGTGTGACCAGTTTAGGCTGTGCCTTTAAGAAATGGACACTTTCTGAACACTCTGGCTGAATGTTTTTGATATTTAAATGAAAACAAAGATATGCTAAACCAATTTAATTGGTGGATAGGCATAATGCAACTTTTAGTTTTGGGTTCAGTCTGTTTGGGGTCAATCTGTTCTTCTCTCTGTCCTGTGAGCTGGTCTGCTTCTCTCTCACTGAAGTAACTGCTATGGCGCAGAGTGACCTTGGATTAACAGAGCTAACCAGTTAAGAAAATTAACTCTTGCATTCGCTTTGAGCTAACAGAATTTATTTTCTCCCTAATTACCTTTCTCTTTCTCTCTAACCCTTTTTGGAAAAAAAAAGGGGAGGTAGGGAGGGAGGAGAGGGATCATGGCCGGGGAGGGGCCCCCCCCCCTCATCTGGCTGTGGGTCTTCTGTATTACATACATTGCTGTATATTTCTGTATATATTGTAATTATTCTATATTTTTGTACATATTCATTGCATTCCATTTCTGCTTGTAAATATAGCTTTCATCTGCTTCTCCGGCTGAGTTAGCTGTGGTTTTTATCTTTAGTGTGTGTGTGGGGAACTTTCTCACTCTACCACACCCAGTCTCATGGTAAATTACGTGCTATTTTCACAGAGTCACAAAATGCCAGGGGCTAGAAGGGACCTCAAGAAATCATCTAGTCCAACCCACCTGCCAAAGCAGGATCACCTATACCAGGTCACAGAGGGACTCATCCAGGTGGGTCTTGAATATCTCCAGAGAGGGAGGGTCCATAACTACCCTGGGCAGCCTGTTCCAGTGTTCTGTCACCCTCGCAGAGAAATAATTCTTCCTCCTGTTTCCATGGAACTTCTGTGCCTCAACAGTCACACATTGGAGTCACCATCACTGGAGGTGTTTAAGAGGGTACTGGATGAGGCACTTGGAGCCATGGTTTAGTTGATTGCATGGTGTTAAGTGATAGGTTGGATTTCATGATCTTGAGGGTCTTTTCCAACCTGGTTAAATTCCTCTCCTCTCTCCTCTCCTCTCCTCTCCTCTCCTCTCCTCTCCTCTCCTCTCCTCTCCTCTCCTCTCCTCTCCGAACCTCTCCGAACCTCTCCGAACCTCTCCGAACCTCTCCTCTCTGAACCTCTCCTCTCTGCATCTCTCATCTCTGAACCTCTCCAAACCTCTCCTCTCTGAACCTCTCCTCTCTGAACCTCTCCGAACCTCTCCGAACCTCTCTTCTCTGTACCTCTCTGAACCAATCCGAACCTCTCCGAACCTCTCCGCTCCAAACCTCTCTTCTCCATACCTCTCTGAACCAATCCAAACCTCTCTGAACCTCTGTGACTGGTTTAGGCTGTGCCTTTAAGAAATGGACACTTTCTGAACACTCTGGCTGAATGTTTTGGTATTTGAATGAAAACAAAGATATGCTAAACCAATTTCATTGGTAGAAATCAGCTGTAACTTTTAGCTTAGTCTGTCAGTCTGGGCAGTCAATCTCTTTTCTTCTCCCTGTACTGTGAGCTGGCCTGTTTCTCTCTCTGAAGCAACAGCTTGCATGGCAGGAATGACCTTGGATTAACAGAGCTAACCAGATAAGAAAACTAACTCTTGCATTCGCTTTGAGCTTTTAATTACCTTCCTTTCTCTTTCTCTCTAACCCTTTTGGGAAAAAGGGGAGGTGGGGAGGGAGAAGGGGGAACAGGCCGAACCCCTGGCCTCAGGGGGTTGGGGAAAGGTCTCCTGTATTACATACATTGCTGTATATTTCTGTATATATTGTAAATATTGTATGGTTTTGTACATATTCATTGCATTCCATTTTCTGCTTGTAAATATAGCTTTCATCTGCTTCTCCGACTGAGTTAGCTGTGGATTCTTTTTGTGTGTGTGGGGGGGAACCTTCCTACCCCACCACAACCTCTCCTCTCCAAACCTCTCTCACCAAGGTACCCACTTCATTCAGCAGTGGGCCTACATTGCCTTTAGGCTTAGCATTTCTTGCAATGTATTTGAAGAAGCCCTTTCTGTTGTCATTGACCAGCCATGCAAGGCTGAATTCCAATGAGGCCTGAGCCTTCCTAGTAGCTTCCCTACATCCTCTGACAACTGTCTTGTATTCCTCCCAACTCTCAACTTGCCCCTCCTCCACCCTGAGATGAACTCAACACATTCAAATTTCTCTCTCACATAGAGAGCAACACCACCACCTCACTTAGCTGATCTATCTTTCCCAAAAAGAACATAGCCATCTGTGCTGGGTTACGTCCATCCTGGGGGAGGGCTGCGGGAGCTCTGATTCCCAAGGGGACAAAAGAAACCTGATCCAGGTGAACAGAGAGGGACTTGATTTCCCCCTCCCAGAAGGAGGGCTCCCCCAGGTCAAAGGTGGTCTATTCCACTACCTCTTCCTGTCCAGCAAGCCGATAAAAAGGAAGACGCTGCAGCCATTTTGCTGTTTTTGCTCCTGCCTCGCCTGTTTGAAAGGACCCACAGCTGCTGCTAGCCTCCTGGTTGTGCTACATGGTTGGGCCCGGTCTTCTCCCTGCTGCATCCACGCTTCCATAAAGGACTGAAATCCACATACATCGAGGGAGATACAAGGCCATCCAAATTTGGTTTAATATATTTTCCTATTCATCCTTATTCTTTACCCTTGTAAACCCTTCCTGTTACTGATATATATATAGAGAGAATTAAAATATTTACTTCTCCTACTTCCAAACTGACTCAAACTTATTTTTTAGATTTGCCTCCTTCCCTTTCTTCCTACCCACTTCTTTTTCTTTTCCCCTTTTCTTTCCCCTTTTTAAATTACTGGGGGAAAAGGAAGAGAGAGCAAGGAGGAATTACCATTTTTTTTACCGTCTGAGCTCTTAAATTCCAGTTAAAAGCTCAAACCACTACACCATCCATGACCACAGTCCAGCCATGTGAGCTGTCCCACCATGTCTCTGTAACTGCCACCAGATCACAACCCCTTGACTGCACATGGTTTTCTCACTCCTCCTGTTTATTCCCCATGCTGCGTGCAGCGTAGGGAGCGAGCTGATTCTACCCTGGTGGGGTGGGAGGCTGCCTGATGCACAATAATACCAGGACATTGCCCTACTGGTGTAAGCCCAGCAACAACCCCATTCCCCTTCAACTCAAGTTTGAAGCTCTGTGAATGAGCCCTGCCAGTTCTTACCCTAGTTCTTTTACCCCTGAAAGTTAAGCCTCTCCCACATACTACCACACATCCTGGTGTCCTACAAAAAGTGTCATTATCAAAAGACTCAAAGCCCTGTCATTAGCACCAATCTTGGAGCCAGGTATTTACAGACTGGATTCTTCTACTCCCTTGCACAGCGTGGCTGGCTACTGGTAGCACAGAAGAGAAAATCACTTGAGCCCCAGACTCTTTCACTAAACATCCCAGGGCCTTAAATTCTGTCTTTGCTTCCCTCAGACTATGGGATAAAGCTTCCTCCCCACCTGCCTGGAAGACCAGCAATGGGTAATAGTCATGTGACTGGACCATGTTGGGGAGTTCTTTAGTGATATCCATGATTTGGGCACCAGGAAGACTGCAGACTTCCCTATGTTGAGGGTCAAACCTGCATATTGGGCTCTCTGTTCCTGCCAGGAGTGAGTGTCCCACAACAAGCACTCTTCTCTTCCTTGGAGAAAAGGTTGCTATGTGCACTTATTCCCTGCCACAGTCATGGACCCTCCACCCCTCACCCCTTCCATTTAAGCT
Source organism: Picus viridis (assembly GCA_033816785.1). Classification (NCBI taxonomy): domain Eukaryota; kingdom Metazoa; phylum Chordata; class Aves; order Piciformes; family Picidae; genus Picus; species Picus viridis. The sequence goes on from CM066606.1 coordinate 44,110,000, forward strand.
AGTGTCTTCCACATGACCAGTTGTGGTGGAAAATGTAGTGGGTTGAGGCAGCCCCCTCCCCACCACAGGCAAAATAACAACTCTGACAAATGGATTTCAAAAGTGATGGAAAGGTTTAAATAGGAAAAAAGTGAATGTGCACAAAAGAACCAGAAACAGTGAAAGAAGAAAACCCCAAAACACACACGGATACACCCCATCCCCACCTGAGGGTGGGCCCAAGATCCCCAGGGCTCGTTCTTCCCCTCCCCCACTGCTAGGCTAGTCTCAGCTGGCCAGGCCTGACACCGCCCATCCCCCTCTTAATCACCCTCTCCACCCATCTTTTGCTTTTTTTTTTTTTTTTTTTTTTTTTTTTTTTTTTTTTTTTTCCCCGGTCAGTAAAAAGGCCAAGCCGAGCTCCTCGCCGCTGCCTGAGGAGCAGGCAAGGCTTTAATAACCATAAAGAACAGATTAGTCAAAATACCATAAGGAACAGGTCAGCAGCTGTAGTCAACAAGCGGCTTAGAGGCTGGTGCAGTCGGAAGAATTTTGGGGTTTTCGATCTTGGAGAACTTTCTACTGCACCAGGTCAGCTGGCAACAGATGGATTACATCTGTCCCAGAGGAGGGGAAAGGTCACAGTATAGGAGAATGGCCTATCCCCCAAAGGAAAAAAGATCTTAGGAAGGGTGTTGGCAGGTCTTATTGGTAGGGCTTTAAACTAGTTTCATAAGGGGGAAAGGGACTGAAACCAGTCCCCCCAGGCAGGAGTCTGGGGGTCATAAGCTAGAGCCAGAGGTGAAAACAGCAGCCCAGCTGAAGTGCATGCACACTAATGCACGAAGCATGGGTAACAAACAAGAGGAGCTGGAAGCCATGTTGCAGCAGGAAAGTTATGATGTAGTTGCCATCACAGAGACCTGGTGGCATGACTCACGTGACTGGAGCGCTGCAATTGACGGCTACAGGCTCTTCAGGAGAGACAGGTGAGGAAGAAAGGGTGGAGGGGTGGCCCTGTACATCAGGGAGGCACTGGATGCTGTTGAGATGGAGATCAGGGATGATTGGGTTGAGTGCTTACGGGTGAGAATTAGAGGGAAGATCAGCAGGCCAGACATCCTGGTTGGAGTCTGTTATAGACCACCCAACCAGGAGGAAGATGTCAATGAAGCATTCTATAGGCAGCTTAAGGCTGTCTCAAGATCGCTAAACCTCGTTCTCACAGACGACTTCAACCTGCCTGATACATGCTGGGATCTCAACACAGCAGAGAGGAGGCAGTCTAGGAGGTTCTTAGAGTGCATGGAGGACAGCTTCTTATCCCAAGGCTCTGCTTGACCTCCTCTTCACCAACAGGGAAGGGCTGGTGGGTGATGTGGTGGTCAGAGGGTGTTTAGGCGCCAGTGACCACAAGATAATTGAATTTTCGGTATTCAGTCAAGCTAAGAGGGGCAGCAAGAAGACCTCCATTCTGAACTTCAGGAGGGCAGACTTCAGGTTATTCAAGGAACTAACTTAGAAGATTCCTTGGGATACAGCCCTTAAAAATAAAGGGGTCCAGGAGAGCTGGCCCTGCTTCAAGGAAGAACTCTTGAAGGTGCAAGAACAGGCTGTGCCGGTGTGCCGGAAGATGAGCCGCTGGGGCAGACGGCCAGCCTGGATGGGTAATGAACTTTTAATAGAACTAAGGGAAAAAAAGAGGGTGTATCATGTCTGGAAGAAAGGTGAGGCAACCCATGGAATGTTTAGGGATGTTGCTAGGACATATAGGAAGAAAATTAGGGTTGCAAAAGCACATTTAGAGCTTAGACTGGCCTCTGCTGTGAAGGACAACAAGAAGTTCTTGTATAAATACATTAACAGCAAGAAGAAGGGCAAGGACAACCTCCACTCTTTGCTGGATATGGAGGGGAACGTTGTAACAAAGGATGAGGAAAAGGCAGAGATACTTCACTAGCAGGACAGAATGTTTTCCTGACAGCTGGCCTGCAGAGCTGGCAGAAGGAGCCAGGGAGCAGCATAGTTTCCTGCTGTTCCAGGAGGCACTTAGAGATCTTCTCAGCCGCTTGGACCCCCACAATTCCATGGGACCGGATGGGATCCATCCTAGGGTGCTGAAAAAGCTGGCAGATCAGCATTCCAAGCCACTCTCCATCATTTTTCAACAGTCCTGGCTCAGTGGAGAGGTCCCAGAAGACTGCAAGCTGGCCAACGTGGTGCCCATCCACAAGAACGGTTGGTTGGAGGAGCCAGGGAATTATAGGCCTGTCGGCCTGACCTCAGTGCCAGGCAAGATTATGGAACAGGTCATCTTGAGTGCAATCACACAGCACTTAAAGGATGGCCAAGTGATCAGACCCAGCCAGCATGGATTTAGGAAGGGCAGGTCCAACCTGATCTCCTTCTATGATCACATGACCCTCCTAGTGGATGTGGGGAGGCCTGTGAATGTGGTCTACCTGGACCTCAGCAAGGCCTTTGACAACATCCCCCAAAGCAAACTCCTGGCCAAGCTGGCAGCCCATAGCGTGGAGAGGATCACACTACGTTGGATTAGGAACCAGCTGGAGGGCCGAGCGCAGAGAATGGTGGTGAATGGTGCCACATTCAGCTGGCGGCCTGTCACTAGTGGTGTGCCGCAAGGATCAGTGCTGGGCCCCATGCTCTTCAACATCTTTATTGATGATCTGGATGAGGGCATTGAGTCCATCATCAGTGAATTTGCAGACTACACCAAGCTGGGGGCAGGAGTTGATCTCTTGGAGGGTAGAGAAGCTTTGCAGAGGGACCTCAACAGGCTGTCCAGGTTGGGCAGAGTCCAACAGCTTGAGATTTCACACATCCAAGTGCCAGGTTCTGCACATTGGCCACAGCAACCCCATGCAGCGCTACAGGCTGGGGTCAGAGTGTCTGGAGAGCGGCCAGGCAGAGAGGGACCTGGGGGTACTGGTTGATTGTAGGCTGAACATGAACCTGCAGTGTGCCCAGGCAGCCAGGTGGTCCAATGGCATCCTGGCCTGCATTAGGAACAGTGTGGCCAGCAGGAGCAGGGAGGTCATTCTGCCCCTGTACTCTGCTTTGGTTAGGCTGCACCTTGAGTACTGTGTCCAATTCTGAGCCCCTCGGTTTAGGAAGGATGTTGTCTTGCTGGAACATATCCAGAGAAGGGCAATGAAGTTGGTGAGGCATTTGGAACACAAGCCCCCCGAGGAAAGGCTGAGGGAGGTGGGGTTGCTTTGCCTGGAGAAGAGGAGACTGAGGCGTGACCTTATTGCTCTCTACAACTACCTGAAGGGGAGGTTGTAGCCAGGCAGAGATTGGTCTCTTCTCCCAGGCAGCCAGTACCAGAACAAGAGGACACAGTCTCAGGCTGCACCAGGGGATGTTTAGGCTGGATGTTAGGAGGAAGTTCTATACAGAGAGAGTGATTGTCCATTGGAATCGGCTGCCTGGGGAAGTGGTGGAGTCACCATCATTGGAGGTGTTCAGGAGGATACTTGATAGGGTGCTTGGTTGCATGGTTTAGTTGTTTAGGTGGCTTGGATTGGTTGATGGGTTGGACGTGATGATCTTGAAGGTCTCTTTCAGCCTGGTGTATTGTATTGCATTGTATCTTATAAGCATCTGATATTGCCTAACTGAAATGGAAAAATCAAGATATAGCATACTTCTCTTTGTTTTCCCACTCACACCAGTGCATGTAGAGAGTTTACTGGCAAACAATACAGTTTGCCCATTGTCTCTGAACTCTGGATTTTGAGTGTTTTCACTACCTAGTATTTACACAGGTTTTTTCACTGAGATTCACCACAGGTTAAGAAATGAACTGCCAGTCAACTTTAACAGGACAGCAATAAGCTTTTGTCACCTTTTTGCTCTAGGAAAACAGTGTCAGCTTTGTCAACAAGAATCAGTCACTGTATCAATGTTGATGTTTATCTCTCTTGCCACAGGGGAAGCTGAAGGAATCACCCTGCCACACAGTTGCAGTTTGGGCTGGGTGCCCCCTGCTTCCTGTGTCCAGAGGTCCAGCCCAGTGGGTGGTCACAGGAAATTGGGTATTTCTACCATAATTCTCTGCACCACTATAAGATCTAGTGCGAGGCCTAAGCACCTCCTCTTTCTTCCTCACCGTCGCCCGGTAATGGGGGAGATGTTGTCTCCCGGCCATGGGCCTGGCTAGGCCCAAGGCCATGGGGGGATGGGCAGTCTCAGATCTGGCCAGCTGAGACTAGCCTGGTAATGGGGAGGGGGGAAGAAGGAGCCCTGGGGGTCTTGGATGTACCCCCAGGTGGGGATGGGATTATCTTGGGACTGTTTGGGATTTCTTTTGTCACTCTGCTTCTGGCTTTTCTGTAAACATTCACCGCTTTTCCTTAAACTTTCCATCACTTTTTGCAATCCGTTTTGTCTAGGTGTTTTTATTCTGCCCGTGATGGGGAGGGTTTGGAGGGGGCTGCCTAAACCCATCACATTATTGGTAGCAGAGGATGGTTGTGGTGGGGAGGGGGTCTACCCTCAACCCCTTTGCATTCCTGGCGAGGCAGGCAGGAGTAGGAGTTTGTTATTGTGGCCACTTTGCAGATCGGATTGCAAAAAACGGAGAGTTTAAATTCAGTTCTGGGCGTCGGTTTGGGTTTTGGAAGTTGGGGGTCAAGTTTTGTTGTTGGGGCAATTGTGTGAATTCTTGTGGATTGCAGGGGGACACCTGGTGCGTGGCCGATGGCACGGAGCCCTCTCCTGCTCTTCCATGCAGGGGTGGTTCCTGACCATCGGAATTGGGGTACCGCTTAAGAACGCGGGACCTGCCCTTCCTCCACCCTTTGCTCTCTGCGGGCGGTAGAAGCGGCGGGGGTGAAGCGGGGGAGGGGCAGCGGTGAGCAGATCAGGATCGGGCCCGTTTTCGCTGCGGGCATGGGCCAGCCGTGGCGAGCGGGCGAGCTCAGCTCCCGAAACTCAGGAAGGCAAACGGGGACCCCAGCTGCAAAGCCGTTCTCAAAGGCTCTGGGAACGCGTTTATGGCTTTCGCTGGAGGAGCCGTTTGAATGCCCGAGGGGTGGAGGCGATTTTGATTCTGTACCGCGGCGATAGAGGCGGCCGGACCTCTGCTGTATGCTCGGGCTGCGGCGGCGGTGGCCTTGGCCGTGCGCTTGGAGCGGCGACGGCGGCCCCCGGCCGGCCGCGCGGGCTGCGGTGGCGGCGGGCCTGGCCGTGCCCTCGGAGCACCGGCCCCGGCCCCAGCCCCGGCCCCGGCCCCAGCCGTGTGCTCGGGCTGTAGTGGGGCCGGTCTTAGTCTCTTCCCTGATTATTTTTGGACCAGTTCTGAAAATGGCGCCGAGCACCTGGCTCCACCTCCCTTCTTCTCAGTAGGTTGTGGTGCAGACCCTTCCCCTTTCGGGGGGGGTTGTGTAGTTGAATGCTGTCACAGGTCGGTACGCGAACGCCCAGTGGGGGGCGGTGTACTGTGACATGCATTTGTGTAGCCTCGGGCCGCGGCTGGAAGCGGTCAGCACTGGGCTTGGGATAGGTCCGTGCAGCGTTGAGGAAGGCTCAGTGTGCTATTTTCTTGGAGGGGTGGAGAAGCAGTTAGAGCCAGATTGTTCTGACTGGCTTGCCCCAGGGGTGGAAATATGCCACTGAGTAAATGGAGATGGAAATAGAAGCTGATTGAGAAGTTGTGAGGCTTTTTTCCAGGTGACCAGGATGTCCACCGGATCCATGAAGAACTTGCACCGCAGAAGAGTGAACTCTGCATCGCTGGGTGGTTCCATTAGATGAGAGAAAAACTGGAATGGACTGACACTTGACCCTGAATGAGAGAGACTGCTTGGGTGGACGCCCAGATGAAGATATGGACTTCGCCGGACATGTCATCGGAAGAGTTCTGATTTGATGATATGTTTGGGGTGCAGAGATTATGGTATGAAATAAGGGGTGGCATGTTGCAGTTTGGGCTGGGTGCCCCCTGCTTCCTGTGTCCAGAGGTCCAGCCCAGTGGGTGGACACAGGAAATTGGGTATTTCTACCATAATTCTCTGCACCACTATAAGATCTAGTGCGAGGTCTAAGCACCTCCTCTTTCTTCCTCGCCGTCGCCCGGTAATGGGGGAGATGTTGTCTCCCGGCCATGGGCCTGGCTAGGCCCAAGGCCACGGGGGGATGGGCAGTCTCAGATCTGGCCAGCTGAGACTAGCCTAGCAGTGGGGAGGGGGGAAGAAGGAGCCCTGGGGGTCTTGGATGTACCCCCAGGTGGGGATGGGATTATCTTGGGACTGTTTGGGATTTCTTTTGTCACTCTGCTTCTGGCTTTTCTGTAAACATTCACCGCTTTTCCTTAAACTTTCCATCACTTTTTGCAATCCGTTTTGTCTAGGTGTTTTTATTCTGCCCGTGATGGGGAGGGTTTGGAGGGGGGCTGCCTAAACCCATCACAGAAGCCTATGTTATGTCCTTGGGCTCCCATAAAGAGGCTACAAGTCTGAAACTGCACTGCTTTAGTTTGTTGTAAGGAGTCTCAACACTGTTTGCCTTTGCAAGATATTTTCACATCATTATCCCAAGAAGATCCTGCTTATCTACAAAGACTACACTCCCTGTGACTATAGCAGCTGATAACCAGACAAGACCACAGTATCACAGTATCACAGTATCACTAAGGTTGGAAGAGACCTCAAAGATCATCGAGTCCAACCTGTCAGCACAGACCCCATGACTAGACCACGGCACCAAGTGCCACATCCAATCCCCTCTTGAACACCTCCAGGGATGGTGACTCCACCACCTCCCCGAGCAGCCCATTCCAATGGCAAATGACTCTCTCGGTGAAGAACTTTCTCCTCACCTTGAGCCTAAACTTCCCCTGGTGCAGCTTGAGACTGTGTCCCCTTGTTCTGATGCTGGTTGCTAGAGAGAAGAGGCCAACCATAAGTTCTGCTCTCAGATGCAGGCTGGGTGTCCTGGTTGGGCATGACTAGGCCCAAAACAGGCTTCAGTAAGAGCCCTAAGAAGTTAGGGAGACAGACAAAAGAAAACATGTACCAGTAAAAAGCCAGCCAAACCTGTTTGGCAGGTATCCTGACCACTCACCACTGTGCTGATGCCCAGAAGGTGACTGGCTAAGTTACAAATCATTTTTCTGCCAGTGGTCAGTTTTGTTTCAAAAAACCAGTTAAATAGAGGGGTTCTTCAGTGACCCGGCCCCTTTTCTTCCTTGATTCCGGCTAGTCGCCAGCCAGTGAGGTGTGTGTGCTACTCGCCCATCCCCTCCACCAGCATCCACCACGTGTACTTCAGTTTCACTTTGAGCGCTGGGCAATGTGCTTGGATCCTACTTTTCCCTTTCTTTGGCTTTACAAATTATACCGAGAACAGAGTTCTGGATTACAAACTTTCCTGACCGCTGCTCACAACACCACGTCTTGGACTGATTCAGAATCTCCGGACTGAATAGTGCTTCGTAAGTGATTCCGATTATCGATTTCATAAGGCATATTGGACATTAATTTCCTTCTCACCCTCTGCCTTTGCTCCACCAGGGAGCAAAGGAAACCCACTTTGTTACTGGATCAGGAATTGCGGCTCCTGGCTCTCCCTTCAACTTTGAGTTTGATATCAAGAGCGTAGTTCCTCTAGATCAAATCCTTCCTCCAACTAAAGTGTTTATATCATTAATATTACCAACATTTTGTGTAAGTGATTCCCCACCGGATACCCGAACCAAAACAAATTGTAAATAAGTTTATTAACGTTTGACGCAGAGATTTTTGTTATTAATAAATTAATTCTTTTTTTTTTTTAATTAATCATCCCGCTTATCAAGCGTTAGTGGCTTTATTTTATTTTTTTATTTTTTTTTCTGAATTAATCCAATTCACTGGGTCACACTGTGACAAGTTTTTATGGGACTTTTCATGGAGAGGATCCTCGAAGATGATTGACATGGCAGTTTAGACCACTGATTTCAAGGAATGTCTTAGCCTGCTTGTAGTACCAGAGGATAGTACAAAAAACACCTGCATGAGGTGTGAGCAGATAAATGATCTGCTCCTTGTGGTAGCGGAGCTTTAGGAAGCAGTAAAAAGAGAAAGAAGCATTCAGGAAAGTGAAAGAGAAACATATTGATAAAGTAACAACCTTCTATCTCTGGGAGACACTCACCGGAACTCAGAGGAACCCCATGCTACCCATCAGGCTGAAGGAGGAGGTCACCAGGCAGAAGTGGTTGTACTGGATGATCTCTGAGGTCTTTTCCAACCTTATTGATTCTATGATTCTATGAATAAGGACAAGGGCAGGGGAGGAGTAACAACAGGCACCAGTACAGGTTAGGGGCTGCCCTGCTGGAAAGCAGCTCCACTGAGAAACACCTTGGAGTACTGGTGGATATCAAATTCTCCGTGGGATAACAGTGTGCACTTGTGGCCAAGAGAGCCAATTGTATCCTGGGGTGGATCAAGAAAAATGTGTCCAGCAGATCTAGGGAGGTTCATCTCCCCATCTACTCTGCCTTGATGAGACCACACCTGGAAGTCATAGGAGCCTCATGTTACACATCAGGCTGGAGAAGGAAGGGAGGAAGGCAGAAGGAAGTGGCCTAAGAAAAGGAAGGGAGAGGATACAGGTCCCTGCTTGGGGAGGTAGACAAACCCCTTCCCAGGCTCCCTCACCTTCCCAATTACCCCTACACAACAGATTAGGAGCACTGGAAGTTGAGACCCCAGATTCAGAGGGACCCTGTGTCCTACACTGATGTGGTGGTTTGGGCTCAGTGCCCACTGATGCATGGTGTACTTCCTGTGTACAGAAGTCCAGCCCAGTGGGTGGACACAGGAAACCAGGTATCTCCTACCACAATCCCCTGCACCGCTATAAGATCTTGCATGGGGTCCACCTCTTTCTCTTTCTTCCCTCACCAGCACCTGGTAACTGGGGGAGACGTCTCCCGGCCTTGGGCCTAGCCAGCCTGCTGTAGTGTGAGGTGTCCTGCCCATGGCAGGGGGGTTGGGACTGGTTGATCCTTGAGGTCCCTCCCACCCCTAACAATTCTATGATTCTATGATATACTTCCCTGGTGGGGAAAATGATACCAGGAACAAAGGGAAATCTTCTTAACATGATTTTATGTTATATCTTTGGAACAATTCACACAAAGGTGGCTCCATTTTCTTAGGGCTGTTTGGAAGGCAGGAGGTGGTGGTGTGGAGCCAATCCTTTGAGCAGTGCCAGCACTGTTTCAGGAGCACCAAGCAAGGGGAGATGCAATAGCAGCATACTTTGCATGCCATCACTGGTAGCATAATGCCTTGTGTGACACTGAAAGTAACAGGCTTTGTTCAGCTTTTATTGTATGAGAGATTATGCTATAATGCACACAGTGAAAATCCATATTGCATATTGTGCCGGATTAATGTTAGAGGGTAGGAGAGTTCTGCAGAGGGACCTTGACAGGCTGGACAGGTGGGCAGAGTCCAATGGCATGAGATTTAACAGATCTAAGTGACGGATTCTACACACTGGCTGCAACAACCCCACACAGCGCTACAGGCTGGGGTCAGAGTGGCTGAAGAGTGGCCAGGCAGAAAGGGACCTGGGGGTACTGATTGATAGTAGGCTGAACATGAGCCAGCAGTGTTCATAGGTGGCCAAGAAGGCAAATGGCATCCTGGCTTGTATCAGTGTGGTGGAGTAGGAAGGTTCCCCCCCACACACAAAAGAATTCCACAGCTAACTCAGCCGGAGAAGCAGATGAAAGCTGTATTTTACAAGCAGATATGGAATGCAATGAATATGTACAAAAATATACAATATTTACAATATATACAGAAGTATACAGCAATGTATGTAATACAGGAAACCTTTCCCCAACCCCTGTGGCCAGGGGGGTTCGGCCTTTCCCTCCTTCTCCCTCCCTACCTCCCTTTTTCCCAAAAGGGTTAGAGAGAAAGAGAAAGGAAGGTAATTAAAAGGGTGAAAACTTGTTAAAGCTCAAAGCGAATGCAAAAAGTTAGTTTTCTCTTATCTGGTTAGCAAGAATCGTTCCCACGTAGCAAGCTGTTGCTTCAGAGAGAAAAACAGGCCAGCTCACAGTACAGGGGGAAGAAGAAGACGACTGACTGCCCCCCGAATGAAAGACTAAACCAGAACCTACAGCCGGGTTCCACCAATGAAATTGGATTAGCATATCTCTTGTTTTCATTTATATACCAAAATATTCAGCCAGAGTGTTCAGAAAGTGTCCTTCTCTTAAAGGCACAGCCTAAATCGGTCACAGGTGGTTACTGCCACCTCCTCCTCTGCCTCATCTTCCTGAAGTTCTTGTCCCAATAATCTTACTGTCACTCTCCTAAGAATCTGCTTAAGGTCAGGAGTACCACCTTTAGTTGTTCTGCTATCAGCAATTTGCCCTGCATCTCCATCCAGTGATGATCTCAATAACTCAGCTATATCTTTAAGACAAACCTTTTCCCCCATCTCAGCAGGGTCTCTTTGAGCAGAAGTTCCCTCACCAGGATCCTGCTGCTCTTCCCCATCAGCATCTGGATCAGCTTTGCCCTTTTTCCTCTCGTACTTAAAACAGCTACCTGCTTAACTGGAGCTGTGTTTGGATTTACAGCTGGCTTAATAGAAGCTGACAGGTTTTGAGACGAATCAGCTGCTGTGGAGGACACTTCCGGTCCTGCCGAAGAAGAAGGAGGAAATGGCTTTGCCCCATTAATGGCTGCCGAGGGTGTGGAAGCCATGTTAGGAGCTGCCGCTGCCGCTGGCTGATTGCCAGAGCCACCAACAGCACCGTTCAGAGCAGCCTTTCCGATGGACTTTTTAGCCTTGTCGTTAACTGATACAGATTCTGCATTTTCCTCATCACTAGATACCTCTGGGGTAGAGTTAGAGCTGCGCTTTCTGCGTTTCGATCTACGCTTAATTACAAAGCACGCTTTAGCCACTTTTTCCTTCCGATAGAGAGCATATAACAAGTACGCAATCACCATCACCAGCAGCAGATTTAAACACATCAAATAAATCACCTTTGGATCCCAGCCATCACTTAAAACAACCCTTTCGCCTACCGGGATCTTAAACTCCTTTATCTCTATGGGCAGAGTGCTGGAGGTCACATTCCCGTATCTGTTAAGCCAAAAGAATCCCAGGCACCGGTCGTAAAGAAGCTGAATCTTATACTTAAACCATAAATACAATTTATACATCTGCCTAAGCGATCGAAAATCATTCCCATGAAGTACTTGTAGACCAGTACCGAACAAACTGAAAAGACCAAACGTTCCAAAAGCCAAAACACTTTCATGTTTGCAACTCCGACTCGAGCAGGCAATAAATCAAGCAACCTTTTAGCCCAGCTTCTGGACAGCAATTATCCACAAGCCGCACGTTGGACCGCCAATTAAAAATATGTGGTGGAGTAGGAAGGTTCCCCCCAACACACAAAAGAATTCCACAGCTAACTCAGCCGGAGAAGCAGATGAAAGCTGTATTTTACAAGCAGATATGGAATGCAATGAATATGTACAAAAATATACAATATTTACAATATATACAGAAATATACAGCAAAGTATGTAATACAGGAAACCTTTCCCCAACCCCCCTTCGGCCAGGGGGTTCGGCCTGTCCCTCCCTTCTCCCTCCCTACCTCCCCTTTTTTCCAAAAGGGTTAGAGAGAGAGAGAAAGGAAGGTAATTAAAAGGGGAAAACTTTGTTAAAGCTCAAAGCGAATGCAAAAAGTTAGTTTTCTTATCTGGTTAGAGAGGAATCGTAGAGAGAAACGAGCCAGCTCACAGCACAGGGGGAAGAAGAAAATGACTGCCTGACTGACTCCCCGACTGAAAGACTAAACAAAAAAAACTGCAACTGGGTCTCACCAATGAAATTGAATTAGCATATCATTGTTTTCATTCTAATATCAAAACATTCGCCCAGAGTGTTCAGAAAGTGTCCCTTTCTTAAAGGCACAGCCTAAACCGGTCACAAACAACTAACTGCAGTGAAATATATTGATGATACTTACAAAAATTTATCACCTTTGGAAGGAGGGGAAGGCTTCTCAAGGTATGTTCAAGGAAGTTGTTAGATTATGAAGGAAAAAATTAGAGAGGCAAAGGCCTAGCTGGAGCTTAAGCTGGCCACCTCTGTCAAAGATAATAAAAAGCATTTTTACAAATATATTAACACTAAGAAGAGGGGCAAGAAAAACCTCCACTCTTTATTGGACATGCAGGGGAACACAAGGACTGAAGATGAGGAAAAGGCTGAGGTCCTGAACACCTTCTTTGCCTCCATTTTTAACAGCAAGGCAGGAGGAGTTCAGGACGAGTGGCCTCCTGAGCTGGGTGATGGGGTCAGGGAGCAGTGTAATGCCCCCAAAATCCATGAGGAATTAGTTCAGGACCTGCTGAGCCACTTGGACACTGACAAGTCCATGTGACCGGATGGGATCCATTCTAGGGTACTGAGAGAGAATAGACTAGACTAGAATAGAATAGAGCTAGCAGATAAGCTGGCTAAGCCGCTCTCCATCATTTTCCTCCAGTACTGGCTCACCGGTGAAGTCCCAGAAGATTGGAAACCAGTCAGTGTGGTCCCCATCCACAAGAAGGGTCAGATGGAGGAACCTGGAAACTACAGGCTAGTGTCTCGATCCGGAGAGGGAAAGAGATTGAGGTTTTTAATGAATATTCCTGTGCTGTGAAATTAGAGGCACAAACGAGGCCAAAATATCAACAGCTAGACTATTTATTACATAAATAAAGTGGAGGGATAAGAATAGGAAGAGAGAGAAGAAAGGGAGAAGAGGGAAAGAATTATATTACCACACCCCTCAGCCCCCAAGACAGTTTGAGTCTGTGGAGGAAAGGTGCTGCAGGAGATGTTGGGTCTGTAGAGAAACGGTGCTGCAGGAGATGTTGGGTCTGTAGAGAAACGGTGCTGCAGGAGATGTTGGATCTGTAGAGGAAGGGTGCTGAGGCTTTGGCTGTAGAAGGGATGAGGTCCTCTGGGCAGCTTCTTCAGCTCCATGAGTTGCAGCAGGCAGAACTTAGGGCACGGAGAGTCCAAGATCCATTGTGTTGGCCCCGGGATGTTTCCAGCGTGTGCTACCATCTGCTTTCTTCTGCATCTTGCTTCTCCAATTTTCTCCTCTAAAGCCAGTAGTTGCTCCAGTCTTTTATACAGTTTTTTAGGCCTTAGGCAAGTGTCCAAGTGTTGTTCCCCAGGATATCGTTCTGGGAAATCATCTTTAGGTCCAGGTATCGTTCCCCAGGAAATCTTTCTGTGTACTCAGGTGAGTTTGGGCAGCCACTGGATAGAGGGGGGAAGGCCTCCACCTCCTCCTGCTCCATCTAGCTACCCACACACTCATTACACATCAGGAGCCATTGTCCTTTGCTGGGGTATCTGATGGCTGGAAATGATCTTGTCCTGAAGGTGTGGAATGCTGAGCCCTTGGGCCATTGTTGTAGGCCAGCTGCAGTCCCGTGAGCAGTGTTATCTTTGCACCTTCCAAGAGTCCTTCCAGTGGCTCTGCCCAAAGCACATCAGCTATTGTCTGGACAAACAGCAAGTGATTTTATCTTTGTTGAGTCACCAGGAGACACAAGCTTTAGTCTCTCACAGCTAGTCAGCCTGACCTCAGTGCCAGGGAAAATGATGGAGCAGATTATCTTGGTGGCAATAACTGCGCGCCTGAAGGATGGCCAAGGGATCAGGCCCAGCCAACATGGATTTAGGAAGGGCAGGTCCTGCCTCTCCAACCTGATCTCCTTCTATGATCAGGTGACCCGCCTGGTGGATGTGGGGAGGCCTGTGGATGTGGTCTACCTGGACTTCAGCAAGGCCTTTGACACCGTCCCCCACAGCAAACTGCTGGCTAAGCTGTCAGCTCGTGGCTTGGGCAGCAACACACTGCACTTGGTTAGGAACTGGCTGGAGGGCCAAGCCCAGAGAGTGGTGGTGAATGGTGCCACCTGCAGCTGGAGGCCAGTCACCAGTGGTGTTCCCTAGGGATCAGTGCTGGGCCCCATCCTCTTTAATATCTTCATTGACGATCTGGATGAGGGGATTGAGACAGTCATCAGCAAATTTGCAGATGACACCAGGTTGGGAGCAGATGTTGGTCAGTTAGAGCGTGGAAGGGCTCTGCAGAGGGACCTTGACAGGCTGGACAGATGGGCCGAGTCCAATGGGATGGCATTCAACAAATCCAAGTGCTGGGTGCTGCACTTTGGCCACAACAACCCCATGTAGAGCTACAGGCTGGGGTCGGAGTGGCTGGAGAGCTGCCGAACAGAGAGGGACCTGGGGGTGCTGGCTGACAGCTGCCTAAACATGAGCCAGCAGTGTGGCCAGGAAGGCCAAGAAGGCCAATGGCATCCTGGCCTGCATTAGGAATAGTGTGGCCAGCAGGAGTAAGGAAGATGATTGTGCCCTTGTACTCTGCATTGGTTAGGCCGCACCTTGAGTCCTGTGTCCAGTTCTGGGCCCCTCAGTTTAAGAAGGACATCAACACACTTGAACGTGTGCAGAGAAGTGCAACAGGGCTGGTGAGAGGCCTTGAGCACAAGCCCCATGAGGAGAGGCTGAGGGAGCTGGGATTGTTTAGCCTGGAGAAGTGGAGGCTCAGGGGCGACCTCATTGCTCCCTACAACTACCTAAAAGGTGGTTGTAGCCAGGAAGGGGTTGGTCTCTTCTCTCTAGCAACCAGCAGCAGAACAAGAGGACATAGTCTCAGGCTGTGCCAGGGGAAGTTTAGGCTGGAGGTGAGGAGAGAGTTCTTCATGGAGAGAGTCATTTGTCATTGGAATGGGCTGCCCAGGCAGGTGGTGGAGTCACCATCCCTGGAGGCGTTCAAGAGGGGATTGGACATAGCACTTGATGCCATGGTCTAGTCATGAGGTCTGTGGTGACAGGTTGGACTCGATGATCTTTGAGATCTCTTCCAACCTTGGTGATACTGTGATACTACTGTAATGTGTCCAGAGAAGGGCAACAAGGCTGCACAATTCTATGGGGAGAGGCTGAGGGAGCTGGGATTATTTAGCCTGGAGAAGAGGAGGCTTACGGGAGACCTGAGGTATTCTACAACTACCTGAATGGTGGCTGTAGCCAGGAGGGATTGGTCTCTTCTCCCAGGCAACCAGCACTAGAGCAAGAGGACATAGTCTCAAGCTGTGCCAGGGGAACTTTAGGCTGGAGGTGAGGAGAAAGTTCTTCAGAGTGAGTCGTTAGTCATTGGAATGGGGTGCCAGGGAGATGATGGAGTCGCTGTCCCTGGAGGTGTTCAAGAGGGGATTGGATGTGACACTTGATGCCATGGTCTAGTAGTCATGAGGTCTTGGGTAACAGGTTGGACTCGATGATCCTTGAGGTCCCTTCCAACTTCATTGATTCTATGATGCTATGATTCTATACATTTGTTTCATTTACTAGTACAAAATTGTTTTAGTTGATTGCCGCAGGATTTCTTAAAAACCTAACCTGGAGGAAGACACAAAATATATAAATATTTCTAAGTGCAATTTTTCTATAATCAGCACTATGTATTTTCTGCTGCATTATATCTTTGCTTTTAATTGGTCTCATGTACATAGCCTCAAAACACTGCAAATTCCAATGAAAAGGCAGAGTCATATCCACATTTTATAGCTAATATATACTTCAAGAAAGCATCCTCAGGATCCTGGGTAACTTAGGGGAATCCTAGTTTTGACTGTTAAAATATAACATTGTAAATGTTCACTAGCTAGTAGGAATAGCTATGGAGTTATTTATAAAAGGGATATGATCTCAGATTAATTTTTGTTAGAAAGTATATTCTGAGAAGAGATGATCAGTTTTTGTTTGAGTTCTCATGTAGTCTAATGTAGTGTTAACCCTTTGTTGTTAATTACCTAGATTTAATCAACAATCTCTGGGCAGCTCTAAACTAATATAATTTGCTGAAGGTCCTTCACATTAGAAATGACCTTTTAATTCCTGATGTAGTGTGATGTAGTGGTTTGAGCCTTAATTTGGAGTTGGTTTGGAAGTATAAAGTTAAAATTTTCTTTAAACGATATGTGTATATATATATAACAATAACAGGAAGGGTTCAGAAAGGTAAGGAACAAGGATGGACAGTGAGAATACACAAAACCAACAGTCCTTTGAAAATGCAGCAGGGAGAAAGACCAGGCCGGACCACATGGCAGAGAACCAAGAAACCAGCAGCAACTCTCTTAGTCCTTTTGTCCCAGAGAGGCAGAAAGCAAAAGAGAGCAAATGGCTGCAGTATCTTCCTTTATATAGGCTTGCTGGATAAGGAGGGGGAGTGGAACAGACTAACTCAGTTTCCCAGGGGGGGAACCTCCCTCCAGGGAGTGCTGGGCTCTCACAACCCCTCCCCCCACACTTTCCAGATGGGTGTAATCCATCATAGTCCACCCCTCTGTTCCACTTCCACTCTTCTGTCAGTCCCTTTATCCAGTTGTGACATGTGGTATCAGAATCCTTGATGCAAGTTGTTCCTTATGCTGGCTGTCTGTCTCTTAGGGCAGTCTATCCCTCTCTGGTGCTGGTCAGTGTAGGTAGTGCTTGAACTGGGCAGGGATGTGGAGAAGACTCAGGAACCAGGAAAACAGTCTGTCTTTGAAAGGGAAAGAAAAAATTTGGGAACAATCCATTGCTGTAGGGAAACAGGAACAGTGTTTTGATGTGGGGCATCAGGAACAGGTGTAGAAGAGATGATGCAGGATCTCTCTGGACTGGTGTGCGGTGTGTTCATGTTGAGTCCTGGACTCTAGGCTGGCATTAAACCAGGAGACAAAAAACTTAGAATAACTTATTATACACTGACTATATTACATTGATCTGCGTTGCCCCCTCTGAGTTTATCCTATCTCAGCCAGAGTCACATTCCGCTGTGAGTTACACTTAATATCCCCAGTTTCTAGAGTGACCCAGTATGTGTGACCAGGGCCATCAGCAGAGACCACCCCTTGGGTTGGTTTGCCCCCACCAGCAGCAGGAAAACCCACACTGACTTCCCCAGCAGGTTCTTCTCAGAAATCACAGGAACTCCATCTCCATCCACTGTTTGCAGCAGGTCAGACTGGGCAGGACCAGCTCAGTTCACAAATCCTCTGCTGTAGACTAACCAAGTGGCTTGAGCTAGGTGTCTTTCCCAGTTCCTAGAAGTTCCAACCCCCATGGCTTTTAGGGTGGTCTTTAGCAAGCAATTGTAGTGCTCAAAATTCCCTGCAGCTGGTGCATGGTATGGGATGTGGTAAATCCACTCAATGCCATGTTCCTTTGCCCAGTGCCTAATGAGATGGCTCTTGAAATGGCTTCCATTGTCCAATTCAATCCTCCCGGGGGTGCTGTGTCTCCACAGGACATGTCTCTCTAGGCCCAGAATGGTGTTGCAAGCACTGGCATGAGGTACTGGGTAGGTTTCCAGCCACACTGTACTTGCCTCCACCATGGTCAGTACGTGCTGTTTGCCACTGTGAGATCAAGGAATGGTGATGTAGTTGATCTGCCAGGCCTCTCCGTACTTGTATTTCAACCATCTCCCCCCATACCACAGAGGATTCATGAGCTTAGCCTGCTTAATGGCAGCACAGGTTTCACACTCATGGATAACCTGTGAGATGGCCTCCATAGAGATGTCCACTGATCTGTCCTGAGCCCACCGGTATGTGGCATCTCTCTCTTGGTGGCCAGGAGTATCATGGGCCCAGCGAGCTAAGAACAGCTTGCCCTTGTGTTCCCAGTCCAAGCCTATATGGGAGATTTTAGCAGCCGGATCTGCTTCATGGTTGTGCTTGTGTTCCTCAGTGGCCTGCTCTTGGGGATGTGTGCATCGATGTGCCGTACCTTTATTGGCAGCCTGTCCAGGCAGGCACAATGTCTTGCCACAGGTCAGCAGCCCAAACAGGCTTCCCTTTTCTTTAGTGGCGCCAATTGCTGATCGAATCGAGAGAATTTCAGTGAAGGTGAGACACATTGATGCTCACATTCCTAAGAGCAAAGCTACTGAGGAACAGCAACACAACCATCAGGCAGATCTAGCTGCAAGAGTTTCTCCAGTAGACATGGACTCTGATCCTGATCTTGACTGGAAACACCGAGGTGAGATATTCTTAGCTCGGTGGGCTCATGATTCGTCAGGACATCAAGGCAGAGATGCAACATACCAGTGGGCTCATGACAGATCCATAGACATTTCCATGGATGCTATCACACAAGTCATCCATGACTGTGACATTTGTGCTGCTATTAAGCAGGCAAAGCGTCTTAAGCCCTTATGGTATGGTGACAGATGCTCCAAGTACAAGTATGGTGAAGCTTGGCAAGTTGACTACATCACTCTACCACATTCTCGTTCTGGTAAGCAGTATGTGCTTACTATGGTAGAGGCAAACACTGGATGGTTGGAAACTTATCCAGTACCACATGCAACTGCACGCAACACCATTCTCGGTCTGGAGAGACAGATCCTGTGGAGACACGGAACTCCAGAGAGGATTGAGTCAGACAATGGAACTCATTTCAAAAACAACCTTGCAAAGAGTTGGGCCAAAGAGCACGGCATCGAGTGGATATTCCACATTCCCTACTATGCACCAGCTGCAGGGAAGATTGAACGCTACAACGGTTTGTTGAAGACCACTCTTAAAGCCATGGGGGTGGATCTTTGAAAAACTGGGAAAAGCATTTAGCACAAGCAACCTGGCTGGTAAATAGTAGAGGTTCAGTGAACCGAGCTGGACCTGCACACTCAGATCTGCTACAGAAAGTAGAAGGTGATAGAGTTCCTGTTGTTAGAGAAAAGAATCTGTTAAGTAAGACTGTTTGGGTATTTTCTCCCTCAGGAGAGGCTAAACTTGTCCGAGGAGTGGTTTCAGCTGAAGGTCCGGGTCACACTTATTGGGTAATGCAAGAGAATGGTGAAATTCAGTGTATTCCACAAAGAAATTTAACTTTAGCTGAAAGAGTTTAATTTCAGAGTGTTGTACAGCTACATCGCGCCCAAAGGAAGAATCCCTGAGGAATCTACAGTGCACGAACCCTGAGATGGAGCAAAGGCAGAAAGAAGGAAATAAATGTCCAATATGCTTTTATGAAGTCAATAATCAGGATCACTTATGGAAGCAACATTTAGTCTGGAAAATTCTGATCAGTCCAAGAGGTGGTGTTGAGAGCAGCAGTCAGGAAAATTTATAATCCAGAATTCTGTTCTCGGTACAATTTTGTAAAGCCAAGGAAAAGTAAAATAGGATCCAAGCACGTTGTCCAAAACTGAAAGTAAAACTGGAACCACGTGGTGAGTGCCGGAGGGGATGGGCGAGTAGCACACAGCCAGCAGGCCAGGAGATGGGCAGGAGCCAAGAGGACAAAAAGGGAAGGGTTACCAAAGAACCCCTCTATTTATCTGCTTTTGAAACAAACTGAGCACTGGCAGAAAAGTGATTTTAAACTTAGCCAATCACCTTCTGAGCATCAGCACAGTGGTGAGTGGTCAGGGTACCTGCCAAACAGGTTTGCTGACTTTATGTTGCCGGCAAGTCTGGACAGATCTCTGTGCATGTTCTTTTTCGTTTATCTCCCCTGCTTCTTAGGGGCTCTTACTGAAACCTGTTTGGGCCTGGTCATGCCCAACCAGGAGAGTTGGGCTCCAGACAGCAGCCTTCCATCTCCACTTGCTTCCTGCAAGCTAGCAGGACCCATCTGTAAATACAGCGTAGCTCTTCTCATTGTCAGGGAGATCATTATATGGGGGAGCCTCCTCAGCACACATCACATTCGCTCTGGAGCATTCCAAAGTCAACACCCTCTGACCAATTGATAGAATAGAATAGAATAGAATAGAATAGAATAGAATAGAATAGAATAGAATAGAATAGAATAGAATGGAATAGAATAGAATTACCAAGGTTGGAAGAGACCTTGAAGATCATCGAGTCCAACCTGTAACCACAACCTCACAACTAGAGCATGGCATCAAGTGCCACACCCACTCCCCTCTTGAACGCCTCCAGGGACGGAGACTCAACCACCTCCCCGGGCAGCCCATTCCAATGACGAATCACTCTCTCGGTGAAGAACTTTCTCCTCACCTCCAGCCTAAACTTCCCCTGGTGCAGCTTGAGACTGTGTCCCCTTGTGCTGGTGCTGGTTGCTAGGGAGAAGAGGCCAACCCCTTCCTGGCTACAACCACCCTTCAGGTAGTTGTAGAGAGCAATGAGGTCACCCCTGAGCCTCCTCTTCTCCAGGCTAAACAGCCCCAGCTCCCTCAACCTCTCCTCACAGGGCTTGTGCTCAAGGCCTCTCACCAGCCTTGTTGCCCTTCTCTGGACACGTTCAAGTGTCTCAATGTCCTTCTTAAACTGAGGGGCCCAGAACTGGACACAGTACTCAAGGTGTGGCCTAACCAATGCAGAGTACAGGGGCACAATGACCTCCCTGCTCCTGCTGGCCATACTATTCCTAATGCAGGCCAGGATGTGGTTGGCCCTCTTGGCTGCCTGGGCACACTGCAGGCTCATGTTCAGCTTCCCATCAACCAGCACCCCCAGGTCCCTCTCTGCCTGGCCGCTCTCCAGCCACTCTGACCCCAGCCTGTAGCACTGCATGGGGTTGTTGTGGCCAATGTGCAGAACCCGGCACTTGGATGTGTTCAATCTCATGCCATTGAACTCTGCCCATCTGTCCAGCCTGTCGAGGTCCCTCTGCAAAGCCTCTCTGCCCTCCAGCAGATCAACTCCTGCCCCCAGCTTGGTGTTGTCTGCAAATTTACTGATGATGGACTCAATGCCGTCATCCAGATCATCAATAAAGATGTTAAAGAGCATGGGGCCCAGCACTGATCCTTGGGGCACACCACTAGTGACAGGCTGACAGCTGGATGTGGCACCATTCACCACTACTCTCTGGGCTCGGCCCTCCAGACAGTTCCTAACCCAATGCAGTGTGATCCTGTCCAAGCCATGGGCTGCCAGCTTGGCCAGCAGTTTGCTGTGGGGGACGGTGTCAAAGGCCTTGCTGAGGTCCAGGTAGACCACATCCACAGGCCTCCCCACATCCACCAGGCGGGTCACCTGATCATAGAAGGAGATCAGGTTGGTCAGGCAGGACCTGCCCCTCCTAAATCCATGCTGGCTAGGCCTGAGCCCCTGGCCATCCTGTAAGTGCTGTGTGATCGCACTCGAGATGACCCGTTCCATAATCTTGCCTGGCACTGAGGACAGGCTGACAGGCCTAGAATTCCCTGGCTCGTCCAACCTGCTCTTCTTGTGGATGGGCACCACGTTGGCCAGCTTCCAGTCTTCTGGGACCTCTCCAGTGAGCCAGGACTGCTGAAAAATGATGGAGAGCGGCCTGGACAGCTCATCCGCCAGCTCCCTCAGCACCCTAGGATGGATCCCATCCGGTCCCATGGCCTTGTGGGGGTCCAAGCGGCTGAGAAGATCTCTAACTCTCCCATCCTGGAACAGGGGAAAACTATGCTGCTCCCTGGCTCCTTCTGCCAGCTCTGCAGGCCAGCTGTCTGGAAGTCGTTCTGTCCTGCTAGTAAAAATTGAGGTAAAGAAGGTGTTAAGCACCTCTGCCTTTTCCTCATTCTTTGTTACAATATTCCCCTCCATGCCCACCAAGGAGTGGAGCTTCTCCTTGCCCTTCCTCTTGCTATTAATATATTTATAGAAGGACTTTTTGTTGTCCTTCACAGCAGAGGCCAGTCTGAGCTCCAAATGTGTTTTTGCCTCCCTAATTTTCTTCCTACAAGACCTAGCAACATCCCTAAACATTGCATGGGTTGCCTCCCCTTTTTTCCAAAGATAATACACCCTCTTTTTTTCCCTTAGTTCCTTTAGAAGTTCATTACCCAACCAGGCTGGCCGTCTGCCCCGGACGTTTCTATGGCCGAGATTGTGGGTTTCTGATTTGCAGTGTCCTCATATTCCTATAAATCATTAGCAAACTCACAGACAGTTTTAGGACTTCCAACCTGTCCACTCAGGAGTATCCCTCCTACTGTGTGAGCATATTTCTGAGGCGCACCATGGGTGAGTTTCTTTATGAAGGACTGTCTCATAGGCACCTCATCTGGGTCCGAGGGGATGTGTCCATCCCCATAAATTATTTACAGCACAGCCATCTATCTCAGATACCATCTAACTGGGGCCCAGGGCAGGTCATCTTTTGATCAGTACCGGCTCTTTATGGCATTGAAGATCCAGGCTCAGAGAGTGTGTGTTCCATAGAGTTTGGCTAACTCTTTGTCCTGGCTGGCATCACGAGTCAGGGAGCCAAAGAGCTTCACCTCCCTCTTATCCAGGTCCACCATGTCCACCCCCTCATCCCAACATCTCAGGGCCCCAATTAGTATTTGCTCACCCCCTTTCCCTGTGTAATCCAGATGAGTTTGTCTTAATTCCTTAACAGGGCAGAGATGTAATAGTTAGTGTTTCCTGATCTGAGTCATCCTCATCCACCGCTGGGTTCTGTGAAATGCTATGATCTGCCAACATTTTTTTTACCTCCTTTTCCTGCACATGGTGACAGGTGCTAGAGAAATGGCATTGGCAGGAGCATCAGGGGTTAAGTGTGGAAGTGCTGGTGGTGGAGCGAACCCTTGTGCCTGGGGCTCAGGCTGAGATCAGGCGGCCCTTTCCCTGGGCAGCACTCACTACAATCCAACCCCTCCCTCCTTGTGTTTACACAATGTTTGGATTTCTCACAGCAGACATGCCCCTGGTTGTCTGAGCTTACAAAAGAATGCCTTACCCGCTGCAAAGAGCTCTTAATGGGTTAGCACTATGCCCACCCACTATGGTCACAGCAAATGTCTCTATAAAGATTATATTAAAGCATATAGAGCATATTCTAATGTAAGGCAATTTTCCATCACAGACATTTTTATCTACACCATTAGTTTCATAGCTCGCTTCAGGAAAATTTTCTATGTTAGAGAAATTACCACTGCCAGTAAAATTCAAAGAATTCAGGAGGTACAGTTAAGCAGCGTCTCTACCATTAACCACACCACATGGTAAATTATTAATTTGTAAATATGGGTCCAAAAGATCCAGCCAAATACCCATGCAAAAGCTTGGAACATCAGGTTCTTCAAAATTAACATCTCTACTTCCAATCCTTTTCTTTCAAACAAAGTATTACCTTCCAAATAGAATATTAGTTTCCAACCCCCACGTTGGAGTGCCAAAAATACTGTGGTGGCTCATACAATAATACAATAATACAATAGTACAATACACCAGGTTGGAAGAGACCTTCAAGATCATCGCGTCCAACCCATCAAACAATCCAACCCACCCAACAACTAGACCATACAGCCAAGCACCCCATCAAGTCTTCTCCTGAACACCTCCAGTGAAGGTGACTCCACCACCTCCATGGGCAGCCGATTCCAATGGCCAATCACTCTCTCCGTGTAGAACTTCTTCCTAACATCCAGCCTAAACCTGCCCTGGCCCAGCCTGAGACTGTGTCCTCTTGTTCTGGTGCTGGCTGCCTGGGAGAAGAGGCCAACCTCTGCCTGGCTACAACCTCCCTTCAGGTAGTTGTAGAGAGCAAGAAGGTCACCCCTCAGTCTCCTCTTCTCCAGGCTAAGCAACCCCAGCTCCCTCAGCCTTTCCTCATAGGGCTTGTGTTCCAAACCCCTCACCAGCTTTGTTGCCCTTCTCTGGACACGTTCCAGCAAGTCAACATCCTTCCTAAACTGAGGGGCCCAGAACTGGACACAGTACTCAAGGTGCGGCCTAACCAGTGCAGTGTACAGGGGCAGAATGAGCTCCCTGCTCCTGCTGGCCACACTGTTCCTGATGCAAGCCAGGATGCCATTGGCCTTCTTGGATGCCTGGGCACACTGCAGGCTCATGTTCAGCCTACAATCAACCAGTACCCCCAGGTCCCTCTCAGCCTGGCCACTCTCCAGCCACTCTGACCCCAGCCTGTAGCACTGCCTGGGGTTGTTGTGGCCAATGTGCAGAATCCGGCACTTGGATGTGTTCAATCTCATGCCATTGGACTCTGCCCATCTGTCCAGCCTGTCGAGGTCCCTCTGCAAAGCCTCTCTGCCCTCCAGCAAATCAACTGCTGCCCCCAGTTTGGTGTCATCTGCAAATTTACTGATGATGGACTCAATGCCCTCATCCAGATCATCAATAAAGATGTTGAAGAGCATGGGGCCCAGTACTGATCCTTGGGGCACACCACTAGTGACAGGCCACCAGCTGGATGTGGCACCATTCACCACCACTCTCTGGGCTCGGCCCTCCAGCCAGTTCCTAACCCAACGCAGTGTGCTCCTGTCCAAGCCATGGGCTGCCAGCTTGGCCAGCAGTTTGCTGTGGGGGACGGTGTCAAAGGCCTTGCTGAGGTCCAGGTAGACCACATCCACAGGCCTCCCCACATCCACCAGGCGGGTCATCTGATCATAGAAGGAGATCAGGTTGGTCAGGCAGGACCTGCACCTCCTAAATCCATGCTGGCTAGGCCTGAGCCCCTGGTCATCCTGTAAGTGCTGTGTGATCGCACTCGAGATGAGCCGTTCCATAATCTTGCCTGGCACTGAGGTCAGGCTGACAGGCCTATAATTCCCTGGCTCATCCAACCGGCCCTTCTTGTGGATGGGCACCACGTTGGCCAGCTTCCAGTCTTCTGGGACCTCTCCAGTGAGCCAGGACTGCTGAAAAATGATGGAAAGTGGCTTGGACAGCTCATCTGTCAGCAATCTCAGCACCCTAGGATGGATCCCATCCGGTCCCATGGCCTTGTGGGGGTCCAAGCGGCTCAGTAGATCTCTAACTTCCTCTTGGAGCAGTGGGAAACTATGCAGCTCTCTGGCTCCTTCTGCCAGCTCTGCAGGCCAGCTGTCTGGAAGACGTTCTGCCCTGCTAGTGAAGACTGAGGCAAAGAAGGTGTTAAGTACCTCTGCCTTTTCCTCATTCTTTGTTACAACGTTCCCCTCCGTGTCAACCAAGGAGTGGAGGTTGTCCTTGCCCTTCTTCTTGCTATTGATGTATTTATAGAAGGACTTTTTGTTGTCCTTCACAGCAGAGGCCAGTCTAAGTTCTAAATGGGCTTTTGCCTCCCTAATTTTCTTCCTACACAACCTAGCAACATCCCTAAACATTCTGTAGGTTGCCTCCCCTTTCTTCCAAAGATGATACACCCTCTTTTTTTCCCTAAGTTCTATTAAAAGTTCATTGCCCATCCAGGCTGGCCGTCTGCCCCAGCGGCTCATCTTCCGGCACACCGGCACAGCCTGTTCTTGCACCTTCAATAGTTCTTCCTTGAAGTAGGCCCAGCTCTCCTGGACCCCTTTGTTTTTGAGGGCTGATTCCCAAGGAACCTTCTGAATTAGTTCCTTGAGTAGCCTGAAGTCTGCCCTCCTGAAGTCCAGAGTGGAGGTCTTCTTGCTCCCCCTCTTGGCTTGGCTGCATACTGAAAACTCTATTATGTCGTGGTCACTGGTGCCTTAACTGGGCTTTAAGAACTCAGGTGGGAGGGCAAGACTGAGAATTCCTCCCTGTCTCCCCCACCTCCTCTCTCCTGATTGAGAGAAAAAAGGAAGAGGAAAGAACAGGAAGAAATAAGGGAAGGAAAAAAAAGGAAGAAAAGGGGGATAAGGAAAAAAAAAGGAGGAGGTAAATCTACAGAGAAATAATTTGGAATCGGTTTAGAAGTATAAAGTTAAAATTTTCTTTAAAATATATATGTATATATATATATATAAAACAATAATAGAAAGGGTTCACAAGGGTAAGGATCAAGGATGGGTAGGAAGAATATGCAAAACCAACAGTCCTTTGAAGATGCAGCAGGGAGAAAAGACCAGGCTTGACCATGTGGCAGAGAAGCAGGAAGCCAGCAGCAACTCTTTTAGTCCTTTTGTCCCCATGAGGCAGAAAGCAAAAGAGAGCAAATGGCTGCAGTGTCTTCCTTTTTATAGGCTTGGTGGACAGGGAGGTGGAGTGGAACAGACTAACTCAGTTTCCCAGGGGTAAATCCCTCCTCCAGGGAGAGTAGGACTCTCACAACCTGTCCTACCCCCACTTTCAGGTTGGGCGTAACCCATCACATATGAATAGTATAGCTGAAGCTGAGAGTGGCAGCCAGCTCAAATATATGGCCATTTGTCATAGTGACTTGAGAAAAGTACATTTTCCTAGTACCTTAGTCTATTTTTCTGTAAGTATCATGTATATTGTAGATGTTAAAACATGAATAACTCTTCTTGAGCTTCTTTTAGGGCTACTAGAAGTTGACGATTAGTCTGTGCCTTATTGAATAGGAATTATTTTTTCCATTTTGTATAAAAACTCCTGATTCTATTTATGATCTTGAGATACAAAAAAACCCCAAATAAATCAGTCCACTTTTACATATCATACATGTGTGAATAATCTAAGAAAAGGCTAGGAATTTGAAAATGCCTGTAAAAATGTTACTTTTGTTTTTCAAAGTAATTCTGATTTCCAAGGAAAAAGGATAAAACTATTAAAAAAAGAAAAAAAATCTTATTTAGAACTGTACTGTATAATAAGCACAATACAAATTGCAAGAATTCTCTCCAACATGTGAAGCATAGATGTGCAAATACATCTGGATAGTCAGAAAGCAGTAATTTTTGGAAGAAAGAAAAATATTCTTTTATATTGTTATAGATTGAGGACTAGTGTCCTATCATAAATAAAAGTCTTCCAGAGTACTAGAGAGTACCAGGCATCTGGACAGTCCCCAGGGGGGGGTGAACATAAGACGTTATGAAATATTTTTATCCCATCACATCCTTCTCCAAATCGCTAAATAATCAGATGACAACAGCTTGTTCTCTCTGTTTTTGGTCTTTTCTCTCCTGCATTTTGCTCTTTCTCTCTTGCTTCTTCCCCTCTTCTGCTTAACTTTGTTTGGGTTTGCTGTGTGGGAGGTAAGGCTTAGTGCAGTGGAGACACAGAGAGAAAGATCTAAGCTGCACAACATGACCTTTGGGCTTGGTCTGGGGTGGGGGGGGGGGACAGCCCCAATAAATATATACATATAATAAATATATACATATATTTATTACCTTTTGTATTTAGTCTACTTTTGCATATATAATTTTCAATTAACTTCCAAATTCTGTGCAAGTGTTGTTATTTACTCTTTTGAGGTAAATCCCAAATTCTATCTGGTGCAAAACTGGCACAGCTGTCTATTAATTTTTGGATTATAACTACATCCTAGTACTTAATTAATTTATATTTTCAAGACTAAGTCTTGTATTGTACACTTTTTCCTTGTGGCCACAGAAAAGAAATTGACAGTGAAGCTGCAGTTAGTTCCTAACATGGAAGCCTCTTTAATGTAAAGGACAAGAGATCTTGCATAGAGCACAAGAGATTTCAATCCCTGCATGCAATCAATCAGGCAAGGAAGGCAAGAGACCACCATGTCTGAGTCAAGTCATAATGGTCCAACTAAAGGGCAAGCAGAGACTGCACAGGAAATGGAAGAAGGGACAGGCATTCTGGGAAGAGGATAGGGACATTGTCTGGTTGTATATAGATGAGGTCAGGAAGGCCAAGCTACAGGTAGAACAGAACGTGGTAAGGGATGTAAAGGAAAACAAGAAAGGCTTTTACAGATATGTAAACCAGGAAAAAAGATTAAAGAAAGTGTACCCACCTTGGTGAGCAACAGTGGTGAACTAATAACAACAGACAAGGAGAAGGCTGAGCTTCTCAACATTTTTTTTGCCTCAGTCTTCACGGGCAGACCCCTCTCCTCATAGCTCTTATGTTGATGACCCACAAGATACAGACCAAGAAGCTGAAAGTTCCTCCCAATGTAAACAAAGACAAGCTTCATGTCCGTCTGAGGAACCTGAAGATATACAAGTCCATGGGACCTGATGAGATACATCCCAGAGTCCCAAAGGAATTAGCTGATGTAGTTGCCAAGCCACTCTCCATGATATTTGAAAAGTAATGGCAGTCAGGTGAAGTCCCTGATTGGAAAAAAGAAAACATTTTTATAGAGGGTAGAAAGGAGAAACTTGGGAATTACCAACTTGTCAGCCTCAGCTCTGTGGCTGGGAAGATCATGGAACAGGTCCTCCTCCATGCTGAGGCACATGGAAGACAGGGAGGTGATTCGAGGCAGCCAGCATGGCTTTACTAGGAGCAAATCCTGCCTGACTAACCTAGGGGCTTTCTGTGAAAAAGTGACTATGTCAGTGGACAAAGGATGACCTATGGATGTGATCTATGTGTACTACAGCAGTGCCTTTGACATGGTCCCCCACAACATCCTGCTCACCAAGTTGGAGAGATACAGATTTGATGCATGCACTGTTCAGTAGTGTGAAGGGTTCAGGCAGACCTCCTCCCCACCACAGGCAAAAGTAATGACTCAGACAAATGGATTGCAAAAGTGGTGGAAAGTTTAAATGGAAAGCGGTGAATGTTTACAGAGAGGCAGAAGCACAGTGACAAAAGGAATCCCAAAGCACACCCAGAAATATCCCATCCCCACCTGAGGGTATACCCAAGACCCCCAGGGCTCCTTCTCCCCCCCCACTCCACTGCTAAGCTAGTCTCAGCTGGCCAGATCTGAGACTGCCCATCCCCCTGGCCTTGGGCCTAGCCAGGCCCAAAAGGCTGGGACACACTTCCCCCAAGTTACCAGGTGGCACTGAGGGAAGAAAGAGAAAGTGCCAGACCCCCTGCTGAGATCTTATAGGAGAGCAGGGTATTATGGGATGAAATACCTGGCTTCCTGTGTCCACCCACTGGGCTGGACTTCTGGACACAGAAAGTGCTCCTCATATGAATGAAGCAGAGGACACCCAGGCCAAACTGCTACAAGTAGATAAGGAATTGGCTGGATGGTCACATCCAGAAAGTAGTGCTCAATGGCTTTAAGTCCAGATGGAGACCAGTGACAAGTGGTGTCCTTTAGGGGTCAATACTGGGATCTGTACTATTCAATATTTTTATCAACAATATAGAATGGGATCAAGGGCACCATCAGGAACTTTGCAGATGACACCAAGCTAAGTGGCACTGTCAATATGCCATAAAGATGGGATGTCATCCAGAGGAACCTGAACAAGCTGGAGAGGTGACTCCAGGTGAACCAGGGATTGTTATCTATTTTTTTTCTTAATGTATTGACATACGTTTTGTCAGTAGTTGTAATGGCACATGTTGTACAGTGTACTGTAGGAGATAAATAGAGCAAATTCTTGTTGTCTATTTTAATGTGGAGTTAAATCTAGTTTAACATCTTTATTGATGATCTGGATGAGGGCATTGAGTCCATCATCAGTAAATTTGCGGACGACACCAAGCTGGGGGCAGGAGTTGATCTGCTGGAGGGCAGAGAGGCTTTGCAGAGGGACCTCGACAGGCTGGACAGATGGGCAGAATCTAACAGCATGAGATTTAATACATCCAAGTGCCGGGTTCTGCACATTGGCCACAACAACCCCAGGCAGTGCTACAGGCTGGGGTCAGAGTGGCTGGAGAGTGGCCAGGCAGAGAGGGACCTGGGGGTACTGGTTGATTGTAGGCTGAACATGAGCCTGCAGTGTGCCCAGGCATCCAAGAAGGCCAATGGCATCCTGGCCTGCATTAGGAGCAGTGTGGCCAGCAGGAGCAGGGAGCTCATTCTGCCCCTGTACACTGCACTGATTAGGCCGCACCTCGAGTCCTGTGTCCATTTCTGAGCCCCTCAGTTTAGGAAGGATGTTGTCTTGCTGGAACGTGTCCAGAGAAGGGCAACAAAGCTAGTGAGGGGTTTGGAACACAAGCCCTATGAGGAAAGGCTGAGGGAGCTGGGGTTGCTTAGCCTGGAGAAGAGGAGACTGAGGGGTGACCTTCTTGCTCTCTACAACTACCTGAAGGGAGGTTGTAGCCAGGCAGAGGTTGGCCTCTTCTCCCAGGCAGCCAGCACCAGAACAAGAGGACACAGTCTCAGGCTGGGCCAGGGCAGGTTTAGGCTGGATGTTAGGAAGAAGTTCTACACGGAGAGAGTGATTGGCCATTGGAATTGGCTGCCCATGGAGGTGGTGGAGTCACCTTCACTGGAGGTGTTCAGGAGAAGACTTCCTGGGGTGCTTGGCTGCATGGTTTAGCTGTTGGGTGGGTTGGATTGTTTGATGGGTTGGACGTGATGATCTTGAAGGTCTCTTCCAACCTGGTGTATTGTATTGTATTGTATTGTATTGTATTGTATTGTATTGTATTGTATTGTAACATGGAGTTAAATTTAACATGGAGTTAAGTTAAAACATGGAGTTAAAAATAAAAGAAAAAAGAAAGAGAAAGAAAATGTGTGAGTAGGTATAGTAGTGGGTAGGAAACCTGCAGTTGATACTCAGCTCTGTTATTGACCATGTAACCTTCTCCCTTTGCCCCTTCCATATTCCTTTCTCTCATTAACATTGCTTCTTTCCTGTAGTTTGACTGTAAAATCTTTGTAGAACAAACTATTGGTCACTGTCCTAGGGTAGCATGAATTTTTGGGATCTTTTGCACTGTTGTTCCCTTAAAAGCAAAGTTAGGGAGTGGTGGTGAATGGTGCCACATCCAGCTGGTGGCCAGTCACTAGTGGTGCATCCCAGGGATCAGTGTTGGGCCCCATCCTCTTCAATATCTTTATTGATGATCTGGACAAAGGGATTGAGTCCACCATTAATAAGTTTGTAGGTGACACCATCTGGGAGCAGGTGTCAATCTGTTAGAGGGTAGAAGGGCTTTCCAGAGGGACCATGACAGTCTGGATAGGTGGGTGGAGTCCAACATGATGGCATTTAATAAGCGTTGGGTTCTACACATTGGCCACAACAAACCCATGCAGCACTACAGGCTGGGGTCAGAGTGTCTGGAGAGTAGCCAGACAGAAAGGGACCTGGGGGTACTGGTTGGTAGTTGGCTGAACATGAGCCAGCAGTGTGCCCAGGTGCCAAAGAAAGCCAGTGGCATCCTGGCCTACAGTAGAAACAGTGTGGCAGAAACAGGGAAGTAATTCTGCCCCTTTACTCAGTACTGGTTAGGCTGTACTTTGAGTACTTTGTCCAGGCTCCTCAATTTTAGAAGGACATTGAGATACTTGAACATGTCCAGAGAAGGGCAATAAGGCTGGTGAGAAGCCTCGAGGAGAGGCTGAGGGTGTTGGGGTTGTTTAGCCTGGAGAAAAGGAGGCTTAGGGGAGAACTCATTGCTCTGTACAACTAGCTGAAGGGAGGTTGTAGCCAGGTGGGGGTTGGTCTCTTCTCCCAGTTAACCAGCACCAGAACAAGAGGACACAGTCTCAGTCTGCACCAGGGGAGGTTTAGGTTTGAGGTGAGGAGAGTTCTTCACAAAAAGTGTAATTGGCCATTGGAATAGGCTGCTCAGGGAGATGGTGGAGGCACCATCCTTGGAGTTGTTCAAAAAGGTTAGGATGTGGCACTTAGAGCCATGGTTTACTTGTCATGAAGTGTTAGGTATTAGGTAATAGGTTGGACTTGATGATCTCTGAGGTCTTTTCCAATATTATTGATTCTATGATTCTATGATACAGATGGTTAGCAACCTGCTGCACCACTTAGAGACAGAATTCTCTAAGGCCAAATGGCATATACTCAAGGGTACAGAGAAAGCTGCAGAAGTGCTCACCAAGCCGTTTTTCATCCTTTAACAGTAGTCCTAGCAAACTGGGGAGGTCCTCGATGACTGGGAATTGTCAAACATGATGCCCATCTACAAAGAAGGGCTGGGAAAAGGACCTGGGGAGCTACAGAATTGTCAGTCTGACCTCAGTGCGGGGAAACATTGTGGGACAGCTCTTGAGTGACATTATGCATATGTGATGAAGAGGTTATTAATTTATGAATACAAAATACGAATTATATGAATATTAATTTTATTAAATATAGAAATTATCAATAACTGATTAATCACTATTTTATACACAGATTCTAGAGCATAATTGTGAAACGCATCCCATAAATGGTTTAGTATTTATAATTTGGACCCAATTAGAATATTTACAGAATTAATTTCTATTAAAGGAATAAAAGGTGGAATTCCAAAACTTGTCCACCAGGCAGCAACTTGACAGGATACTGGTGGCTGCTTAACAATATACAGAGAGTATTACAATGTGTCAGATGCTTGAACTGGAAATTTTATGCTGCTAGGTGTGGGTTCTTTGAACTGAATGCTAGTGAGTGGAAAGTATGTGGAAGATACTTTGTAGCAAGGTTAGGTGCTAGGCTGCAGGAGGCTGCAGTCGCCAGGGTTGGCCCCTGGGCTGCTCTGGACGGCTATGGTGGGGCGACCTTCTCCCTCCCGTGGCAGCGGGGAGGGAGGAGAATGTAGGCTAGCCCCTTCACATGACTCAGGTGGCTCCCTCCGGCCAGCAGGGAGAAGTCCTGCAGGGTTGACCCAGCAGGGCCGGTAAAGCTGGTCCCTGAATGGGGTCAGCCCTTGTGGCAACAACCTTTGGGGCCGGTGAGGATGGCTCCGGGGAAGAGGTGCAGCTGCATGGAGTGGTGGCTTCCCCTTTGCTTGGCTCGAAGGAATGGGCCAGAGCCTCTTGGAATGGTTCCAGCTGTGGAGCACAGGACATGGATGGTGCTCTGGATTTCCCTGGGGTTCATAGGGCACGGAGTGGCAGAAGTGGCAGCTTCTCTTCTCTCCCACAACAGCGAGGTCTTGCAGTCATGCAGTTAGGTGCTGGTCCTGCTTTCTGAGCTGACACACAGAGTTGTGCAGCTTTGTGATGGATTATTGCCCATCCTGGAAGCAGGGGGAAGGGCTTGTAAGAACATTGCCCTCCCTGCAGGGCGTTTCTCCCCTGGAAACAGTTTATCTGTTCCACTCCCCCTCCCCCGTCCGGCAAGGGTATAAAGGGGAGGACACTGCAGCCATTATCTCTTGGGCCCTGCCCTTGCTTGGATGAGGACTGCTGGTGGCTCCCTGCTTCTCTGCCACATATTTGGGCCTGATCCTTCTCCCTGCTGCTTCCGTGCCTCTTCAGAGAGACTGTTTTTGTACTCTTGGTTTTTTTTTTCCCCCTCCCATCTATCCTTGTTCCTTGCCCTTGTGAACCTTACCTGTTATTGTGTTATAAATATGTGTGTGTATGTGTATATATTGTTTAAAGAAAATTCTTAACCTCTCTACTTCAAACTGACTCCAAATTATTTCTTGGTGGATTTGTTCCTTCCCTTTCTTTTTTCCTCTCTGTTGGGACAGAGGAGGGGGAGTGGGATTCTCAGCCTTGCCTCCATCTGAGCTCTGAAGTCCCAGTTAAGGCTTGTTAGTCTGCTACTTAAGGCTGTAGCAGATGTGTAGACTGCTGGACTTGGCTAGTCCCTTCAACTGGGCAGTCTTACCCTCAGGCATCCAGTCTTTCCGAAGACATGGCAGGCCTTTCTGACCGGTGGGAGTGGCAATACAATGATGTGGCTTCTCAGGCTTTCAGCGAGGGTCCCTCCTCTGGACACTCTTGGGCTGAGGCCTGAAAGGCCTGCCCAGATGCTGGCTTCTCCTCATCTTGCAGAGTCTGGTAGTCTGCTTGCATGTGGGAGTGAGAAGACTTACTAGTAATGAGCTTAACAGCAAAGGCTACGGCACGTAGGCAGAGAGCTTGGTAGCTTGAGCAAAGAGAAAGAGAACAAAGAGCAAGAAGGCAACTTGCTTACAAGCTGGGGTAATACTTCTAAGTTTCTTGAGGCTGGAATTGGCCAATGGGCACTCTTGTAAACAACCAGCTTTAGCCTATAGAAAGCATGAAGTTAGAATTATGCCCATACTTGGTATTAGCACAAGCATCCCATGCAATGGGTGCAGGCAGTTGTTTGTGCCATCTGCCTTGGCCTTTGTTCCCCTAAGGAAAAGAGAAGGATGTGTCCACACAAGCCGGGACAAGTTTCAGTATCTGGGGCATAATTCTGGGAATATGGTGCCTTTACCACAGCACGTGCAGGGCCACCAGTTGATCACACCTGTTCAGCATGGGTTCATGAAGGGCAGGCCCTGACTGACAGACCTGATCTGCTTCTACAACAGGATGACCTGCTTAGTGGATGATGGGAAGTCTGTGGATGTTATTTACTGGACTTTAGAAAAGCCTTTGACACTTTGCCACAGCATTTGCCTGGAGAAACTTGTTCATGGATTGGATAGGTGGACATTATGCTGGGTAAAAAACTGGCCAGCAGAATCCTGGCCTGTATCAGAACTTGTGTAACAAGCAGCACCAAGGGAGTGACTGTCCCTCTGTATTCATTATTGAGGAGGCCACACCTTGAATACTGTTTCAGTTTCGGTGCCCTCATTACCAGTTGTTGCTGGAGAGGCTCTGGAAAAGGACAACAAAGCTGGTGAAGGACCTGGGGAACAGGTCTTCTGAGAAGCCACTGCAGGAACTGTGGTCTTTTAGTCTGGAGAAGAAGAGGCTGAGGGGAGTCAGCACTGTCTGCAGCGGTCTGGAAGGTAGTTGTATTAAGACGTCAGCCTCTTCTCCCTAGTAATAAATGGCGAGAGGAAATGGCCTCAAGTTGAATGAGAGGAGGTTTAGATTGAATATGAGAAGAAACTTCTTCACTGAAAGGGTTATCAAACAATGAAACATCTTCCCCAAGGAGGTAGTTGAATTATCATCCCTGAAGGAGTCCAAAAGACCCAAGCATGTGATGCTAAAGGACATGTTTTATAACCAGACTTGGTAGAGTAAGAAAACTGTTGGACTTGACCTTAAAGGTCTTTCCCAACTGAAACAATTCTATGATTCTATGATTTTTCTAATGATGTCAGTATATCTCTCACTAACATTTAGGCAAACTGTCTTTATGCTGCCTAACAAGATAGAAAACAATGTTCTGTTGTTCATGGCTAGAAAAACTGATACCAACAGCACAACAATAACAGAAGCAACAATATAAAAAATAAAGTCAGCCTTGCCTTTCAAAACATACCTGTACAAAAAGCTATTTCTATATGCTGAAGGACTGGCAAGTGTGAATTGTTTGGGGTATTTTAATATACAGCAAAAAAATATCTGGACTAAATACAGCAAACAGTTCAAGGAGAAACTGTGTGCAATATGCACAACTGGTGGACTCAGAAGAACAAGTTAGAGACATTCAGACATCTGTTTTGAGTTGTTAGTTGCTTAAACAGTGTTTTGGCTGTTCAGGAAACTGAATATGTATATGAATGTATATGAAAACCACATGTATGTGAAAACCACACTCCTAAACCCACAACACTATCATAGAAGCCTTGACTGGTCTTCAGGATGATGTTTTCATGCCTGGTGAATATAAGACAACATTGCATGGTTACAGTATGCTTCTGCTGTTATGCTGACACATAGAATCACAAATGAATTGACTGAACTGAGTGAGAAGTCCATATGTAGTATTCAGCAAATTCAGAAAGAAAAAACAAAGTAAAAAAAAGAAAAAGAAATAATTGTGGACAACTTTCCATAATGGTTTTGATAGCTACATATCTAGCAGGAGGCCAATTCTTCATTTGTCTCAAAGGCTGTCTACATGTCTTACCTCAGTTCTCTCTCACATTATTTAATTAGGTGACTTAATTTTACATTTTGTCAGTTTTAAGTTTTGTTTTGATTTACCCTATGAAAATTCATGTGTCAACAGTACTGTGGTTGATATTTCAAACATTCAAATACTACACAAATGCCTAACATTTCACTAATAGCTGGCATATAGATTTTTTAAAAATAGTTTTTCTTTTTAAATAAGGACGGTTGTATCAGCACACAAGTTTTTCATTTGTCAATCACAGCTAGGGAAAAACATAAAATCACAAAACCATAAAAAAAGGAATAACATTCTCTAATAAAATCTGTCAACTAAAATCTGTAGACTAAGATTTACAGAAGGATATAGATTTCTCCACTATCTTTTTTACCTTATTTTCTATCATATTGCATAAGATTTAAAAATTACTATTCCTGAGGTTAGACATATTTGCTGGCTTTGAACAATTTGGTACTTTTTCCTCTTCTATTGTAGAAAAATGGAGTTCCTTTTATTTTTGCACAAGCAAAACACCAAGTTGTTACAGTCTTGAATTTGATACCCTGAAAATGCATTTGTTATTATTTAGTATCCTAATCCTGCATAAAAAAAAATGAGACTGATTAATTTTTTAAAGTAACAAATCATTTGAGACGCTGTCAAGAAATATTCCCATCATGTAGCCAAATGATGATGTCTACACTGCTTAGTTTGAAAAATGTGAGGCAGCACCTGTCATGCTTTCATTTTTCAGACATCCCACAAATTCTACTGAGAAAATAAAGATAAATTAAACGTGACTAGGTTGCCCAATATCTTGGATGTTATTGATTGCACATAGCAAACATATATAGTTAGAAATTTACTTTAGCACAAAATAGCTAAAACTCTATTTAAAGTTAGAACTTTATCTCCTCACAAGATGTATTGCAACAGTGTAATATGAGTAAAAGAAAACAAAATTAGAATGTCAGCTTCATCATCAGGTGGTAAACAACATGACAGCTGTGGTGTATTTAATCTATTTTTTACAGATCAGCAGAGTCAATATACACAGAATTAAAATGTTGAACTGGATCAAGAACATTTGGTGATTTTTTTGCAGGCATTGCAAAAAATAAAATGTTATCCAAATGTAAATAATTGTGCTGTAAGCTTGGGGAGACTAGCCTTGAAGACTTTTTTTGCATCCCATGAAAGTAGTTAAAAAATAATAATAATAAAAAATACATTCCTATGGAACTGTTGAAATTTTGAATCAGTATAATTTTTATCCTTTAAAAACAAAATACTTTTTGCCACATAGGCATCTTTAATTTCAGTGTAGAGAGCTAAATTGCATATGGATTCTAATGTCATAAGTCAGTTCAAGAGAGCTTTGATGTTTGATAATGCTAAAAGTTTAGTGCAGGAATTCATTCACATCTCATACTAATGTAGAATATTATATAATCATTAAGACCGAATAATTCACTGACAAACACACCTCCATATAATTCTCTGTGTTTCTTGAGGCAGCAAATACACCATGAACAATATGTCAAAGAAGTTTACCTAGCTGCACCTAGATGAATTTACAGAGGCTATGGCTCTGAGGAGACAAGAGGTGGTATATGGGAGCACAAGCTGGTAAACAAAGGAGACCTTACGGCTAAAAACAGTGTTCTGGTACTCTGTTAAAGAACTGCAGGCTAGGTCTGGAAAACTTCATACTGTGCTTTTTCTAGAGCTAAAAGATATACATCTTGCTTCCAGAGCTATGTAGTGGATGATGCTTATGGCCAGGATTGTGCCCCTGAATATTTCTAGGACATGCTTTTCTGTGTGTTAGCCTTCCTTTGTTCCCCCTCTTTTCTGAAGGCTCCACTGAGTCCAGGTAAACTGCCTGCCAGGGCATGGTCTCACCCCTGTGGTACACAAGGGTCAGGCTATATGTTTGTTTTCCTGTGTATAGCATAAGCTTATACCATATTTGGTAGAGGCCAGTTCATTGGTTAATCTTTGTGTTAGCAACAGATGCTCATTGGACCAGTATTCATTGGGGCAAATGGTAAATAGGGGTCGTTTGGTAAACGAGCCCCTCCTCCTCACATTGGTGTTGAGCCTGTATCTGTGTGCGCACCAGCGCTGTTGTGGTTCACCTTGCCCGGGACTAAAGCCAGCACTCCAAGAGGCTTTGTAGTACTTTGCCACCTGCACCCAACTGCTTGCAGTGCCGTGGACAGTACCCCGTGTGAACCATCGTTGGCGAACTGCCACAGTGCCTCCCCCCACCCCGAGCGGGGAACCTCCGTATTCTGGAAGAGGCAGCAGCCACGCGACGCAGCCACGCGGTCGGCGCCATTTCCTGTATCCTCATTACGGCACATCCGTGCCGCGTTCTGCGGACTATAAATATTATCAAGGGAAGACTCCACGAGGCTCTCAGCTTGTGAGTAAGCCAGACCCTTTCTTCATAGAGTTTCAGTTGGGGTAGCCTGGAAATCACTCCAGGTGGAGGACTGCCGGTCACCGACCAACCCCCTCCCCCGCCGCTTTCCGGATCAGTTTAATTCTAAGTTCTGCAAATTATTTTGGTTTAAGTGCCTATGCCCAGACATTTTGTAAAGATAGTTCCACTAACCGAATATTGATACCTGTGAAGGGGGACTGTACATACCCCGTTGCAGAGTTTTTATATATATATATAAATAAACTTAATTTTTTTTTTAGTGATACCTCTGCCGCTCATTTCTGAGGGCATATTCATAACACTTGTTTATTTTTAAAATGACAGATGTTGTCTAATTGGATTTCTCAGAGAGTATGGTAATATAATTCTATAGTATCCAAACAATGAATGTTAGTAAAAGCATTACATGATTCTGTTTTAACAGTTTGCATACTTCAAATGCTGCAGCAGTCACTAATGTTGCTTTATGGGTAAGGTGTATTCCATGCATATGAACCCAAGGGATGGTTACATCTCTCCCTGCATGACTGCTTTTCTCATGAGTCCACCATGCCATGGTTTTTTCCTCTTGTGTTAGTCTATGTATTTTAGCCAACTGATCTACATGAGCATTCCATTTTGCCATCTCTGTCTCTTCTTTAAGTATGAGCATCAACATGAAATACTCAGATAGCTCTATCTTGTAAAGATATCCAAATTCATGCCAAAATGTATTACCCCACACAGATTTTGTTGTAAGTTAACCACAAGAGTTTCCTTTGACTGCAGAGAACCCATGATATGTGACACAAATACAGTATCACAGTATCACCACCAAGGTTGGAAGAGACCTCGAAGATCATCCAGTCCAACCTGTGACCACAGACCCCATGACTAGACCATGGCACCAAGTCCAATCCCCTCTTGAGGACGGAGGACATTGCTGCCCAGAGAGAACTCTCCTGCCCACTGCAGGCTTGAACTCACAACCTTCCCAGTAAGAGTCTTACATGCTACCAACTTAGCCACATGGTCCCCCAAAACATATATGCCACTTGTCAGTATGCCGTTAGCTAATCCTTGTACCATATCCCAAAAGTCTGTATATAAATACCGAATCTCATTTACTGCTTCAGAATCCAATGCCTGCCAAGCAGCAGCCAGTTCAGCCAGCTGACTACTTCAGTTTTCTCCAGTTGGTAGTAACACTTGTTGTTTTACACAATTAAAAGTAACTGCTTTCCATTTTCCTTTTGTGGTTCCATTACCATCAGTAAACCATGGATTTTGCTTTTGGGCAGAGGTTAAGTGCTCATATTACACTTCCCACTTCTCACTTCCCTGTCTGATAATTAACTTGTGGCAGAATCTCAGTTGGGGTGTTTACCCCTTGTGCTACTATTTCTTGTAACTGATGTATGCCTTTTGGTCCCACTTTTGTATGCTCCTGTATATGCCAGCACATTTTCATTATAGTGGCTTCCTGAGCATGGCTGATTCTATGAGAAGCTATAGGCACCAAAGACTAAGAAATTATAGAATAGAATAGAATAGAATAGAATAGAATAGAATAGAATAGAATAGAATAGGCCAGGGTGGAAGAGACCCTCAAATCATCATGTCCAACCCATCACCCAACACCACCTAATCAACTAAACCACGCAACCAAGCACCCCATCAAGTCTCCTAAACACCTCCAATGATGGTGACTCCACCACCTCCCCGGGCAGCCTATTCCAATGGGTATTCACTCCCTCTGTGTAGAACTTCTTCCTAACATCCAGCCTAAACCTGCCCTGGCCCAGCCTGAGACTGTGTCCTCTTGTTCTGGTGCTGGCTGCCTGGGAGAAGAGACCAGCACCTGCTTGTCTAGAACCTCCCTTCAGGTAGTTGTAGAGAGCAATAAGGTCTCCTCTGAGCCTCCTCTTCTCCAGGCTAAGCAACCCCAGCTCCCTCAGTCTCTCCTCATAGGGCTTGTGTTCCAAACCCCTCACCAACTTTGTTGCCCTTCTCTGGACATGTTCCAGCAAGTCAACATCTTTCCTAAACTGAGAGGCCCAGAACTGGACACAGTTCTCATGGTGTACCCTAACCAGTGCAGTGCACAGGGGCAGAATGACCTCCCTGCTCCTGCTGGCCACAATGTTCCTGATGCAGGCCTGGATGCCATTAGCCCTCTTGGCAACCTGGGCACACTGCAGGCTCATGTTCAGCCAACCAGCACCCCCAGGTCCCTCTCTGCCTAGCTACTCTCCAGCCACTCTGACCCCAGCCTGTAGTACTGCATGGGGTTGTTGTGGCCAATGTGCAGAACCCAGCACTTGGATGTGTTCAGTCTCATGCCATTGGATTCTGCCCATCTGTCCAGCCTGTCAAGGTCCCTCTGCAAAGCTTCTCTACCCTCCAGCAGATCAACTCCTGCCCCCACCTTGGTGTTGTCTGCAAATTGACTGATGATGGACTCAATGCCCTCATCCAGATCATCAATAAAGATGTTAAAGAGCATGGGGCCCAGCACTGATCCTTGGGGCACACCACTAGTGACTGGCTGACAGCTGGATGTGGCACCATTCACCACCACCCTCTGGCTCGTCCCTCCAGCCAGTTCCTAACCCAACGCAGTGTGCTCCCATCCAAGCCATGGGCTGCCAGCTTGGCCAGGAGTTTGCTGTGGGGGACAGTGTGAAAGGCCTTGCTGAGGCCCAGGTAGACTACATCCACAGCTTTCCCCACATCCACCAGGCAGATCACCTGATCATGTTGGTCAAGCAGGATTTAGATCCATGCTGGCTAGGCCTTGGTCATCCTGTAAGTGCTGTGTGATTGCACTCAAGATGACCTGTTCCATAATCTTGCCTGGCACTGAGGTCAGGCTGACAGGCCTGGAATTCCCTGGCTCTTCCATACGGCCCTTCTTGTGGATGGGCACCACGTTGGCCAGCTTCCAGTCTTCTGGGACCTCTCCAGTGATCCAGGACTGCTGAAAAATGATGGAGAGTGGCCTGGCCAGCTCATCTGCCAGCTGCTATCATAGGGTACAACTGAGAAGAGCCTGTCCCCTCCCTCTTGACACCCAGCCCTCAGATACTTGTAAACATTTATCAAATTCTTTCTCAGTCTTCTTTTCTCCAGACTAAAATGCCCCAGGACCCTTAGCCTCTTCTCATAGGGCACATGCCCCAGTCCCTTAATCATCCTAGTTATTCTCTGTTGGAGTCTCTCAAGTAGACCCCTGTCCCTCTTGAACCAGGGAGCCCAAAACTGGATGTAATATTCCAAGTGAGGTCTTACCAGGGCAGAGAAGAGGGGGAAGAGAATATCCCCCGATCTGCTGGACACACTCCTCTTAATGTACTGCAGGATCCCATTGGCCTTCATGGCCACAAGGGAACATTGCTGACCTATGGATAAATTGTTATCCCCAGCACTCCCAGATCCTTCTCCACAGGGCTGCTCTCCAGCAGATCACCTCCTAACCTGTACTGGTGCAGCTAATTATTCCTTTCCAGATACAGGACTCTGTTTGTTGAACCTCATTAGGTTCCTCTCTGCCCAGCTCTCCAGTCTGTCCAGTTCTCACTGAATGGCCACACAGCCTTCAGGTGTATCAGCCAAATCTCCCAGTTTGGTACCATCATCAAACTTGCTGAGCAGACACTCTGTCCCTTCATCAATGTCACTGATTAAGATGTTGAACACAACTGGACCCAGAACTGATTCCTGGGGGACTCCACTAGTTACAGCTCTCCAGCTGGACTTGGCACCATTGACCACCACTCTGAACTCTATTGTGTAACCAGTTCCTTATCCAGTTCTTCTGTTCTTCTTCTGTTCTGTCTGTTCTTCTATCCCACACCTCCTGAGCTTACTCACAAGGATGTTGTGGGAGACAGTGTCAAAAGCCTTGCTAACGTCAAGGTAGACTACATCCACCATTTTTCCTACATCTACCCATTCTGTTACAACATCAGAAAAGGCAATCAGATCAACCAAGTGTGGTGGTGAGAGAAAGTTCTCCCCCCACACACACAAAGAAACCACAGCTAACTCAGTCGGAGAAGCAGATGAAATAAGCTGTATTTACAAGCAGGGATGAAATACAGTGAATATGTACACAATATACAGTATTTACAATATATACAGAAATATTCAGCAATGAACGTAATACAGAAGACCTCCAGTCAGAGGAGGGTCCCCCCCCAGCTCCTGTACCCCCTCTCCTCCCTACCTCCCTTTTTTCCCAAAAGAGAGAGAAAAAAAGGTAATTAAGAAGGAAATTCTGTTAGCTCAAAGCGTGTGCAAGAATTAGTTTTCTTATCTGGTTAACTTTGTTAATTCAAGGTAGACTCTGTCCTGCAGCTGTTGCTTCAGAGAGAGACAGAAACAGACAGGCCAACAGGAACAGAGAGAACAGACTGAGACTCAAACTGAACTAAAACTTAAAGTTGCATTCTACCAATCTACCAATGAAATTTGTTTAGACCTTATCTTGTTTTCATTTTAATATCAAAGCATTCAGCCAGAGTGTTCCATCAACTGTCCCTTTCTTAAAGGCACCTAAAATGGTCTCGATCCACCCCTTCTAAACAATTTCATTGGCTGTTCATACTGTCCATCCAATCTAAAACAATATCTACAAATTACAAGTAAAGTTCGTAGTCCATTCTAGCTATCCTCAGGTGTAGATAATTCAGAAGTCCAAGAAAATCAGGAAACAAGAAAAATGGAAAACAGTTTGTCTCTTCACAGACAAAGCGAAGAAAAGGGAAAACAGGGAAACAGGGACCCTCAGTTGACTCAGGGCTCTCAGGGCTTTCAGGGCTGTCAGGGTTCGTGCACTGTAGATTCCTCAGGATTCTTCCTTTGGGCGCAATGTAGCTGTACAACACTCTGAAATTAAACTCTTCCAGCTAAAGTTAAATTTCTTTGTGGAATACACTGAATTTCACAATTCTCTTGCATTACCCAGTAAGTGTGACCCAGACCTTCAGCTAAAACCACCCGTCAGACAGGATTTAGCCTCTCCTGAGGGAGAAAATACCCAAACAGTTTTACCTAACAGATTCTTTTCTTTAACAACAGGAACTCTATCACCTTCTACTTTCTGTAGCAGATCTGAGTGTGCCAGTCCAGCTCGGTTCACTGAACCTCTACTATTTACCAGCCAGGTTGCTTGTGCTAAATGCTTTTCCCAGTTTTTCAAAGATCCACCCCCCATGGCTTTAAGAGTGGTCTTCAACAGACTGTTGTAGCGTTCAATCTTCCCTGCAGCTGGTGCATAGTAGGGAATGTGGAATATCCACTCAATACTGTGCTCTTTGGCCCAGTTCTTTACAAGGTTGTTTTTGAAATGGGTTCTGTTGTCTGACTCAATCCTCTCTGGAGTTCCGTGTCTCCACAGGATTTGTCTCTCCAGACCGAGAATGGTGTTGTGTGCAGTTGC
This sequence comes from Picus viridis, assembly GCA_033816785.1. NCBI lineage: Eukaryota > Metazoa > Chordata > Aves > Piciformes > Picidae > Picus > Picus viridis. The sequence continues at coordinate 44,153,397 of CM066606.1, forward strand.
ATGTGGAACTGGATAAGTTTCCAACCATCCAGTGTTTGCCTCTACCATAGTAAGCACATATTGCTTACCAGAACAAGAATGTGGTAGAGTGATGTAGTCAACTTGCCAAGCTTCACCATACTTGTACTTGGACCATCTGTCACCATACCATAAGGGCTTAAGTCGCTTTGCCTGCTTAGTAGCAGCACAAATGTCACAGTCATGGATGACTTGTGTGATAGCGTCCATGGAAATGTCTATGGATCTGTCACGAGCCCACTGGTAGGTTGCATCTCTGCCTTGATGTCCTGATGAATTGTGAGCCCCTCAGTGTTTCCAGTCGAGATCAAGATCAGAGTCCATGTCTACTGGAGAAACTCTTGCAGCTACATCTGCCTGATGGTTGTGTTGCTGTTCCTCAGTAGCTTTGCTCTTAGGAATGTGAGCATCAATGTGTCTCACCTTCACTGGAATCCTCTCTATTCGATCAGCAATGTCCTGCCACAGGTCAGCTGCCCAAATAGGCTTTCCTTTTCTCTGCCAACCATTCTTTTTCCAGTCCTTTAGCCAACCCCACAGAGCATTGGCTACCATCCATGAGTCGGTGTAGAGAAAGCTTTGGCCATCTCTCATGCTCAGCTACGTCGAGAGCTAGCTGGACAGCTTTTACCTCTGCAAATTGACTGGATTCTTCTTCTCCATCCTTTGCTTCTGCAACTCAGCATGTTGGACTCCACACTGCAGACTTCCACCTTCACTTGTTTCCAACAAGACGACGGGAACCGTCTGTGAACAAAGCATATTTCTTTTCATCATCAGAAAGGTCATTGTAAGGAGGAGCTTCCTCAGCATGAGTTACTCTCTTCTCTGGAGGTTTAGTACAGTTGGTACCTTCAGGCCAACTTGAGATCACCTCCACCAGACCAGACCACACCAAGCATGATTTTCCCTTGGTAAATCCATGCTGACTACTCTACTCCTAATCATAATCTTCTCTACCAAGTGCCTAGAGATGACCTCCACAATGATCTGCTCCATCATTTTTCCAGGGATAGAGGTGAGAGTCACTGGTCTGTAGTTTTGTGGAACCTCTTTCTTGCTCTTTTTGAAGACTGGATGGACATTGACTCTCCTCCAGTCCCTTTCTGTATGCCAGGATTTTGCAAAATGATGGAGAGTGGTATAGCAACAACATCAGCCAGCTCTCTCAGCACTCTTGGATGCATCTCATCAGGCCCCATGGACTTGTGAATATTCAGTTTATGTAACTGACACCTAATCCAGCGTTCGTTTGCTATAGTGGATAGTCCTCTCCCCTCCAGTCACCTTCTCCTTCATCCAGGGTCTGGACTTCATAGGGGAGTTCAGTCTTGAGAATAATGACTAAAATGAAGAAAACATTCAGCAACTCTGCCTTCTCTGCATCCTCAGTTATCAGGGTTGCCTCCTTGCCAGCAGTGGGCCCACACCTTCCCTATTCTTCCTTTTCCTATTGATATATTTGAGGAAGCCTTCTCATTCTCTTATACTTCCTTTGCCAGTTTTAGTTCCAAGACAGCTTTGGCCTTCCTAGTTGCCTTTCTACATGCCCTGGTAACTACACCATAGTTCTCCCAAATGACAACTCCCTTCTTCCATGAACTGCATCTTTCTTCCACAAGATTTCTTTTCAGAAGCTCCTTGCTCATCCATGCAGGTCTCATGGGATGTCTACCCCATTTTTCACTCAAGGGGACACACCTATCATGGGTTTGGAGGAAGTGGCATCTAAAAATAGTCCCACTTTCTTAGGCTCCTTCACCCTCCAGAGTCTTAGCGCATGGGATTCCTGTAAGTATATCTATATTTATATAGATATAAGTATATCTATATTATATCTATATATCTATATTATTATTATTTATATTATATTATTATATATTATATATTATTATTTACATTATATCTATATATATATCTAGATATAAGTATATATATATTTATATAGATATATCTATATCTATATTCCTATAAGTATATCCTGTAAGTATATCTATATTTTGCCTCAATCTTCACTAGCAGGGTAGAACGTCCTCCAGACAGCTGGCCTGCAGAGCTGGCAGAAAGAGCCAGAGAGCTGCATAGTTTCCCACTGCTCCAAGTGGAAGTTAGAGATCTACTGAGCTGCTTGGACCCCCACAAGGCCATGGGACCGGATGGGATCCATCCTAGGGTGCTGAGATTGCTGACAGATGAGCTGTCCAAGCCACTTTCCATCATTTTTCAGCAGTCCTGGCTCACTGGAGAGGTCCCAGAAGACTGGAAGCTGGCTAACGTGGTGCCCATCCACAAGAAGGGCCGGTTGGATGAGCCAGGGAATTATAGGATCACACTGTGTTGGGTTAGGAACTGGTTGGAGGGCCGAGCCCAGAGAGTAATGGTGAATGGCACCACATCCAGCTGGCGGCCTGTCACTAGTGGTGTGCCCCAGGGATCAGTACTGGGCCCCATGCTCTTCAACATCTTTATTGATGATCTGGATGAGGGCATTGAGTCCATCATCAGTAAATTTGCGGACGACACCAAGCTGGGGGCAGGAGTTGATCTGCTGGAGGGCAGAGAGGCTTTGCAGAGGGACCTCGACAGGCTGGACAGATGGGCAGAATCTAACAGCATGAGATTTAATACATCCAAGTGCCGGGTTCTGCACATTGGCCACAACAACCCCAGGCAGTGCTACAGGCTGGGGTCAGAGTGGCTGGAGAGTGGCCACGCAGAGAGGGACCTGGGGGTACTGGTTGATTGTAGGCTGAACATGAGCCTGCAGTGTGCCCAGGCAGCCAAGAAGGCCAATGGCATCCTGGCTTGCATCAGGAACAGTGTGGCCGGCAGGAGCAAGGAGGTCATTCTCCCCCTGTACGCTGCACTGGTTAGGCCACACCTTGAGTACTGTGTCCAGTTCTGGGCCCCTCAGTTTAGGAAGGATGTTGACTTGCTGGAACGTGTCCAGAGAAGGGCAACAAAGCTGGTGAGAGGTTTGGAACACAAGCCCTATGAGGAAAGGCTGAGGGAGCTGGGGTTGCTTAGCCTGGAGAAGAGGAGACTGAGGGGTCACCTCATTGCTGTCTACAACTACCTGAAGGGAGGTTGTTGCCAGGCAGAGGTTGGCCTCTTCTCCCAGGCAGCCAGCACCAGAACAAGCGGACACAGTCTCAGGCTGGGCCAGGGCAGGTTTAGGCTGGATGTTAGGAAGAAGTTCTACACGGAGAGAGTGATTGCCCATTGGAATCGGCTGCCCATGGAGGTGGTGGAGTCACCTTCACTGGAGGTGTTCAGGAGAAGACTTGATGGGGTGCTTGGCTGTATGGTCTAGTTGTTGGGTGGGTTGGATTGGTTGATGGGTTGGACACGATGATCTTGAAGGTCTCTTCCAACCTGGTGTATTGTATTGTATTGTATTGTATTGTATTGTATTGTATTGTATTGTATTGTATCTCTGAGGAGTACTATGTCCAGGGTTGTAACACTATTTATTGCCCTGCTTCTACCTTGTATAATACTAAACTCCACCACATTATGATCACTGTCACCAAGACTGTTCCCAATGTCAATGTCCCCAACCAGTCCTTCTTTATTAGTTAATACAAGGTTGAGCAGTGCCCATCTCCCTGTTGGCACCTCCACTACATGCATCAAGAAATTATCATTGACATACTGCAGGAGCCTTTTGGACTGGATGTGCCTAACTGTGTGGGTTTTCCAGCAAAAGTCAAAGTGATTGAAATTACCCATGAGTACCAAGGAGTGTATACTAGAGGCTGCCTTCAGTTGACTGTAGAAGGCCTCATCAGTGTCTTCTGCTAGATTTGTTGGTCTACAGCAGACTCCCGCAACAGTTTTACCTACCTTTCCATATCCCTTAATTCTTACCCACAATCTTTGCACCCGTTCTACCTTGCCTCCTGGGTGGAACTCATAGAATCATAGAGTCAACCAGGTTGGAAAAGACCTCAGAGACCATCAAGTCCAACCTATTACCTAATACCTAACACCTCATGATTAAATAAACCATGGCTTCAAGTGCTATGTTCAATCTTTATTTTGAACACTTGCAGGGATGGTGACTCCACCACCTCCCTGGGCAGCTCATCCCAATGGCCAGTCACTCTTTCTGTGAAGAACTTTCTCCTCACCTCAAGCCTAAACTTCCCCTGGTGCAGCTTGAGACTGTGTCCTCTATCTGTTGTTATTGCCTGGGAGAAGAGGCCAATATCCATCTGTCTACAACCTCCTATCAGTTGTTACATTACATATAGATACATAATAACAGGGTCTTGTTTGGCAGTCACATCACTGTCTGCAGATCAAAGATAGTTTTTGCCAATCCTTAACATAGGCGCATGCCCCCCTGTGTAAATACAACTTTGAATTGCATAGATTTATTTTAGTGATATCTTTTTCAGTATCTTTGCTCAGAAAACCTGAAGAAAGGACCTTTTATTTGTCCATAGATTCAGTTGGGATGAAGTAAATCTCCATCAAAGCAGATAAGAGCATATTTTGAATGGAAGTATTTTAGCACCTGATAGGCTATACTGGTATTCAGAGTGTATTGTCTACAGAAAGAAGGAAAGCATTTTGAAAGTGTTGTCGTGGTTGAGGTTGGGGAAGTGGGGCATTGTTTGTTTGGTTTTGATTTAGTTTAATTTTTTCTTTGTTTGGTTGGCTTTATGCAAATTTTTTGGTTGGGTGGTTGCTTGTTTTAGTGGTTTTTTGTTTGTTTTGGTTTTTTGTAGTGTTAGTTTGTTTTATTTCCCCCCGTCAATGGCTTATATAAATGTCTTATATATCCCTGAAATGGGATGCTACAGATCTGATTGGTGGATATTGTCAGTCTTACTCTGTTCAGAATTTAAATAATTATGATATTGATAAAGGAATAAAGCAATCATTTCCTACTGAAAACTCTTTCTGATTCTTGATAAACGCTGAACTTTTTTCTAAATGATTTTTCCTATGCACAATTATTGAAAATAATGTAAAATTAATCTTCAAAACCTCACAGATCTCTAGATTTATTCTCCCCTTATAAAGGAAGATTTTGTATGGTGCAAGCTTTTCTCTCATTTCATCTCTGGTTATGGGATTAGAAAGGAGAAATGCAAATACCTGTATATGTGTTTATCACTGGATTTTTGGCTTCTTCCTGTTTTTAATTTGATGGCTTTATTGTTGCTGCTGTTTTGGTTTTGTGGGTGTTTTTAAGTAGATAAGAAGACAATTGTTCACTTCTTTAGTACTACAATAGAACCAATATTGCATTTCTAATTAATAGTAAAAGTACAAAGCTCCCAGATAGACATTCTTTTAGATTTTTTTTAAATCAGAATAAATAAAATATTATTTTGACTGGAATTACCTTCTGAATAAACTTGAATGCAGCGGTGCCCATACTAATGTTTCTTATGTGCATCTTTTGCCTCAGGGAGCCAGTTATAGTGGCAAAATTAAAAAGTAACTATATTAATATAGTTTTTCCTCTATCCAATAATTGAAATACTTTGGAAATCAGGGATCACACATTATTTTGCTGTCTTAGATGGTTCCCTGTGGCACTGACTTAAAAAAAAAATAAATCAGGCAAAACAAAGGAAAAAAAAATATGCCAAAACTCAGTTAAATATATCTCTCAACCAAGTCTGTTGTCAACTTCTTTCAAGTTTGTGTTTCTGAAGAAGCGAGATTTTTGTTTTGTTTTGTTAAAAGTAATTTTCAGGATACTATCTGTTATTTATGCCAAAATCATGCAACTTGCTTCTTTTCTTGCTATTAGCTGGTAGAACTCAACCATGATACATTATTCTGATAGATTCCATGGTTTCAGAACTGTAATTCAATAATAGCTGCTGTGCCACCACAGGTGAATTACTTGAATGAATCTGCTTGGTTTGATCAAAAGGCCATAGCAATGCTTTTGTAGTTAGAATTACAGTTTATTCAGTATTTAGAAAAAGCGACATAACCACTCCATAAGTGAAGTGGGTGCTGCCTATTATTTTCTGGATTTCACATATGTATTACAATGTGGTGTATTTACCTCAGATTATATGTCATTACATTACCATTAAAACTGAATTAGAAGAAAAGATAAATATAATTCATTAAACAGGGGGAATTCACGTGATAAGGTCTGGTTTTTCATTGCCATCCTTTATAATTTTCTGTGTTTTGTCTGAGGAAGAAATTGGACCTGAAGTATTAATAGGATGTGACAAAGGCTGTAATTATCTTTGTGCGTTTTCTTATCACAGAATTTTATTTAGAGTGGTATATAAAATATTCCATCTGGAACATGTATTGCTGTAGGCAGCATCAGAGCACTGTTGATTTGCTCCCACTGTTGAACTGCTGTTTTATAACCACTTTATTTGCAATATACAAGCCTTACACAGTACCAGCGCAGTCTTTTGCCTGAAAAATATCCTTCTGAAATACTAAGATCAAATGCAACTGACAGTGGAAGTATACATATAAAGATAATTCTAAAAAATTAAATACTGTGAATTTGTGCTAGCTGTTCTTCAGTTATATTACAGCTATGTGTTTTTTGTAAACTGTACTGTAGAAATATCCTCAGGAAAAAACCTCTTGCACTTCAGAGGATGTGAATGCCAAGGTTTCAATCAAAGCATCTGCAAATCCCAAGAAGCAGTTTTAATACAGAAAGCTGACCTAGCTTCTAATGAAAATAAGCCTTGACTGTAACAATATAATTAGCATTTGTTTCTCTTTCTATTGCTCTGCAGATTTTGATCCATTTTTTCCAGATATTTTAGTATTAGGAATTATGCAGAAATATGGAAAACAAATGCTTAGAAGCAAAGTAAGATTTCAGAATTAAGGTACCCCATAGCTAATATTTAGCCTTTAAAAGCAAGAACAACAACAAATAAATCACCCAAACAACCCACACCATCACCACAAAAAGAACCATCAATGAGTCAACTGACCAAAAACTACCCACAATTTTAATCAATTCTTTATTGAAAGAGTTGACTTTTTCTTCACACACACACATACACACCCCCACATACAAACCCGCCCCCATCTAGGCATAGAGTCAGGTTATATTTTAATCATGATATAAGGTATAAACATCTATGGTGTATACATAGCAGAAGATATCGAGGAACAGCTTCTGATACAGTGTCTGTCTGCGACAGTGACTTTTGAAGAAATAGGCAAATGTTTTTGCCATTATTTTGTCCCACCTAAACATGAATAAAGGCATCATTGCAACAATTTTGTTAGAACATTCTCTGGAGAATTATTTATTCTATCTTGTTGGAATAAATAAGCCTGAGAAAATGGACAGCACAGCCCACTGGAGAATCAAATAGCCAGGAGAATGGAAGGAAAGTGGCTGATCTGAAAGTCATCAGAGGGTGAAAAAAATGAACACATTACAAAACAAATAATACAAAAGTTTAAAAAAAAAAAAAAGAAAAAAAAAAAAAAAAAAAAAGAAAACCAACCTCCTTTTTGGGTCATCATAGGAGCTTTGTGGATGAGGCAATATTCTGTCAAATCTGCTAAAATAATAACTTTATGACTTAATTCAAACTTCACATATTAAGTATATATTTATTTATTCCTCTGTGCTACATGGTTTAATTTTCCCTATTTCCTAGTGGGAAGAAGAGAAGAATTGAGTAGCACAGTACATAACAACTTAGGGCGACACTAGCCATTGCAATTTGGAGAGCTGGTATTATGACAATGCAATTTCAATTACTCTATGATAACAGCTGTGCCACTACTTTTTTTGGGTATATTTATACCAATTAATTTGAAACTTCAAGTGATACACTTATATGTTTGTAAGTATATACATATATTAACATACTTACATATTTAGATATATGCTGGCTAGAAATGTAAAGCTTTAGGAGCAGTACATTTATCAGTTTTTAGAATTATTAAAATGAAAACCTGAAATTGAGATTAGGAAAATAGAATAGAAAGACTAGACTAGACTAGACTAGACTAAAGCAGGTTGGAAGAGACCTTCAAATCATCATGTCCAACCCATCACCCAACACCACCTAATCAACTAAACCACGCAACCAAGCACCCTATGAAGTCTCCTCCTGAACACCTCCAATGATGGTGACTCCACCACCTCCCTGGGCAGCCCATTCCAATGGACAATCATTCTCTCTGTGTAGAACTTCTTCCTAACATCCAGCCTAAACCTGCCCTGGTGCAGCCTGAGACTGTGTCCTCTTGTTCTAGTGCTGGTTGCCTGGGAGAAGAGACCAACCTCTGCCTGTCTACAACCTCCCTTCAGGTAGTTGTAGAGAGCAATAACGTCTCCCCTGAGCCTCCTCTTCTCCAGGCTAAGCAGCCACAGCTCCCTCAGTCTCTCCTCATAGGGCTTGTGTTCCAAACCCCTCACCAACTTTGTTACCCTTCTCTGGACATGCTCCAGCAAGTCAATGTCTTTCCCAAACTGAGAGGCCCAGAACTGGACACAGTACTCCAGGTGTGTACAGGGGCAGAATCACCTCCTTTCTCCTGCTGGCCACATTGTTCCTGATGCAGGCAAATAGAATAGAATAGAATAGAATAGAATAGAATAGAATAGAATAGAATAGAATAGAATAGAATAGAATAGAATAGAATAGAATAAAAAAATAAAAACATAATGAAACAAAACCAAAATATAAACCAAGTGGGGAAAGCCTTGATCACACACAGGTTATGTACTTCATCCTAGCTTCCTAAAGTTTGCTATCCCTGCCTTGTAATGTAGGATAAATAAGATCCACTGTCAACAGGTACATTGGAATATAAAAATAAATACTTCAGCTCAGTCATTCCTGATTAAACATTTAAATAATTTTTAGAAAAAAATCAAGCATAGGAGAATTTCTCTACAGAAATAATACCTACCTTTAAGATTTAATTGGACTGGATTGATATACATTTATTTACATCAAAACAGTGGATATTTGTTTTACTATAGCTTTGTTTTTATCTTTCTGTATGTACTTCTTTCCTGAAACAGGCTTTCTTGCTTTTTGCTGTAGTTAGGGACACATATGTGGTGAGTCCACCTCCATTAGATTTTGTCCAGCAGTGTGTGGTGGGTTGGAAATTACCCCCAACTTTAAATTTGCCAGACCAGCTCAGTTAGAAGCAAATGAAGTTGTATTTATAAACAAAACTACATGAAATGCAATGAATAGGCACAAAATATGCAGTATTTACAGACATTTGCAATTAATAAACAGTTCAAGTACCCCACTGGCCAAAACCAGGGGAGCTGCAACCACTTCCCCCTACTCCTCTCCTCACCCCTCTGTACACAAGAAGGACAAGAGAAAGATCAGAGAAGTTGTTGTTAACACCAGTCACAACAAAAACAATGCAGTCAAAGTCAGTAAATCCAGGATAAGCATAAGCCAGAGTTGAAGAAATGAAGAGAAAGATTGTTTTGTATAACTAGTTTAAGTCCATTATCTCTCCAATGGATTGCTTGGGACTTACCATTGTTTTTCTTTTTACGCCCGACAGTGATTTATTTACATTCTATCACTTTCTGGTCAAGATCTGTGAAAAAATTTTAAAGGCATAGCCTAAAGTTACCACACAGTGCTTCTCAGCTAAGGAAAAATAGGTCATCAACCATATCCCTTGTTCTCCACATTAATGTAGTGGGAAGACAATGTGTAGAAATGTTCAAAATTTGTAGGAAAATAAAAAAAGTGGAATTGCAAATGTTTAGTTTAGTATTTACATGCCTTTGGGAAGTCACGCTGTGTTTTTAGACAAACTGTGTATGTGCATTTGTGCAGGTATCAAGTGGATGGAGATGGGAAAAATAACACTGTATTATGTATGACCCATAACACAGTTCTAAATAAGAAGTCAGACACAGTCTTTAAGTTCAGGTTCCAATGAAAAGTACAGTTGTGTTTTTCTCTTAACACTTCAAACTCAGAAGAGCCAACACTGAATAATATCGTAATTGTGATATAATGATTATAATTATGATCATTGATATAGGCAGTGGAATCTAGAGTACCATTAGCAAATTTGATGATGGTACAAAGCTAAATGATGTGGTTGCATGACTGAGGAACAGGATACAAAAGGACCTAGAAAGGATGGAGAAGTGGGTGCAGGTGAACATCATGAGGTGCAATAAGCTGAAGTGCAAGCTCCTGTAAGAGGATCAGGGCAATTCTTGATGCTAATACAGGCTAGGGGATGATGAGTTGGACAGCAGCCCTGCAGAAAAGAATTTGGGTGTACTGGTTGTGAAAAAGCCAGACACGATGCATCAGTGTGCACTTCTTGCCCACGATGCCAATCTCATCCTGTGCTGCTTCAAAAGAAATGTGGCCAGCAGATCAAGAGAAGTGATTCTCCCACTTGACCCTCCTCTGATGAGACCTCAGTTGTAGTACTGTGTTTAGCTGAGTAGGAGGTGAGTAGAGAGGCTGATGTCCCTTGAACATGATCATTGAAGAATTTCTTGATTTCCAGCAGCCCCCTATGCTTCCGTTTCTGAAATAAAGTGGTATCAAATGCATATATTTTTAATAGTGGGTAGAATATAATATTTTTTGTTACTCACAAAAGCCTGTAGAGGTGTATATAAGGTACAGATGAGTACAGGTATATGTAAACACACCAGTATACATGTATGCAAATGTGTTTTCCTGTGTATCTATTTAAGTGCTACTTTTGGGGCTACTGACTACAGCACTGCAAATACCTAAAACCTCTTTTCATTTGCATATATCTGAATGTACTATGAAAAATAACTCATTTGTTTTAACAAGGAAAGATACACATTTATATTAGGTAAGCATCCATCTAATTATTTTTTGTTTATACAGTAGTAACAGCAGTGGTTAAACTCTGCAGGACATGCTTTAAAAGTGTTATTCACAGTAGCTTTAAAAGATTGTAATCAATATTTTTGGTTTAGGAGTTTCATGCTTATTTTTTCTATATTGCAAATGTATTTGAAAAGAGAGCATGACAAAGAGACTTTCTGGTACCTGTATGTTGGTACAATAGGTATGCAACCACTAAAATGTGTACATACAGTTAGCACATAGGATCTTTCCCTATTTTTGTGACATAATTCTTGATTGGTTATTAGTGATAAAGCGACTGAATTTGATTTTTCTAGATATTTCATATATGTATATACTTCTATACAGAAAGATGATTCAGAACTGCATTAGCCTGCAACTATTCCAAGACACTTTAGACAAGATTCCATTAATTGTCTTTAATTTTTATTAAAACTCTGATTCTTGACAGAAGAGCTTACTGGCACCAAACCAAAAATAAGTATATAGCTTTTAGAATAAGGAAAGCTTACAAAAACTAATTTGAAACAAATTAGGACAAATATTGTATGCTGACATGGATCAAGAGTAATACAGTAATATTTTTATTATAATTTGCAGAATAGAAAAGGTTAAGCTGGTCTCTAACATTTGCACAGTAACAGTACATCTGTGTACCTAGGTGCTGATAAAGTCAGATGGTACATGGAGTAACAGCTGCCAATGAAAACCATGTAATAAGCATTGTAGGAGTTGAAAAGAAAACATTTCACAGTATCACAGTATCACAGTATCACTAAGGTTGGAAGAGACCTCAAAGATCTTCGAGTCCAACCTGTCACCACAGACCCCATGACTAAACCATGGCAATAAGTGCCATGTCCAGTCCCCTCTTGAACACCTCCAGGGACGGCGACTCCACCACTTCCCCGGGCAGCCCATTCCAATGGCTAATGACTCTTTCCATGAAGAACTTTCTCCTCACCTCGAGCCTAAGCTTCCCCTGGTGCAGCTTGAGACTGGGTCCCCTTGTTCTGGTGCTGGCTGCCAGGGAGAAGAGGCCAACCCCTTCCTGTCTACAACCACCTTTTAGGTAGTTGTAGGGAGCAATGAGGTTGCCCCTGAGTCTCCTCTTATCCAGGCTAAACAATCCCAGCTCCCTCAGCCTCTCCTCACAGGGCTTGTGCTCAAGGCCTCTCACCAGCCTTGTTGTCCTTCTCTGGACACGTTCAAGTGTCTCGATGTCCTTCTTAAACTGAGGGGCCCAGAACTGGACACAGGACTCAAGGTGTGGCCTAACCAATGCAGAGTACAGGGGCACAATGACCTCCCTGCTCCTGCTGGCCACACTATTCCTAATGCAGGCCAGGATGCTGTTGGCCTTCTTGGCCACCTGGCCACACTGCTGGCTCATGTTCAGGTGGCTGTTGATCAGCAATCCCAGGTCCCCCCTGTTTGGCAGCTGTCCAGCCACTCTGACCCCAGCCTGTAGCTCTGCATGGGGTTGTTGTGGCCAAAGTGCAGCACCCGGCACTCGGACTTGTTGAATGCCATCCCATTGCACTCCGCCCATCTGTCCACTCAGTCGAGGTCCCTCTGCAGAGCCCTTCCACCCTCTAACTGACCAACATCTGCTCCCAACTTGGTGTCATCTGCAGATTTGCTGATGACTGTGTCAATCCCCTCATCAAGATCGTCAATGAAGGCATTGAAGAGGATGGAGGATTTGGACCAGACCAAAGTACTAAGGTAAAATTGTATGTATCACAATGTGTCAAGATGGTTTTTCTGAAATAGTAGCTACTAAATCCTGAAATGACACTATCTGATGCAGATCAGAGAGGTTCTAAACAATGCTGCTCTTTAAAACAGAGTAGTGCAGATGCTGCATGAATCTTTATCACATGAATGCAGAACAGTAAACACACCACTAAGTGAAGAAGGGACCCAGAATATGGAACCAATATCTAGGGGTGCTGCTTGGTTGTTACCTCCTCAGTATCTGACTGAAAAGTTTTTGGAAGGAAATACTTTGTGTATGAGAGCCATGGCAGGGTCAATGGTCGCAGGTTACTGCAGTTTTAAACATCAGTAGCAGGAAATCCCACTCTTCAAGTAAACCCACGGTTTGATGTGTCTTTTTTACTCCAGGCATTATTGTCCTAGTGAGGAATGAAAAATAACAGGGATGCTTGAGACAATTACTTTCAGTAGAATTAGGCTTCCCATTTTTCCGAGTTAGAAACAAAAAAGTCATATTCCTCATGCTTCTGCAGAATAGAAAAGTGTGGCATTGTAAAAGCACCAGGGACTTACTGTGATGGCAAAGATTTTATTTCTGCTCAGGAAGGAAAGTTCAGTCCAATTCAGTAGTTAGATCAAATGGGGACAAGAAATCTTTCAGTAGGTGTCTCTTCTTAATTGGAGCCTTGAATAGAAGTCTTCAAGTATTGTTAGATGGAGAGTATCCTGCTATTCACTTTAAAATGGCCTGATGGGGTGTTCCCAACGTGGTGTAATGATAAATCACAGAAGTGCCAATTAAAATGGAATACTTATTGTATCAACCATTTAAAAGTTATGTTAAGCTCTCATAACAGTCTTTCAAAAATAAAAGCTTTGTATGCAGAGCTTCCACTTCACATCACTGCCCCTTGGTAATAGAGGGGTTCTTACAAATGATTATAATTGAAAATCTTTTGCTTTATCATTTTTGTGTTTTCAACTTCCAATTATTTCAACCAAAGGTATTGATCTGATAAAACTGGACCCAAACACTGTCTTAGGGTGTTCTTGTTACAAATAATTGGCATTTAGTGAAATTTTTAAGCCTCAACACAGTCTTTCTCACATTCACTCAAAAAATCCCAGCACCTTTGCTCACAAAACAAAGCATGAGGTACAAGATGAAATAAAAGTGGAGAATATCTCTTATATTCACTATGAGGATGAAAGTATCACTTACTAGCTAAAATGGCTTAACATTTTATAGAACCTGCTTCTTTTTTCTTCTCCTGGTTTGATAATTTGTGCATTATTGGTCTGGATGAAATTCAGGTATGGTTCTATCTTTGTTGTCAGTGTATAGCTGCTGCCTTTTATTTTTCCTTTTCTTGTTTTCTTTTTTTTTCCTTTTTTTTTTTTCCCCCACCAAATTATTTTCTAGCATTCTGATGAAACATCCATGTCACACTGGCCCTATTAGTTGTCTTTATGCCAGTCTAGGGTAGCATAACTGAGAAGAATAAGAGCAAACTGTCTTTGCCATGGTTCCCATGTCTTCTGTGTCAGCTTCCCGGCAGCCTCCAAGGGTTACATGAAAATTCTCATTAAAGGATGGCATTTCTAATTTCTGTTTGACCAGAGAGCCTTCTTCCACCAAATGTCACATTTTTTTTGGATATTGGTATTTTCAAATTCCTCTTCTTTTAAACATACAATAATTATTTTATAGCTAAGACATTTGTGCTGCAGCCTATTACATGAACAATTCAGAATGCAGAATTATAAATTTGTCCTTTCTATTTAATCACTGCTTTACCACAGAGGTAAGCCTTCCCTTCCCACCTTAACTTCTTTTATTAAGAATTTAGGTGCAGCAGTCTGTTTACACTACAAGTGTTATGCACTAATCTCACATACTGTATTATTAATAATAATTGAGCACAACGGAGTGAAGCCTTCACCTGAATTTATTTCCTTTTATGGATTTTTGTTTAAAATAATAAGTGCAAATTTTCATTTCAATGCATGTGGGTTTAGCCATTCAATTCCCATTAATATTAAAAAGAATCACACAGCTGAGTCCCTGCATGCCACATAGAAAATACTCCTTAATGTTATTTTAATGAAGTTTCTTTTATGAGTAAATTATTTCAGAGTACCTGAACAGTTATTATCTTCCTCAGTTACTAGTGATTGCCCACAGGGTAAGTGTTCTCTAATATTATGTTGCAACCCCCATGCCTTTGCCTTGTTGTTATGGGACTTTTCTAGTTATAAATGATTTTCATTGCAGAGAGTAATTAGAAACTAGCCAACAGAGTAGAGCAGCAAAAGCTGGTTCTTGCTACAAGCTGGAGCTACCCCTGGGAGTCTTTAATTTATGCATTGCCTTTTTTGTATAATCAAGGGATTTTTTAAAATACACCCAGATGTTGAAGGGAATATTTCTCTCCTTCTTGATGCTTATTTCAGGTTTTTTGTGGTTTACAAATCTTTTGAGGTTGATAATTTATTGCTGTACTGTCATATGAGAATGACAATATAATATTTTAATGAAACTTGAAACCCTAATTTACTCTGTTAGTTGTACTCTTTAAGGTGGTTTAGAAAACTGGGAAGCTGCACTCAGAAATCCTCTGTATAGTTAGTCACTGTACGTGAATGCTATTCTTCCTTCCATACTAAAATTATATTATTGACTAAATCCCTTTTCTTTATCGCATAGATGTTGGGACCAGTGCATAGCTGACCACAAGCACATCTTCCTATTCCTGTCCCACTGTTCTTAGTCTCCCTGCTCAGGATTTTTTTTTTTCCTCTCTTTTTCTTTCTTTTCTGTAACAGCAAGGAAAGAAAAAATTATGCAGACCCAGCTCATTACTCAGTTCTAGTATGGGCACTGATAAAATCTTGTCATTTCTAGAGCATTTTTATTCTGCCTCTTTCAACTGGACACATCTCTCCACCTAGGCCAGAGGACCCAGCCTTGAATAACATATCTATAATAGAATATATATTTTGGGTTTTCTCCTTTATGTGTGATGGCAAAATGTAGCCTGTAGCAATAAAGCTACTGTTCTATGGTTAAGAAAATTTCATCCATTTTATTTGATTTGGTTGGGGTTTTTTAATTATGCTTTTTTTGTCCATCACATGTTGATCTCTAGAAGAGATGAAAAACATCACTTCTATGGGTTAAATAAGCTTTCTTTTGAGGGATCAATATAATTACCTAATTTAAGCTGTAGGGTATCATAAAAAGAATCAAGAAAGCCATTTATTGTGTCCTTGCTTCTCTCAGTATGTGATTTCTTTGAAAGAATAGAATAGAATAGAATAGAATAGAATAGAATAGAATAGAATAGAATAGAATAGAATAGAATAGAATAGAATAGAATAGAATAGAATAGAATAGAATAGAATAGAATAAAGATATCATCAAGTCCAACCTATCACCCAACACCATCTAATCAACTAAACCATGGCACCAAGTGCCTAATCCAGACTCTTCATAAACACCTCCAGTGATGGTGACTCCACCACCTCCCTGAGCACCCCATTCCATGGCAAATCACTCTTTCTGTGAAGAAATTCTTCCTAACATCCAGCCTAAACCTCCCCTGATGCAGCTTGAAACTGTGTCCTCTTGTTCTCGTTCTGGTTGCCTGGGAGAAAAGACCAACCCCCACCTTGCTACAACCTCCCTTCAGGTAGTTGTAGACAACAATAAGGTCTCTCCTGAGCCTTCTCTTCTCCAGGCTAAGCAACTCCAGGTCCCTCAGCCTCTCCTCATAGGGCTTATGCTCCAAACCCCTCACCAGCTTTGTTGCCCTTCCCAGGACATGTTCCAGCAACTCAACATCTTTCATTTCCTAAAGGCTGATAGAAGGTTTAAACTGTGAATATAAAAAGCAAAAACAAAACAAAACAAAACAAAACCCTGATTAACTTCTATTGACATTGATTTAGCTCATGAATTTGTTTCTTGCTGCTTACTAACAGAGAGCTCATGTTATGTGTCACAGCTTATGACAATAGTAATGAACATTAATCAAATTATCTGGCCCCACTTGACTTTGTATCTTGTTAAATAAAATAAAGCAATTCACAGACTCAATCCATTCAAAAGACTTTTCATCAGCCTTAAGACATAAAAATTAGGCTGGAATTCTTTCATAAAATGCCAATCTAAACATATAGCTTGTTTAAACACACAGTGTGAGTTAAATTTGTTTATGAAAAGTGCTCTAGATACTGACCAGGAATTTTCAAAAGGCATTCTAGTTACACAATCTGTGTTTCACTCAGTCCAGTCACCTGTATATAAATGAGTGGTAACTTTACTTCTATGTCTGGTATATTTATCTGTGAACTTGTTTGTCAGCCTCAGTAAGGTCACAGTTGAAGTCCTGTTTGTAGAATTTGTAGAAGGTGACCAGGACGGAATTAAAATATCAGAGATGGTTTGGTTTAAAAGTTTTACTTTTTGATAAAATGTGCTGCTAGGTTAGCAAACATTATACTTACAACATAAAATGAAATTTCTTAGCATAAATATCTTGGTTTTTAAATATTCAAAATTTCAAGGAGAATGTAGTGCATTTTTTTCCTCTGTTTTGAGAAATAGTTCTTTCCATCTGGGCCTTTTCTTTGTGTAACAGAGTTTCAATATGTTGGATGAACAATATCAGTCTATAAATAGGACTATTCTGTTTCATGCTAATCATGGAGTGTGATATGCATGGCATATGCTTGGAACATTATTTTATAAAAGTTTTAAAGATTAATTAAAAATTACTTACACTATGCTAGGATGAAATAAAGTTTTTGAAAGTATCGTGAAAGTAAATATAGATTTTCACCAACTAAAAATTTAAATTTAATATTGTACAGGCTTTTGTCTTGAAAGTCTTCAGGGATAGGCATTGCAGAGGTTTCAGGGTACTCTTCCAGTTCTTCATTATCATTCCCATGATGTTTTAAAATATGTTTTTCCATTGAAGTCCGGATTGAAAGTTCCAAGACATAACTTGTAGCTACAGTAACTTTTGTATCATCTACCACTACCTAAACCAGTTCTGTTTCATCACCTGATGAATCTAAATCATAATGATTTAGAGATCTGTTGTGCTCCTATTCAATATGTTAAACTAGTCCAGTTTCTTCTAATCCTTCTTTGAAGTAACTTAACCTTAGTAGCTTCTGTTGAACCCTCTCCTGGTTTTAATCCCTTCCTTTAGATGAGTGTGGTGCACAAAACCTGGTAAAAGATTACATGAAACCTGCCACAATGAGGAAAATTATAATTTCTTTAAATCTGTTGTCCTCACTATTCCTGCTGTATGTCAGTCTGTTTCCTGCTAAATTAATCATGTAACCACACTGGTGTCTCATGCATAACTTGTGATAAACTGATGTTTTTCAGCAGGTCTTAGGCAGTGAGTTCCCAGCCTACCCTATAGGCCCATTTTGGATATTTCTTGTCTTCTTCTTTAATACTAGGAATTTTGTAGTGTGAGCTGATTCTGTCTCTGTCTTGATCCTTAGGCTGCTCAAGATTCTTCTGAAGTGCTACCATTTAATACATCAACCGCTGCTCCTGAACTATTATCATAGATGAAGGTGCTGAGGGTAGGTTTTGTCATACCACCCATGGGGCGGATAACATTAATGCACAATATCAGTTTCAGTTGCAAGGCACTTCATTTCAAGCCATTGATTTTTTGCCTTTGGATTTGGTTCTTAGTTCAATTAAAAGTGCATCCATTTAGCCCATACCTCCTGTGCTTCTAAAACAGAACACTATGGGGAATATTGTCAATAGCATTAAGAGAGAAAAATGCGTATTAGATCCTCTTGTTGATGAAGCTGGACATTTAATCACAGAAAGAAAGCATGATGGTTAAGTGTGATTCCTTATTAGCTTCACATCTTTCATGAGTTTGGAATTTATTTATTTTTTCAGTAAGAAACTGACTGAAGTTCCCTAGATAAGCCATGCAGATTTTTTTTTTCAGTTGTCACATACTTCTCACCACCACCATGACTTTGTAAGGGAGAGTGGTCTTGCCATCACACCGCTGTTCTGTTTGCACTCACAGATGAAACCCCTCCTGTCTCATGAAACCTGGTAATTACTAGTTTCTTTGGTATTATTCATTGCTCCTTGTTAGTGATTGTCCTAACATAATGATAGAAAATCAAACAAGTAGTTCTATGAATAACACAGCATGAAAATCTATTTCCTGGAGCTTCGGTGAACTATGTCCAGCTACCAATCAAATCTCATGGAGTGTTTAATATTGTATCTGAGCTTGCTGGAGGTTTTCTGTTTACAGTAAATATCTGTACTCTGCCCAGAAGGCTATTTCATAGGAACTGATGTACATTTGAGAACCCTCCCATTCCAAAATGTGATTGAAATCACTGCAATCAAAGTAGAGGTTTGTGATATCTATAAATCAAAATCATCCTAAAGAGGATGTAGATAATAATATTATTTTGGCTTGAACCTTTAGCTTATGAAACTTTCACAAACTATCTATCTGAAAACATGATATAATTATTTTGTTACACTGTCATGGAATATCTAAGTGCAATTTGTTAGTCTGTTACATAAATGTATGAGCAAAGTAACCACCCTAGGGGCAAAAACAAAGGCACAAAAATCCCCCAAAAAATGATGGGTACATTTATACCTCCAACAACAAAAAGTGGGTAGGCAGCACAGCAGATAAGGGACAAAGGGCTTCTTACAGGCAGAAATCCCTGCAGAATACAAAGAAGAATAACCAGCAAAACTGGAAAAACAAAACCAAAAAACAAACCAACAACAACAACAGCAAAAGGTAAGTAATAGTGGGAACAAAAGAGAGGAGACAAAGAGAAAAAAAATCATACCATATATTTAGAAGAAAAATGGGTAATAAATCAGCCTATTAGTTCAAAATTCTCTGGTTAAAAATCTTTCAATCCTGATCTCCATGACTAGATTAAGAAAAGATCTCATCAGGGATCATCACCACCTGTGCTAAATTTATGCTGTCAGCACCATGGCACTCTATTCTCACAGATGGTTTGGAACATGAGTGTTAAAGATTGCTAATTACCTGATAGATCTATAGCACATACCTAAACCTCAGTGAACAAAGATTAGTAAATGTAGAGGGAGACAGAAAGAGGCTGACAAGCAAAAAGTCATCAGGAGCATGAAAGCCTCTGTTGCGGGTTGACCTGGCCAACAAGTCAAGCACTCACATAATCACTTGTTCACCCCTTTCTAATGTGGAACAGAGGAAAAATGGAAGCTAGGAGACTCAAAAACTGAGATAGGAGCAGTTTAATAACTAAAGAAAAAGCTGCACTTGCAAGGTAATCAGAAAGAGTTCAGTCACTACTTCCAGTTGCAGGCAGATCCTTAACCACTTGCTGAAAAGCAGAATTTCAAAACAGCTTGCAATAACCAAGAATGGTGCCCCTTTATTCTCCTTTACCTGAGGCTTGTGGCCAGTTCAGGCCAGCTGTCTCTGTTATACTCTCACTATCAAGCTCCTGTTCAAATCCACCCCCACTAGAGATAGTGGGAGGGCAAACTGGGAAGAAACCATTTGATAAAGCCTTGTAAATCGTTGAGTAAAATGGTCATATAGACTACTGACAGACAACAAGGGACAGCGACTCGTGGGGCTCTGCTCGGTGGCAGCCCCCTTGGAACAGCACCGGAACTAGCAAGCGCTTGGGGGGCTTTCGCGCTTCTCCTCTTCGGGCTGCAGTGGCGGCTGGGCCCGCCACGCTTCCTGCACACTCTGCGAGACTCGGCGCAGCCCTCTCTTCACGTGCCCACGGCTTGTGAGCCCAGCACCTTCAGCGGCAGAATTTAAACAAGGGACAGTGACTCGCGGGGCTCCGCTCGGCAGCAGCCCTCCTGCTCTGGTACTCTCTGGTGCTCTCCCGCGCCGCCGCACTTTTCTAAATTTTTGTCCAGTGGGTGGTGTGTCCAGGGGCAGCCACGGCCGTGGCCAGGGGCAGCATGGTTATAACGCGCAGCAAAATCTCCTTTAAAAAATCAGTGTCGACCCAGACTGAGGTAGAACACAAGCAGGTAGCTGTCCAGGTATCTGGCTGTAGTGACTGCTGGGGCCTGGCTCTTGAGATGCAGGGTAGTGGAAGCATCTCTTGCATTAGGTGTGAGCAGATTGGCTATCTGCTCAACCTGGTGGCCAGACTGAAGGATGAGGTTGCTAGTCTTAGAGATGTATGGGAATGTAGAAAAGTGATGAACCACAGCAGGAAAGAGATGAACCTGAGTAAGCAGGCTCCCCAGGATCCCCCAGCAGAGACTGGTTGTCCCAAAAGCAGAGGGAATGGATGCAGGTTCCTCTCAAAAGACACAAATTAAAACCTCCTTGCCTCCCCCCACCTCCCTCGCTGCCCTTGGAAAACAGGTATGGGCGCTGGAGATTGAGGGTGAGGTGATACTGATGCCGGAGGACATACCACCTGGGGTATTCCCTGAGGCTAAACAGCCTAAGGTTAAACAGCCTAAGGTTAAACAGCCTAAGGCAAAGCAGCCTAAGGTAAAACAGCCTTCCTGTGGCATCAGGACTTGCTCCCTCAAAAAGAAGAGGAGGGTAATTGTTATTGGTGATTCCCTCCTGAGGGGAACAGAAGGTCCCATATGTAGGCCAGACCCATCTCATAGGGAAGCTATTAGCCTAGCAGGAGTCCAAGTTGGAGATGTTACCAGAAGACTGCCCAGTCTGGTACAGCCCTCTGACTACTATCCCTTATTGGTTATGCAGTTAGGGAATGATGATGTTGGTACCAGGCCTCCCAGAGCCATCAAAAATGACCTCAGGGCCCTGGGAGATCTGGTTGAGGGTCAGGTGCACAAACAATTTTTACATCGATACCGTTAGTTGCAGGAGGGGAACACAATAAGGAACAGGTCAGAAGCTGTAGTCAACAAGTGGCTTAGGGGCTGGTGCAGATGAAAGAATTTTGGGTTTTTCGATCTTGGGGAACTTTCTACTGCACCAGGTCAGCTGGTAACAGATGGAGTACATCTGTCCCAGAGGAGGAGAAAGGTCACAGTACACAAGAATGGCCTGTCCCCCAAAGGTAAAAGATTCTGGGAAGGGAATTGGCAGGTCTCATTGACAGGTCTCATTGACAGGGCTTTAAACTAGCTTTGAAGGGGAAGGGGCTGAAACCAGTCCCCTCAGGCAGGAGTCTGGGGGTGATAAGCTAGAGCTAGAGGTGAAACCAGCAGCCCAGCTGCAGTGCATGTACACTAATGCATGAAGCATGGGTAACAAACAAGAGGAGCTGGAAGCCTTGTTGCAGCAAGAAAGATATGATGTAGTTGCCATCACAGAGAAGTTGCCATCACAGAGAAGCCCTCTTGGGCGGGCTTTCGTGCTTCTCCTCCTTGGGCTGCGGTGGCGGCTGGGTTCGCCACTCTTCCTGAACACACAGCGGCACTCGGGCGGCCCTGTCTTCACGGGCCTGCAGCTCATGAGGCCAGCGCCTTCGGCGGCAGAATTTAAACAACGGGCAGCGCTTCGCGCGGCTCCGCTCGGCAGCAGCCCCTTCGGAACAGCACCGGGACCAGCGGCCACTTGCGCGGGCTTTCGCGCTTCTCCTCCTCGGGCTGCGGTGGCGGCCGGGTTCGCCACGCTTCCTGAACACACAGCGGCACTCGGGCGGCCCTGTCTTCACGTGCCTGCGGCTCGTGAGGCCAGCGCCTTCGGCGGCGGAATTTAAACAAGGGACAGTGACTCGCACGGCTCCGCTGGGCAGCAGCCCCTTCTCTGGTACTCTCTGGTGCTCTCGCGCGCCGCCGCACTTTTTCTAAATTTTTGTCCAGTGGGTGGCGTGTCCAGGGGCAGCCACGGCTGTGGCCAGGGGCAGCATGGTTATAACGCGCAGCAAAATCTCCTTTAAAAAATCAGTGTCGACCCAGACTGAGGTAGAACACAAGCAGGTAGCTGTCCAGGTATCTGGCTGTAGTGAGTGCTGGGGCCTGGCTCTTGAGATGCAGAGTAGTGGGGGCAACTCTTGCATTAGGTGTGAGCAGATTGGCTATCTGCTCAACCGGGTGTACAGACTAAAGGATGAGGTTGCTAGTCTTAGAGATGTATGGGATTGTAGAAAAGTGATGAGCCACAGGAGGAAAGAGATGAACCCGAGTAAGCAGGCTCCACAGGATCCCCCAGCAGAGACTGGTTGTTCGAAAAGCAGAGGGGAATGGATACAGGTTCCTCTCAAAGGACACAAATTAAAACCGCCTTGCCTCCCCCCACCTCCCTCACTGCCCTTGGAAAACAGGTATGGGGCGCTGGAGATCGAGGGTGAGGTGATACTGATGCCGGAGGACACACCATCTGGGGTCTTCCCTGAGGCTAAACAGCCTAAGGTTAAACAGCCTAAGGTTAAACAGCCTAAGGTTAAACAGCCTAAGGTAAAGCAGCCTAAGGTAAAGCAGCCTAAGGCAACGCAGCCTAAGGTTAAACAGCCTTCCCCTGGCATCAGGACTTGCTCCCTAAAAAAAGAAAGGAGGGTAATTGTTATTGGTGATTCCCTCCTGAGGGGAACAGAAGGTCCCATATGTAGGCCGGACCCATTTCATCGGGAAGCTATTAGCCTAGCAGGAGTCCAAGTTGGAGATGTTACCAGAAGACTGCCCAGTCTGGTACAGCCCTCTGACTACTATCCCTTATTGGTTATGCAATTAGGGAATGATGATGTTGGTACCAGGCCTCCCAGGGCTATCAAAAATGACCTCAGGGCCCTGGGAGATCTGGTTGAGGGGTCAGGTGCACAAATAATTTTTACATCGATACCGTTAGTTGCAGGAGGGAACACAATAAGGAACAGGTCAGCCGCTGTAGTCAACAAGTGGCTTAGGGGCTGGTGCAGACGAATGAATTTTGGGTTTTTCGATCTTGGGGAACTTTCTACTGCACCAGGTCAGCTGGTAACAGATGGAGTACATCTGTCCCAGAGGAGGAAAGGTCACAATACATGAGAATGGCCTGTCCCCCAAAGGTAAAAAGATTCTGGGAAGGGAATTAGCAAGTCTCATTGACAGGGCTTTAAACTAGCTTCGAAGGGGGGAGGGTCGGAAACCAGTGCCCTTAGGCAGGAGTCTGGAGGTGATAAGCTAGACCTAGAGGTGAAAC
Source organism: Picus viridis (assembly GCA_033816785.1). Lineage (NCBI taxonomy): Eukaryota > Metazoa > Chordata > Aves > Piciformes > Picidae > Picus > Picus viridis. The sequence goes on from CM066606.1 coordinate 44,177,134, forward strand.
CAGCAGCCCAGCTGCAGTGCATGTACACTAATGCACAAAGCATGGGTAACAAACAAGTGGAGCTGGAAGCCTTGCTGCAGCAAGAAAGTTATGATGTTGCCATCACAGAGACGTGGTGGGACGACTCGCATGATAGGAGCGCTGCAATTGACGGCTACAGGCTCTTCAGGAGAGACAGGCAAGGAAGAAGGGGTGGAGGGGTGGCCCTGTACGTCAGGGAGGCACTGGATGCTGTTGAGATGGAGATCAGGCATGATCGGGTTGAGTGCTTGTGGGTGAGAATTAGAGGGAAGACCAACAGGGCAGACATCCTGGTTGGCGTCTGTTATAGACCACCCAACCAGGAGGAGGATGTCGATGAGGCATTCTATAGGCAGCTTAAGTCTGTCTCAAGATCACCTGACCTCATTCTCATGGGTGACTTCAACCTGCCTGATATCTGCTGGGATCTCAACACAGCAGAGAGGAGGCAGTCTAGGAGGTTCTTAGAGTGCATGGAGGACAGCTTCTTATCCCAGGTGCTGCGTGAGCCTACCAGGGATAAGGCTATGCTTGACCTCCTCTTCACCAACAGGGAAGGGCTGGTGGGTGATGTGGTGGTCGGAGGGTGTTTAGGCACCAGTGACCACGAGATAATAGAGTTTTCATTATGCAGCCAAGCCAAGAGAGGGAGAAAGAAGACCTCCACTCTGGACTTCAGGAGGGCAGACTTCAGGCTACTCAAGGAACTAATTCAGAAGGTTCCTTGGGAATCAGCCCTCAAAAACAAAGGGGTCCAGGAGAGCTGGACCTACTTCAAGGAAGAACTATTGAAGGTGCAAGAACAGGCTGTGCCGTTGTGCCGGAAGATGAGCCGCCGGGGCAGACGGCCAGCCTGGATGGGCAATGAACTTTTAATAGAACTTAGGGAAAAAAAGAGGGTGTATCATCTTTGGAAGAAAGGGGAGGCAACCTACAGAATGTTTAGGGATGTTGCTAGGTTGTGTAGGAAGAAAATTAGGGAGGCAAAAGCCCATTTAGAACTTAGACTGGCCTCTGCTGTGAAGGACAACAAAAAGTCCTTCTATAAATACATCAATAGCAAGAAGAAGGGCAAGGACAACCTCCACTGCTTGGTTGACACGGAGGGGAACGTTGTAACAAAGAATGAGGAAAAGGCAGAGGTACTTAACACCTTCTTTGCCTCAGTCTTCACTAGCAGGGCAGAACGTCTTCCAGACAGCTGGCCTGCAGAGCTGGCAGAAGGAGCCAGAGAGCTGCATAGTTTCCCACTGCTCCAAGAGGAAGTTAGAGATCTACTGAGCTGCTTGGACCCCCACAAGGCCATGGGACCGGATGGGATCCATCCTAGGGTGCTGAGATTGCTGACAGATGAGCTGTCCAAGCCACTTTCCATCATTTTTCAGCAGTCCTGGCTCACTGGAGAGGTCCCAGAAGACTGGAAGCTGGCTAACGTGGTGCCCATCCACAAGAAGGGCTGGTTGGATGAGCCAGGGAATTATAGCCCTGTCAGCCTGACCTCAGTGCCAGGCAAGATTATGGAACGGGTCATCTCGAGTGCGATCACACAGCACTTACAGGATGACCAGGGGCTCAGGCCTAGCCAGCATGGATTTAGGAGGTGCAGGTCCTGCCTGACCAACCTGATCTCCTTCTAGGATCAGGTGACCCGCCTGGTGGATGTGGGGAGGCCTGTGGATGTGGTCTACCTGGACCTCAGCAAGGCCTTTGACACCGTCCCCCACAGCAAACTCCTGGCCAAGCTGGCAGCCCATGGCTTGGACAGGAGCACACTGCGTTTGGCTAGGAACTGGCTGGAGGGCCGAGCCCAGAGAGTAATGGTGAATGGCACCACATCCAGCTGGCGGCCTGTCACTAGTGGTGTGCCCCAGGGATCAGTACTGGGCCCCATGCTCTTCAACATCTTTATTGATGATCTGGATGAGGGCATTGAGTCCATCATCAGTAAATTTGCAGATGACACCAAGCTGGGGGCAGCAGTTGATTTGCTGGAGGGCAGAGAGGCTTTGCAGAGGGACCTCGACAGGCTGGACAGATGGGCAGAGTCCAATGGCATGAGATTGAACACATCCAAGTGCCGGGTTCTGCACATTGGCCACAACAACCCCAGGCAGTGCTACAGGCGGGGGTCAGAGTGGCTGGAGAGTGGCCAGGCAGAGAGGGACCTGGGGGTACTGGTTGATTGTAGGCTGAACATGAGCCTGCAGTGTGCCCAGGCAGCCAAGAAGGCCAATGGCATCCTGGCTTGCATCAGGAACAGTGTGGCCAGCAGGAGCAGGGAGCTCATTCTGCCCCTGTCCACTGCACTGATTAGGCCACACCTTGATTACTGTGTCCATTTCTGGGCCCCTCAGTTTAGGAAGGATGTTGACTTGCTGGAACGTGTCCAGAGAAGGGCAACAAAGCTGGTGAGGGGTTTGGAACACAAGCCCTAAGAGGAAAGGCTGAGGGAGCTGGGGTTGCTTAGCCTGGAGAAGAGGAGACTGAGGGGTCACCTCATTGCTCTCTACAACTACCTGAAGGGAGGTTGTAGCCAGGCAGAGTTTGGCCTCATCTCCCAGGAAGCCAGCACCAGAACAAGAGGACACAGTCTCAGGCTGGGCCAGGGCAGGTTTAGGCTGGATGTTAGGAAGAAGTTCTACACGGAGAGAGTGATTGGCCATTGGAATCGGCTACCCATGGAGGTGGTGGAGTCACCTTCACTGGAGGTGTTCAGGAGAAGACTTGATGGGGTGCTTGGCTGTATGGTCTAGTTGTTGGGTGGGTTGGATTGTTTGATGGGTTGGACGGGATGATCTTGAAGGTCTCTTCCAACCTGGTGTATTGTATTGTATTGTATTGTATTGTATTGTATTGTATTGTATTGTATTGTATTGTAAGTGGTGGGACGACTCACATGACTGGCTCTTCAGGAGAGGCAGGCAAGGAAGAAGGGGTGGAGGGGTGGCCCTGTACATCAGGGAGGCACTGGATGCAGTTGAGATGGAGATCAGGGATGATAGGGTTGAGTGTGTGTGGGTGAGAATTAGAGGGAAGACCAACAGGGCAGACATCCTGCTTGGAGTCTGTTATAGACCACCCAACCAAGAGGAAGATGTCGATGAAGCATTCTATAGGCAGCTTAAGACTGTCTCAAGATCACCTGACCTCGTTCTCATGGGTGACTTCAACCTGCCTGATATCTGCTGGGATCTCAACACAGCAGAAAGGAGGCAGTCTAGGAGGTTCTGAGAGTGCATGGAGGACAGCTTCTTATCCCAGGTGCTGCGCGAGCCTACGGGGGTGAGGGTCTGCTTGACCTCCTCTTCACCAACAGGGAAGGGCTGGTGGGTGATGTGGTGGTTGGAGGGTGTTTAGGATCCAGTGACCATGAGAGAATTGAATTTTCACTACTCAGTCAAGCTAAGAGAGGCAGCAGGAAGACCTCCACTCTGGACTTCCAGAGGGCAGACTTCAGGTTACTCAAGGAACTAACTCAAAATGTTACTTGGGAAACAGCCCTTAAAAACAAAGGGGTCCAGGAGAGCTGGACCTACTTGAAGGAAGAACTCTTGAAGGTGCAGGAACAGGCTGTGCCAATGTGCTGGAAGATGAGCCACTGGGTCAGACGGCCAGCCTGGATGGGTAATGAACTTCTAAAGGAACTAAGGGAAAAAAAGAGGGTGTATTATCTTTGGAAAAAAGGGGAGGCAACCTATGGAGTGTTTAGGCAGGTTGCTAGGCCTTGTAGGAAGAAAATTAAGGAGGCAAAAGCCCATTTAGAACTTAGACTGGCCTCTGCTGTGAAGGACAACAAAAAGTCCTTCTATAAATACATCAATAGTTTAGGAAGGATGTTGTCTTGCTGGAGCGTGTCCAGAGGAGGGCAACAAAGCTGGTGAGGGGTTTGGAACACAAGCCTTATGAGGAAAGGCTGAGGGAGCTGGGGTTGCTTAGCCTGGAGAAGAGGAGACTGAGGGGTGACCTTCTTGCTCTCTACAACTACCTGAAGGGAGGTTGTAGCCAGGCAGAGGTTAGCCTCTTCTCCCAGGCAGCCAGCACCAGAACAAGAGGACACAGTCTCAGGCTGCGCCAGGGCAGGTTTAGGCTGGATGTTAGGAAGAAGTTCTACACGGAGAGAGTGATTGCCCATTGGAATCGGCTACCCGTGGAGGTGGTGGAGTCACCTTCATTGGAGGTGTTCAGGAGAAGACTTGATGGGGTGCTTGGCTGCATGGTTTAGTTGTTGGGTGGGTTAGACTGGTTGATGGGTTGTACGCGATGATCTTGAAGGTCTCTTCCAACCTGGTGTATTGTATTGTATTGTATTGTAAGAAGGGCAAGGACAACCTCCACTCCTTAGTTGACACGGAGGGAAACATTGTAACAAAGAATGAGGAAAAGGCAGAGGCACTTAACACCTTCTTTGCCTCAATTTTCACTAGCAGGGCAGAACGGCTTCCAGACAGCTGGCCTGCAGAGCTGGCAGAAGGAGCCAGAGAGCTGCATAGTTTCCTGCTGCTCCAGGCGGCAATTAGAGATCTTCTCAGCCGCTTGGACCCCAGAAGGCCATGGGACCGGATAGGATCCATCCTAGGGTGCTGAGAGAGCTGACAGATGAGCTATAAAAGCCACTTTCCATCATTTTTCAGCAGTCCTGGCTCACTGGAGAGGTCCCAGAAGACAGGAAGCTGGCCAACATGGTGCCCATCCACAAGAAGGGCCGGTTGGATGAGCCATGGAATTATAGCCCTGTCAGCCTGACCTCAGTGCCAGGCAAGATTATGGAACAGGTCATCTTGAGTGCAATCACAAAGCACTTCCAGGATGGCCAGGGGATCAGGTCCAGCCAGCATGGATTTAGGAAGGGCAGGTCCTGCCTGACCAACCTGATCTCCTTCTAGGATCAGGTGACCCGCCTGGTGGATGTGGGGAGGCTTGAGGATGTAGTCTACCTGGACCTCAGCAAGGCCTTTGACACCGTCCCCCACAGCAAACTCCTGGCCAAGCTGGCAGCCCATGGCTTGGACAGGAGCACACTGTGTTGGGTTAAGAAGTGGCTGGAGGGCCGAGCCCAGAAAGTGGTGGTGAGTGGTGCCACATCCAACTGGCGGCCTGTCACTAGTGGTGTGCCCCAAGGATCAGTGCTGGGCCCCATGCTCTTCAGCATCTTTATTGATGATCTGGATGAGGGCATTGAGTCCATCATCAGTCAATTTGCAGACGACACCAAGCTGGGGGCAGCAGTTGATCTGCTGAAGGGCAGAGAGGCTTTGCAGAGGGACCTCGACAGTCTGGACAGATGGGCAGAATCCAACAGCAGGAGATTTAAAACATCCAAGTGCCGGGTTCTGCACATTGGCCACAGTAATCCCACGCAGTGCTACAGGCTGGGGTCAGAGTGGCTGGAGAGCAGCCAGGTAGAAAGGGACCTAGGGGTACTGGTTGATTAGTAGGCTGAACATGAGCCTGCAGTGTGCCCAGGCAGCCAAGAAGGCCAATGGCATCCTGGCCTGCATTAGGAGCAGTGTGGCCAGCAGGAGCAGGGAGGTCATTGTGCCCCTGTACACTGCACTGGTTAGGCCACACCTTGAGTCCTGTGTCCAGTTCTGGGCCCCTCGGTTTAGGAAGGATGTTGACTTGCTGGAACGTGTCCAGAGAAGGGCAACAAAGCTGATGAGGGGTTTGGAACACAAGCCCTATGAGGAAAGGCTGAGCGAAATGGGGTTGCTTAGCCTGGAGAAGAGGAGACTGAAGGGTGACCTTCTTGCTCTCTACAACTACCTGAAAGGAGGTTGTAGCCAGGCAGAGGTTGGTCTCTTCTCCCAGGCAGCCAGTACCAGAACAAGAGGACACAGTCTCAGGCTGTGCCAGGGCAGGTTTAGGCTGGATGTTAGGAAGAAGTTCTACACAGAGAGAGTGAGTGCCCATTGGAATGGGCTACCCGTGGATGTGGTGGAGTCACCGTCATTGGAGGTGTTGAGGAAGAATCTTGATGGGGTGCTTGGTTGCATGGTTTAGTGGTTTAGGTGGGTTGGATTTGTTGATAGGTTGGACGTGATGATCTTGAAGGTCTCTTTCAACCTGGTGTATTGTATTGTAATTTTTAAACTGTTTATTCCTTCTTATTCTGAACTACATAATTAAAACACAACAAAACAAACCAGGCTGAATCACTGATATGGGTAGAAGGAAAGACGGGAATGGAAACCATTTAAAAAAAAATATTTTTTATATGAAGTGAGACATTAACAATATCTGAGATTAGAAGTACCATACAGATCTGCCAATTATGGCTACACATCCTTACATTTAAATAAACATTTAAAACCATAAAACATGCAAATGTTGAGTATAGTGAGGATTATAGACTGGTACAGAGAAGGTAAGAGTAATCATTTTATGCTTAGGTTTAAGCAAATTACTAAATTATTAGTAGCAATTTATTATATAGTTAATTGTTTTACAGAATCTTGTATTCCTGAGATGACTTGACTTAACAATTATCTAGCTTTGTTATCATATATACTGAGCTTGATTTGAAGAAGTCAAGAGGAAGCAGAGGTGATTTATATCACATCTCAAGTGTGTTGAGCTGTCTTTTACCATTTAATGATCTTTTTGCAGTGCTTAACAATCCTGTAAGTCAAGCACTACACAATACCACAGCAGTCTGCCTTTGAAACCTTTCCTGGTCTAGGTTAGTGGAGGAGAAAAAGGGGAAGGACTACAGACATCTAAATGCCAGAAAAAGAATTTGAAGAAACCATTAATTGCTTACTTCACTTTTCTGTCATGAGTGGAACAAGATGGGCTCTTTTTTCTACTTCTGATACTGTTTTTGCTCATATGTACTCTTTTAGTTGCCCTTATTATCATGCCTTTTGGAGGACCAATGCCTAATAAGGGGAATTTCCAGTATTACTAGTACAGCTTTGAAAACCAGCACTAAGCATGCAAATGAATGTACCCCTCCCTTCTCCTCCCCCTCCACCCCCTCCCCCCAAAAAAAACAAGCAACCACCAACAAAAGAATCAACCAACCAACCCACCAAAATCCAACCAACCAAAACTCACAAAAAATAACAAAACAACAACAACAAAACAGGCAAGCTAAGTGATGTTGAAATTATTGAAATTCAACAAGCAGCTAGACTTCAATGAGTGATGACTATAGAATGATTTAAATGGCAATGGTTTGCTAGCTTTGGTAAAGCTATGAAATTGTGGAACTCTATATTTATCTGCAATATGAGTGACCCACATACATCTCACCAAGCCTTGTGTAATGTTCTAGCTTTGAGCAGCTACTGGGTAATGTCCATCTCTAGATAGTGAATACTTCCTCATGTCTCTGTTCCAACAGAGATTGATAGCTCCCTCTGCTGTTCCCACGACAAGGTGTTCAAAATAAATGTTGGACCCTCAGAGTTTTTCAATTAATGGCTTTGAGGTTGACTTGTTTTCACAATGGGTGGCATTTAGATGTCCAATGGCACCTTTAAGTCACCCTCTTGACAAACGATCCATTTCAAAAAGAGAGTTGGATAGTCTTATTAAAGCAACATATAAGAATAATAGTTGTTGGATTTTTTTAATTTTATTTTAGCTTTCTTTTCTGTTTGTGCCTGTCTAGTCTGTTTTCCACAGATGCAGACATATGAAAGCTGTGATGGTCAGCAATTGAAGTCTGATTTAAATGATATTAAATCAATGCATAGATTCTGTAATGTACTACTCATCACTTTCCTCAAATCCAGAAATAGATTCCTTCTTTTCTCTGATTTTCACCTGATATTCACAATTATTATTTTTTTAATATTCAGTAGTCAGTGAATTCAGATTCTCTGATAAAGTGAGATAAAGTGCCACATTCCCTTTTATATGACAAAATATATAGGCTAAATTAAAGCTTGTCCTCTCTCAAAGAAAAGAAAAAAATAAAAATTAAAAAAAAAAAAAAGAGATGAATATTCTCTGGCATGTTTAAGTGATAATGATGTAAACTAGATTGCACTTCTCAGAGGTGAAATTGTCTATGAAGGTTTAGATAGTGCTGATTACAGTACACTATATTGATTAGGAATTCCTTTATCCTAGCAAATCCCAGGAAAGAGGACCAACAGCATGAATCAAACTTTCGTCTATATGACAAATTTGCTGCGTGAGTTTTTTCTCACGAAATTCTTACATAATTGAATACAATTTTGAAAGTTAAGTACCCAGCAGACACAGCAGAGCTCGTATCCCCCATGTACAGAAAACCTCTATACTGTAAAAATGCATGTCAATTTTTTGAATGGTAAGATCTAAACAATACTTTTCATGGCTTAGTTTATCTTTCTTTAATGTTTCATGCAAAATCCTTCATGACGTTGTCCATATGAGGAAATTCTAGTACTGTAACTAAGAATTGTCAAAGTTTTTTGATCTTTTTATCTGTGGTGAGATACACCTATCCTGAAAAAAAAACAACAGGGTGCCCCTCAAAAATATGCTTCCACATTAGGAGACATACTCCTGACTGGACAGGATGGAAGTCCTAAAACTGTCTGTGAGTTTGCCAATAATTTAAGGGAATATGAGGACAGTGTAAATCAGAAACCCTTAATCTCAGCCATGGAAACTATGGCTAAAGACAGTGTCAAAGAGGGCAAGACCTTCATGAACAGCTGACCTTCCCTTAGAAGATCACCCCAAGCCAAATGAGGGATGTCAAGGGGGTCTCTGTGGAGGATCCTCTGTGACCATGGAGAGGACATGGACACCTGGCATCACCAACCCACCTCTGCCCTCTGGAACAGAGATAACTCATTCAGGAGAAGGACTGCCACAGTTTCCAGGAATGGTGCCTCTCACTCAAGAGACCCTTCTCCTAGTAACACAGGACCCTGTGACAAGTGTGAGTGTTACAGGTGCCCTACCTCCAGCCAGGTGGAGGCCAGGGACAACAGAGTGTACTGGGATGTCTATGTGAAATGGCCTGGCACTTCAGAAGCCCTGAAGTACCAAGCTCTGGTGAACACAGGAGCCCAATGCACCCTGATACCATCAAGGTACAAAGGGGTTGAGCCCATAAGCATTCAGGGAGTCACAGGGGGCTCACAAGACTTGACCATGCTGCAGGCTGAGATAAGCCTGACTGGGAGTGAAAGGGGAAAGCACAACATAGAGAATGTTCCAGAGGGACCTTGCATTCTTGACATTGACTTTCTGTGGGAGTGATGCTTCAAGGACCCTAGAGGGCACAAATGGGTGTTTGGGGTAGCAGCTGTAGAGACTGCAGGCAAAGAACAGCTGTCTACCATGCCTGAGTTGTCAGACGACCCCTCTGTAGTTGGCAGCCACAAGGTGCAGGATTTGAAGTTACCTCTTGCTTCTTGCATAGTACATCGCAGGCAATACAGGACCAACAGAGACTCTCTGCACCCCATACACCAACTGATTTGACAACTGGAGAGCCAGAAGGAGATCAGCAAGGCTCACTCACCCTTCAACAGCCCAATATGGCCAGTCTGGAAGGCAAATGAGGAATGGAGACTGACTGTGGACTCCTGTAGCCTGAATGAAGTGACTTCTCCAATCAGCGATACTGGGCTGGACGTGCTGGACCAGTACGAGGTGGAATCAAAGGTGTCCAAGTGGTATGCCACAACTGACATTGCTAATGCCTTTTTCTCCATTCCCATTGCAGAAGAAGGCAGGCCACAGTTTGCTTTCACTTGGAGGGGAGTACAGTACCAATGGAATTGGTTGCCTCAGGGCTGGGTCCATAACTCAACCGTCTGCCATGAGGTGATCTAAACTGCCTTAGAGAAAGGTGGAGCCCCTGAGCATCTGCAGTTTATCGATGACGTCATCGTATGGGGTGATACAGCAGAGGAAGTTTACCAGAAGGGTAAGGGGATAATTGATATCCTGTTGGAGGCTGGTTTTGCCATAAAGAGAAACAAGGTAAAAGGGCCTGCCAGGGAGATCCAGTACCTGGGTGTTCGATGACAAGATGGCTGTTGCCACATCCCTCAGGAGGTGGTGAGCAGGGTAGCACTGTGGTGCAACCCACAAACAAGAGACACAGTCCTTTTTAGGGCTTGTGGACTTCTGGAAAATGTACATTCCTGGGTACAGTCAAATTGTGAAACCTCTCTACCATGTAACAAGGAAGAAAAATGATTTTGTGTGGTGACTTGAGCAGCAGGTAGCATTTGACCAGATAAAACAAGAGATGGTCCATGCTATGGCTCTGGGCCCTGTTCGAACAGGACCAGAGATTAAGAACACGCTGTACACTGAGGTTGGTAAGAGTGGTCCTATGTGGAGCTCGTGTCAGAAGGCTCCTGATGAAACCAGGGGCAGGCCACTAGGTTTCTGGAGTAAGGGGTACAAAGGCTCTGAGTCCAATTACACCTTAGCAGAGAAGGAAATCCTAGCTGCCTATGAGGGTGTCTGGGCTGCCTCTAAGGTAACTGGGACTGAGTCACCACTATTTCTAGCTCCAAGGCTTCCTGTCCTGACCTGGATGTTCAAAGGAAGAGGCTCAACCCCACATCATGCCACAGATATTACCTGGAGTAAGTGGCTGGCCCTGGTAACTCAGTGAGCTCAGATGGGGAGCTTTGAATGCCCTGGCATAGTGGAAGTGATCAGCAACTGGCCAGAGGGTGCTGATTATTATTTTCATTATTATTTCATTATCATTTTCATTATTACTTTTTTCTAGGAAATAGAAAGATTTTCCATTAGCTAAGGAATACTTTTAAGAATGAATACCTATTTACTACAAAGCTTAACTATATTACATGGAGCTCCTTTGAAATGCCTAGGCACACAACTAAGAAGGTTCAAACCAAAAGAAAATCTTACAACTTGAACTCATTACTAAGTACGTACACCTTACTACAATTACTATGTGCTAAGTACCTGTAAATACCAAATGCTTACTATTCATTATACTTACTAGGAAGACTTAGCAAAACTCTAAATAACAGAACTCTGAAAGACATTGCAATCAGAAAGATGAAATTGGCACTGTTGCTTTAAATCCAAACAGCTTTGGTAGACTAGAGTCGTACCAGAAAAGGGGGGGGGGTAGGGAGGCTGGGGGAGAGGGGGTGGCTAGCAAGGTGTGCCCTAGTTGCAATTGTTTCTGCAGTAGGGTCTTAACAACTTGCTGCCTATCATGTCTGAGTGACCACTGTTCCACCCATACTGGATTAGCTGTTTTCCATTTTAATTTGAGGGTTGCTTGCTGAACAGTAGCCGCTACAGAAAAGGAAGAGTAACGAGTTTTGCTCCTGGCTAACTTAAGGTATCTCAGCCCAATAGAGCAACTGGAAGGGTTAACACGTACGGTCTTACAGTGATTGATTTGCCATCATAAAAGCTAATTGCACTGGTTCTTTGCTGACACAGGTTGTTTGGATACATTTTAAACCCATGACTCTGGAGTCATTTGCTATGAGCAATGGAGAATTTGCCATGAGCAATGGTAGAGACCATTCCATTTATGACGAGGTATAAAAGTGACATCAGCTCCAGCATCCACAATCATTGAAAATTGCATAATTTGGCCACAAGGGTGTCTGATAATTAAAATCTGTTCTAGTTTTCCCTTTTGCATTTCTAGTGCCAATGAGGTATTAGGCATATTACTTAAAAAGGAGCTCTACAGGAAGTGGAGGGAAGGACAGCTAGAACAGGGGGTATATAAGGAAGCTGCCTGAGCAGCGAGAGGCCTGATTAGGAAAGCCAAAGCAGAGTTTGAATTAAATCTAGCCAGGGAGGTTAAAGGGAACACTAAGAATTTCTACAGGTGTATTAATGGCAAGAAGACTAGGGAAGGTGTGGGCCCCCTCAGAAAGGAAACTGGTGAAATGGTCACAAGTGATGTGGAAAAGGCTGAGGTACTCAATAACTTAACGGGTGCTGAGAGAACTGGCAGATGAGGTTGCCAAGCCCCTTTCTATTATATTCCAGAAGTCATGGCAGAGTGGGGAAGTCCCCACAGACTGGAAAAGGGGAAACATTACTCCCATTTTCAAAAAGGGTAAGAAGGAGGAACCGGGGAACTACAGGCCAGTCAGTCTCACCTCTGTGCCCGGAAAGATCATGGAGCAGATCCTCCTGGAGGCACTAATGACTCAGAAGAACAGTGAAGAGGTGATTTGGAACAGTCAGCATAGCTTTGCCAAGGGCAAATCCTGCCTGACAAACCTGGTGGCCTTCTATGAGCAGGTGACAGCATTAATAGATGAGGGGTGAGCAACTGATGTCGTTTACCCGGACTTGAGCAAGGCCTTCGACACTGTCCCGCACCACCTCCTGGTCTCCAAGCTGGCGACACATGGGTTTGATGGATGGACCACTAGATGGATAAAGAACTGGCTTGATGGCCGCACCCAAAGAGTGGCTGTCAACGGGTCCATGTCCCAGTGGAGGCCAGTGACAAGCGGAGTCCCTCAGGGATCAGTCCTGGGACCTGTCTTGTTCAACATCTTTGTGGGTGACCTGGACAGTGGCATTGAGTGCACCCTCAGCAAGTTTTCTGATGACACCAAGCTGTGTGGTGCAGTGGACACGCTGGAGGGAAGGGATGCCATGCAGAGGGACCTGGACAGGCTGGAGAGGTGGGCACAAGCCAACCTCATGAGCTTCAACAAGACCAAGTGCAGGGTCCTGCATCTGGGTCGAGGCAATCCCAGGCACAAATCCAGGCTGGGCAGGGACTGGCTGGAGAGCAGCCCTGAGGAGAGAGACTTGGGGGTGCTGGTGGACGAGAAGCTCAACATGAGCTCTCAATGTGCACTTGCAGCCCAGAAAGCCAATCAGATCCTGGGCTGCATCAGGAGAAGTGTGACCAGCAGGTCAAGGGAGGTGCTTCTCCCCCTCTACTCAGCTCTGGTGAGACCCTACCTGGAGTACTGTGTCCAATTCTGGAGCCCCTATTACAGGAGGGATGTGGACGTGCTGGAGCGTGTCCAGAGAAGGGCCACGAGGATGATCAGAGGGCTGGAGCACCTCTCCTATGAGGACAGACTGAAGGGGTTGGGGCTGTTCAGTCTGGAGAAGAGAAGGCTCCGAGGTGACCTCATTGTGGCCTTCCAGTATCTGAAGGGGGCCTACAGGAAGGCTGGGGAGGGACTTCTCAGGATCTCAGGTAGTGATAGGACTAGGGGGAATGGAATGAAGGTGGAAATGGGGAGATTCAGGCTAGATGTGAGGAAGAAGTTCTTCCCCATGAGAGTGATGAAGGCCTGGAATGGGTTATCCAGGGAGGTGGTTGAGGCCCCGTCCCTGGAGGTGTTTAAGACCAGGCTGGATGAGGCTCTGGCCAGCCTGATCTAGTGTGGGGTGTCCCTGCCCATGGCAGGGGGGTTGGAACTAGATGATCCTTGTGGTCCCTTCCAACCCTGACTGATTCTATGATTCTATGATCCTAACTTCTTTATCTCAGTCTTAACTGCATGGGCCTCCAGCCACACTCTTGGTGTCATGGAAGACGATGCCAGGCATGGGGAGGAAGAACTGCCCATCGTAAGTGAAGATCAGGTTCGTGAGCACCTGAAGAACCTGAAAGTGTTCAAGTCCATGGGACCCGACGGGATACACCCACGGGTGCTGAGAGAACTGGCAGATGAGGTTGCTAAACCCCCTCTCTATTCTATTCCAAAAGTCATGGCAGACTGGGGAAGTCCCCACAGACTGGTAAAGGGGAAACATTACTCCCATTTTCAAAAAGGGCAAGAAGGAGGAACCAGGGTACTACAGGCCAGTCAGTCTCACCTCTGTGCCCGGAAAGATCATGGAGCAGATCCTCCTGGAGGCACTACTGAGTCAGAAGAATAGTGAAAAGGTGTTTGGGAACAGTCAGCATGGCTTTGCCAAGGGCAAATCCTTCCTGACAAACCTGGCGGCCTTCTATGAATAGGTCACAACATTAATAGATGAGGGGTGAGCAACTGATGTTGTTTACCGGGACATGAGCAAAGCCTTTGACACTGTCCCGCACCACATCCTGGTCTCCAAACTGGTGAAGCATGGGTTTGATGGATGGACCACTAGATGGATAAAGAACTGGCTTGATGGCCACACCCAAAGAGTGGCTGTCAATGCGTACACATCCCAGTGGAGGCCAGTGACAAGTGGAGACCCTCAGGGATCAGTCCTGAGACCAGTCTTGTTCAACACCTTTGTGGGTGACATGGACAGTGGCATTGAGTGCACCCTCAGCAAGTTTGCTGATGACACCAAGCTGTGTGGTGCAGTGGACACGCTGGAGGGAAGGGATGCCATGCAGAGGGACCTGTCTCTATCCGGAGAAGGAAAGAGATTCAGGTTTTTAATGAATATTCCCATGTTGTGAAATTAGAGGCACAAATGAGGCCAAAATATCAACAGCTAGACTATTTATTACATAAATAAAGTGGATGGACATAAATAAAGTGAAGGGGAGAAGAGAAGGGGAGAGAGAGAGAATAGGAAGAGAGAGAAGAAAGGGAGAAGAGGGAAAGAATTATATTACCACACCCCTCACCCCCCAAGACAGTTTGAGTCTGTGGAGGAAAGGTGCTGCAGGAGATGTTGGGTCTGTAGAGAAATGGTACTGCAGGAGATATTGGGTCTGTAGAGGAAGGGTGCTGAGGCTTTGGCTGTAGAAGGGAGGAGGTCCTCTGGGCAGCTTCTTCAGCTCCATGAGTTGCAGCAGGCGGAAATTAGAGTACGGAGAGAGGGTTTTCAGAGTCCAAGATCCATTGTGTTGGCCCCGTGATGTTTCCAGCATTCTGCATCTTGCTTCTCCAATTTTCTCCTCCTAGCCAGTAGTTGCTCCAGTCTTTTATACATTTTTTTAGCCCTTAGGCAAGTGTCCAGGTGTTGTTCCCCAGGATATCGTTCTGGGAAATCATCTTTAGGTCCAGGTATCGTTCCCCAGGAAATCTTTCTGTGTACTCAGGTGAGTTTGGGCAGCCACTGGATGGAGGAGGGGAAGGCCTCCGCCACCTCCTGCTCCATCTACCTACCCACACACTCTTTACACATCAGGAACCATTGTCCTTTGCTGGGGTATCTGATGGCTGGAAATGATCTTGTCCTGAAGGTGTGAATGCTGGGCCCTTGAGCCATTGTTGTAGGCCAGCTGCAGTCCCGTGAGCAATGTTATCTTTGCACCTTCCAAGAGTCCTTCCAGTGGCTCTGCCCAACGTACATCAGCTATTGTCTGGACAAGCAGCAAGTGATTTTATCTTTGTTGAGTCACACCAGGAGAGACAAGCTTTAGTCTCTCACAGGACCTTGACAGGCTGGAGAGGTGGGCACAAGCCAACCTGATCAGCTTCAACAAGACCAAGTGCAGGGTCCTGCATCTGGGTCAAGGCAATCCCAGGCACAAATACAGGCTGGGCAGGGACTGACTGGAGAGCAGCCCTGAGGAGAGAGACTTGGGGGTGCTGGTGGATGAGAAGCTCAACATGAGCTCTCAATGTGCACTTGCAGCCCAGAAAGCCAATCAGATCCTGGGCTGCATCAAGAGAAGTGTGACCAGCAGGTGAAGGGAGGTGATTCTCCCCCCTCTACTCAGCTCTGGTGAGACCCCACCTGGAGTACTGTGTCCAGTTCTGAAGTCCCTATTACAGGAGGGATACGGATGTGCTGGAATGTGTCCAGAGAAGGGCCACGAGGATGATCAGAGGGCTGGATGGCTGATCAGACTGAAGGAGTTGGGTCTGTTCAGTCTGGAGAAGAGAAGGCTCCGAGGTGACCTCATTGTGGCCATCCAGTATCTGAAGGGGGCCTACAAGAAGGCTGGGGAGGGACTTCTCAGGATCTCAGGTAGTGATAGGACTAGGGGGAATGGAATGAAACTGGAGGTGAGGAAATTCACAGTATCACAGTATCACAGTATAACCAAGGTTGGAAGAGACCCCAAGGATCATCAAGTCCAACCTGTCCCAACAGACCTCACAACTAGACCATGGCACCAAGTGCCATGTCCAATCTCCCCTTGAACACCTCTAGGGATGGCGACTCCACCACCTCCCTGGGCAGCCCATTCCAATGACGAATGACTCGCTCAGTGAAGAACTTTTTCCTCACCTCGAGTCTAAACCTCCCCTGGCACAGCTTGAGACTGTGTCCCCTTGTTCTGGTGCTGGTTGCCTGGGAGAAGAGACCAACCCCTTCCTGGCTACAACCACCTTTCAGGTAGTTGTAGAGGGCAATGAGGTCACCCCTGAGCCTTCTCTTCTCCAGGCTAAACAATCCCAGCTCCCTCAGCCTCTCCTCATAGGGCTTGTGCTCAAGGCCTCTCCCCAGCCTTGTTGCCCTTCTCTGGACACGTTCAAGTGTCTCAATGTCCTTCTTAAACTGAGGGGCCCAGAACTGGACACAGGACTCAAGGTGTGGCCTAACCAAAGCAGAGTACAGGGGCACAATGACCTCCCTGCTCCTGCTGGCCACACTATTCCTAATACAGGCCAGGATGCCATTGGCCCTCTTGGCCACCTGGGCACACTGCTGGCTCATGTTTAGGCAGGTGTCAATCAGCACCCCCAGGTCCCTCTCTGTTTGGCAGCTCTCCAGCCACTCCAACCCCAGCCTGCAGCTCTGCAGGGGGTTGCCGTGGCCAAAGTGCAGCACCCGGCACTTGGACTTGTTAAATGCCGTCACATTGGAATCCGCCCATCTGTCCAGTCAGTCGAGGTCCCTCTGCAGAGCCTTTCTACCCTCTAACTGACTAACATCTATTCCCAACTTGGTGTCATCTGCAAACTTGCTGATGACTGACTCAACCCCCTCATCCATATCATCAATGAAGATGTTAAAGAGGATGGGGCCCAGCACTGATCCCTGGGGGACGCCACTAGTGACTGGCCGCCAGCTGGATGTGGCACCATTGACCACCACTCTCTGGGCTCGGCCCTCCAGCCACTTCCTAACCCAGCACAGAGTGTTGCTGTCCAAACCACGAGCTGACAACTTAGCCAGCAGTTTACTGTGGGGGACAGTGTCAAAGGCCTTGCTGAAGTCCAAGTAGACTACATCCACAGGCCTCCCCACATCCACCAGACGGGTCACCTGATCATAGAAGGAGATCAGGTTGGAGAGGCAGGACCTGCCCTTCCTAAATCCATGTTGGCTGGACCTGAGCCCTTGGCCATCCTGCAGGTGTGCAGTTATTGCCTCCAGAATAATCTGTTCCATCACTTTCCCTGGCACTGAGGTCAGCCTGACTGGCCTGTAGTTTCCGGGTTCCTCCATCCGTCCCTTCTTGTGGATGGGGACCACATTGGCCAGTTTCCAGTCATCTGGGACCTCTCCAGTGAGCCAGGACTGGAGGAAAATGATGGAGAGCAGCTTGGCCAGCTCATCTGCCAGCTCTCTCAGCACCCTAGGATGGATCCCACCTGGTCCCATGGACTTGTGGGTGTCCAAGTGGCTCAGCAGGTCCCGAACTAATTCCTCATGGATTTCTGGGGCATTACACTGCTCCCCAACCTTACTATCCAGCTCAGGAGGCCACTCATCCTGGACTCCTACCTTGCTGTTAAATGTCAAGGCAAAGAAGGCGTTCAGGACCTCAGCCTTTTCCTCATCTTCGGTCACCGTGTTCCCCTCCAGGTCCAGTAAGGAGTGGAGATTCTTCTTGCCCTTCTTTTTAGCATTGATATATTTGTAAAATTGCTTTTTATTTTCTTTCACTGAGGTGGCCAGTTTCAGTTCCAACTGGGCCTTTGCCTCTCTAATTTTATTCCTACATAATCTAACCACTTCCTTGAACATACCTCGAGAAGTCTTCCCCTCCTTCCAAAGGTGATACAGCCTCTTTTTTTCCCTTAATTCCTCCAGGAGCTGCTTGCTCATCCAGGCCGGTCGCCTTCCCCGCCGGCTCATCTTTCGGCAGATGGGAACCGCCAGTTCCTGTGCCTTCAAGAGCTCCTTTTTGAAGTAGGTCCAACCCTCCTGGACCCCTCGGTTCATGAGGGTTGGTACCCAGGGAACTTTACAAATAAGTTTCTTAAAGAGGCTGAAGTTTGCCCTCCAGAAGTCCAAGGTGAAGGTTCTGTTGGTGCTCCTCCCTAGCTCCCTGCATATTGAAAACTTCACTATCTCGTGGTCACTGCACCCGAGGCATCCTCCCACGGTCACATCTCCCACCAGCCCTTCCCTATTGGAGAGCAGCAGGTCAAGCAGAGCCTGTCCCCTGGTAGGCTCGCTTAACAACTGTGTCAGGAAGCAGTCCTCTATTTGCTCCAGGAATCTTCTGGACTGCCTTCTCTCTGCTGAATTAAGTTCCCAGCAGATATCTGGCAGGTTGAAGTCACCCACGAGGACAAGATCTGATGATCTTGAAACAGCCTCCAGTTGTTTGTAGAATAATTCATCAACCTCCTCATCCTGGTTGGGTGGTCTATAACAGACTCCAACCAGGATGTCAGATTTGTTGGGCTGCCCTCTGATTTTAACCCACAGGGTCTCAATTCCCTCATCTTCCACCTCAAGTTCTGAGGCAGAAAGTGTCTCCCTAATATACAAAGCCACCCCTCCTCCTCTTCTCCCTCGCCTGTCCTTCCTAAAGAGCCTGTAACCCCCGTGTAGCACTCCAATCGTGCCTGTTGTCCCACCATGTTTCTGAGATGGCAACTATATCATAGTTGCCCTGGTGGATTAGGACCTGCAGCTCATCTTGCTTATTGCCCAGGCTGCGTGTATTGGTGTATATGCACTGCAGCTGGGCTCCTGACCTCTCAGTTGACGTTACCTTGTGCCCTACTCTTACCTAATTCAGGCTAGATGTGAGGACGAAGTTCTTCACCATGAGAGTGGTGAAGGCCTGGAATGGGTTATTCAGGGAGGTGGTTGAGGCCCTGTCCCTGGAGGTGTTTAAGGCCAGGCTGAATGAGGCTCTGGCCAGCCTGATCTAGTGTAGGGTGTCCCTGCGCATGCCAGGGGGGTTGGAACTAGATGATCCCTGTGGTCTCTTCCAATCCTGACTGATACTATGATACTATGATACTATGATACTGGTGGAACCAAAGCCTCCTTGTCCTCAAATCCTGTTAGAAGTTTTAGGCACTCGGGACTCAAATGTTATTAGCTGAACAATTTCTGTCCCAACAGGAGTGCTGACAGGAGGGGTAATGCTATAGAGCATAATTTTCATAGCCCAGTAATAATCAGAATCTATTGAACCAGGAATTATGAGGATGCCCTGTCTAGGGGTAGACAATCTGCCAATTAACAGAGCACAGGGTTTGTGACCCAGAGGACCGTGCCAATGGGACTCGACAACATTTTGTGGACTCAGGAGTGACATCCACTGCTGTTGCCAGGTCCTCTATGCGCTGCTAGAGGTGGCTGCGAGGGGGCGGTCCAAGCACCCTGATTTGGTGTTGTCATGCGGAGTGTACTCGCGCTGCGAGAGCAGTTTCCCTGCCTATGACAACCTTGAGTAAAATGATTAGGTCTGTGACAGTGAGCGCAGCAATTTTGAGTCTGTCCAGCAGTCAGGCAATTTGATTTAAGGTACCTAGGTTTCCCAGTACAATGTTTTCCACCCAGGTTGTTTCCCTTTTGCAGTGGTCGCACTGGTGGTTTCACGACTGGTTCAATGGCCGTGGCTAGATACGCTGCTGTTTGTCAGTGCTTCATTCTTTCTGCTGCATCCAGCAGTCGTGGGACAGTGGCACCTGTTGGTAAAATGCTGAGAACCTGTTTAGCTTTTTCGTTAGCATTGTCAAATGCCAGAACATTTTTACCTTCATACTGTGAGTCAAATCTGAATTAGTATTTAATGCCATATGTAAGGTATCGACAAAGGAACCAAATGGCCCTGTTAGACCCTGATGAGTAGTGAGAAGCACAGGATCAGATCTAATGTCCTGGATTCTCAACCACTCTTTGATTGCTAAATCCTGACTTGATTATAAAGCCTTATCAGGAAGTTACAGTATCACAGTATCGCAGTATCACTAAGGTTGGAAGAGACCTCGAAGATCTTCGAGTCCAACCTGTCACCACAGACCCCATCACTGAACCATGGCACCACGTGCCACATCCAATCCTCTCTTGAACACCTCCAGGGATGGTGACTCCACCACCTCCCCGGGCAGCCCATTCCAATGGCGAATGACTCTCTCGGTGAAGAACTTTCTCCTTCCCATAGCCTAAACCTCCCCTGGCACAGCTTGAGACTGTGTCCCCTTGTTCTGGTGCTGGTTGCTAGAGAGAAGAGGCCACCCCCTTCCTGGCTACAACCACCCTTCAGGTAGTTGTAGAGAGCAATGGGGTCACCCCTGAGCCTCCTCTTCTCCAGGCTTGTTTTGGTCTATAAAAGGATAAATTAATGTTCAATAAATGGAGAGATTAATTTAAAAAAAAAATAATTTTTTTAAATCACAAAAATCCCACAAAAAATATTAAAGAAAACCTATTTACAGGTTCGAGGGGTTTCGGTCGTGGAACAGAGACCTCACCAGCAGGAACAAATAACAATTTAAACAACATGCACAAAAATCCAGAAACAACAAACAGCACTTTGAACTGTAAAGAAAAGAAACCTCGGCAATGCAGCCGGTGGTTGCCCACAACGTGGGGGGAACCCAGAACTCCCCAGGGCAACAGACCTGCCATAGATGCACGTGGAAGCTGCAGGAGCAGAGTTTCCCTTTCTGTTGGTGTCTGCAGCTTATTGCTGAGACAGAATTTGGTCCCAAAGGGTTTGTAGCCAAAAGCTTTGTAGAGAGGTTTCTCGGCTGTGGTCCTTTTGCAGCAGCGCTCGCTCCTTGCTCCAATCAAACGAAACTGTCCCGGGCACTCGGCTCCTCTGGGGTTTCGCCTCTTGGCCCGGCAAGACAAGTATCTGCCCTCTGGGCTTTACAACGCTGAGAATAGCGAGGGGTCTTTGCTGTCTTGCCTGGGTAAACTGGAACACAGTTCAGCTTCCAAGTGAGGCTTGTGGTTCCTTCCAGAGCATGGACAATGGCAAGA
Organism: Picus viridis; assembly: GCA_033816785.1. Taxonomy (NCBI): domain Eukaryota; kingdom Metazoa; phylum Chordata; class Aves; order Piciformes; family Picidae; genus Picus; species Picus viridis. The sequence continues at coordinate 44,198,116 of CM066606.1, forward strand.
CAAAGCTCTGGCCCTTCGGGCTGATATTTATAGGTTTCCCGAGACAATAATGGCCAGGAGCAACACAGGTCTAGGGGTCAACCCTGGTATTGCAACCTATAGAAAGCCTTTTTTCCAAACGTGGCCAAAAGCACGCCCACCTGGCTCATCCTGGCTCTGAAACATGTCCAGGCAAGCCCAAAGAAGCAGATCTACTAGCTTCTGCCTCATTGTCTGGTTCAGAGCCATTTTGAGGCTTTTTGTCCATCCAGGACAAGGCTATACAACCCCAGCTCCCTCAGCCTCTCCTCACAGGGCTTGTGCTCAAAGCTTCTCACCAGCCTTGTTGCCCTTCTCTGGATACATTCAAGTGTCTCGATGTCCTTCTTAAACTGAGGCACCCAGAACTGGACACAGGACTCGAGGTGTGGCCTAACCAATTGTTGCAGTTTGGGCTGGGTGCCCTCTACTCCATGTGGTGCTTCCTGTGTCCAGAGGTCCAGCCCACTGGGTGGACACAGGAAACTGGGTATTTCTACCAGAATTCTCTGCACCACTATAAGATCCAGTGTGAGGTCTAAGCACCTCCTCTTTCTTCCTTGACGTTACCTGGTAATGGGGGAGATGTTGTCTCCCGGCCAAGGGCCTGGCTAGGCCCAAGGCCACGGGGGGATTGGCAGTCTCAGATCTGGCCGGCTGAGACTAGCCTAGCAGTGGGGAGGGGGGAAGAAGGAGCCCTGGGGGTCTTGGATGTACCCCCAGGTGGGGATGGGATCTTCCTGGGACTGTTTTGGGATTTCTTTTGTCACTCTGCTTCTGGCTCTCTGTAAACATTCACTGCTTTTCATTTAAACTTTCCATCACTTTTGCAATCCGTTTGCCTGAGTTGTTTTATTTTGCCCATGGTGGGGAGGGGGGCTGCCTCAACCCACTACATTATTGGTAGCAGAGGATGGTTGTGGTGGTGAGGGGGTCTGCTTTCAACCCCTTTGCATTCCTGGCGAGCCAGCCAGGAGTAGGAGTTTGTTATTGTGGCCACTTTGCAGATTGGATTGCAAAAGACAGAGAGTTTAAATTTAGTTCTGGGCGTCGGTTTGGGTCTTAGAAGTTGGGGCTCAAATTTTGTTGCTGGGGCGATTGTATGAATTCTTGTGGATTGCAGGGGGATACCTGGTGCGTGGCCGGTGGCATGGAGCCCCCTCCTGCTCTTTTATGCAGGGGTGGTTCCTGACCATCGGAATTAGGGTACCGCTTAAGAACGTGGGACCTGCCCTTCCTCCACCCTTTGCTCTCTGCGGAGCAGTAGAAGCAGCGGGGAGTGAAGCAGGGGAGGGCAGCGGTGAGCAGATCAGTCGGGTCTGCTCTCGCTGCGGGGATAGAGCCAGCCGTGGCGAGTGGGCGAGCCCAGCTCCCGAAACTCAGGAGGGCGAACGGGGACCCCAGCTACAAAGCCGTTTTCAAGGGCTCTGAGAATGCATTTATGACATTCACTGGAGGAGCTGTTTGAATGCCTGAGGGGTGGAGGCGATTTTAATTCTGTACCATGGCGATAGAGGTGGCCGGAGCCCTGCTGTATACTCGGGCTGCGGTGGCGGTGGGCCAGGCCGTGCACTCGGAGCGGTGACGGTGGCCCCCGGCCGTGCACTCAGGCTGTGGTGGCAGCAGGCCCTGCCGTGTGCTAGGGCTGTAGCAGGGCCGGGCCTAGTCTCTTCCCCGGTTCTTTCGGACGAGTTCTGAAAATGGCGCCGAGCATCTGGCTCCACCTCCCTTCTCAGTAGGTTGTGGTGCAGCCCCTCCCTCGTCTGGGGGAGGGTTGTGTAGCTGGATGCTGTCACGCCTCGGTACGCGAACGCCCAGCGGAAGGGTGGTGTACTGTGACATGCATCTGTAGAGCCTCGGGCCACGGCTGGAAGCAGTCAGCACTGGGCTTGGGATAGGTCTGTGCAGGGTTGTGGGAAGCTCAGGGTGCTGTTTCCCTGGAGGGGTGGAGAAGCAGATAGAGTCTGATTGCTCTGACTGGCTTGCCCCAGGGGTGGAAATATGCCACTGAGTAAATAGAGATGGAAAAAAAAAGTTGGTTGAGAAGTTGTGAGGCTTTTCCAGGTGACCAGGATGTCCACCAGATCCATGAAGAACTTGCACCGCAGAAGAGTGAAGTCTGCATTGCTGTGAGGTTCCATTAGATGAGAGAAGAAGAACTGGAATGGACTGACACTTGAGCCTGAATGACAGACTGTTTGGGTGGACACCCAGATGAAGATAAGGACTTCACTGAACATGTCATCGGAAGATTTCTGATTGGATGATATGTTTAGGGTGCAGAGATTTATGGTATGAAATAAGGGGTGGCATGTTGCAGTTTGGGCTGGGTGCCCTCTACTCCATGTGGTGCTTCCTGTGTCCAGAGGTCCAGCCCACTGGGTGGACACAGGAAACTGGGTATTTCTACCAGAATTCTCTGCACCACTATAAGATCCAGTGTGAGGTCTAAGCACCTCCTCTTTCTTCCTCGCCATCACCCGGTAATGGGGGAGATGTTGTCACCCGGCCAAGGGCTGGGCTATGCCCAAGGCCACAGGGGGATGGGCAGTCTCAGATCTGGCCAGCTGAGACTAGCCTAGCAGTGGGGAGGGGGAAGAAGGAGCCCTGGGGGTCTTGGATGTACCCCCAGGTGGGGATGGGATCTTCCTGGGACTGTTTTGGGATTTCTTTTGTCACTCTGCTTCTGGCTCTCTGTAAACATTCACTGTTTTTCATTTAAACCTTCCATCACTTTTGCAATCCGTTTGCCTGAGTTGTTTTATTTTGCCCATGGTGGGGAGGGGGGCTGCCTCAACCCACTACACCAATGCAGAGTACAGTGGCACAATGACCTCCCTGCTCCTGCTGGCCACACTATTCCTAATGCAGGCCAGGATGCCGTTGGCCTTCTTGGCCACCTGTGCACACTACTGGCTCATGTTCAGACAGCTGTCGATCAGCACCCCCAGGTTCCTCTCTGTTTGGCAGCTCTCCAGCCACTCTGACCCCAGCCTGTAGCTCTGCATGGGGTTGCCATGGCCAAAGTGCCACACCCAGCACTTGGACTTGTTGAATGCCATCACATTGGACTCCGCCCATCTGTCCAGTCGGTCGAGGTCCCTCTGCAGAGCCCTTCCACCCTCTAACTGACCCACATCTGCTCCCAACTTGGTGTCATCTGCAAATTTGCTCATGACAGTCTTAATCCCCTCATCCAGATCATCAATGAAGACATTGAAGAGGATGGAGCCCAGCACTGATCCCTGGGGGATGCCACTGGTGACTGGCTTCCAGCTGGAGGTGCACCATTGACCACCACTCTCTGGGCGAGGCCCAGCCCTCCAGCCAGTTCCTAACCCAGCACAGAGTGTTGCTGCCCAAGCCATGAGCTGACAGCTTAGCCATCAGTTTGCTGTGGGGGACGGTGTCAAAGGCCTTGCTGAAGTCCAGGTAGACCTCATCCACAGGCCTCCCCACATCCACCAGGTGGGTCACCTAATCATAGAAGGAGATCAGGTTGGAGAGGCAGGACCTGCCCTTCCTAAATCCAAAGTTGCATTTGCTAGTGTGATCTAGCAAAAGTCTCGCCCCAACAAGGTGATTAGCAGTGACACCTTGTAAAGAGTCTTCTGGGGCGTGGCTTCCACGGCATTGCAAGCGAATTGCCATTTTTTGAGAAGTTGCAAGGTCTGATGTGTTGTTATTTCCAACCCTCTGCTCACTAACATGGGTTGAAACTCAGACAGTATTGTCTTAGGATCTAACTTTTTTGCAATTAGAGTGTCATCCATAGAATTATAGATGAGGCAGTCATGATAAGTCTGTCTAAATGGGAACAAAGACCAAGCCACATATATTTGGCAAGGGTGGGAGAATTCTGTATGCCTCAAGGCTACTCATTGATATGGTTGGGTGGGGTCTGCCTCAATCGATGGCTCAGTAGATGCAGACTTTTTTTAATTCTCCGGATGTAAGTAAATTGTAAAGAAACAATCCTTCAATAATAATAATCAGGTCCCAATTTGGGGGGACTGGGAGTTAGGAGGCCATGTTGTAAGGCACCCATCTCCTCCATGATCGAGTTAATTGCTCTCAGATCATGTAGTAAATACCATTTGCCACCATACGTGTGTCAAAAGGGGTTAACAAGTGTGTTGTAAACAACTGATCGATTATAGCAGTTGTGTATCCTGACTTTAACCCATAGGTAGCTATGGCTTGTCTAGCTTCTTTTAACATTTTTCAGTCCAGAGATTGCCATATTCATTGTTGACCTTCTAATACCACAGGAGATGCATGTACAGGAAACTCTAAAGATTCTCCATCTATTACTGCATTTCTCACAATACCTTTCCACTGGCGCAGCGGGACCGTACTCCCAGAAACTGAATCTCTCTGGCAGGTCCTTTCACCTTGTCTCACTTGATGGCAAAACCTGCATTCAGGAGAATGCCAATGATTTTGTTACCTTTCTCGAAGACTTCCTCAGCAGTTTTACCCCAGACGATGATGTCATCGATGAACTGGATGTGTTCTGGAGCACCTCCTTTCTCCAGAGCATCGTGGATCACGGCATGACAGATGCTTGAGCTGTGGATCCAGCCCATTGGTAATCTGTTGAAAGTGTACCGGATTCCTAGCCAGGTGAAAGCAAACTGAGGCCTGCATTCCTCTGCTATGGGAATAGAGAAGAAAACATTAGCAATGTAGCATACCATTTGGCCTCTTTGGATTCCAGCTCATATTGCAGTTCCATCATGTCTGGTACTGCTGCACTCATAGGTGGAGTTACTTCATTCAGGGATCGGAATTCGACTGTCAGATGCCCGCCTCCATTCTGCTTTTGCACAGGCCACACTGGACTGTTGAAAGGTGAATGAGTTTTGCTGATGACTTTCTGACTCTCCAACTGACGAATCAGATTCTGAATGGGCAACAAAGAGTCACGGTTGGTTCTGTATTGTCTGTGATGCACAGTCTGAGAAGCAACCGGCAATTTAATGTCCTGAATCTTGTGCTGTCCCACAACTGCAGATTCATCAGAAAGCTCAGGTCTAACAAGACAGCTTCATTTTTTGTCCATCAACTTCTACAGATGCTACTCCAAAAGCCCATTTGTAACCTCTAGGGTCTTTGAAATGCCCTTCTCTCAGAAAATCAATTCCCAAAATACAAGGTGCGTCAGGTCCGGTCACAACTGTATGCTTCCTCCATTGTTTACCAGTTAAACTTATATCAACCTCCACCTTAGTTAACTCGTGAGATCCACCAGTGACTCCCAGAATAGTTATAGCTTCTGATCCCTGATAATTTGATGGCATTATGGTGCACTGAGCCCCTGTGTCAACCAAGGCCCTGTACTTCTGAAATTGTGAAGTGCCAGGCCACTGGATGTACACATCCCAATAGATTCTGTTATTTCTATTATCCCTCTCCTCCCCCTGGCGGGAGGCAGGGCACCCCTAGTTATGGGGAATATGCCCACATGTGCAATGAGCACAGGGTGCAGTGTTAGAACTGGAGCCACTGTTGGAGCCATTAGAGTTGTCCTGGGGAGCTATGGAAGTAACAGCTACCCTTCTGGTATTGCTACCTCGGGTTCTGCCACTTTGCAGTTCCCTCAGCCTCCTGAAAAGATTAGCAGTTGGTTGACCATCCCATCTGTTCATGTTCTCACCAAACTGATCACGCAGAGTTATCCAAATACTCGCACGTGATTGCCTTGGTGGTCTGTTTTGGTTGGATCTGTTTTGGAATGACCTGTTTTGGAATGACATCCTTGGAGGATGTCTATTCCTCACAGAGGAAACCTGTATCCATCTGGAGGAAGAATTGGAATTATCTCTTTGTGTCAATTGGGAGGTGGTATTTTTAAATTCATCCTTCAGGTCTTGCATGCAATTCTTTATCTCACCAGACAGAGTATCAATGGCTGAAACCAAAGAAACACGTGTCAGGCTATCCTCCAATTGTCTCATTTGATCAGTGAATAGGCCAACCGTAGGAGGAGCTCCACCATAATTTCTTGCCACAATTCTGCTTGCCAGAATATTTGCATAATTAGGATGAGCAAGTTTGATGAGCTTTTTAGCTAGACCAGTTCCTCCAGGAATTTCATCAAGATTCAGAGTCTCATGGCCACCATAGAGTACCTCTCTAACAGCAAATTCTCTCAGACGCTTGATTCCCTCATCCATGGTAGTCCAGGGTTTAGGATTCCATGGAAGATCATCTCGGGATGAGTATCTCATCAGAGCAGCCAATAAAAGGCGTATCCACAGAGTAACCTTACTGAGAGTCCTGCCTAGATGTCTATCTATTCCATTATCCTTTGAGAGAGTTCCTAGTTGAGCTGCTGACTTGTCTCCAACTACCAGAGCTGGAGCACCTGTATCATAACATCTACCAAGCCAAGCTAGAACTGGCTCATTCTCTGTTCTGATGTAATCCTTCTGCACATGTCTAATCTCTTGATGTGGGGCTGAGGTACCCTGAATATCATCTTCTTCCTCATCTGTCTCATCTTCCTGAACATGTTGTCCCCTTAGTCCTGCTGACACTCTCCTAAGGATCTCTTTAAGTTCAGAAGCACCACCACTAGCTGCTGTCCTACCAGAACCTGCAATTTGCCCTGCAACTCCATCCTGTGATGATCTCAATAGCTCAACTATATCTTTAAGATAAACTTTCTCTTCCTCCCCAGCAGGTTCTTTTTAGCAGAAGCTCCCTCATCAGCATCAGTATCTTGCTGCTCTTCCCCATCAGCTCCTGGATCAGCTTTGCACATTCAATTTCTTTTATCTAAAACTGCTGCTTGCATAATTGGAGCCTTGTTTGAATTTACAGCCACTTTAACAGGAGCTAACAGGTTTTGAGAAGGACCAGCTGCCATGGAGGCACCTGGGCACACTGCTGGCTCATGTTTAGGTGGCTGTCAATCAGCACCCCCACATCCTTCTCTGTTTGGCAGCTCTCCAGCCACTCTGACCCCAGCCTGTAACTTTGCATGGGGTTGTTGTGGCCAAAGTGCAGCACCTGGCACTTGGATTTGTTGAATGCCATCCTGTTGGACTCTGCCTATCTGTCCAGTTGGTCAAGGTCCCTCTGCAGGGCCCTTCTACCCTCTAAATGATCAACATCTGCTCCCAACTTGGTGTCATCTGCAAATTTGCTGGTGACTGACTCAATCCCCTCATCCAGATCATCAATGAAGATATTAAAGAGGATGGAGCCCAGCACTGATCCCTGGGGGACACCACTAGTGACTGGCCGCCAGCTGGATGTGGCACCATTCACCACCACTCTCTGGGCATGGCCTTCCAGCCAGTTCCTAACCCAGCACAGAGTGTTGCTGTCCAAGCCATGAGCTGAGAGCTTAGCCAGCAGTTTGTTTTCCACCGTTCAAACCTCTGCAGATGGAAGTAGAGGAAGTGGGGTTTGGAGCACCCTGCAACACTCCTGTACGCCAAGATGCACATTTTGTTTTCAATTGTCTATTCTAACACAAACTTCTGCTTGATCTGCTTTTGTATTAACCAATGTTTTCACAGTCTGACTGCTCCTCCTTTCCAATATTAATTGCTCTTCTAATAGACAATTTTATTTTTCCATTTGCATTGCATTTTCCATCATACACTGAGATTAATTTTGGATTTCTATTTATTATAAATAAGGCACATAATATTCATTTGTAAGTAGACATTTTTATTAAACCCTTTCTTCTCAAAATTATACATGCAAAGCATGATTCAGCTAATATCAGTTTGTATCCACAGTTTATAGCGATCACTGTGTCACTACTATGGGATTATCCGGATATTTATTTTACATTGTAACTCCCACCAAGCCTTAGGGTTAGGATAAGCTACCCATTAATCCTGTTCTTACAAGAACCTAATTGTGGTGGAGTAGGAAGGTTCCCCCCACACACAAAAGAATTCCACAGCTAACTCAGCCGGAGAAGTAGATGAAAGCTGTATTTTACAAGCAGATATGGAATGCAATGAATATGTACAAAAACATACAATATTTACAATATATACAGAAATATACAGCAATGTATGTAATACAGGAAACCTTTCCCCAACCCCCTGCGGCCAGGGGTGTTCGGCCTGCCGCTCCCTTCTCCCTCCCTACCACCCCTTTTTCCCAAAAGGGTTAGAGAGAGAGAGAAAAAGGAAGGTAATTAAAAGGGGAAAACTTTGTTAAAGCTCAAAGCGAATGCAAATTTAGTTTTCTTATCTGGTTAGCAAGAATCGTTCCTGCGTAGCAAGCTGTTGCTTCAGGGAGAAAAGCAGGCCAGCTCACAGCACAGGGGAAAGAAGACGACTGACTGACTCCCCCGACTGAAAGACTAAACAAAAAATCCTACAGCCGGGTTCCACCAATGAAATTGAATTAGCATATCGTTGTTTTCATTCATATACCAAAACATTCGCCCAGAGTGTTCAGAAAGTGTCTCTTTCTTAAAGGCACAGCCTAAACCGGTCACAATCCACCCCTGCTAAACAATTTAATTGGCTGTTTGTACTGTCCATCCAATCTAAAACAGTATCTGCAGTTTGTAAGCAAAGTTCATAGTCCATTCCGGCTATCCTCAGGTGTAGATGATTGAGAAGTCCAAGAAACAGGAAAAATGGAAAACAGTTTGTTTCTTCACAGATGAAGCAAAGAAAAGGGAAAACAGGGAAACAGGGAAAAACAGGGACTCTCAGTTGACTCAGGGTTCTCAGGGTTCGTGCACCGTGGATTCCTCAGGGATTCTTCCTTTGGGCGCGATGTAGCTGTACAACACTCTGAAATTAAACTCTTTCAGCTAAAGTCAAATTTCTTTGTGGAATACACTGAATTTCACCATTCTCTTGCATTACCCAATAAGTGTGACCTGGAAATTCAGCTGAAACCACCCCTCGGACAGGTTTAGCCTCTCCTGAGGGAGAAAATACCAAAACAGTTTTACCTAACAGATTCTTTGCTCTAACAACAGGAACTCTATCACCTTCTACTTTCTGTAGCAGATCTGAGTGTGCAGGTCCAGCTCGGTTCACTGAACCTCTACTATTTACCAGCCAGGTTGCTTGTGCTAAATGCTTTTCCCAGTTTTTCAAAGATCCACCCCCCATGGCTTTAAGAGTGGTCTTCAACAAACCGTTGTAGCGTTCAATCTTCCCTGCAGCTGGTGCATAGTAGGGAATGTGGAATATCCACTCGATGCCGTGCTCTTTGGCCCAACTCTTTGCAAGGTTGTTTTTGAAATGAGTTCTGTTGTCTGACTCAATCCTCTCTGGAGTTCCGTGTCTCCACAGGATTTGTCTCTCCAGACCGAGAATGGTGTTGTGTGCAGTTGCATGTGGAACTGGATAAGTTTCCAACCATCCAGTGTTTGCCTCTACCATAGTAAGCACATATTGCTTACCAGAACGAGAACGTGGTAGAGTGATGTAGTCAACTTGCCAAGCTTCACCATACTTGTACTTGGAGCATCTGTCACCATACCATAAGGGCTTAAGTCGTTTTGCCTGCTTAGTAGCAGCACAAATGTCACAGTCATGGATGACTTGTGTGATAGCATCCATGGAAATGTCTATGGATCTGTCACGAGCCCACTGGTAGGTTGCATCTCTGCCTTGATGTCCTGACGAATCATGAGCCCACCGAGCTAAGAATATCTCACCTCAGTGTTTCCAGTCGAGATCAAGATCAGAGTCCATGTCTACTGGAGAAACTCTTGCTACTAGATCTGCTTGATGGTTGTGTTGCTGTTCCTCAGTAGCTTTGCTCTTAGGAATGTGAGCATCAATGTGTCTCACCTTCACTGGAATTCTCTCGATTCGATCAGCAATGTCCTGCCACAGGTCAGTTGCCCAAATGGACTTTCCTTTCCTCTGCCAACCGCTCTTTTTCCAGTTCTTTAGCCAACCCCACAGAGCATTGGCTACCATCCATGAGTCGGTGTAGAGATAAAGCTTTGGCCATCTCTCACGTTCAGCCACGTCGAGAGCTAGCTGGACAGCTTTTACCTCTGCGAATTGACTGGGTTCTCCTTCTGCATCCTTTGCTTCTGCAAATCAGCGTGTTGGACTCCACACTGCAGACTTCCACCTTCGCTTGTTCCCGACAAGACGACAGGAACCGTCTGTGAACAAAGCATATTTCTTTTCATCATCAGATAGGTCATTGTTATCAGAGCCATCCACTTAGACCAGGTGGAATCTGTTGCATGATGTGGTGTGGAACCTTTGCCTTTGAACATCCAATTCAAAACTGGTAATCTGGGAGCTAAGAGAAGTTGTGATTCAGTTCCAATTACTTCAGAAGCTGCTTTCACTCCTTCATAGGCAGCTAGAATCTCTTTCTCTGTTGGTGTATAGTTAGCCTCTGAACCTCTGTAACCTCGACTCCAGAAACCAAGAGGTTGTCCACGTGTCTCACCTGGAGCTCTTTGCCACAAGCACCAGGTTGGACCATTGTCACTTGCAGCCGTGTACAAAATGTTCTTAATGTCTGGACCATCTCGGACAGGTCCCAGACCCATTGCTTGCACTACCTCTTGCTTTATCTGGTCAAAGGCTGCTTGTTGTTCAGGTCCCCAGTGGAAATGGTTTCTCTTTCGAGTCACATCATACAGAGGTTTCACAATCTGACTGTATCCAGGAATGTACATCCTCCAAAATCCCACTATCCCCAAGAAACGTAGAGTTTCTTGCTTGTTCATGGGATTTGCCATGGTAGAGACTCTATTTACCACATCCACTGGAATGAGTCGGCGTCCATCCTGCCACCGCACTCCCAGAAACTGGATCTCTCTGGTAGGTCCTTTCACCTTGTCTCGCTTGATGGCAAAACCTGCATTCAGAAGAATGTCAATGATTTTGTTACCTTTCTCGAAGACTTCCTCAGCAGTTTTACCCCAGACGATGATGTCATCGATGAACTGGATGTGTTCTGGAGCACCACCTTCCTCCAGAGCATCGTGAATCACTGCATAACAGATGCTTGAGCTGTGGATCCAGCCCATTGGCAATCTGTTGATAGTGTACTGGATTCCTCTCCAGGTGAAAGCAAACTGAGGCCTGCATTCCTCTGCTATGGGAATAGAGAAGAAGGCATTAGCAATGTCTATGGTAGCATACCATTTGGCCTCTTTGGATTCCAGCTCATATTGCAGTTCCATCATGTCTGGTACTGCTGCACTCATAGGTGGAGTTACTTCATTCAGGGATCGGTAGTCGACTGTCAGACGCCAGTCTCCATTCTGCTTTTGCACAGGCCACACTGGACTGTTGAAAGGTGAATGAGTTTTGCTGATGACTTTCTGACTCTCCAACTGACGAATCAGATTCTGAATGGGCAACAAAGAGTCACAGTTGGTTCTGTATTGTCTGTGATGCACAGTCTGAGAAGCAACCGGCAATTTAATGTCCTGAATCTTGTGTTGTCCCACAACTACAGGTTCATCAGAAAGCTCAGGTCTAACAGACAGCTTCAGCTTTTGTCCATCAGTTTCTACAGATGCTACTCCAAAAGCCCATTTGTAACCTCTAGGGTCTTTGAAACGCCCTTCTCTCAGAAAATCAATTCCCAAAATACAAGGTGCGTCAGGTCCGGTCACAACTGTATGCTTTCTCCAGTGTTTACCAGTTAAACTTATATCAACCTCCACCTTAGTTAACTCGTGAGATCCACCAGTGACTCCCAGAATAGTTATAGCTTCTGATCCCTGATAATTTGATGGCATTATGGTGCACTGAGCCCCTGTGTCAACCAAGGCCCTGTACTTCTGAAATTGTGAAGTGCCAAGCCACTGGATGTACACATCCCAATAGATTCTGTTATTTCTATTATCCCTCTCCTCCCCTGGCGGGAGGCAGGGCACCCCTAGTTATGGGGAACATGCCCACATGTGCAATGAGCACATGGTGCAGTGTTAGAACTGGAGCCACTGTTGGAGCTATTAGAGTTGTCCTGGGGAATTGTGGAAGTAACAGCTACCCTTCTGGTATTGCTACCTCGGGTTCTGCCACTTTGCAGTTCCCTCAGCCTCCTGAAAAGATTAGCAGTTGGTTGACCATCCCATCTGTTCATGTTCTCACCAAACTGATCACGCAGAGTTATCCAAATACTCGCACGTGATTGCCTTGGTGGTCTGTTTTGGTTGGATCTGTTTTGGAATGACCTGTTTTGGAATGACCTGTTTTGGAATGACATCCTTGGAGGACGTCTATTCCTCACAGAGGAAACCTGTATCCATCTGGAGGAAGAATTGGAATTATCTCTTTGTGCCAATTGGGAGATGGTATTTTTAAATTCATCCTTCAGCTCTTTCATGCAATTCTTTATTTCACCAGACAGAGTTTCAATGGCTGAAACCAAAGAAACACGTGTCATGCTATCCTCCAATTGTCTCATTTGATCAGTGAATTGGCCATCCGTAGGAAAAGCTCCACCATAATTTCTTGCCACAATTCTGCTTGCCAGAATATTTGCATAATTAGGATGAGCAAGTTTGATGAGCTTTTTAGCAAGACCAGTTCCTACAGGAATTTCATCAGGATTCAGAGTCTCATGGCCACCATAGAGTACCTCTCTAACAGCAAATTCTCTCAGACGCTTGATTCCCTCATCTATGGTAGTCCAGGGTTTAGCATTCCATGGAAGATCATCTCGGGAAGGATACCTCATGAGAGTTGCCGTTAAAAGGCGTATCCACAGAGTAACCTTACCGAGAGTCCTGCCTAGATGTCTATCTATTCCATTATCCTTTGAGAGAGTTCCTAGTTGGGCTGCAGACTTGTCTCCAACTACCAGAGCTGGAGCACCTGTATCATAGCATCTACTAAGCCAAGCTAGAATTGGCTCCTTATCCGCTCTGATGTAATCTTTACGCACATTCCTCAATTCTTCGCGCGGTGACGAATAGCTGTCAATGTCATCTGACTCCTGCTCTGCCTCATCTTCCTGAAGTTCTTGTCCCAATAATCTTACTGTCACTCTCCTAAGAATCTGCTTAAGGTCAGGAGTACCACCTTTAGTTGTTCTGCTATCAGCAATTTGCCCTGCATCTCCATCCAGTGATGATCTCAATAACTCAGCTATATCTTTAAGACAAACCTTTTCCTCCATCTCAGCAGGGTCTCTTTGAGCAGAAGTTCCCTCACCAGCATCAGCGTCAGCATCTGGATCAGCCTTGCCCTTTCCACTTCTTGTACTTAGAACAGCTACCTGCTTAACTGGAGCTGTGTTTGGATTTACAGCTGGCTTAATAGAAGCTGACAGGTTTTGAGACGAATCAGCTGCTGTGGAGGACACTTCCAGTCCTGCCGAAGAAGAAGGAGGAAATGGCTTTGCCCCATTAATGGCTGCCGAGGGCGTGGAAGCCATGTTAGGAGCTGCCGCTGCCGCTGGCTGATTGACAGAGCCACCAACAACACCGTTCAGAGCAGCCTTTCCGATGGACTTTTTAGCTTTATCGTTAACTGATACAGATTCTGCATTCTCCTCATCACTAGATACCTCTGGGGTAGAGTTAGAGCTGTGCTTTCTGCGTTTCGATCTACGCTAATTACAAAGCACGCTTTCGAAACTTTTTTCTCCCGATACAGAGCATATAACAAGAACACATTACTTATCACCAACAGCAGGATTGCACACATAAAATAAATCACCTTTGGATCCCAGCCATCACTTAAAACAACCTTTTCGCCTACCGGGATCTTAAACTCCTTTATCTCTATGGGCAGAGTGCTGGAGGTCACATTCCCGTATCTGTTAAGCGAAAAGAATCCCAGGCACCGGTCGTAAAGAAGCTGAATCTTATACTTAAACCATAAATACAATCTATACATCAAGTATCTGCCTAAGCGATCGAAAATCATTCCCATGAAGTACTTGTAGACCAGTACCGAACAAACTGAAAAGACCAAACGTTCTAAAAGCCAAAACACTTTCATGTTTGCAACTCCGACTCGAGCAGGCAATAAATCAAGCAACCTTTTAGCCCAGCTTCTGGACAGCAATTATCCACAAGCCCCACGTTGGGCGCCAATTGAAAATATGTGGTGGAGTAGGAAGGTTCCCCCCACACACACACAAAAGAATTCCACAGCTAACTCAGCCGGAGAAGCAGATGAAAGCTATATTTTACAAGCAGATATGGAATGCAATGAATATGTACAAAAACATACAATATTTACAATATATACAGAAATATACAGCAATGTATGTAATACAGGAAACCTTTCCCCAACCCCCCTGCGGCCAGGGGTGTTCGGCCTGCCGCTCCCTTCTCCCTCCCTACCACCCCTTTTTCCCAAAAGGGTTAGAGAGAGAGAGAGAAAGGAAGGTAATTAAAAGGGGAAAACTTTGTTAAAGCTCAAAGCGAATGCAAATTTAGTTTTCTTATCTGGTTAGCAAGAATCGTTCCTGCGTAGCAAGCTGTTGCTTCAGGGAGAAAAGCAGGCCAGCTCACAGCACAGGGGAAAGAAGACGACTGACTGACTCCCCCCGACTGAAAGACTAAACAAAAAATCCTACAGCCGGGTTCCACCAATGAAATTGAATTAGCATATCGTTGTTTTCATTCATATACCAAAACATTCGCCCAGAGTGTTCAGAAAGTGTCTCTTTCTTAAAGGCACAGCCTAAACCGGTCACACTAATAAATCCTCCTTAATTTGGATCCATTTCAGTTAGAATGTGAAATAGCTAATTACACATCTGTCAGCCTGACCTCAGTGCCAGGCAAGATTATGGAACAGGTCATCTTGACTGCGATCACACAGCACTTAAAGGATGGCCAAGGGCTCAGGCCTAGCCAGCACAGATTTAGGAAGGGCAGGTCCTGCCTGACCAACCTGTTCTCCTTCTACGATCAGGTGACCCACTTGGTGGATGTGGGGAGGCCTGTGGATGTGGTCTACCTGGACCTCAGCAAGGTCTTTGACACCGTCCCCCACAGCAAACTGCTGGCCAAGCTGGCAGCCCATGGCTTGGACAGGGCACACTGTGTTGAGTTAGGAAGTGGCTGGAGGGCCGAGCCCAGAAAGTGGTGGTGAATGGTGCCACATCCAACTGGCGGCCTGTCACCAGTGGTGTGCCCCAAGGATCAGTGCTGGGCCCCATCCCATTCAATGCCTTTGTTGATGTTTTGGATGAGGGCACTGAGTCGATCACCGGTAAATTTGTGGACGACACCAAGGTGGGGGCAGGAGTTGATCTGCTGGAAGGTAGAGAAGCTTTGAAGAGGGACCTCGACAGGCTGGAAAGATGGGCAGAATCTAACAGTATGAGATTTAACACATCCAAGTGCTGGGTTCTGCACATTGGCCACAACAACCCCATGCAGTGCTACAGGCTGAGGTCAGAGTGGCTGGAGAGCGGCCAGGCAGAGAGGGACCTGGGGGTACTAGTTGATTGTAGGCTGAACATGAGCCTGCAGTGTGCCCAGGCAGCCAGGAAGGCCAATGGCATCCTTGCCCTTATCAGGAACAGTGTGGCCAGCAGGAGCAGGGAGGTCATTGTGCCCCTGTACACTGCACTGGTTAGGCCACACCTCGAGTCCTGTGTCCAGTTCTGGGCCCCTCAGTTTAGGAAGGATGTTGACTTGCTGGAACGTGTCCAGAGAAGGGCAACGAAGTTGGTGAGGGGTTTGGAACACAAGCCCTATGAGGAAAGGCTGAGGGAGCTGGGGTTGCTTAGCCTGTGTAAGAGGAGACTGAGGCGTGACCTTATTGCTGTCTACAACTACTTGAAGGGAGGTTGTAGCCAGGCAGAGGTCGGTCTCTTCTCCTAGGCAGCCAGTACCAGAACAAGAGGACACAGTCTCAGGCTGTGCCAGGGCAGGTTTAGGCTGGATGTTAGGAAGAAGTTCTATACAGAGAGAGTGAGTGCTCTTGGTGCCATGGTTTAGTTGATAAGATGATCTCAAAGGTCTTTTCCAACCTGATCTATTCTATTCTATTCTATTCTATTCTATTCTATTCTATTCTATTCTATTCTATTCTATTCTATTCTAAATCTATGCTGGCTGAACCTAATCCCTTGGCCATCCTCTAAGTGCTGTGTGATTGTAATCAAGGTAATATGTTCCAGAATCTTGCCTAGCATGGAGGTCAGGCTGACAGGCCTGTAGTTTCCCTGCCTCCTCCTTCTGGCCTTTCTTGTGGATAGGCACCATGTTGGCCAGCTTCTAGTCTTCTGCGATCTCTCCAGTGAGCCAGGACTGTTGAAAAATGATGGAGAGTAACTTGGCCAGCTCATCAGCCAGCTCTCTCAGGTCCCTAGGATGGATCCCATCCAGGCCCCTGGACTTGTGGGGATCCAGGTGGCTAAGCAGGTCTCTAACTGCTTGCTCCTGGATTTCAGGGGGAACTATATTGCTCCCTGGCTCCTTCTGCCAGCTCTGCAGACCAGCTGTCTGGAAGACATTCTATCCTGCTAGTAAAAATTGAGGCAAAGAAGGTGTAAGTACCTCTGCCTTTTCGTCATCTTTAGTTACAATATACCCCTCCATGTCCACTAACAGTGGAGGTTGTCCTTGCCCCTCCTTTAGTCATGAACATATTTATAAAAGCATTTTTTGTTGTCCTTCACAGCAGAGGCCAGTCTAAGCTCTGAATTGGCTTTTGCCTCTCTAATTATTTTCCTACATGACCTAGCAACATCCTTAAAAATTTCATTGGTTTCCTCCCTTTTTTCCAAAGATGCTACCCATGCTTTGTGCATTAGTGTACATGCACTTCAGCTGGGCTGATATTTTCACTGCTGATTTCCACTTACCACCCTCAGGCTTCTGTCTGGAGGGAATGGTTTCAGTCCCTTCCCCTTTCAAAACTAGTTTAAACCCCTGTCAATGACTCCTGCCAACTCCCTTTTGCAACATTCTATTACCATAAGCATATTTGACATCATGGTGCATTTGAGATTTCCAACAGAGACGTCATATAAAAATAAGTAGGGACAACTGATGTGGTGTAGCCCTAGGACTTGGATTGTCTAGTAATTTTCTTCTAAATTAAAACAATAAATATATTAATACTACAATTATACAAATACTATTCTCTAGACAGTACGCTTCCCTAATTTCTGAACCAAATATTCCTGCATAACTGTTTTCTAACATTGTGGTCTGTGGTGACAGGTTGGACTCGATGATCTTTGAGGTCTCTTCCAACCTTAGTGATACTGTGATACTGTGTGATACTGTATGCACCTATGCATTATGTTTCATAGCATCATATAATGGTTTGGACCTTAAAGATGATCTAGTTTAAAACACCTGCCATGGACAGGGACACTTTCTACTATACCAGGTTGCTCAACACCCATCCAGCCTTGCTTTGAACACTTCCAGGGTTGGAGCCTCCATGACTTCTCTGGGCAACCTGTTCCAGTGCCTCACCACCCTCGTGTTTAAAAATTTCTTCCTAATGTCTGATTTAAATCCATCTTCTTCCAGTTTGAAGCCATTAACCCCTCATCTTATCACTACATGCCTTTGTAAAAAGTCCCTCTCCAACTATCCCGCAGGGCCCCTTCAAATACTGGAAAACTGATAGTGTTTGAAGTATTTTCATAATCGCTTTCTTTACACCTCTTAAAAGTCGTACCAGTATCTGGTATGTGGTTGAGAAAAAACATCTTCTACACTTTTCTCCCATTTGTTTATGTTGACATTAATACAAAGATGATTCAACAGTGTATGCAAAGTAATAGCAGAAAGCATTTCCAGGTAGCAAGAGCAGAGCTATGAAAGACAAATCCTTTCTTCTGGGAAAGTGTGGCAGTTTCAGGCTATGCCTTTAATAGTTAACTGACGATTTTCAAGCAGAAGAGTGGAGAAATATAAACAAGTGCACAGTTGGGTGTAGAAAGGAAAACAAGAGATTATTCTAAATTAATTTCATTGGCCAGATGTGTGAAAGGGGACCCTTAGTAGTCTCATTTCCCACATTCATTCCTTTCCCCTTCTTCTGGCTGCCTGGCTTCTTCACTGGAAAGGATCTAGTGACCTTGAGATAAGAACACTAAATTCTAATGATGCTTTGAGCTAACGGCTCTCCTAACTTCTTTCTATTTTTTCTAATTCCATCCCGTGCGCTCTCGCTCGGGAACACACCGTGACCAGCAGCCTCGGGAACACTAACTGCTTTCCTTTTCAACCTACAGGAATGGCCGTGGTCTCTCGGCACTCAGCTAGAATCGGCACTTGCTGTTTGTCCACGCGCTTGCTCCTTGGGATCGCTCAGGCTCACTGCGTCACTGGAGGCACTTTTAAAAGCTGGTGGCACCTTGTGGGCGGGTCTGTTCCAGCCCGTGTGCTCTCGCTCAGCATGCATCGCCACACTTTTTCTAAATCTTTGTCCAGTAGGTCACGTAGGCAGGGCTAGGCATGGTGGTGACTCGTCACAATTACTCCTTCAAAAAATCAGTCTCGACTCAGACTCAGAGGGGGAATATAAGTAGGTAGGTGTCATAAGCAAGAGGTAGGTGTCCAGGCATCTGGCAGCAGAGAGTGCTGGAGCCTGGCACTTGAGATGCAGGGTAGTGGGCACAACTCCTGCATTAGGTGTGAACATATCGACTACCTGCTTAACCTGGTGGATACAGACTGAAGGACGAGTTGGCTAAACTTAGAGATGTCAGGGATTGTAGAAGGGAGACAAACCTGAGTAAGCAGGCTCTGCAGGCTCCACCAGCAGAGGCTGGTTGTCCAAAAAGCAGAGGGGAATGGATGCAGGTTCCTCTCAAAAGACACAAATTAAAACCTCCTTGCCTCCACTCACCTTCCCCACTGCCCTTGGAAAACAAGTATGGGGCACTGGAGGTCGAGGGTGAGGTGATTCTAATGCTGGAGGACACACCACCTGGGTTTTTCCCTGAGGCAAAACAGCCCAAGGTTTAACAGCCTAAGGTTAAACGGCCTAACGTTAAACAGCCTAAGGTTAAACAGCCTAAGGTAAAACAGCATTCCCCCAGCCACAGGACTTGCTCCCTCACAAAAAAGAGGAGGGTAATTGTTATTGGTGATTCCCTCCTGAGGGGAACAGAAAGCCCCATATGTCGGCCAGACCCTACTCACAGGGAACGAGGGCCACGAGGATGATCAGAGGGCTGGAGCACCTCTCCTATGAGGACAGACTGAAGGAGTTGGGGCTGTTCAGTCTGGAGAAGAGAAGGCTCCGAGGTGACCTCATTGTGGCCTTCCAGTATCTGAAGGGGCCCTACAAGAAGGCTGGGGAGGGACTTCTCAGGCTATCGGGGAGGGACTTCTCAGGCTATCAGGTAGTGATAGGACTAGGGGGAAAGGAATGAAGCTGGAGGTGGGGAGATTCAGATTGGATGTGAGGAAGAGGTTCTTTACCATGAGAGTGGTGAAGGCCTGGAATGGGTTGTCCAGGGAGGTGGTTGAGGCCCCGTCCCTGGAGGTGTTTAAGGCCAGGATGGATGAGTCTCTGGCAGGCCTGATCTAGTGTGAGGCGTCCCTGCCCATGGCAGGGGCCTTGGAACTAGATGATCCTTGTGGTCCCTTCCAACCCTGACTGATTCTATGATACTATGATACTATGAACTTTGTTGCCTCCCAGGAGCTCAAGTTAGAGATGTTACCAGAAGGCTGCCTAGTCTGGTGCAGCACTCTGACTACTATCCCTTACTAGTTATGCAGTTAGGGAATGAGGATGTTGCTGCCAGAACTCCCAGGGCTACCAAGAACGACTTCAAGGCCCTGGGGGATATGGTGGAGGAGTCAGGTGCACAAATAATTTTTTTGTCTATACCCTTAGTTGCAGGAAGGAATACAAGAAGGAACAGGTCAGCAGCTGTAGTCAACAAATGGCTTAGAGGCTGGTGTAGTCAAAAGAATTTTGGGTTTTTCGATCTTGGAGAACTTTCCACTGCACCAGGTCAGCTGGCAAACAGATGGAGTACATCTGTCCCAGAGGAGGGGAAAGATCAGAGCGTAAGAGAACGGCCTATCCCCCAAAGGTAAAAAGATTCTAGGAAAGGAATTGGCAGGTCTCATTCATAGGGCTTTAAACTAGATTTGAGGCGGGAAGGGGATGGAATCAGTCTCCCCACACAGGAGGCTGAGGGTGGTAAGCTGGAGTCAGGGGTGAAACCAGCAGCCCAGCTGCAGTGCATGTATACTAACGCACGAAGTATGGGCAACAAACATGAGGAGATGGAAGCCTTGTTGCAGCAGGAGAGTTATGATGTAGTTGCCATCACAGAGACGTGGTGGGATGACTTGCATGACTGGAGACCTCCAATTGATGGCTACAGGCTCTTCAGGAGAGACAGGCAAGGAAGAAGGGGTGGAGGGGTGGCCCTATACGTCAGGGAGGCACTAGATGCCATTGAGATGGAGATCAGGGACGATCGGGTTGAATGCTTGTGGGTGAGAATTAGAGGGAAAACCAACAGGGCAGACATCCTGGTTGGAGTCTGTTATAGACCACCCAACCAGGAGGAGGATGTTGATGAAGCATTCTATAGGCAGCTTAAGGCTGTCTCAAGATCGCCTGACCTCGTTCTCATGGGTGACTTCAACGTGCCTGATATCTGCTGGGATCTCAACACAGCAGAGAGGAGGAAGTCTAGGAGGTTCTTAGAGTGCATGGAGGACAGCTTCTTATCCCAGGTGCTGCGTGAGCCTACCAGGGGTAAGGCTATGCTTGACCTCCTCTTCACCAACAGGGAAGGGCTGGTGGGTGATGTGGTGGTTGGAGGGTGTTTAGGGTCCAGTGACCATGAGATAATTGAGTTTTCAGTACTCAGTCAAGCTAAGAGGGGCAGCAGGAAGACCTCCACTCTGGACTTCCGGAGGGCGGACTTCAGGTTACTCAAGGAACTAACTCAAAATGTTCCTTGGGAAACAACCCTTAAAAATAAAGGGGACCAGGGGACCTGGAACTACTTCAAGAAAGAACTCTTGAAGGTGCAGGAACAGGCTGTGCCAGTGTGCCGGAAGATGAGCCACTGGGGCAGACAGCCAGCCTGGATGGTCAATGAACTTCTAAAAGAACTAAGGGAAAAAAACAGGGTGTATCATCTTTGGAAGAAAGGAGAGGCAACCCATGGAATGTTTAAGGATGTTGTTAGGTCTTGTAGGAAGAGAAGCAGGGAGGCAAAAGCACATTTGGAGCTTAGACTGGCCTCTGCTGTGAAGGACAACAAAAACTCCTTCTATAAATATATTAATAACAAGAGGAAGGGCAAGGACAACCTCCACTCTTTGGTGGAAACAGAGGGGAAGATTGTAACGAAGGATGAGGAAAGGCAGAGGTACTTAACACCTTCTTTGCCTCAATCTTTACTAGCAAGACAGAACATCTTCCAGACAGCTGGCAGAAGGACCCAGGGAGCAGCATAGTTTTCCTCTGTTCCAGGATGGGAGAATTAGAGATCTTCTCAGCCACTTGGATCCCCACAAGTCCAGGGACCAAATGGGATACATCCTAGGATGCTGAGAGAGCTGTCAGATGAGCTGTCCAAGCCGCTCTCCATCATTTTTCAACTGTCCTGGCTCACTGGAGAAGTCCCAGAAGACTGGAAGCTGGCCAATGTGGTGCCCATCCACAAGAAGGGCCAGCTGGAAGAGCCAGGGAATTCTAGGCCTGTCAGCCTAACCTCAGTGCCAGGCAAGATTATGGGATGGGTCATCTTGAGTGTGATCACACAGGACTTAGAGGATGGCCAGGGGCTCAGGCCTAGCCAGCATGGATTTAGGAGGTGCAGGTCCTGCCTGACCAACCTGATCTCCTTCTATGATCAGGTGACCCACCTGGTGGATGTCGTCTACCAGAACTTCAGCAAGGCGTTTGACACTGTTCCCCCACAGCAAACTCCTGGCCAAGCTGGCAGCCCATGGCTTGGACAGGAGCACACTGCGTTGGGTTAGGAACTGGCTGGAGGGCCGAGCCCAGAGAGTGGTGGTGAATGGTGCCACATCCAGCTGTCAGCCTGTCACTAGTGGTGTGCCCCAAGGATCAGTGCTGGGCCCCATGCTTTTCAACATCTTTATTGATGATCTGGATGAGGACATTGAGTCCATCATCAGTCAATTTGCGGATGACACCAAGCTGGGGGCAGGAGTTGATCTGCTGGAGGGCAGAGAGGCTTTGCAGAGGAACCTCGACAGGCTGGACAGATAGGCAGAATCCAACGGCAGGAGATTGAACACATCCAAGTGCCGGGTTCTGCACATTGGCCACAACAACCCCAGGCAGTGCTACAGGCTGGGGTCAGAGTGGCTGGAGAGCAGCCAGGCAGAGAGGGACCTGGGGGTACTGGTTGATGGTAGGCTGAACATGAGCCTGCAGTGTGCCCAGGCAGCCAGGAATGCCAATGGCATCCTGGCCTGCATCAGGAGCAGTGTGGCCATCAGGAGCAGGGAGGTCATTCTGGCCCTGTACACTGCACTGGTTAGGCCACACCTTGAGTCCTGTGTCCAGTTCTGGGCCCCTCAGTTTAGGAAGGATGTTTACTTGCTGGAACGTGTCCAGAGAAGGGCAACAAAGCTGATGAGGGGTTTGGAACACAAGCCCTATGAAGAGAGGCTGAGGGAGCTGGGGTTGCTTAGCCTGGAGAAGAGGAGACTGAGGGGTGACCTTATTGCTCTCTACAACTACTTGAAGGGAGGTTGTAGCCAGGCAGAGGTCAGTCTCTTCTCCCAGGCAACCAGCACCAGAACAAGAGGACACAGTCTCAAGCTGCGCCAGGGGACGTTTAGGCTGGAGGTTAGGAGGAAGTTTTACACAGAGAGAGTGATTGCCCATTGGAATGGGCTGCCCAGGGACATGGTGGAGTCGCCATCACTGGATGTGTTCAGGAGGAGACTTGATAGAGTGTTCGGTTGCATGATTTAGTTGATGAGGTGGTGTTGGATGATAAGTTGGACACGATGATCTTGAAGGTCTCTTCATCCTGGTTTATTCTATTCTAGTCTATTTTATTCTAATTAGATGAAAAGAGGGGGAGGGGGAGATTGGGGGGAAGCAGGGCAGTTTCCCCTGTTCAGGGGAGTTTCCTTGCTGTTTTTTCTTATTGGTAATATCTGTATAATACTTTAAAAACTGTATATTTTTACGTATTCTTTGCATTCCATTGTAGAGTGCAGTATTGCTTGTAAATATAGCTTCCATTTGCTTTCTCTGACTGAGTGAGCTGAGTTTTCGTTAATGCTGGTGGGTCAAACTACCACAGAAAGTTTGTTTCTGCTAGAATCTAGAGATAGAGCTTTCTCCTTAAGGAGAGAGCAGAGAAGTAATACTTGATAAAGCCTCGAATTTCTGCCTGTCAGAAATGGTACGTTTCATATACACTGTAAACCAGGTTTTTTTCTTCCAGGTTCATAAGGCAACAATTAACTATAATAAGGCTGCAATATAAACACAAGCAGTAAATATAATTCTATCCAGTGTCTCCTTGGAAGCCAGCCATTTCAACAGCCTCCTATCTGCCCTACTTAAGTACATAAGCCTGTGAGGCTGCAACTTCTATCTTTTCGTAACATTCAATACCTAATCAATGGGTATGATCACGTCACCCTCTTTGCCCTTTCTCCACCACAGACTTTAGGCAAACCTACAGAAGAAATACTATACACAATTCTCTGAAGTACATCTCTCTTCTTGTTCTAAAAAGGTGTTACACCAGCCAAAATGTTAACCGTGTGTTTATAGAGATTTCCTTATGAACAAAGACAATTTGTGAAGATATAGTGGCTTGAAGTAGTCCATAAATGTACTAAAAAAAAAATAAAAATTCAAAGTTTACTGAAATGTAAAAAACTTGTTTATGACAGTGTTTGCAAAAGGCTGTAATAAGTAGAGTCATACATTATTCCAAAATCAGGATATGCCTGACAGCAGTAATGCTGATGTTAAATTACAAACCATAAAAGGCTGATTTAGTCACTACAGATGTTTTAACAGATATTGCTGAAACTTGCAAAAATTAACAGGGAATGTAAGCTTTATGAAAGTCAAATGAATGTCAGTTCTGAGATTTGTATTAATAGATAATGTGTGATGACTAGGAATAATACAGATAAATTACACACTGAATTTGTTGCATGCAAAATCATCTCTTTCATATTTTGCAATTTTTTAATCATTACAGCAGTTGTAAATCATGAAATCATAGAACCAGAATCAATAAGGTTGGAAAAGACCTCAGAGATCATTAAGTCCAACCTATTACCTAACACAATTACCTGAAAGGAGGTTGTAGCCAGGTGGGGGTGGAACTCTTCTCCCAAGCAGCCAGCACCAGAACAAGAGGACACAGTCTCAAGCTGCACAAGGGGAGATTTAGGCTGGATGTTAGGAAGAAGTTCTTCATAGAAAGAGTGATTGGCCATTGGAATGGGCTGCCTGGGGAGGTGGTGGAGTCACCATCACTAGAGCTGTTTAGGAAGAGACTGGATGCGGTGGTTGGTGCCATGGTTTAGTTGATTAGATGGTGTTGGATGATAGGTTGGACTTGATGCTCTTAAAGGTCTTTTCTGACCTGGTTAATTCTATTCTATTCTATTCTATTCTAACCTCATGACTAACACAACCATGTCTTCATGTGACACGTCCAATACTCTTTTGAACATCTACATGGACAGGGACTCCAACACCTGCCTGGGCAGCACATTCCAGTGGCCAATCACTCTTTCTGTGAAGAACTTCATCCTCATCTCAAGCCTAAACCTCCCTTGGTGCAGCTTAAGACTGTGTCCTATTGTTCTGGTGCTGGTTGCCTGAGAGAAGAGATGAACCCCCACCTGTCTGCAACCTCCTTTCAGAAAGTTGTTGAGAACAATAAAGTTTCCTCTGAGCCTCCTCTTCTCCAGACTAAACAACCCTAACTCAGCCTCTCCTCATAGGCCTTGTGCTCCAAACCCCTCACCAGCCTTGTTGCCCTTCTTTGGACACATTCAAGTATTTCAATGTCCTTCTTAAACTGAGGGTCCCAGAACTGGACACAGGACTCAAGGTGTGGCCTAACCAGTGCTGAGTACAGGGGCACAATGACCGCCCTGCTCCTGCTGGCCACACTGTTCCTGATGCAGGCCAGGATGCCATTGGACTTCTTGGCCACCTGGACACACTGCAGGCTCATGTTCAGCCTATTATCAACCAGTATCTGCAGGTCCCTTTCTGCCTGAGTGCTCTACAGCCACTCTGTCCCCAGCCTGCAACACTACATGGGGTTATTGTGGCCAAAGCACAGCTCTCGGACTTGTTAAATGCCATCTTGTTAGACTCTGCCCATCTGTCCATCCTGTCATGGTCCCTCTGCAGAGCTCTCCTATCCTCTAACAGATCAACACTTGCTCCCAACTTGGTGTTGTCTGCAAAATACTGATGATGGACTCAGTCTACCAATCCTGATCATCAATAAAGATATTGAATAAGATGGGGCCCAACACTGATCCCTGGATACACCACTAGTGACTGGCTGCCAGCTGGATGTGACACCATTCACCACCACTCTCTGGGCTCAGCCCTCCAGCCAGTTTCTGACCCAGTGCAGAGTGCTGCTGTCCAAGCCACTGGCTGCCAGCTTGGTCAGGAGTTTGCTGTGGATGATGGTATCAAAGGCCTTGCTGAAGTCCCTGTAGATTAAATCCACAGCCTTCTCACATCACCAGGTGGGTCACCTGATCACAGAAGGAGATCAGGTTGGTGAGTCAGGACCTGCCCTTCCTAAATCCATGCTGGCTTGGCCTGATCTCTTGGCCACCCTGCAGGTGTGCTGTGATTGCCTGCACGATGATCTGCTCCATAATCTTGCCTAGCACTGAGGTCAGGCTTATGGGTCTTCAGTTTCCAAGTTCCTCCATCTGGCCCTTCTTGGCCAGTTTCCAGTCATCTGGCACCTCTCAGGTGAGCCAGGACTGGTGGAAAATGATGGAGAGTGGCTTGGCCAGCTCATCTGCTGGCCCTCAGTACCTTAGCACAGACTCCATCCAGTCATATGGATTTGTGAGTATCCAAGTGGCTCAGCAAGTCCTTAACTGCTTGCTCATGTATTTCAGGGGTACTACACTGCTCCCTGACCCCATCTACCAATTCAGGAGGCCAGTTATCCTGAAGTCCTCCTGCCTTCCTGCTGAAAATGGAGGCAAAGAATGCATTTAGTACGTCTGCCTTTTCTTGCTCTTTAGTTGCAATCTTCCTCTCCAAGTCCGATAAAGAGTGCAGGTTGTTCTTGCCTCTCTTTTTAGCATTAATATATTTATAAAAACACTTTTTATTTTCTTTCACAGATGTGGACAGCTTAAGTCCTGACTGGACTTTTGCTACTGTATAAACATCTGACTTGTAGGGAAGCCTCTTAAAATAGAATTGGAATAATACAGGATTTTGCACTCATTTAAGCTTCTCAGGTATTGTATTTGCTTTCTGTAACAAAATGCTAAGGAAAAGGAAGAGACAGAGCTACAGTTATCACCAACATTGATCAAAAATGCCTATTACAAACCACATGCTTACTGGAGAAAAGACTCAGAAAAAATGTATTGATGAGAATTGTGAGAATGTTGCCTAAAGAAATGACAAAATGAAGATTCAGAGTGATATTGAAAAGTACCTAAGGAGAAACAGCTATAGGCATAGAGTGTTATGTGCCAAGACAGAGAGAAAATGTACCTCAACACTTACAGGCTACTGAAATGGATGGTGAGAAACAAACAGCTCCCCAAGTGACACCTTATTGTAACAATGAAGTCTAGAATGTTGTTACATATTGTTCTAATTTACAGGCCAGAAAAGAAATTCTAGTGAAGTGACAGGAGAGTGGATCTGCATTACGATTTTCCAAGGATTCTTTTAAAATATGGTCAAAGAAAAAACAAATTAAATTGCTCTATGGCCTTAATGACCTTGAGACTCTTATTATTTTTAAATTATTACATTTTTTTCTCCTACCCTTCCTTCTTTAAGAGCCATGTAAGATAGCAAATGTCAGTCTGTAGAGGAAGGTTAAAGTAATTATTTCAGGAATGCACTGGTTCTTGTCAGGGAAGATCTTTCAAGAATTATCACTATATATATACTTTGTTGTTGTACAAATTTACACAGTTTCATTTGCTAGGAGATCAGATTTTGTGAGATTAGGGTTCCTTCAATGCTTTACTGCAGACTGTTGGCAGTAGAATTAAAACCAGATTTCAGAAGTGATCTTGGTAAATGAGATCCATTTTCAAAACATCTTAAGTAATGTAAATTCTACTTTTTTTTTCCTTATAAAATATTTTTATTAATTATATGGGTGATAATTGTTATTCTGTAAATTTATTTTAAAACTACAGTTTAAGTGCTGCAGACAAGGATGTTTTTGTGTTCTCCTTCCCTAGTTTCCTAAGGTAATGTTGAGATTCTCTCTGCGTGAATTTAGCAATTTGCAGTATTTTCATAAAAACCACTACAATGTAGCTGGTTAACCAGAGAATGACAAGGACCCACATTTATGCCACCTATTCCCAATGGAAGAAGATTCCAAGCAAACTACAGTAATCATTAGATTTAACAACCATTTACCAGATAATGAAAGGTGGGGATTTAAACAGGAACAAGGGCTCTTAGACTGAGAAGGGGAATTATTTGATTTAAAGAAAATCAGCAGTATTGGATGTTGACTAAAGGAAATAGAAAAGGTTGCATATTCCAGAGGACAAATAATTAGCAATAATTTCTTTGAATACTGAAAAGCTTGTTAGTTTATTTCTGAAAGCTATAGTAAAATGTTTGAAAAATTAAGGGTCATAAGGTCATGTGAGCAGTTTAGTGGTATTTTTTAGATGTGTAAATTTGTGTTATTAGAATCTTGGAATTATTTGATTCATATATAAAATGTGCATGTTACATGAAGGGTGTAAGAGATTACGCTATGGAAAAGACTGGTCAAAACAGAAATTTTTAAGAAATGAACAGGGAATTCTTTGGGCCATGCTATGGGTCCTTTCTCTTTTTTACAAGTTGAAACCAGTGTGCTAAATTTCTAATGGAAGGGTACCTGCCCTTGCTTATGTAAGAAAGTATGGACAGAATCACCCTGAACTACAACAAGCACCAAGAATGCAATGGATTCAGTGTGGATCCAGTGTGATGAGACAACTGAGATATCCAGCAGTCAAAGGTATGGAAAGAAATTATATTTAGCTATTAGTATGCCAACATCCCCTTAATAGACATTATTTTATGCCTTTTGTTTGTATAGGATTTACCACAACGTATTTCTATTCTTTACATTACCTCAAATACCAGAGAAGAATAAATTTCCAGTCATGAATCTACTGCATGTGGCATCTTATTTAGAATTCCAGTACCTTAGAAGGATATTGAAAGGTCATATTTGGAAGATCTAATGAGGGGAGCCTAGGGATGTGGGCTGGTTGCTGTTCTTGTATCTTTTTGTTTCATTTTATTTTAGTCAAGCATGGAGAAACATGAAAAGAAGAAATTCTTGTTCATCAGAAGGGTAACCAGAACTGTACTGGAAAGTTTTAATTAAAATCACCAAAATTATTAGGGAAAATATTGCCTTTCTATACTCTGTCTAGATATGGAAATATCATATGACTGGGAAGTATTAAAAAGATTTAAAACCCCAAATTTGTTTAAAAAAGAAAAACAAACAAAAAAGTAAACTGTTTAGTCATGCACTACAAGAGGACAATTAAATATTAATATATCCAAATACATTGCTATGCTGCTATGTTAAAATGTGTGATGGTTTAACCTGCACACATCAACAAAAGCTCAGCTGAGCACAGTCTGGGAAGCAAATGAAGCTGTATTTTACAAGCAATAATGGATTGCAATTGTGATGGGTTGAGGCTGACCCCTTCCCCACCACAGGCAAAAAATGAGACTCAAACGTATTGCAAAAGAGTGGTGTGAAGTTTAAATGGAAAGGAGAATGTTTAAAGAGAGCCAGAAGCGTAGTGACAAAAGAGATCCCAAGGCACACCCAGAAACATCCCATCCCTACCTGAGGGTACACCCAAAACTCCCGAGGGCTCCTTCTTCCTCCCCTCCCCCCACCTCCACTGCTAGGCTGCTCAGCTGGCCAGATCTGAGATTGCCCATTCCTCCAGCCTTGGGCCTAGCTAGGCCCAAAAGACCGGGAGAAACCTCTCTCCAGTTACTGGGTGGCAGTGAGGGAAGAAAAGAGGAAGTGCCAGGACCCCTGCTGAGATCTTATAGGGGAGCAGGATATAATGGGATGAAATACCTGGCTTCCTGTGTCCACCCACTGGGCTGGACTCCTTCGGGACACAGGAAGCATTCCTCATATGAACACAGCAGAGGACACCCAGCCCACACTGCTATGGCAATAAATATATACAGAGTATACGGTATTTGCAATATTATACAGGTATTTAAAAAAAGAAAACAGCACAGAAATCCTTCTTGTGCAGGAGGACACTGTCCCGCTCCCCCCAACTTCTCCCCTCCCTTTATACTCTGGTTAATTAGAAGAAAAAAGAAGAGGAGAGATGTTAGGGGAATTTCAATTAGTTCAAAAGCTTCATTAGAAAATCTAGTAATGCTTATCTCTAGTTTGCTGATAAAGAGTCTTTCAGCAAAGTAGCCAGCATGCCAGCAGAAAGACAGAAGAGAACAGAATGAGAGTAGATTGTAAGAACGTAAAACTACATCCTACTCATCTGACCAATGAAATTCTTTTAGAATTATCTTTCTTGGTTTCCTTTTTACACCCAACTATTCAGATAGAGAATTTGCATCTATCTTTCTTAAAGGCACAGCCTAAACTGTCACAAAATATTTCCATTAAAGCTTTATAAAAAACCTAATCATTGCATGCTCAAAGTTATGAAGTTTTAAATATTGACCTACTGCAACAATATAGAATGTTCAGCCTACAACCTGCGTCTATTGCTGACCTGATGTTTTACAAGCCAGGTAGAATAGACACACTTCCATTATCATAGTATCATAGTATCAGTCAGGGTTGGAAGGGACTACAAGGATCATCTAGTTCCAACCCCTGCCATGGGCAGGGTCACCCTGCACTAGATCAGGCTAGCCAGAGCCTCATCCAGCCTGGTCTTAAACACCTCCAGGGATGGGGCCCCAACCACCTCCCTGGACAACCCATTCCAGGGCTTCACCACTCTCATGGTGAAGAGCTTCCTCCTCACATCTAGCCTGAATCTCCCCACCTCCAGCTTCATTCCATTCCCCCTAGTCCTATCACTACCTAATGTCCTGAGAAGTCTTGTTTATGCTAATGTATTTATTCCTATGTTTCATTGCTGAAGATCAGAAATAAGATTAAATAAACTCCTTAGGGCAGGGCCAATGAAATAAAATTTACTTAACACATAGTACAATTTTATGTGTAATTTATTAATCTGTTTGCATGATTTTGAAGGTATCATGACACAGATAAGTCTAACATCAGGTTTAAAAGTGGTAAGGAATAGATGCACCAGGATGAAACAAGTTTCTGTCCAGTTCAAATCTGTGTTCTCACACAGTAGCTATAAGTGGTGTACAGGACAGAATAATAAGGCATACAAATACAGTGGTTTCTGTGGATATCCCTCCTGTCTATAGCAAAAGTTGCACAGGCTAGATGTGGTTTCTGTCTGTTTAGAAAGCTTCAGAGCATTTCTGTTTGCGTGATAGTGCAGTCTTTATCTGAAACCCATGCCAGCAATCAGCATGTGTCAGGCCTGTCCAATCTCTGCCCTTGGATGTGCAAGAAAACAGCTCCTTTTCTTTGTGTTGAATCAATCCCTTCTACCTCATCTTATACTGTCTGTTACTTCTTGCCAAAGCAGAGAGAGCATTTTTTTTTTTTTGCTGCTTTTGTGGCTTTGTAGCCCTGTGTCTTTACCCCACATAGCAATATCCTATATTATTTGATTACACTTTGTAATGAGTTTGTGCACTTTGTGCACAAGCTATTCCATAATTCTGAGCATCTTTTTTTCCCTTCAGAAACTTCTTTCTGTTCTATAAAGTAATATTTGGAAAGGTAAACAAGATCTACACTCTACTCAAAAGGACAAAACCCAGACATTTGTAAACTGCCACAGTGATATCTTCTGGTTTGTTTCCAGTACTTTCCTAATTTCTACTATTTCTTAATTATTTTTTAAATCATTCTTTCTCACTGAAGCTTACATTTTCAAGGAAGAATTCATTACTATGTCAAGTGGGTTTTGAGTGACAATGGAAACACAGAGAACATTACTTCCTAAATATGATTCTTCACCAATTTCATCACAATTAATTTAATCTGTAATACAATTTTCCAATAATTTAATTTTAAAAGGTTGTTCAGTAATTTTCCACAGCCAGTCTTCTTGTTTATTCATTTTATTCTGAAGAAGTTAGCATCATCTGAAAACTTTCTTATCATACAGTTCACTTTGTTTTCTAGGCTGGTATAAATGCTTTGAACAAAGTAACTCCTAACTCATATCACTGCAGAACTCTACTGGTTATAAGTTTCCCTTCTGACCACTTACACTTACCTTTAATTTGTGTCTTGTAAATAGTTATTGCCACAGTCCAGACATTTACCTCCTCTCTACCATGGGTACTTATTTCCCCAGTATCCTTTGGTGAGGTAGGTTGCTTTAAGACTTCTGGAAATTCAGGCTTCAACTGAATTTATGTAATAGGCACATGCTATTCACCTTTTCAGAAAAGCTCAGTAGAGTTTGAAGTGGAACTTCCTCCTACTGAAGCTGTGTTGGTTGTTCATAAGGACGCTATCTTTATGAAAGTATCTTTCTTTATTCTATGTCAGAATCACAGAGTCAGCGAACATATTCAGTTGGAAGAGGCCTCAAAGGTCATCTAGTCCAACCCTCTACACAGCAATGAAGAGTCAACACTAAACCATGTCTCTAAGCTCCAGGTCCGCACCATGCTTCAGCACCTGCAGGGACAGTGACTCCACCGCTGCCTTGGACAGATCCTTCCAACTTTTGATAATTCTTTTTGTGAAGTGTTTCCTAACACCCAGCCTGAGCTTCCCCTGGTGCAGCTTGTAACTATTTCCTCTAGTCCTGTTGCATGACATAAAGGAGAAGAGACTGGCCACTGGCCCCCACCTCACTCCAACCTCCCTTCAGGTAGTTGTAGAGAGTGATGAGGTCTCCTCTCAGCTTCCTCTTCTTCAGACTGAATAACCCCAGCTGCCTCAGACACTCCTTGTAGGTCAAGTGTTCCAGGCCCTTCACCAGCCTTGATGTCCTTCTCCAGACACACTTCAGATCCTTAATGTCCTTGTACGTAGGGCCCAGAATGGAAAGCAATACTCCAGGTGTGGCGTCATCAGTGCTGAGTACAGGGGGATGATCATGTCCCTGTTTCTGCTGTCAAAAGTGTTTCTAATACAAACCAGCATGTCATTGGCTTTCATGTCTACCTGGGCAATCTGCTGACTCTCATTCAGGCAAATGTCAACTAATATACCCAGGTCTCTCTCTGAGTTGCAGCTTTCCAACCAGACAGCTCCAGGTCTGTAGCTTACCACGGGTTTGTTGTTGAATGTCATATGATTAGCCTTGGTGCATCAGTCTAACCTGTTGAGATCCCATTGTAAAGCTTCCCTACCCTCTAGCATGTCAACACAGCCACACATCTTGGTGTCTTCTGCACATATTGAGGATCCACTCAATCCTCTCATACAGTTCGTTAACAAAGACATCAAAGAGGAGAGGCCCCAGTACTGAAACCTAGGGAATCAACACTATAGACTGGGTGCCCAGACAGATTTAACTTCATTTACCACTACACTTTGACCCTGCCTTCCAGCCTTTTCTTTTTTTGTGCAGCTCAGAGTGCACTTATCCAAACCTTTTGTCATGAGTTTCTGAAGGGAGACAGTGGCTTTACTAGAGTCCAAGTAGACAATGTCCACAGCACTTTTCTCACCTACTGGAAGGGTCACCTTATTGCAGAAGGAGATCAGTAGGCAGAACCTGCCTTTGAATGCTGAATAACTTGCAAAGTTCAGATATCAGGAGTTTCCAAGAACACCTCTTCACTTTTTAAACATTTTATTTTGCTTTTAAAATATTTGACAGACACCTTACCTGCCCTTTTCAATTTCAACTTACTTCTAAGTAAATCTTTACACAGTGTTAATCAAAAAGTAGGCTTGTGTCATGTTAGGAAGGAAATCAAGTGATTCTTGCCAGGTTTTCATGATAAAGTGCTATTGATTAGAAGAATTTTTAGTCCATACTTTAAAGATGCAAGTGATACATACAGCTTAGTACTACTCACAAGTGAGAAAAGAATGCAGTATAGCTACTGTGTGTGCACTATCATTATGAAGTGCAGTATTATTTAGGCATATCTACATTTTCTTTATCATCATGAAGATACTAGGAAGTGAATTAAGGTATCACTTCTGCACTATCAGTCCAATATGCCTACCTATCATTGTTACAAAGCCTTTGTCTAAATATTGCATGAAAGGCTTAAAGGGAAATGATGAGCTGCATTTCTATTCAACTCAGGAGTACCAGAATGATAGAACATGATCCCATGCATTGAGTTACTGAGATAATAAGACACCTCAACCCTTCCCCTTCATTCTCTCCCATCCATATTCAAATTACTCTCCTATCCCTACTATTTAGAGGAGCAGTCCTCCTAATTATAGCATGAAATAGTGAAGATCAGCTAGATTCCCAACATGCAATTTTTACTGCTCTGAGTTTTAGATATTTGATGTGATTTCTTTTTTTTTCTTTTTTCTTCTTTTTTTTTTTTTAATTTGTGTCCTTTACTCACCATAGGATATTAAATTCCTTTATTTATCATAAATATATATTATTATAATCCCTTTTCAGCCACATCAAATTTAGAAAAGGAATTTTTTTGTTGTTGTTTTCTCCATGTAATGTTGGAAGCTTTACCTCTTTTGTTTTCAGTCAAATTACTATTATTTCTAAATACTAGGAGAGGATATTATACCACAAGAGCATGATAGAATTAACAATTTGAAGGCTAAAGTTTTTCTAATAGAAATTAATGAAAAATCAACTTGAGTTAAGCTTATTCCATTTATTACTCATAGATCATAGTGTGGCAGGTGAGAAAGTTCCCCACACACACAAAAGAATCCACAGCTAACTCAGACGGAGAAGCAGATGAAAGCTGTATTTTACAAGCAGAAATGGAATGCAATGAATATGTACAAAAACATACAATATTTACAATGTATACAGAAATATACAGCAATGTATGTAATATAGGAGACCTTTTCCCACCCCCTGTGGCCATGGGGGTTCGGCCTGTCCCCCCTTCTCCCTCCCTACCTCCTCTTTTTCCCAAAAGGGTTAGAGAGAGAGAGAAAGGTAATTAAGGAGAAAAATTTGGTTAAGCACAAAAGCAAATGCAAGAGTTAGTTTTCTTAACTGGTTAGCTCTGTTAATCCAAGGTCATTCCTACCCAGCAAGCTGTTGCTTCAGGGAGAGAAACAGGCCAGCTCACAGGACAGAGAGAAGAACAGACTGAACAGACTAAGCTAAAATTTACAGTTGGATTCTACCAATGAAATCAGTTTAGCATATCTTTGTTTTCATTCAAATATCAAAAACATTCAGCCAGAGTGTTCAGAAAGTGTCCATTTCTTAAAGGCACAGCCTAAACCGGTCACACATAGTCATCAGCTTGTGAATATCCACAGGAAAAATAAATGTGTGGAAAAAAGTTAAAGCTGTAACTGCTGAAGACCAAGTGAAAGATACTCATGCAAAGAAAAAAATAGCGAGACTTTATTGGATTTGAGAAAAGCTCTAATTTAATATTTCAATTTAATATCCCTTCTAATGAAACTCCAAAGGATTTAGTGGGCTTACATCTTCAGAGAATTTGTCTCTTATTGTCTCTTATTGTACTTAACCACTTTCATTAAGAAAGGAACTAAACTACTGAATAAAGCTGCAAAAGATTTTAAATACCTACAAAAGTTTAGTGCTTACAGAAGTTAAAGATTAAATACTTTGAGGAGGAATATTGTGAACACCATGCAGAATTCATAATTGAAGGAAAAAAATTAAAGAAAAATAATGTTAACATGCTTTTAAATCCTTTATTTCCTGCTTATATCACTTTCTTATTTACTCACAGCAACTGCATCTACACAGCATATTCTAATATAGTTGAAAAACTGCACAGGAAGAGATGTTCCTGAATAAGTAATTGTAATGGGTTGAGGGAGACCCCTCCCCACCACGGGCAGAAATAACAACTCAAACAAACAGATTGCAAAAGTGGTGGAAAGTTTAGATGGAAAGTGGTGAGTGTATACAGAGAGCCTGAAGCACAGTGACAAAGAAAGATCCCAAAGCAGACCCAGAATCATCCTATCCCCACCTGAGGGTACACCCAAGACTCCCAGGGCTCCTTCTTCTCCCCCTTCCCACTGTTAGGCTAGTCACAGCTGGCCAGATCTGAGACTGCCCATCCCCTTGGGCCGGGAGACATTTTCCCCAGTTACCAGGTGCCAGTGAGGGAAGAAAGAGAAAGTACCAGACCCCGCGCTAGATCTTATATTGGCGCAGAGAATTATGGTATGAAATACCTAATTTCCTGTGTCCACCCACTGGGCTGGATTTCTGGACATGGGAAGCACTCCCTGTAGCAGAGGGCATCCATCCCAAACTGCTATATACCACCCCTTATTTCATATCATAATCTCTGCACCCAAACATATCATCAAATCAGAAATCTTCTGATTAGATGTCCAGTGAAGTCCATATCTTCATCTGGGCATCCACCCAAACAGTCTCTCACTCAGGCTCAAGTGTCAGTCCACTCTAGTTCTTCTTCTTTCATCTAATGGAACCTCCTAGTGATGCAGAGTTCACTCTTCTGCAGTGCAAGTTCTTCATGGATTCATTGGACATCCTGGTCACCTGGAAAGCCTCACAACTTCTCACCTAAACTTTTATTTTTATCTATGTGACCATTTTAGACAGTGCCTTTAAGAAAGGGACGGTTGCTGGAACACTCTGGCTGAATGTTTTGGTGAAATAATTGAAAACAAAGATATTCTAAACGAATTTCATTGGTAGATTGGTAGAATGCAACTCTAAGTTTTAGTTCAGTTTGAGTCTCAGTCAGTCTGTTCTTTTTCACCCTGTCTGTGTCAGTCTCTCTCTGAGCAACAGCTTCTGGACTGAGTTAACCTTGAACTAACAGGTAAGAATAATTCTTGCATATGCTTTGAGCTAACAGAATTTCCTCCTTAATAATTACCCTTTCTCTCTCTATATCACTTTTTGGGAAAAAAAGGAGGTAGGGGGAGAGAGGGAGGTACAGGAGAGGGGACCCTCCTGGCTGGAGGAGGGAGTTTTGTTCTGTATTATGTTCTTTGCTGTATATTTCTGTATATATTGTAAATACTGTATGTTGTGTATATATCCATCTGCACTTCATCCTTCTTGTAAATATAGCTTATCTCATTTTCACTTCTCCAACTGATTTAGCTGTGGTTTCTTTGTGTGTGGGGGAGAACTGAACTTTCTCTCACCACCACATATATTTACTCAGCAGCACATTTCCACCCCTGGGGCAAGCCAGTCGGAACAATTAGGCTCCATGACTGCTTTTTTCCATCCATCCAGGGAGTCACAACTGACTGCTTCCAGCCGTGATTGGAAACTATGCAGACGTACTCCACCCCACCACCACCCCCCCCCACTGGGCGTTTGTGTACCAAGGCGTGACAGCATCCAGCTACACAACCCTCCCCAGAATAGGGAGGGGCTGCACCACAACCTGCTGAGGCGAAAGGAGGAGGTGCCAGCTGCTAGGCACCATTTGAAAAATCGGGGAAGAGATTAGAGCCGGCCCCACCACAGCCCGAGTGCACAGCTGGGACCTGCTGTTGCCGCTCTGTTCTCAAGCAGTACCCCAGTTCCCATGGTCAAGAACCACCCTTGAGTAAGCAGCAGAAGGGTTCCATGCCATTGGCCACGCACCAGGTGTCCCCCTGCAATCCACAAGAAGCTCACACAATTGTCCTGGCAAGAAAACTTGAGCCCCAACTTCCCAAACCCAAAATGACACCCAGAACTAAATTTAAACTCTCCATCTTTTGCAATCCAATCTGCAGAGTGGCCACAACAAGTAACTCCTGTCTGGCTATGCCAAAAATGTGAAGGGTTGAGGCAGACCCCTCCCCACCACGGGCAGAAATAACAACTCAAACAAACAAATTGCAAAAGTGGTGGAAAGTTTAAATGCAAAGCAGCAAGTGTGTATAGAGAGCCAAAAGTGCAGTGACAAAAGAGATGCCAAAGCAAACCCAGAAACATCCCATCCCCACCTAGGCGTACACCCAAGACCCCCAGGACTCCTTCTTCCCCCCTTCCCACTGCTAGGCTAGTCTCAGCTAGCCAGATCTGAGACTGCCCATCCCCCTGGCCTTGGGTCTAGCCAGGCCCTAGGCTGGGAGACATCTTCCCCAGTTACCAGGTGCCAGCGAACTAGACTGGACCGACCCTCGAGCCTGAAT
The DNA here is from genome assembly GCA_033816785.1 of Picus viridis. Taxonomy (NCBI): domain Eukaryota; kingdom Metazoa; phylum Chordata; class Aves; order Piciformes; family Picidae; genus Picus; species Picus viridis. The sequence goes on from CM066606.1 coordinate 44,235,631, forward strand.
GAGAGACTGTTTGGGTGGACACCCAGATGAAGATATGGACTTAGCAGGATATGTCATCAGAAGATTTCTAATTTGATGATATATTTGGGTGCAGAGATTATGATATGAAATAAGGGGTGGCATGTTGCAGTTTGGGCTGGGTGCCCCCTGCTGTGTTCATACGTGGGGTGCTTACTGTGTCCAGAAGTCCAGCCCAGTGGGTGGACACAGTAAACTAGGTATTTCATGCCATAATTCTCTGTGCCACTATAAGATCCAGCGTGGGGTCTGGCACTTCCTCTTTCTTCCCGTGCTGGCACCTGGTAACTGGGGAGATGTCTCACAACCTTGGCATCTCAAAGTGTTTCGTGCATAACTGTTTCTTTTAAACTTTAATACCAAAATTGTTTGTCTTGGTTTAACAAGATTCAATCCTGTCAGTTTTGATCCTCAAAATCAACTTTCTTACCTGCTAACAAAGAGGCACATTCATAAAAACCTTGTCATGTAGTACTGGGAAAGTGATGTTTGCATATGCATTCACATACACATAAGCGGAAATTTTATCTGCATCTAGTTAAAGGTTAGATATTTATAGAAAACAGCATGGTACTTAAATATTTAATTTCTTACTTCCAAAATAAGAGAAGTAGAATACTATGGTAAGACTATCTGCAAAAATGTGGCACTTGAAGCCTGGTCAAAATGGGATTCACTTTATACTAAACAGCTTGATGTAGAAATATAAGGGGAAAAACATTTAGATATTTATAAAGAGCATCTTATGGAATATCTTGTTAAATGAATGATAAATTTACAAATGTAATACAGAGATTTAGGAATAACTTGGGGGGTGAAAAAAGCCCAGTCATAACAGTAAAATGTGAAGAGCAAAATGAAGAAAAGGTCAAAAGGAGGATAAGGTGCATCTAAAATATTTAAGAACTGTTAAGTTTGGCATAAAAATATATATAGTTTAAATAGAAACAAATTTTGTGCTTTACCTTTGAATTATGGTAGAAGACTACAAAAATAACAGGTAGACATGCTTCAAATATTATGACAGAAATTTACCGGAGAATTCTATATGCAGTATTTTTGCTTCTACCCATTTAATTCATTCCCTTTAAGTAAGGCAGAAAACCAATAACCATCTAGCCCCTCCCAAACAAACCAAAACCAAAACACAAAAATATCAGAACTAAAGAGAAAGTAGAAACATAGTGTTAATGAGATTCAAACAATAAAGATGTGATGGACTGCAGATAAAACGAAAGCACCAGTTTCCCAGCATTTTAATCACTGAGATCACAGTTTTGATGAATGTGCCGTAGGGACCATTCTGTGCTCTGATTCCATGGTGAATGAAAGGAAACAAAATGAACAGTTTTATATTGAATGCTTACTGACAGATGATGCATCTGTTGGGATTACTATTAGAAAATTAGGAAAGGTGATACTTAGCTAGGGAACTGCTGCAAGATAATTGCAACAAAGTGCAAAATATTAACATTTTTTAACACCGTAAAATAAAGTTTCCTTAATTGTTATTTTAAATCTATTTTAATTTTAAATGAGATACCTATGTTCTCAAATAACCATGAACAAGGGCAGAAATTATATGTATATATTCAGTTAGTTATTTAGTTGTATATTTATACATATATACGTTCATTCCTTAAAAAAAAATAATTCTTATACATGTAGAAAAAACCCTTGTTCTAGTTCCATACACATTAAATATTATTTAAATGTTTGATTAGTGTTTGAAGGAATAATAATCAAAATGTTTACATAGAGTTTTCAACAAATGAGGAGAATATCATTAGTACAGTATTACCAAGGCTGGAAGAGACCTCGAAGATCATTGAGTCCAACCTGTAACCACAAACCTCACAACTAGACCACGGCACCAAGTGCCACATCCAGTCCCCTCTTGAACGCCTCCAGGGACGGCGACTCAACCACCTCCCCGGGCAGCCCATTCCAATTCTTCACTCTCTCGGTGAAGAACTTTCTCCTCACCTCGAGCCTAAACTTCCCTGGCGCAGCTTGAGACTGTGTCCCCTTGTTCTGGTGCTGGCTGCCAGGGCGAAGAGGCCAACCCCTTCCTGGCTACAACCACCTTTCAGGTAGTTGTAGAGAGCAATAAGGTCACCCCTCAGTCTCCTCCTCTGAAGGCTAAGCAACCCCAGCTCCCTCAGCCTCTCCACATAGGGCTTGTGCTCAAGGCCTCTCACCAGCCTTGTTGCCCTTTTCTGGACACGTTCAAGTGTCTCGATGTCCTTCTTAAACTGAGGGGCCCAGAACTGGACACAGGACTCAAGGTGTGGCCTAACCAATGCAGAGTACAGGGGCACAATGACCTCCCTGCTCCTGCTGGCCACACTATTCCTAATGCAGGCTAGGATGTGGTTGGCCCTCATGGCCACCCGGGCACACTGCTGGCTCATGTTCAGCCTACCATCAACCAGCACCCCCAGGTCCCCCTCTGTTTGGCATCTGTCCAGCCACTCCGACCCCAGCCTGTAGCATTGCCTGGGGTTGCTGTGGCCAAAGTGCAGAACCCGGCACTTGGATGTGTTAAATCTCATGCCATTGGACTCCGCCCATCTGTCCAGCCTGTCGAGGTCCCTCTGCAAAGCCTCTCTGCCCTTCAGCAGATCAACTCCTGCCCCCAGCTTGGTATCATCCGCAAATTGACTGATGATGGACTCAATGCCCTCATCCAGATCATCAATAAAGATGTTGAAGAGCATTGGGCCCAGCACTGATCCTTGGAGCACACCACAAGTGACAGGCCGCCAGCTGGATGTGGCACCACTCACCACCACTCTCTGGGCTTGGCCCTCCAGCCAGTTCCTAACCCAATGCAGTGTGCTCCTGTCCAAGCCATGGGCTGCCAGCTTGGCCAGCAGTTTGCTGTGGGGGACGGTGTCAAAGGCCTTGCTGGGGTCCAGGTAGACCACATCCACAGGCCTCCCCACATCCACCAGGCGGGTCACCTGATCATAGAAGGAGATCAGGTTGGTCAGGCAGGACCTGCACCTCCTAAATCCATGCTGGCTAGGCCTGAGTCCCTGGCCATCCTGGAAGTGCTGTGTGATCGCACTCAAGATGACCTGTTCCATAATCTTGCCTGGCACTGAGGTCAGGCTGACAGGCCTATAATTCCCTGGCTCTCCCAACTGGCGCTTCTTGTGGATGGGCACCACGTTGGCCAGCTTCCAGTCTTCTGGGACCTCTCCAGTGAGCCAGGACTGCGGAAAAATGATGGAGAGCAGCTTGGACAGCTCATCTGCCAGCTCCCTCAGCACCCTAGGATGGATCCCATCCGGTCCCATGGACTTGTGGGGGTCCAAGCAGCTGAGAAGATCTCTAATTCTCCCATCCTGGAACAGAGGGGTACTATGCTGCTCCCTGGTGAGAAGAACACCATACAGTCTTAGAAGGACTGCTTGTCATAAAAATTCTATAAAATATATTAAATCTCTAATTGCAAGGGAAAAAAATATATCTGTAATTGATTAAATTCAGATAAAGAAATAATGGAATTAATTATCAATTCATTACAAAGTGGTAACTAGTATTTCTTTTCTGGTATTAACAATTGTGTCCAGTAAAGCATTTGTCTTATTATTTGGTCAATGTGATGCAAATAGATAAATCAATACAAATAACAGATCTGAAAACTTGAAATACCGATTTTACAAATGGAGTGAAGAACAGTACTAGTGAAAGTTCTGGTACCAAGAAGGACATTCGGAAAAACTACACTGCAGTTTTCTTCTATAAAAGTGCAGAAGGGCACTGAATATGACACTGAAAGGAATACTATTGAAATAGCTATTCCATTGACATACTTTCGAAATGTCATGGAAACAGGGAAGAAGTGAAAACATAGAAAGAGAAAATGGATACAAGAATTACATGAAAACTCCTTTACAGTAATATGATTAGGAAAACTATTAACACATTTTTCACCCTTTTCGTCTCTAAGTATGTATAATGAAAAAATAATTTCACATCAGTTGTGGTCCTGCTTCCTGGGGTAAAATACAGCTTCTTTTCTGTCCACCTCCCCTCGCCCCCGCCCCACAATATGAAAAGTGTTGTAAATCAATCCGAACATGTTTTGGCATGCAATCAAGCAATTTGCAGAAAGAATTCTATAGAAATATGTGGCATTTAAAACTTTAAGTAGAGAGTTATGTGAAACTATCTGAGTTTGAGCTCTCGGTGCAACTGAATGAAAGCTTTCATTCATGCCAATAAAGTGATTATTTTACCTGCCTACCTTACCAGCATGTTGTAATACTTAAAATCTCAAAGCCATGTATATCAGATTATAGAAAATTGTTATCCTGAAGAAATTGCTAGTAGATTTCAGCTTTAATTTGCAGTCTATGCTTAAGGTTCTTGAAGTCCTTCAATATCTAAATAAGTATTATGGGAGTACAAGGTTTTGGATAGGGAAATTATAACTATAAATACTGAATTTTGACTGATATTTTTGATGGAATGCACATTATTTTTATGAATTAAATATATTATTGTACTCCACAGAAAGAAAAATAACAGGTCCTGTGAGTTAAAAGGCAAACAGCATTGAACCAATGGTGAAGATAAATACAATTGTCAATCCTACAGGAAGAATGATGTTCAGATATGCTTTATTTCTGACATAGAAATCATGTCACATACATGTAAAATGATGACAAATATGAATATATTTTCTATTGTAATTCAGAAAAAAAAACATATTAAGTGCAATTTAGAGTAGGTTGCAGTTCTAGCAAGCTAAGCCTCATGGAAAAAAAAGTTCTCAGGTTTACAGCATGTTGTGTGAGAGATTCAAATCATTGAGAGATCATAATATTGTTCATATGTGCCATTTGAGATGGCCTCTCTTGCTGCGCAATGTCTATGGCTTGGCTTGTTTATTGATGGGAAGGAAGGTAAACTGCTAGCTGAATCATCCATACATTGAGAAGGTTATCAGAATGGAAATGGTGAAATAGGTTGACCTATAAAAGCTGCAGGAGCTAACCAGGTAGACTCACTTGAATCACAATAGGTTTCTCATGACTGTGACCAGTTGTAGTGGGTTGAGGGGCCCCCCCCCCCCCCCGGGCAAAATGATGACTCTGACAAACGGATTGCAGAAGTGATGGAAAAGTTTAAATAGAAAAAGGTGAAGGTGCACAAAGGAACCAGAAACAGTGAAAGAAGAAACCCCAAAACACACCCGGATGAACCCCATCCCCACCTGAGGGTGGGCCCAAGACCCCCAGGACTCGTTCTTCCCCGCCTCGCTGCTAGGCGAGTCTCAGCTGGCCAGGCCTGAGACCGCCCATCCCCCTGGCCTTAGGCCTAGCCAGGCCCAAGGCCGGGAGATGTCTGCCCCAGTTACCGGGTGCTGACGAGGGAAGAAAGAGAAAGAGGCAGACCCCACGCAAGATCTTATAGTGGTGCAGGGGGTGTGGTAGGAGACACACGGTTTTCCTGTGTCTACCCACTGGGCTGGACTTCTGGACACAGGAAGTGTGCCATGCAGCAGGGGCACCCAGCCCAAACCACCACATGCCACCCCTTATCTCATACCACAACCCCTGCACCCAAACACATCATCAAATTAGAAATCTCCTGATGACGCATCCGGCAAGGTCCATATCTTCTTCTGGCTGTCCACCCAAACAGTCTCTCTCAGGCTCAAGCATCAGTCCAGTCCAGTTCTTCCTCTCTCATCCAGTGGAACCTCCCAGCGATGCAGAGTTCACTCTTCTGCAGTGCAGGTTCTTCATGGATCCATTGGACATCCTGGCCACCTGGAAAAAGCCTCACAACCTCTCAGCCAAGCTCTTCTTCTCACTTGCATTTAACTCAGCAGCATAACCTCCACCCCTGGGGCAAACTAGTCGGAACAATCTGGCTCCACGACTGCTTTTTTTTTTTTTTTCCGATCCCCAGGGTGCCGAAAACCAACCGCCTCTGACCACGGTCCAGGCTACCCAAATGCCTATCAGGGTACTTCGCCCTCCCCACCGGGCGTTCACAATATCTGGCTGCACATCCCACCCCGGAAGAGGGAGGGGCTGCACCACAGCCCACTGAGAGGAAGGGAGGTGGAGCCAGGTGCTCGGCGCCATTTTTGGTGATCTTCCGAAAAGATCGGAGGAGATTAGAGCCAGGCCCACTGCAGCCCGAGCGCCTGGCCGGCATCCACTACCGCCGCCACTCAGCATAAAGCAGGGCCCGGCCGCCTCTACCGCCGTGGTACAGGATCAAAATCACCTCCACCCCTCAGGCACTCAAATAGCTTCCCCAGCGAAAGCCACAAGCGTGTTCTCAGAGCCTTTGAAAACGGCTTTCCAGCTGGGGTCCCCATTCGCCGCTCTTGGGTTTCGGGAGCTAGCTCGCCCGCCTGCTCGCTGCGGCTGGCTCCATCCTTGCAGCGAGACGGACCTCATTTGACCTGCTCGCCACTGCCCCTCCCCCGCTTCACCCCCGCCGCTTCTACCACCCGCGGAGAGGAAAGGGTGGAGGAGGGGCAGGTCCCGCGTTCTTAAGTGGTACCCCTGACGCACCAGGTGTCCCCCTGCAATCCACAAGAACTCACACCATCGCCCCGGCAGCAAAGCTTGAGCCGCCACTTTCCCAAACCCAAACCGACGCCCAGAACTAAATTTAAACTATCCATCTTTTGCAATCCGATCTGCAGTTCACCACACCAACCAACCCCAACGTTGGGGCGCCAAAAGTGTAGTGGGTTGAGGCAGCCCCCTCCCCACCATGGGCAAAATGACAACTCTGACAAACGGATTGCAGAAGTGCAACCAGATAAGAGCTAACCAGATAAGAAAACTAACTCTTGCATTCGCTTTGAGCTAACAGAATTTTTCTCCTTAATTGCCTTTCTCTCTCTCTCTAACCGTTTTTGGGAAAAAAGGGGAGGAAGGGAGGGAGAAGGGCAATAGCGGCTGGATGGGGGCACACCCTCCTCCGGCTGTGGGTCTTCTGTATTACATACATTGCTGTATATTTCTGTATATATTGTAAATATTGTATATTTTTGTACATATTCATTGCATTCCATTTCAGCTTGTAAATATAGCTTTCATCTGCTTCTCTGCCTGAGCTAGCTGTGGTACCTTTGTGTGTGTGTGTGTGGGAACTTTCTCACCCTACCACAATGACTTTCTGAACAAACTGCAGCAGTGTTCCATTTTGTTACACAGTTGCTTCTACGACTGGGTAGAAGATTTAAACTTTCAAGGGCTCTTTAATTTTTTCTCTTTTGCTTTGTGTTTCCTTGTGCTATCCAATACCTAAAACTTCAATCATTAAGGAAGATTGGATCAAAGCATTATTTTCTGTATGACTGAATTTTTACACACTGTAGTGGGTTGAGATAGCCACCCTCCCCACCACGGGCAAAATGACGACTCCAACAAACGGATTGCAAAAGTGATGGAAAAGTTTAAATAGAAGAAGTGAAGGTGCACAAAAGAAACCAGAAACAGTGACAGAAGTAACCCCAACACACACCCGGATGAACCCCATCCCCACCTGAGGGTGGGCCCAAGACCCCCAGGGCTCGTTCTTCCCCCCACACTGCTAGGCTAGTCTCAGCTGGCCAGGCCTGAGACCGCCCATCCCCCGGCCTTGGGCCTAGCCAGGCCCAAGGCTGGGAGACGTCTCCCCCAGTTACCGTGCGCCGGCGAGGGAAGAAAGAGAAAGAGGCGGACCCCACGCAAGGTCTTATAGCGGTGCAGGGGATTGTGGTAGGAGATACACGGTTTTTCTGTGTCCACCCACTGGGCTGGACTCCTGGACACAGGAAGTGTGCCATGCAGCAGAGGGCACCCAGCCCAAACCACCACACGCCACCCCTTATCTCATACCACAACCCCTGCACCCAAACACATCATCATATTAGAAATCCCTGATGACGCGTCCGGCAGGGTCCATATCTTCTTCTGGGCGTCCAAACAGTCTCTCTCAGGCTCAAGCATCAGTCCAGTCCAGTTCTTCCTCTCTCATCCAGTGGAACCTCCCAGCGATGCAGATTTCACTCTTCTGCAGTGCAGGTTCTCCATGGATCCGTTGGACATACTGGCCACCTGGAAAAGCCTCACAACCTCTCAGCCAAGCTCTTCTTCTTGTTCACGTTTTGCTCAGCGGCATATCTCCACCCCTGGGGCAAGCCAGTCGGAACAATCTGGCTCCACGACTGCTTTTCCGATCCCCAGGGTGCCGCAAACCGACCGCCTCCGACCGCGGTCCAGGCTACCCAAACGCCTATCAGGGTACTTCGCCCCCCCACACCGGGCGTTCATGTACCGAGGCGTAGCAATGTCCAGCTGCACACCCGGAAGAGAGAGGGGCTGCGCCACAGCCCAACTGAGAGGCAGGGAGGCGGAGCCAGGTGCTCGGCGCCATTTTTCGGTACTGTCCGAAAAACATGGGGGAGATTAGAGCCAGGCCCACTGCAGCCCGAGCGCCGGCCGGCGTCCGCTACCGCGGCCACTCAGCACACAGCAGAGCCCGGCCGCCTCTACCGCTGCGGTACAGGATCAAAATCACCTCCACCCCTCGGGCACTCCAACAGCTTCCCCAGCGAAAGCCACAAGCGCGTTCTCAGAGCCTTTGAAAACGGCTTTCCAGCTGGGGTCCCCGTTCGCCCCTCCTGGGTCTCGGGGCTATCTCGCCCGCCCGCCCTCTGCGGCTGGCTCCATCCTTGCAGCGAGACGGACCTCATCTGACCTGCTCACCGCTGCCCCTCCCCCGCCTCAACCCCCCGCCGCTTCCACCGCCCGCAGAGAGGAAAGGGTGGGGGAGGGGCAGGTCCCGCGTTCTTAAGCGGTAACCCCCGACACACCAGGTGTCCCCCTGCAATCCACAAGAACTCACACGATCGCCCCGGCAGCAAAGCTTGAGCCCCCCCGACCTTCCCAAACCGAAACCCGACGCCCAGAACTAAATTTAAACTATCCATCATTTGCAATCCGATCTGCAGGTCGCCACACCAACCAGCCCCACGTCGGCGCGCCAAAAATGTAGTGGGTTGAGATAGCCACCCTCCCCACCACGGGCAAAATGACGACTCCAACAAACGGATTGCAAAAGTGATGGAAAAGTTTAAATAGAAGAAGTGAAGGTGCACAAAAGAAACCAGAAACAGTGACAGAAGTAACCCCAACACACACCCGGATGAACCCCATCCCCACCTGAGGGTGGGCCCAAGACCCCCAGGGCTCGTTCTTCCCCCCACACTGCTAGGCTAGTCTCAGCTGGCCAGGCCTGAGACCGCCCATCCCCCGGCCTTGGGCCTAGCCAGGCCCAAGGCTGGGAGACGTCTCCCCCAGTTACCGTGCGCCGGCGAGGGAAGAAAGAGAAAGAGGCGGACCCCACGCAAGGTCTTATAGCGGTGCAGGGGATTGTGGTAGGAGATACACGGTTTTTCTGTGTCCACCCACTGGGCTGGACTCCTGGACACAGGAAGTGTGCCATGCAGCAGAGGGCACCTAGCCCAAACCACCACACACACACACACCCTAATTTTCAGTATAAAATAAAAGAGAAGAGCATACTATTTTGGTGGTTTTGTATTAGAAATCTTGTTTGTCAAAAGAAGCATACTGAATGACTACTTATAAAATATTATAAGCAGATAGGTAGTCACTACGGCAATGTTAATCAGGTTAATCAATTAAATTTAATCTTAGCAACCTATACCTTCCCTTTCTAAATGTATTAATGCTTTAAAAAGTATTGTACTTGAAGTAAATTAGTACATAAATGTGGGGAGTTTAAATAAGAATAAAACTACAAAAATAGAAAATTAATGTAGCAATGATATGTGAAAAAAGTACTCATCAGAAAGCTTATAAGCTTTTAAAAAGATAACATCAGAAAATAAAAATGCTTCAAGTTTCCAATTGCAAATCGATCATAGTTAGACAATATTGCATAACCAATGATCCCACAACACAAATTCCTAACCTTGTGTTAATAAACATATTTGCAAGTGGTTATGAAAATAACTGGACCTCATCTATAGAATAAAATTCCTTAGGAAATAACACAACAGTGGAGCAACACACACCAAAATCTTTACAAAAGAAATAAAACAGCTGGGAATAACTCATATTTTTATGTTACATATTGACTGATATAATGACTCACAGCCTACTAGTCAAAACCTTTTTCTAAAGACAAAATAAAATCTAATGTTTAATTTTATATATAGATATAGATTTTAGCCATAGCTATAGCTAGCTTTCTACAGTTATACTTGTGCTAACAGAATTGTCTTTCTTAACAATCAGACTACTTTATGTGGGCTTAGGATAAATAAACAAATAATCATACAATTTATTTTTTTCTTATTGTCTTGGGGGGATTGATTTATTAAGAGGAGTTATAACCATAGAGTATGTCTACATTCTCAGCAACCATTCTAAATAATAAATAAGAATATGATGTGAAGAGAGGACCTTTAACCTTTCACCTGAAAGGAATTTGTACTCCGGGGGGGGTGTTCTTAGATTTAAACTTCAGAAATGGAGGAAGACATTTTCTGGATGCTCCACAAACACGTACAAATTTGGGGGTTTGGAGGCTTTTTTTATTTGGTTGGTGTTGTTTTTTCTTTTTCCCTGGTTTTGTTTGTTTCTCTTTGTTTTATCCAGTTAGGAAGAATTATAGCTACTGCTTGCATGCACTTCACTATGATGGATTAGTAAAATGTTGCTATTCCAAACTCAGTGTATTTTTCTTTTACTAGTTTGGTTAAAAGCATTGCTTAACAGCAAAATATGCTGTCTACAGGGAAAGAGGTTTAGAAAATTAAGTCAAAGTTATTACTGTTACTTATACAAGTTCTTTTCCTGATTAGACTTAAGAAACATTCCGAAACTGAAAATAATCCTTCCCCTCAAAGGAATCTCTTCTTGTAAATTAGGAGCAAGTATTTCAGTTCTTATGAATTATTATCACGTACACTACTGGTTGATTTAAAATCCATTAGAAAAGACTGCACAGTTTTGGAAATGCTGCTGTAGCAAATCAACTTCTCAGTCAGGTAAGTTCCCATTTACTTGCATATGACATTCCTTTTCTTCTTAAGCGAACTATTGAAAACTCCCCCAGAGAAAACTTCTGATCTCCTAGAAAACATAGATTGTTTGATGCCAAACTGTGAATGGTTTCCAAGAAATTTGCAATAATCATATATGGGGACTCCACTTATAACTATTACCATCTGAGAGAACAATAAAAAAAGACATATATTCTTTCTTATAGCTATCTGGGGAGGTGTTCTTGCACTCACATTGGACAGCTGCAACCATTCTGACTCGTCATGTCTTTCGCGCTTTCTGTAGTGGTTCACACCGGGTCTGATTATGAAGTACTTTTACAGTATCACAGTATCACAGTATCGCCAAGGTTGGAAGAGACCTCAAAGATCATCGAGTCCAACCTGTCACCACAGACCCCATGACTAGAGCATGGCACAAAGTGCCACGTCCAATCCCCTCTTGAACACCTCCAGGGATGGTGACTCCACCACCTCCCGGGCAGCCCATTCCAATGGCGAATCACTCTCAGTGAAGAACTTTCTCCTCACCTCGAGCCTAAACTTCCCCTGGTGCAGCTTGAGACTGTGTCCCCTTGTTCTAGTGGTGGTTGCTAGAGAGAAGAGGCCAACCCCTTCCTGTCTACAACCACCTTTCAGGTAGTTGTAGAGAGCAATGAGGTTGCCCCTGAGCCTCCTCTTCTCCAGGCTAAACAACCCCAGCTCCCTCAGCCTCTCCTCACAGGGCTTGTGCTCAAGGCCTCTCACCAGCCTTGTTGCCCTTCTCTGGACACGTTCAAGTGTCTCAATGTCCTTCTTAAACTGAGGGGCCCAGAACTGGGCATAGGACGCAAGGTGTGGCCTAACCAAAGCAGAGTACAGGGGCACAATGACCTCCCTGCTCCTGCTGGCCACACTATTCCTAATGCAGGCCAGGATGTGGTTGGCCTTCTTGGCTGCCTGGGCACACTGCTGGCTCATGTTCAGGCGGCTGTCGATCAGCACCCCAAGGTCCCCCTCTGTTTGGCAGCTGTCCAGCCACTCTGAGCACAGCCTGTAGCTCTGCATGGGGTTGCTGTGGCCAAAGTGCAGCACCCAGCACCTGGACTTGTTGAATGCCATCCCATTGCACTCCGCCCATCTGTCCAGTCAGTCGAGGTCCCTCTGCAGGGCCCTTCCACCCTCTAACTGACCAACATCTGCTCCCAACTTGGTGTCATCTGCAAATTTGCTGATGACTGTCTCAATCCCCTCATCCAGATCATCAATGAAGATATTAAAGGGGATGGGGCCCAGCACTGATCCCTGGGGGACGCCACTGGTGACTGGCCGCCAGCTGGATGTGGCACCATTGACCACCTCTCTCTGGGCCCGGCCCTCCAGCCAGTTCCTAACCTAACACAGAGTGTTGCTGTCCAAGCCATGGGCTGCCAGCTTGGCCAGGAGTTTGCTGTGGCGGACGGTGTCAAAGGCCTTGCTGAGGTCCAGGTAGACTACTTCCACAGGCCTCCCCCCATCCACCAGGCAGGTCACCTGATCATAGCAGGAGATCAGGTTGGAGAGGCAGGACCTGCCCTTCCTGAATCCATATTGGCTGGACCTGAGCCCTTGGCCATCATGCTGATGTGCAGTTATTGCCTCCAGGATAATCTGCTCCATCATTTTCCCTGGCACTGAGGTCAGGCTCACTGGCCTATAGTTTCCAGGTTCCTCCATCTGACCCTTCTTGTGGATGGGAACCACATTGGCCAGTTTTCAGGCATCTGGGACCTCACTGGTCAGCCAGGACTGGAGGAAAATGATGGAGAGCTGCTTGGCCAGCTCATCTGCCAGCTCTCTCAGCACCCTAGGATGGATCCCACCCGGTCCCATGGACTTGTCAGTGTCCAAGTGGCTCAGCAGGTCCCAAACTAATTTCTCATAGATATCCAGGGCATTACACTGCTCCCTGACCCCATGACCCAGCTCAGGAAGCCACTCGTCCTGAACTCCTCCTGCCTTGATGTTAAAAATTGGGGCAAAGAAGGTGTTCAGGACCTCAGCCTTTTCCTTGTCTTCAGTCACCATGTTCCCCTCCAGGTCCAATAGGGAGTGCACGTTCTTCTTGCCCTTCTTTTTGGCATTAATATATTTGTGAAAATGCTTTTTATTGTCCTTCAAAGAGGTGGCCAGCTTCAGTTCTAACTGGGCCTTTGCCTCTCTAATTTTTTTCCTACATAATCAATTAACTTTCTTAAACACACCTCGAGAAGCCTTCCCCTCCTTCCAAAGGTGATACAGCCTCTTTTTTTCACTTAGTTCCTCCAGGAGCTGCTTGCTCATCCAGGCTGGGCGCTTTCCCCGCTGGCACATCTTTCAGCAGGTGGAAACCACCAGTTCCTGTGCCTTCAAGAGCTCCTGTTTGAAATAGGTCCAACCATCCTGGACCCCTCAGTTCTTGAGGGCTGATACCCAGGGAACTTTGCAAATAAGTTTCTTAAACAGGCTGAAGTTCGCCCTCCGGAATTCTAAGGTGAAGGTTCTGTTGGTGCTTCTCCCCATCTCCCTGCATATTGAAAACTTCATGGTCGCTGTCTCGATCCGGAGAGGGAAAGAGATTGAGGTTTTTAATGAATATTCCCGTGTTGTGAAATTAGAGGCACAAACGAGGCCAAAATATCAACAGCTAGACTATTTATTACATAAATAAGGTGGAGAGAGAGAGAAAATAAAGAGAGAAGAGAGAAGAGGGAGATTAAAGGAAAGGAATTATATTACCACACCCCTCACCCCCAAGACAGTTTGAGTCTGTGGAGGAAAGGTGCTGCAGGAGATGTTGGGTCTGTAGAGAAACGGTGCTGCAGGAGATGTTGGGTCTGTAGAGGAAGGGTGCTGAGGCTTTGGCTGTAGAAGGGATGAGGTCCTCCGGGCAGCTTCTTCAGCTCCATGAGTTGCAGCAGGCGGAACTTAGGGCACGGAGAGTCCAAGATCCAGTGTGTTGGCCCCGGGATGTTTCCAGCGTGTGCTGCCGTCTGCTTTCTTCTGCATCTTGCTTCTCCAATTTTCTCCTCCTACAAGCCAGTAGTTGCTCCAGTCTTTTATACAGTTTTTTAGCCCTTAGGCAAGTGTCCAGGTGTTGTTCCCCAGGATATCGTTCTGGGAAATCATCTTTAGGTCCAGGTATCGTTCCCCAGGAAATCTTTCTGTGTACTCAGGTGAGTTTGGGCAGCCACTGGATAGAGGGGGGAAGGCCTCCACCTCCTCCTGCTCCATCTAGCTACCCACACACTCTTTTCACCTCAGGAACCATTGTCCTTTGCTGGGGTATCTGATGGCTGGAAATGATCTTGTCCTGAAGGTGTGGAATGCTGAGCCCTTGGGCCATTGTTGTAGGCCAGCTGCAGTCGTAAGCAGTGTTATCTTTGCACCTTCCAAGAGTCCTTCCAGTGGCTCTGCCCAAAGCACATCAGCAATTGTCTGGACAAACAGCAAGTGATTTTATCTTTGTTGAGTCACCAGGAGACACAAGCTTTAGTCTCTCACAGTCGCTGCACCCCAGGCAGCCTCCCACAATCACTTCTCCTACCAGCCCTGCTCTATTGGAGAAGAGCAGGTCAAGCAGAGCTTGACCCCTGGTAGGCTCACTCAACAGCTGCATCAGGAAGTTGTCCTCCATGTGGTCCAGGAATCTTCCGGACTGCCTCCTCTCTGCTGAGTTGAGTTCCCAGCAGATATCTGACAGGTAAAAGTCACCCACAAGGACAAGATCTGATGACCTTGAGACAGCCTCCAGTTGCTTATAGAATGTTTCATCTGCCTCCTCATCCTGGTTGGGTGGTCTATAACAGACTCCAACCAGGATGTCAGATTTGTTAGTTTGCCCTCTGATTTTAACCCACAGGATCTCAATCCCTTCATTTTCCACCTCAAGTTTTGTGGCAGGGAGTGACTCCCTAATATACAGAGCCACCCCTCCTCCTCTTCTCCCTTGCCTGTCTCTCCTGAAGAGCCTGTAACCCCCCAGTGCCGCACTCCAATCGTGCATGTCATCCCACCACGTCTCTGAGATGGTGACTATATCATAGTCACCCTGGTGGACCAGGACTTCCAGCTCCTGCTTATTGCCCATGCTGTGTGCATTGGTGTACATGCACTTCAGCTGGGCTATCGACTTCTCTATTGACCCTAATCTGTGCCCTACTCCTTCATCTACAGAGGGACTGTTTCCCTCACACACCCCCTTCAGACCTAGTTTAAAGGCCTCTTAATGAGCCCCACCAACTCTAGTGCTAGGACTCTCTTACCTTTTCTAGATAATGTCACCCCATCAGGTCCCATCAGGTCGGGTGCAGTAAAAGTTGCCCTGTGATTGAAGAAACCAAAATTTCGCTGCTGGCACCATCCCCTGAGCCAATTGTTGATGGTGTGGGTTCTCCCGTTCCTTTCAGTGTACTCCCCTGCCACTGAGGGAACTGAGCAGAACACCACTTGAGCTCCTGCCCCTTGAATCAATTGTCCAAGGGCCTTGAACTCCTTTTTAATTGCCCTAGTGCACTTCTTGTCAATTTCGTCACTCCCAGCTTGTATTACCATCAGTGGGTAATAGTCAGAGGGGTGGATTAACTTGGGGAGTCTCCTCACGATGTCCCTGACCCGCGCCCTGGGTAGTGAGCAAACCTCTCTGTGGGAAGGGTCGGGACGACATATGGGTCCCTCAGTACGCCCCAGGAGAGAGTCCCCAACAACTATAACCCTTCTCCTTTTCTTTGTGGAGCTGGTTGTTATAGTTGGTGGGGACCGCTTGGCCTTAGCCTTAGGCTCCCGCCCAGATGGCTGCTCCTCAGCCCTCTCATCCCCACTGCCCTCGACCTGCAGGGCCTTGTACTTATTATGCAAGGGCAGCGGAGGAGGAGAGGGCCGGGATGGATTTCCCTTGCCACCCCTGGCAGGGACCTGTATCCATCCCTCCCCATTTCCAGGGACCCTCCCCTCAGCAGGGGAGATCTGCAGAGCCTTCTCCCACATATCTAATTCCTTCTCACTATCCCTTATTGACCTAAGCCTAGAAACCTCCTCCTTCAGCTCGGCCACTTCATCTTTCAGTTCGGCCACCAGACTAAGGAGAAAGTTCACCTGGTCACACCTGACATAGGTCTTCTCTCCTTCACCCTCTATTCCAAGTGCCAGGATCAAGCACTCACTGCAGCTGGAAGCCTGGACTCCTGTATGCTGATATAGCAAGTCTGTCTGGGTAGATGCTGTTTTCCTACCTTTTGTCCGAGTGACAGCCATGGTTGACTGTTCGATTGAAAAAAGAATTTTTTATTTATTTTCCCCCCTATCAGCAGGCAGGCTCTCGAGCCAAAATGGTGGCATGTGCACAGCCCGGGCGGGATTTAAACCACCTGCGGCTGACTCCCCGCCGCTGTTTCTGAGCAGGCTTGTGAGAGCATGATCCTGCTGGACCTGCCTGTTACCACCCAAGTTCTCCAGACCCGCAAAGCCCCGAAAGAAAAGCGAAACCAAGCAGGAAGCTCATGGTCCGAGCGGGGCGGTCCCAATTGCCGGTTCTGGTCAGCTATCGAGCCAAAATGGCTCGATACAAAGAGCCTATCTCCCAGGCATTCACAGGAGCAGGTTTTCCCTGTACTATGTGGGATAACTGCGTAGCTTGTAGTGTGACAGAAATGGAAGTTAATTTAGTGTGCTTCAGGAGAAAGACTGAGATGCTTACAACCAGGGGATGTTTATATTAACTCTGAGAATGAAGATCCACAACTGGCCTGCCAGGTGGCTGAAGGAGGGAGTCTTGTTAAGATAATACAAAACAGTTTCAACTAAAATTAATGAGGCAGGGCTAAAACAACAAAACCAAGCAGCTTCAAAACAGATTTTGAAAGCTATAGAATCTAAGAGAAGACCCTAATTAACTGCAAAATGCCCAATAAAGTTTATACCAGTAAGTATGATAATGAGCCAAATAAAGTACATGCTAAACATATATGACTATGTTAATCAATTCTCCACCCAAATCATGATAAATGTCACCTGGAAGGCAAATACAGCCAAAATTAGAATATCAAATAAAACCAAACCCCAAAACATTAGGGGAGCATCTCTGTGGGGGCGAAATACTGAAGAATTAGCAGACAGGGATGGTTGATGTGCTGCGTGCCTCTTCCACTACCCAAGACAGGGACACCTTCTTGATAAGAATTGTGCATTCAATGTACAGCTTAATTTTCACTGCATATCTTTTATATATTAATGCTATTGCAAAAGTTTTTGTCTACAGCTTCATTAGATGTTACCCAGGAATTACAGCCTCTAGTTAAATTTTTTGTGATTAGTGCATTGAACAATGGCTATCCCAAATATCTTTTTAAATTAAAACAATTTAAACATACCAAGTATTCTAACTTCCCAGACCTGCCTCAGTGAAAATGGTTATCGGGGTACTGAAAGATGTAAATATGATTTTTTTTCCAGGTAGCTTAAGTAAAAGCCCTGGGTCTCTGAGGGAGGCAGATTTTGGGATCTACTGCTGCTGTATTTGTCATGTATATATCTATTCTAACACGTATAAGCTCACTATCACTTCCACCAAGAGAACAAATGAAAAATTAACTCAACCAAGACAATATCTCTTCAACTCTGTAATATCAAAGGCTTCAAGTTTGACTGAAGTTTGTGTGCTTCTGAACTCCTGGGTTAAAGACAGCTTGTTATCTTTGCTAGGCCATAATATCTGCTAAGCCTGATGGAAAGGAATTCCCTCAGATATAAGAGACTTGATGAGCAGGGAATGAATCATATTTCTCCTGTTTTTTAATAATATGTATGCCTCCTGTCATTTTTCTCTGTTCCAGTGGACAATTACTTACTCAATACCAAATGATACATTCCAGATTTAAGGGATTTCCAGTCTTCCTAATCATATGAAATAACTTTGAATGTATAATTGCATGATATCTTACATAGTTCTTTAACTTGGTATTTTGTGATAGGCTTAATTTTCAAGATGTTTGATAAACTTTTTAGTTTATTTTTAATAAGTTGCAACTCCTGAATGACAATAATCCAAATTGGACACAACAAATGCTTTAACAGCATCAATCTAATTATAAAAGTTTGTGTGTTTTTTCAAATAATACTGCAGTATGAGTTGAAAAAAAAAGGTCAAAGGTCACATCAGTGTAGTTGTCTAGCTGTGTTTGGGTTATGCAGCAAAGTTTTGGTAGCAAGTGGCGAGGAATCTCAGAGGTGGCTTCTGTGAGAAGACACAAGGAGATGGCCACATACTGAACACAATCAGTACTTGCCAGCAGCAACATGGACCTGCTAGTGTCCATATCTGAACCCACCAGTGATGCTGATGGCACCCAGCCTGTGTTTAAGAAAGCATAAAAAACACTGCACAGCAGCTGTGAGAGGAAAGGATCATGAAGGAGCAGCACTGTTGACATCAAAGTTTGTGAAAAAGGTGGGGGAAGAAGTGATCCAGGTTCTGAACCAGAGATTTCCCTGTAGCCTGTGTATGGTGAAGCAGGTTGCACCTCTCCAGCCCATAGTGGATAGCCCAGGCCATAGCAGATATCCACCTTGAATATCAGTCCACATCTGCTCACGGGCACAGAAGTTCACAGCACAGCAGATGGAAGTGCTGTGAAGGAAGCAGAAACCCATGCAAACCTACACAGACCAGGCATATGGACATGAATCAACACAGGTTCAAGTTTTCTGAGAGGAACTGAGGCCTGTGGGGGACCTATGCTCAAGCAGTCTGTCTTTGAAGGACTGGACCTCACGAAACAGAACCTGTAATGGAGTGGATCTTGAAGGACTGAAGCCCATCAGAGGAATCCCACATTGAAAAAGGAGAAAAGTATGAGGAGGAAGGAGTGACAGAGGGGAAATGCTATGATCTGACCACAACTCTCACCCTCTGTCCTTCACACCGTTCTCTACCTCTTGGGATGGAAGAAGAAGATTGATGAGTTTCCAACGGTGGAGTGAATTTGAGCCTGAGAAGAAGGTAGGTGAGAAGGTAAAGCAGGCTTATATCTGTTTTTATATTTTGCTATTTTACTGTGTTATTAGTTGGTGATAAATCAAATTAATCTCCCTGTGGTGGTTCAGGCTGGGTGCCCCTTCTGGTGCCACCACACAAGCCACACCTGTGGTTTCCCAAGAGTCCAGCCCAGTGGGTGGACACAGATGCTATGTGTTTCATCCCATAATGTCCTGCTCCCTATAAAACCATCAGCAGGGGTCCTGCACTTTCTCTTTCTTCCCTCACCGCTACCTGGTAATGGGGGAGCTAACATGTGGCCTCTTGGACCTGTCTAGGCCCAAGGCCAGAGGGAAGGGCAATCTCAGATCTGGCCAGCTGAGATTAGCCTAACAATGGAGGAGGGGGAAGAAAGAGCCCTGGAGGTTTTGGGTGTACCCTCAGGTGGGGAGAGGGAAGTATTAGGATGTCTTTGGGTATGCTTTGGGATCTCTTTTCTGTCACTGTGCTTGTGGTAGTCTGTAAAATATTCACTGCTTTTCCATTTAAACTTTCTACTACTTTTGCAAGTGGGAGGAAGGGAGGATCAGCCCTTTCAACCCATCACGATGGGCATTAACCCATCACACTCCCCCAAGCTGAATCTCTTTTGCCTGTGATGTTATCTGGTGAGTGATGTCCCTGTTCTCACTGTGCCCTATGAGCTTTTCATCTTATTTCTCCTCCTGCCTTGCTGAGAGGAGTGAGTGAGAGGTTGGGTAGTGACCAGACAAGGTTAACATACCACGTTAGTACTTTCAGAGTCAGCTGAAAATGAGGGCATCTGAAAACAAAACAATACAATACAATACAATACACCAGGTTGAAAGAGACCTTCAAGATCATCGCGTCCAACCCATCAAACAATCCAACCCACCTAAACAACTAAACCATGCAACCAAGCACCCCATCAAGTCTCCTCCTGAACACCTCCAATGAAGGTGACTCCACCACCTCCACAGGTATCCCATTCCAATGACAATCACTCTCTCTGTATAGAACTTCTTCCTAACATCCAGCCTGAACCTGCCCTGGCACACCCTGAGACTGTGTCCTCTTGTTCTGGTACTGGCTGCCTGGGAAAAGAGACCAACCTCTGCCTGGATACAACCTCCCTTCAGGTAGTTGTAGAGAGCAATAAGGTCACCCCTCAGTCTCCTCTTCTCCAGGCTAAGCAACCCCAGCTCCCTCAGCCTTTCCTCATAGGGCTTGTGTTCCAAACCCTCACCAACTTCGTTGTCCTTCTCTGGACACGTTCCAGCAAGACAACATCCTTCCTAAACTGAGGGGCCCAGAACTGGACACAGGACTCGAGGTGTGGCCTAACCAGTGCAGTGTACAGGGCCAGAATGACCTCCTTGCTCCTGCTGGCCACACTATTCCTGATGCAGGCCAGGATGCCATTTGCCTTCTTGGATGCCTGGGCACACTGCAGGCTCATGTTCAGCCTACCATCAACCAGTACCCCCAGGTCCCTCTCTGCCTGGCCACTCTCCAGCCACTCTGACCCCAGCCAGTAGCACTGCATGGGGTTGCTGTGGCCAATGTGCAGAACCCGGCACTTGGATGTGTTCAATCTCATGCCGTTGGATTCTGCCCATCTGTCCAGCCTGTCGAGGTCCCTCTTCAAAGCCTCTCTTCCCTCCAGCAGATCAACTCCTGCCCCCAGCTTGGTAAAGGACTATCAGAAAATAGGTGCATGGTTAGAGAAGTAGGAGGGTCTACTTATTCAGCATTCAGCTCTTTAGAACGGTTCTTCTGTCCTTGTATGTAATGAGTGTGAAATATTTTAAGGGCAATCCATGACTATGTAAACATATTAATTTTATTCCTTCTTATATTCCATCTGCCTTAATATTCCTGTTTTCTTTCCCACTCTTCTGTTTTCTTCATGGATTCAATAGGCTGAGTTACAGAATACAGAATTAACCAGGTTGGAAAAGACCTTCGAGATCATCAAGTCCAAACTATCACCCAACACCATCTAATCAACTAAACCATGGCACTAAGTGTCTCATCCAGTCTCTTTTTAAACACTTCCAGTGATGGTGACTCCACCACCTCCCTGGGCAGCCTATTCCAATGGCCAATCACTCTTTCTGTGAGGAATTTCTTCCTGTCATCCAGCCTAAACCTTCCCTGGAGCAGCTTGAGACTGTGTCCTCTTGTTCTATCCCTGGTTGCCTAGAATATTTGGGTTTTTTTTAGTTATAGAATAAATATTGTGTTTTGATTTTGACTTCCAGCAGCAGATGTTATCATAGCATAGACTCTCCTAGCCACTAACAGATAAGCATCCCTCATCCCTCACCCTTGCAGGGCACAAGATGTTCTGTGGGAAGCATACTTCCTCCCATTGTTCTCCAGATTAGCTTCCAACCCATCTCTGCCTCAAAATTCCCCTTATACCAACTGTGTGGATTAAATCGCTATGGATTTATTTCGTAGGCCAAAGGTTTCTAGTCCAGGTGGACTACATCCACAGGCCTCCCCACATCCACCAGGCGGGTCACCTGATCATAGAAGGAGATCAGGTTGGTCAGACAGGACCTGCACCTCCTAAATCCATGCTGGCTAGGCCTGAGCCCCTGGCCATCCTGGAAGTGCTGTGTGATTGCACTCAGATGACCCGTTCCATGATCTTGCCTGGCACTGAGGTCAGGCTGACAGGCCTATAATTCCCTGGCTCTTCCAACTGGCCCTTCTTGTGGATGGGCACCACGTTGGCCAGCTTCCAGTCTTTTGGGACCTCTCCAGTGAGCCAGGACTGCTGAAAAATGATGGAGAGCAGCTTGGACAGCTCATCTGCAGCTCCCTCAGCACCCTAGGATGGATCTCATCCGGTCCCATGGACTTGTGAGGGTCCGAGCAGCTGAGAAGATCTCTAATTCTCCCATCCTGGAACAGAGGAAAACTATGCTGCTCCCTGGGTTCTTCTGCCAGCTCTGCAGGCCAGCTGTCTGGAAGACGTTCTGCCCTGCTAGTGAAGACTGAGGCAAAGAAGGTGTTAAGTACCTCTGCCTTTTCCTCATCCTTTGTTACAATATTCCCCTCCATACCCACCAAGGAGTGGAGCTTGTCCTTGCCCTTCCTCTTGCTATTAATATATTTATAGAAGGACTTTTTGTTGTCCTTCACAGCAGAGGCCAGTCTGAGCTCCAAATGTGCTTTTGCCTCCCTAATTTTCTTCCTACAAGACCTAGCAACATCCCTAAACATTGCATGGGTTGCCTCCCCTTTTTTCCAAAGATAATACACCCTCTTTTTTCCCCTTAGTTCCTTTAGAAGTTCATTACCCATCCAGGCTGGCTGTCTGCCCCAGTGGCTCATCTTCCGGCACACTGGCACAGCCTGTTCCAGCACCTTCAAGAGTTCTTCTTTGAAGCAGCTCCAGCTCTCCTGGACCCCTTTATTTTTAAGGGCTGTTTCCCAAGGAACCTTCTGGATTAATTCCTTGAGTAGCCTGAAGTCTGCCCTCTGGAAATCCAGAGTGGAGGTCTTCTTGCTCCCCCTCTTGGCTTGGCTGAATACCGAAAACTCAATTATCTCATGGTCACTGGTGCCTAAACACCCTCCAACCACCACATCACCCACCAGACCTTCCCTGTTGGTGAAGAGGAGGTCAAGCATAGCCTTACCCCTGGTAGGCTCACGCAGCACCTGGGATAAGAAGCTGTCCTCCATGCACTCTAAGAACCTCTTAGATTGCCTCCTCTCTGCTGTGTTGAGATCCCAGCAGATATCAGGCAGGTTGAAGTCACCCATGAGAACAAGGTTAGGCGATCTTGAGACAGCCTTAAGCTGCCTATAGAATGCTTCGTCAACATCATCCTCCTTGTTGGGTGGTCTATAACAGACTCCAACCAGGATGTCTGCCCTTCTGGTCTTCCCTCTAATTCTCACCCACAAGCATTCAACCCGATCGTCCCTGATCTCTAGCTCGATGGCATCAAGAGCCTCCCTGATGTACAGGGCCACCCCTCCACCCCTTCTTAGAATCATAGAATCATAGAATCAGTCAGGGTTGGAAGGGACTACAAGGATCATCTAGTTCCAACTCCACTGCCATGGGCAGGGACATCCTACACTAGATCAGGCTGGCCAGAGCCTCATCCAGCCTGGTCTTAAACACCTCCAGGGATGGGGCCTCAACCACCTCCCTGGATAACCCATTCCAGGGCTTCACCACTCTCATGGGGAAGAACTTCTTCCTCACATCTAGCCTGAATCTCCCCATTTCCAGCTTCATTCTGTTCCCCCTAGTCCTATCACTACCTGAGATGCTGAGAAGTCCCTCCCCAGCCTTCCTGTAGGCCCCCTTCAGATACTGGAAGGCCACAATGAGGTCACCTCGGAGCCTTCTCTTCTCCAGACTGAACAGCCCCAACTCTTTCAGTCTGTCCTCATAGGAGAGGTGCTCCAGCCCTCTGATCATCCTCGTGGCCCTTCTCTGGACACGCTCCAGCACGTCCACATCCCTCCTGTAATAGGGGCTCCAGAATTGGACACAGTACTCCAGGTGGTGTCTCACCAGAGCTGAGTAGAGGGGGAGAATCACCTCCCTTGACCTGCTGGTCACACTTCTCCTGATGCAGCCCAGGATCTGATTGGCTTTCCGGGCTGCAAGCGCACATTGAGAATTCATGTTGAGCTTCTCATCCACCAGCACCCCCAAGTCTCTCTCCTCAGGGCTGCTCTCCAGCCAGTCACTGCCCAGCCTGGATTTGTGCCTGGGTTTGCCTCAACCCAGATGCAGGACCCTGCACTTGGTCTTGTTGAAGCTCATGAGGTTGGCTTGTGCCCACCTCTCCAGCCTGTCCAGGTCCCTCTGGATGGCATCCCTTCCCTCCAGCGTGTCTGCTGCACCACTCAGCTTGGTGTCATCAGCAAACTTGCTGAGGGTGCACTCAATGCCACTGTCCAGGTCACCCACAAAGATGTTGAACAAGATAGGTCCCAGGACTGGTCCCTGAGGGACTCCGCTTGTCACTGGCCTCCACTGGGACATGGACCCGTTGACAGCCACTCTTTGGGTGCGGCCATCAAGCCAGTTCTTTATCAATCTAGTGGTCCATCCATCAAACCCATGTGTCGCCAGCTTGGAGACCAGGAGGTGGTGCGGGACAGTGTCGAAGGCTTTGCTCAGGTCCAGGTAAACGACATCAGTTGCTCGCCCCTCATCTATTAATGCCGTCACCTGCTCATAGAAGGCCACCAGGTTTGTCAGGCAGGATTTGCCCTTGGCAAAGCCATGCTGACTGTTCCAAATCACCTCTTCACTATTCTTCTGAGTCATTAGTGCCTCCAGGAGGATCTCCTCCATGATCTTTCTGGGCACAGAGGTGAGACTGACTGGCCTGTAGTTCTCTGGTTCCTCCTTCTTGCCCTTTTTGAAAATGGGAGTAATGTTTCCCCTTTACCAGTCTGTGGGGACTTCCCCAGTCTGCCTTGACTTTTGGAATAGAATAGAGAGGGGCTTGGCAACCTCATCTGCCAGTTCTCTCAGCACCCATGGGTGTATCCCATCGGGTCCCATGGACTCGAACACTTTCAGGTTCTTCAGGTGATCACGAACCTGAGCTTCGCTTATGGTGGGCAGTTCTTCCTCCCCGTCCCTGGCATCCTCTGCCATGACACCAGGAGTGTGGCTGGAGGCCCTTGCAGTGAAGACTGAGGTAAAGAAGTGATTGAGTACCTCAGCCTTTTCCACATCACTTGTGACTAATTCACCACTTTCCTTTCTGAGGGGGCCCACACCTTCCCTAGTCTTCTTCTTGTCATTAACATACCTATAGAAATGCTTAGTGCTCCCTTTAACCTCCCTGGCTAGATTCAGTTCAAACTCTGCTTTGGCTTTCCTAACCAGGCCTCTTGCTGCTCGGGCAGCTTCCTTATATACCCCCTGTTCTAGCTGTCCTTCCCTCCACTTCCTGTAGAGTTTCTTTTTAAGTGATAGTGTGTCCAGCAGCTCCTTGTTCATCCAGGCAGGCCTCCTAGCATTCCTTCCTGCTTTTCTCCTTGTAGGTATACATAGCTCCTGGACACAGAGGAGGTGGTCCTTGAATACTGACCAGCTGTCCTGGGTCCCTCTTCCCTTCAGGGCTTCCTCCCACGACACTTTGGCTAGCAGATCCCTGCAGCGATTGAAGTCTGCACGCCTAAAGTCTAGGGTCCTAAGCTTAGAATATGTCCTCCTGATTGCCCTGAGGATATTAAATTCCACTGCTTCATGGTCACTGCAGCCAAGGCCGTCTCTGAGCCTCACATTGGTTACCAGCCCTTCCCTGTTGGTGAGAACAAGGTCCAGCGTAGCACCTTTTCTTGTTGGTTCCTCTACCATTTGGAGGAGGAAGTTGTCTTCTATGCAGTCCAGGAACATCCTGGATTGCTGATGCCTTGCTGTGTTGTCCCTCCAGCAGATGTCAGGGTGGTTGAAATCCCCCATGAGGACCAGGGCTTGTGACCTGGAAGCCGCTTCTATTTGCCTGTGCAGAGCCTCATCTGCTTGGTTCTGCTGGTCAGGTGGCCTGTAGGAGACCCCCACAGTAGTATCTCTTTCCCCTGTCTTGCCTTTAATTCTAACCCATAAACTTTCAACCAACTCATCATCCCTCCCCAGGTGGAGTTCTGCTGATTCCAGCTGGTTGTTGACATAGAGGGCAACACCTCCTCCTCTCCTTCCCTGCCTATCCTTCCTAAAAAGCTTATACCCGTCTATCCCTACGTTCCAGTCATGGGAGTCGTCCCACCAAGTTTCGGTGATGCCCACTATGTCATGGCGTCCCAGCAGCATGGTGGCTCTTAACTCATCTTGTTTGTTGCCCAAGCTGCATGCATTTGCATAGAAGCATTTCAGCTGGGCTGGCCCTGTTGTCCTCCTGTGCCAACTCCCCTTGGTTTCCACAGGGTGTCCTGGTGTGTCATTTGTGTCTTGCCTCAGGGCAGGAAGCTGAGAGCCCTTACCAGCTCTCCATCCCTCCACCTCAGGTGAGCTGCCCCTCTGCTTGTCACAGGCCAGCAGGAGACCACCAACCCCTCCCCCCTTCAAATCTAGTTTAAAGCCCTGTCTATGAGCCCTGCCAATTCCTGCCCCAGGATCCTTTTCCCCCTCTGGGACAAGTGCGTCCCATAAGTTGTTTTTAGCTCTGCTGCCTTGAAAACCAAACCATGATTATAGAACCCAAATCCCTGTCGATGGCATCAGTCCCTGAGCCATGAATTGACCTGTTGGCTCTTCCAAAATGTTCCCTCATCCATCGCTGACGTTAGAGGGATAGCAGAGAACACAACTTGAGCTCCTGATCCCTTTAGCAGGTGCCCTAACATTCTGAAATCTCTTTTCATTGATCATGAGCCTCGCATTGTTGCATCGTCACTACCCACCTGAAAGACCAGCAGTGGGTAGTAGTCTGAAGGGCTCACAAGTTTGGGAATTTTGCCTACTATGTCCTTTACTTGGGCACCAGGGAGGCAGCAGATCTCCCTATGAAATGGGTCTGGTCTGCATATTGGGCCCTCTGCTCCCTTCAGTAGGGAGTCTTCTACAACGATGACCCTACGAGGTTTCCTTTCTGGACTAGTTTTGATAGCTGGCCTGAGGGAACCTGTCATTGGTGCAGCTTCTGTCTTCCTTGAGTCCTCATCCTTACCTATGACCTGCTCCTCCTGCAGAGCCTCATACCCATTCTGAACCTGCACTGTAGGCAGTGTGCTGCTCAAAGTAGCACGCTTGCTCCATCTGCCCTTCTTCTGTCGGGCAGAGACCTGCTCCCATTGGCCCTGCTCATATGAGTTACTGCAGGGAGGCTGAGAGGCTAGCTGATGGGTAGGTATCAAACTCCCTGCTCCACTGAGAGTTACCCCCTGTTCTGGTTTGGTAGAAGTTAGATTGTGGGAATAGTCAGTGTTCCTTTCACTGTCTCTTATAGCTCTTAGCCTTTCTACCTCTTCTTTTAGTTCGGCCACCATGCTCATCAGATCGCTGATCTGCTCACACCTCACACAGGAGTTGTTCCTTCCATCCTCCATATCGAGTGCCAGGTCCCAGCACTCCCTGCAGCCACCTACCTGAACACCTGCATGCTTGTGAGTGGCCTCTGTTTGGGTGCCAACTGTTCTTCTACTAGCCTTACTTCTAGTAGTAACCATGTTGCAGTAACCACCCTCTGAATCACCCTCGCCACCCGGCTTTTTTTTTTCTTTTTTATTTCCCCCCCCCCCCCCCGGTCAATAAAGAGGCCTCCGAGCCGAGCTCCTCGCCGCTGCCTGCTCTCAGCCACGCGCTGGGGTGCCTGTCGTTGCCTGTCTCTCCTGAAGAGCCTGTAGCCATCAATTGCAGTGCTCCAGTCATGGGAGTCATCCCACCACGTCTCCGTGATGGCAACTACATCATATCTTTCCTGCTGCAACAAGGCTTCCAGCTCCTCATGTTTGTTGCCCATACTTCGTGCATTAGTATACATGCACTTCAGCTGGGCTGCTGGTTTTGCCCCTGACTCCAGCTTACCACCCTCAGACTCCTGTCTGGGGGGACTGGTTTCAGCCCTTCCCCCTTCGAAGCTAGTTTAAAGCCCTGTCAATGAGACCTGCTAATTCCCTTCCCAGAATCTTTTTACCTTTGGGGGACAGGCCATTCTCGTGTACTGTGACCTTTCACCTCCTCTGGGACAGATGTACTCCATCTGTTACCAGCTGACCTGGTGCAGTAGAAAGTTTTTCAAGATCAAAAAACCCAAAATTCTTCTGACTGCACCAACCTCTAAGCCACTTGTTGACTACAGCTGCTGACCTGTTCCTTCTTGTATTCCCTCCTGCAACTAAGGGTATCGACAAAAAAATTATTTGTGCCCCTGAGTCCTCCACTAGATCCCCCAGGACCTTGAGGTCATTCTTGATAGCCCTGGGAGTTCTAGTTGCAACATCGTCATTTCCTAACTGCATAATTATTAAGGGATAGTAGTCAGAGGGCTGCACCAGACTAGGCAGCCTTCTGGTAACATCACCAACTTGAGCTCCTGGGAGACAACGAAGTTCCCTGTGAGCAGGGTCTGGCCGACATATGGGGCCCTCTGTTCCCCTCAGTAGGGAATCACCAATAACAATCACCCTCCTCTTTTTTTTAAGGGAGCAAGTCTTGATGCCAGGGGAAGGCTGTTTAACCCCAGGCTGACCCACTCTAGGCTGACTCACCCCAGGCTGACTCAGCCCAGGCTGACTCACCCCAGGCCGACCCACCCTAGATTGACCCACCCCAGGCTGACCCACCCCAGGCTGACTCACCCTAAGCCGACCCACCCTAGGCTGACTCACCCCAGGCCGACCCACTCTAGGCTGACTCACCCCAGGCCGACCCACCCTAGGCTGACTCACCCCAGGCCGACCCACCCTAGGCTGACTCACCCCAGGCCGACCCACCCCAGGCTGACCCACCCCAGGCCGACTCACCCCAGGCCGACCCACCCCAGGCCGACCCACCCCAGGCCGACTCACCCTAGGCCGACCCACCCTGGGCTGACTCACCCTGGGCTGACTCACCCTGGGCTGTTTTGTCTCATGGAATACCCCAGATGGTGTGTCCTCCAGCATCAGAATCACCTCCCCCTCGAACTCCAGTGCCCCATACTTGTTCTCCAAGGGCAGTGGGGGAGGTGAAGGGAGGCAAGGAGGTTTTAGTTTGTGTCTTTTGAGAGGAACCTTCGTCCATTCTCCTCTGCTTTTTGGATAACCAGCCTCTGCTGGGGGAGCCTGAGGAACCTGGTTACTCAAGTTGGTCTCCCTACAAGTAAACAAGTAAATATAGTATATACCCAGAAATTTACATAATTTGTCAACAAATTTAAACCAAGTGACTAGCTCTGTCTCTTTCTCTTGTTCCTATGATGACTTTAGTTTGTCCTTATCTTTTGCAGTATGGGCTGCTTTTTTTACACACAGGGGCAGCTGATACTGGCACAGGCCAGTTCTCTGCGTGTTTATTAGTGTGTCTGTAGGCCTAGAGACCTTCTCTTTCCCTGAGCACTCTGGACAGTGATAATAAGGGTTTGAAAGGTGTGGGCCAGGCCTCAACACAAAGCAGAGATTTCTTGGGAACTTCCAGGCTGACAACAGACTTTTTCCAAACATTCCAAACGTTACTCATTCACTCACTCACCCCCTGCCTCTCATTATCCAGCATCAGGGCAGATCTCTCAGTGGTATTGTTGGGAAAGTCCTTCATTGCTCTGGATGAAACCAGAGCAAGCTGGCCCACTAGTAAACATCACAGCAACAGCACAACTGTAAGCAATTCCCCTGAGATGATGCTCATCAGCAGGTGGCATATATACAGGATGCCAGCACATTGGCACCAGCCACTTCTGCAAAGCAAATGCATGAACAGAGTGAACACACCACAAAAGGGGAAGGAAAAAAAAAGTGTATAAAACTCTCTTAACAAACCTCAAACCTTATTTGAATCCTTTTGTTATCTTGCTTCTTTTTAACTCAACCCTTTTGTTTCCTGCCAACATTGACTGTCATAGTTAAGACAGCTGCTTTTGAGATCCATGTTGGGTGCCAAAAAAAATATAATGGGTTAATCGCCTATTTCCTTCCAGCACAGAAGTGAGGGAAAATAGCACAAAAAACCTCCAGGTTGAGATAAAGAGCTTTAATGAGAAAAATGAGGCAATGCAAGGCACAATTACCTTAGCTTATTTGCAGAAAAGAACACAGCAAAATGGAGAAAGCGGCAGCGGAAGCCAGTGAGATAACATCCCACCCCTCCCCCTCCTGACACCACTCCAATGTGTTACAGTTTGAAGCTGGTACTTTAGCCTAGCATCTGATTATAAACAAGAATAGGAACTTTTTGGACATCTTTGAGTAAAAAATATAAATAAAATAGGGCATTGGATACAAAACAATAATATAGATATGTCTATATCATTCCCTTTGCTTGCTGACTAGAATATAGTTTCCTGCACAAACTATTCTCTTTCCTTCTGCTTCTCCTTTCTGCAGCCTTTGCATGGCTTGCTCCCTTATCTCTTTCCTGACATTCTGCTGGCTCATATTGTGTCTGTGAGGTACCAGGAAGGGAAAGGGGGTTGGTTTGAAGAAGGCTGCAAACAGCCCTCTCGGCTGTCCAGCAGAGAATGTAGTTCTGTATGACGGAATCCTTGTATAGGCTTTTCTGAATTGCAAATATATGCAAATATATTTGAACAGATTTGTTGCATTTTATACTTTGAGATTTTAGTTACCATTTGTAAATATAAATTTCATTTTGCTTCTGAGTTCTGATTATCTGGGGGGGGAGGAATTTACTCTAGGGGTAATTTCCAATTAGTTGGGGGAATAATCTCAATGCACCACACAATAGAAAAGGCTAACTCCCCAAAACCCAAAACCCAAAAGCAGCAATTGGAACAGGAACCCGCTCATGTTGCAATCTGTACTTCAAGCCCTGTAAGACTTTTCTTGATTCAGAATTTTAGTTTTGAAGCTGGTGTGATGGAAACGTGGGATTGAATATCAACAGCAAATTCAACTCAACCCCTGACAAATACTTATCTACAACGATGTTCAATCTGAGTTGTCTCATGAAACTCAACCATAGGCAGTTTGCATCTTCACAGAATTTCTGAAATGCCAATATAGCTTTACTATTATATTAAATGTATGTTTTACTTTATGATCTGACATCCCAGCTAAAGTGAAATTTATCACTTGTAAGTGAATATTGAACAGTAGTTACTACAAAGAATGGGCAGAGCAGATTGAATTAATTTCCTGTTTTCCACTGTGGGAGTGGGGGCACAGGTAGTCTTCTCTTATATCCCCCAGTTACAGAGACCAACCCAGAAAGACTGAGGAGGAACCACCAGATCAAGTCTTGGTTTTGAGGTTGGTGCCACCAGCAGGACATTGGGTTTCTTGACCACAGGTCAAATTACGTCGTGATGCCTTGTCTGCTGGCAGCAGATGGAGTGCACCTCCCTCAAAGGGGGAGAAAGTTTTTTTCACAGGAGTTGGTTGGGCTCATTAGGTGAACTTTAGACTAGATTTGAAGGTGGAGAGGGGAAAATCCAGGCTTGATGGAAACTGGCCTGGGAAGTTTGTGGGGCAGTGTACCAGCTCCACTGCTGTCATAGGGGAGGTAGTGGACAATGAGCCACGTGTAAGGGAAGATGCAAGGGCTGTCAATGAGCTAGGACTCTCAGTAGAACCTGGGAATGATCAAGCAGATGGAAAGGGGAAGTGGGATAATGATATCATCAGGCCTTCATGTGACAAGCTGAGGGGCAACACAACAGGGTTTGACATATGGGGGGCTAGTAAAGGCCTTCATCCCATTGCCCTGCAGCTAAGTCTCACAGAGTCTCTCACCCCCCTAGGGTAGAATCAATGTGCTGAACCATTTCAGTGTAAACTTGTCAGGAAATACAACTTTGTGACTTATTTTATATGGGTATTCTCCAACAGCTTTGCCAGAATAAAAATATTTTTCTTCATGGAAAGGCTTATATTTCTGTGAGTAAACTCAAAATAGATGGAACATAATTCTATCTCAAGAGTAACTCCTTTATTCTTGAGGAGTTTGGAGTTTGAGAGTGCCTGACCAAGGCTTCAAATTTAATTTTGTACCTTTCATGTCATTAAAGAAACATGATGGTTAAATGAATGAACACATTTTTAAAACATCTTTGTATTCCAGTGTCTAAAATAGGTATTAATTGCAACTCTTTTGAATCATAGAATTGTCAGGATCATCTTGTTCCAACCCCCTGGCATGGGCAGGGACACTTGCCACTAGGTCAGGTTGCCCAGAGCCACATCCAGCCTAACCTTAAAAACTTCCAGGGATGGGGCTTCTACCACCTCTTTGGGCAACCTGTTGCAGTGTCTCACCACCCTTGTGATGAAGAACTTCTTCTTAACATCTAATCTAAATCTACCTTCCTCCATCTTGGATCCATTCCCCCTAGTCCTATCACTACCCGACACCCTAAAAAGTCCCTCACCAGCTTTCTTGTAGAGCCCCTTCAGATACTGGAAGGCCACAATATGGTCTCCTCTTCAGACTGAACAACCCCAACACTCTCAGCCTGTCTATATAGGAGGTGCTCCAGCCCTCTGATAATCTTCATGGCCCTTCTCTGGATACATCCCAGCATGTCCATATCTGTCTTGTAATAGGGGCTCCAGAACTGGACACCCCAGGTGGGGTCTCACAAGAGCGGTGTAGAAGTGTAATTTGGTTCAATGAGGAAAGTTTTTCTGTTATTCTTTCAATTAAGTGAATGATTAGGCAATTTATACTTTAATAATTCAAATATTGAGAAGACTGACTTTACAAATACAAAGCATTCGGTGATTCCACAGTCCCTCTTATTCCTGTCCTTCATGAGTGATTAACTCATCTTGGGTGATGGCAGGGTTGGTGCATGGAGGAGACATACAGTGTTTTTCAGGGATAGAGAGAAGGAGAAGCAGGAAGTGTCAATTCTGCGCATTAACTGATCAACTTTCTTCCTAACACCCTTGGTGAATATTCACTTTTCTAAAACTATATTCCTTATAGCAATGTTTGTTTAGTTCACTCTGGAACTGTGCCTTACCATTTCGATTTTTGAAACATAAAAAGAATTAGGATGACATTGCTCATTCATCATTTGTTTGTTGAGGTTGAAATTCACTCCAAGGATTACTGCTGGAGCAAGCTTTATTCATCACTAAGGTGTCACACATGTTTTATTCTTCTTGGTTTGAATCTTTTTCAGCAAAATTCTACTTTCTACTTCTACAGAGAGTAAATTCCTCTTTTATTTCTTTTTTTTTTTTTTTTCTTTTCACAGTAAAGCCCAAAATGCAGTATGAACATCCACAGGATGCTACTTCAAATTCAATACATGAAGCAATGATACCTCTGCAATGTCAGTCTCAGTCAACCTAAGCTACATTAACAACAGTTCAAGTATGCTAAGTATGTGAATCAGGTGATACTGCACTATATTTTTTCATCCATAGGAAAACCCAGGAAGACTGTTTGTCTCAAAGCATGTTGTGTATTTCAAGATATTTATCTCATCCCCCTACATTTACACTGCTGTGTATCATCTCTCCAGATGTCTCACTTCTCTTTTTTTTTTTTTTTTTCATTTGTTTGGTTTCTACAACACTTTCATAAATCAAAGTATCAGACTACATTTCAGAAGACATACACTATATCATCAAACTCACGAACTTATGAAAGTCAGATATACAGAGTACTGAAGTCAGCAATGCTTCTTGTCATAGAATATTTTAAGAACTGTAATAAATTTCTGTTTCAAAAGTCATACTTTTAAAGCACTTAGAATAATTTCTTAACCATATCTAGCAACTACTTAATATTTGTAGCTAATGTTTATTATTGCTTATGTAGTGACTGAGATAACTGTAACATGTCATCTCAAGTTAATGTCTCTTCTAATTTTCTTCCTCTCTAAAGTTGTTAAAAAAACTTACAAAGAATCTTATAGAAAGCTGGTGTTTCTGTTTATTTGTTGCCCTGAATTTCTTTGGAAATTCATCCCATTACTACACATTGCTATCTTCAGAATTAAACATCATGCACAGTATCATGATCTGAACAGAAAAGTTATATTAATAGATATGAATCATCTTATTAAATAATAAGATATGTTGTATCCTGTGTGAGAAGGTTTGAAAATTGCAGTGATTAAAAACCTTTTGGTAACTAAGTTTTAAGAAGGTTTTAAGAAAAATATTTAATTGTTAAAAAAAATAATTATAAATAGTGTTTTCAAATTTATTCCTACAGAAAAGGTCTGAGGATATTTATGAAGAATCAAAGGGGACAACAAAGAAGAATTGAAGATATATGTCAACATAATTTTTGTTAAAACATGTGACCCATAGCTTGGCCCTAAACTCAGTGGCACTGAGTTCTATCTGTGGGTGGATGAGGGGCAAATTGAGAGTTTGTAGTTGTGAATTAAGGGACAAGCTAGTATGGGTGATCCTGTTGTGGGTATTTATTATAGACCACCTGATCAGGACAAGGAAATTGATGAGGCCTTATACAGGCATCTGACAACAGCCTCACAATCACAGGTCCTGGTTCTCATAGAGGATTTTAAGTACCCAGATATTTACTGGAAGGCCTACACAGCCAGCCATCCATGGTCCATAAGGTTTCTCCAGGGCATTATGATAACTTCCTAATGCAAATGGTGGATGAGCCAATGAGAAGAGGAGTTCTACTTGTCCTGATACTCCCTAACAAGAAGGGTCCAGTTGGAGAAGTGAAGGCTGAGGCTAGTCTTGGCTGGAGCGATCATGAGATAGTGGAATTCAGGATCTTGTATAGTAGGAACAGAATACCAACAGGATCACAATCTTGGACTTCAGTGAGACAAACTTTGGCCTTTTCAAGCAATTGCTAAGGGAAATCTGTAGTGGGTTGAGGCAGCCCCCTCCCCACGACAGGCAAAATGACGACTCTGACAAATGGATTGCAGAAGTGATGGAAAAGTTTAAATAGAAAAAGGTGAAGGTGCACAAAAGAACCAGAAACAGTGAAAGAAGAAACCCCAAAACACACCCGGATGAACCCCATCCCCACCTGAGGGTGGGCCCAAGACCCCCAGGACTCGTTCTTCCCCCCACTGCTAGGCTAGTCTCAGCTGGCCAGGCCTGAGACCGCCCATCCCCCTGGCCTTGGGCCTAGCCAGGCCCAAGGCTGGGAGACGTCTCCCCCAGTTACCGGGTGCTGACGAGGGAAGAAACAGAAAGAGGTGGACCCCACGCAAGATCTTATAGCGGTGCAGGGGGTGTGGTAGGAGATACACGGTTTTCCTGTGTCCACCCACTGGGCTGGACTTCTGGACACAGGAAGTGCAGCATGCAGCATAAGGGCACCCAGCCCAAACCACCACAGAAATCTCATAGGATAGGTGCTAGATCGGGTGCTAGAAGAGACAAGCTATTAGAAGGCAAAGGGGCCCATGATAGCCATCCATCCTGGTGGCCTCAACCACCTCCCTGGACAACCCATTCCAAGGCTTCACCACTCTCATAGTGAAGAACTTCCTCCTCATGTCTAGTCTGAATCTCCCCACCTCCAGTTTCATTCCATTCCCCCTAGTCCTATCACTACCTGATATTCTGAGAAGTCCCTCCCCAGCCTTCTTGTAGGCCCCCTTCAGATACTGGAAGGCCACAATGAGGTCACCTCAGAGCCTTCTCTTCTCCAGACTGAACAGCCCCAACTCTTTTAGTCTGTCCTCATAGGAGAGGTGCTCCAGCCCTCTGATAATCCTCGTGGCCCTTCTCTGGACACGCTCCAGCACGTCCACATCCCTCTTGTAATTCTGACTTCAGAATTGGACACAGTACTCCAGGTGGGGTCTCACCAGAGCTGAGTAGAGGGGGAGAATCACCTCCCTTGACCTGCTGGCCACACTTCTCCTGATGCAGCCCAGGATCTGATTGGCTTTCTGGGCTGCAAGTGCACACTGAGAGCTCATGTTGAGCTTCTCATCCACCAGCACCCCCAAGTCTCTCTCTTCCGGGCTTCTCTCCAGCCAGTCCCTGCCCAGCCTGGATTTGTGCCTGGGATTGCTTCGACCCAGATGCAGGACCCTGCACTTGGTCTTGTTGAAGCTCATGAGGTTGGCTTGTGCCCACCTCTCCAGCCTGTCAAGGTCCCTCTGGATGCCATCCCTTCCCTCCAGCGTGTCTACTGCAGCACACAGCTTGGTGTGCTGGGGTAGGAAGGTTTCCCCCCCAAAAGAATCCACAGCTAACTCACCTGGATAAGCAGGTGAAAGCTATATTTACAAGCAGAAATGGAATGCAATGAATATGTACAAAAATATACAATATATACAGAAATATACAGCAATGTATGTAATACAGGAGACCTTTCCCCAACCCCCCTGCGGCCAGGGGGGTTCGGCCTGCTCCCCCCTTCTCCCTCCCTACCTCTCCTTTTTCCTAAAAGGGTTAGAGAGAAAGAGAAAGGAAGGTAATTAAAAGGGTAAAGCTCTGTTAAGCTCAAAAGCGAATGCAAGAGTTAGTTTTCTTATCTGGTTAGCTCTGTTAATCCAAGGTCATTCCTGCCATGCAAGCTGTTGCTTCAGAGAGAGAAACACAGGCCTGCTCACAGGACAGGGAGAAAAAGAGACTGCCCAGATTGACAGACTAAGCTAAAAGTTACAGCTGAATTCTACCAATGAAATTGGTTTAGCATATCTTTGTTTTCATTCAAATACCAAAACATTCAGCCAGAGTGTTCAGAAAGTGTCCATTTCTTAAAGGCACAGCCTAAACCGGTCACATGGTGTCATCAGCAAACTTGCTGAGGGTGCACTCAATGCCACTGTCCATGTCACCCACAAAAATGTTGAACAAGACTGGTCCCAGGACTGATCCATGATCTAAGTTAATTTCTAAATTAATTTCATTCGTCAGGTGTGAGATGTACCATACAAAATATTTCAAACATTCTTTCACTCACTCCAGCTTCAGTCTGTTCTGACTTCTGTTTCTTGGCCAGAGTGCATGCAGCTGACCCTGGACTGAAACCAATAAGATAAGAAAACTAACTTCTTAACAAATGCTTTGAGCTAATGAATTTCCCTTAATATCCTTTTCTCTCTCTTTCTCCTTTTTGCTCTAATTAACTAGCGGGGAAAGGGAAGAAGGAGAGAGGTGGGGGGAACCAGAGGTGGGATTCTCCTTGGGAGGATCTGTGTTGTGTTCTTTCCTGTAAATTCTTGTATAATATTGTAAATATTATATATTTTGTATACATTCATTGCATTTCATTGTTGCTTGTAAAATACAGCCTTCTTTTGCTTCTCCGACTGGGTTCGCTGTGCTTTATTGTTGGTGCATGCGGGCTAAACCACCACACCACTACATAAATAACTGGCACGCCAAAGTGCGGCTTAGAATAATTGCTTTCCAGATGCATGGTGAAATTTGCTTGATTTATTTCTGCTCAGATCAGGGACTTGAACATGAAGGTCCTGTAGATTTTCAGACATCTGATCTTTTCAATTTTCAGTGTTTCGGTCTATAAATATTTAGTCAGACTGCTTTGTGATTGTTTAGGCAGATACCTCATGTATAAATTATATTTATGGTTTAAGTATAAAATTCAGCTTCTCTACAATCAGTTTGTGGGATTCTTTTGACTTAAGAAGTATGGGAAAGTGACTGCTACAACTGCAACTAGGAAGACTAAGGCCTCCTTGGAATTCAACCTTGCAAGGAGGTCAAGAACAACAGAAAGGGCTTCTTCATATATATTGCAGGAATAACTAACACTAGAGGCAATGTAGGCCCACTGCTGAATGAGGTGGGTGCCTTGGTGACAGAGGATACAGATACCTTCTTTGTCTATCTATACTGCTGGAGACTGTCTTCAGGACCCTCAGATCCCCGAGGCCCCAGAAGAAGGCATGACAGAGAGGAATTTTCCTTGGTTGATGAGGACTGGGTTGATAAGGACCGGGTCAAGGAACAGTTAAGTAATCTGGAAATCCATAAATCCTTGGGTCCTAATGGCATGCACCTTCAGGTGCTGAGGTAGCTGGTGGAAGTCATTGTCTCTCCACCATCTCTGGTAAGTCATGGTGGACAGAAGAGGTGCCTGGAGACTGGTGTAAGGCAAATATCACTCTGGTCTTCAAAAAGGGTAAGAAGGAGGACCCAGATAACTATCAACCTGTCAGCCTCCCCTTCATCCTGAGGATATAATGGAGCAACTTATCCTTGGTGCTGTATGTGATGGGTTAAAATTTCCCCCCAGCATTAACTTTGTCAGACTAGCTCAGCTGGAAGCAAATGGAATCTGTATTTACAATCAAAACTACACTCTACAATGGAATACAATGTGTATGTACAAAATATGCAGTATTTACAATATTACACCGATATTTACATTTAGATAACAACATGAACCCCCCCATGTAAAGAATAATGCAGGGAAGCCATTCCTCTGCCACCCCCCACCCACTGTCCAAAAGGAAGAAAGGACTAGAGAGAAAGCAGTGGTTAGACTTAACCAAAGTAATGCAGCCAAGGTCAGCCAAAGGCAGGTTAATCTCTCCCAAACGAAGCAAGCAGAGATGACATCAGAAAACAGAAAGAATTGTTTTGGTATAGTCAATCTTACAGCAGATATTTTCTCCAATGAAATGATTTAGAATTATCTTTAGTTTTCCTTTTTACACCCAATAGTGATTTGTTTCGATTTTTCTACTTTTCTGCTCAAAATCTGTAACAAAATTTTAAAGGCATAGCCTAGAACTACCACACTGTCCTTAGGCATATGCAGAAAGGAAGGAAGGAAGGTCATTAGGAGCAGTCAACATGGTTTTACCAAAGGGAAGTCACATTTGACCAACCTGATAGACTTTTATGAGGACATAACCAGATGGATAGATGATGGTAGAGCAGTGGGTGTGGTTTATCTTGATTTCGGTAAAGCATTTGACACTGTCTCCCACAGCAATGGGACAGAGTCTAATTGGAGGCCTGTAACCCTGAGGGGTCAGTACTGGGAACAATATTCAATATATTCATCAATAATCTGGATGAGGGCATAGAGTGCACTCTCAGCAAGTTTGCTGATGACACAAAACTGGGTGGAGTGGCTGACGCACTGGACATTTGTGCTGCAATTCAATGAGACTTAGGTTGGAGAGTTTGGGAGGCAGAAATTTAATGAAATTCACAAGGGCAAGCATGGAGTCTTAAACCTGGGAAAGAAGCACCCCATCTATCAGTATAGGTTGGGGACTGAAATGTTAGAGAGCAGTGAAGGGGGAAAGGACCTGGGGGTCATAGTGGATAGAAGGTTGACCATGAGCCAGCAATGTGCTCTTGTAGCCAAGCAGGCCAATGTCATTCTGGGGTGTAATAAAAGGAGTGTAGTTAGTAGTTCAAGAGAGGTTCTCCTCCTCTGTCCTGGTGAGGCCTCATCTGGAACATTGTCTTCATTTCTGGGCCCCTCAGTTCAAGAAGGACAGGGAACTGCTTGAAAAAGTCCAGTGCAGAGCCACTAACATTATTAAGATATTGGAACATCTTCCTTATGAGAAGAAACTGAGGGAGCTGGATCTCTTTAGTTTGGAGAAGAGGAGACTGAAGAATGACCTGATTAATTGAGAAATATGTAAAGGGTGAGTGCCAAGAAGATTGAGCTGGGCTTTCCTCGGTGATGCCCAATGACAAGACTAGGGGCAGTGGGTGGAAGTTGAGGCATAGGAAGTTCCATGGAAGCAGGAGGAAAACATTTTTTTCTGTAAGGGTGGTGGAACACTGGAACAGTCTTCTGAAGTGGGTTTTAGAGTCTCTCTCTCTGGAGGTACTAAAAGCCTGCCTGGATGTGTTCCTGTGTGATCTGGTATAGGTGATCCTGCTAGGGGAGGGGTTGGGGACAGAGTGGACTAGATGATCTTTTGAGGTCCTTTCCAGCCCCTCACTTTCTGTGATTATGTAATTCTGTGGATATCATCTAAGCACATGAAGCTTAGGCTTTGCTTCTTCAAAAGATCTGGCTTAAATTTTACTCTAACATCTCCTAGCTCACAGTTTGTGTGACTAAAAATGTCTAGGCAAAAGGATTACAATGGTCATATATGAGTAGTGAGCACAAATTGCCTGAACTATTATGATTCCTAATGATCATGATCATGCTGAGATCTACTGAAAAGCATTTGAAGGACAATGCAATCATCCACACATTCAACATGGGTTCACAAAAGGAAAGTCCTACTTAATGAATTTAGTAACCTTCTACAATAAGGTCACCTATTAGTGGATTAACAGAAAATGGTAAATATAGTTTTTCTGAATTTTTCTTAGATTTTTGGTAATGTCCCTTTTGAAAAAGCTGTAAAAGATGTGAAGAACAGTCTGAACACCAGGACAAGTTTGTTGATGTTACTTACCTGGGAGGTACTGTTAACTTTCTTAAGGGACAAGAGGCCTTGCAGAGGGATCTGTGTAGAATGGAACACTGCATGACATTTAGAAAGAATAAATGACAAATTCTTCTCATGGGATGGAGTAACACTGGACACATGTAAACTGGGAGATGAATTACTGGAAAGCAGATCTACAGAAAGTAATCTGCATGTGCTGGTTCACAGCAACATCACTGTGAGTCAGTGGTGAATGCCCTGGTAGCCAAGAGGGCAAACTCTATGGAGAAAATGAGGTTGAAGGGCCATATTATGACTCTGCAGCTTTTGGAGAAAGGGAAGTAGAGAGAGAGAAACTGATCTATTTTCTCTAGCATCCTGTGACAGGTCTTGTAGGAATGGTGAAAGCTGTGTCAAGGGAAGCCATTAGCAAATATTTATTTTAAGGAGGGAGGTCAAACACAAGAACAGGCTTCCTGGAGAGCTGGTTGATACTTAAAGACTTTCAGTGTTTAAGAGGATTAGGACAATACCCACAATAACATTCCATTCTATACTATTCCATTCCATTGTATTCTAAACTTCTGTCCAATCTAGTCAAAACAGGGAGAATGGGCCCTCAGAAAAGCAGGCTGAGAAAAGTTTCAAGTGAAGTTAAGTATGGGCAAGGCAACACACATCCAGTTCTGCTTCAAGACTTTTAGGCCCGCAGCCAGAAGCATCATGACTGAATATTGATACAAGAATTCTAGTATTTCTTCCAGAACCACATATTCTCATTATCCTGGTTTAACACACTCCACTCTCACATGTCTGTCCCCCTCCACACCAATACAGACAGGAAAGTAACACACACACACACAAAACAACGACAACAAAAATGACAACAAAAAATTTAGGAAAATTTTCCAAAAAACTAAGCAGGAACACCCCCCCCTGCCCCCCAAATCATCAAACAAACCCCTCTGGGTGAGATAAAGAGAGTTTAATATGATCATACCCTATACAGTTACCCTAAGAAACATCAGCAGAACCCAGAGATAAAAAGTTTCCCTCCCACCCAAGCACAAAGCAGGCCCCAAGGATGCAACAGGCAGCCCAACAGAGAAGCTCACCACCCCAAACCCAGAAACCAGAAGCAGCAACTAAAATAGGAATTCTGTCATGTTGCAATCTGAACATCAAGCCCCATGATACTTTGCTCCAGCCAGCACTTTCATTTTGAAGTTGGCATGATGGCAGCATGGGATTGAATACATTCATTAGTAGAGTCAACTCAACCTGTTGCATTCTCCACCCCTTATTCTATACCATCCACATCATGCCCAGTAGCAATTAACATCAAGCAACATAGGTCATAAATCATTCACTGTCCATTCTCACACAGAATGAGATCACTTTGCAGTACACAGAAGACTTCTCTCTGCAGATGCTCTGGAGCTCCACACTGTTCCAGTGCATTCTGGCCAGTCCAAACAGTGGGGCCATGTTTCTATGGCTTGGTCATTCAAAGCCTCTCCAAGTGAAAGCAAACTGTGGTTTGTATTCCAGTGTTCTTCGAGAGCATCCAGCTATTGGAATCTCCCTGTCACATCCAAAACACAAGTGGATTCCACCACTCATAGTTTGATGGCATCAGAATATGCTGTGCACCTGTATTTACTAAAGCTTTTAATTGTGGTGGGTTGAGATTACTAACTGGAAATTGTCGCCAGAGGAAATTCCCAAACAAACCAAAGTAGGAAGCGAAATGAAAGCTACATTTAGAAAAGGTAAGCTAAAAACCTAGAAGCATAAAATGCAATGAATAGGTACAAAGTATATTTACATATATTTTCAATTCAGAAAAACAAAGCAAAACAAAACAAAACAAACAAACAAAACACCCTAAACCCCACCAAACAAATAGAACGGTATCTTTGTACAGAGCTACACCTCTGCCTTGACGGCCCAGAGGGCTGCTTACAGCTTCCTTCACCAACCCCTTTCCCTTTCTGGTACCTCACAGACACAGTATGGGACAACAGAAGGTCAGAAAAAAGACAAGGGAGCAAGCATTGCAAAAGCTGCAGAGAGAATAAGCTAGAAGGAAAGAGAATAGTTTGTGTGGTGAACTGTATCCTAGTCAGCAACCCAATGGAATGATACAGACATATCTATATTATTGTTTTGTACCTGATATAGCCAATAGAAAGGTTATTTTAATATTCAATAAGCAGAGTGATTAATAAAAAATAATAATTTTATTAATCATAAAAATCCCACAAAAAATATTAAATAAAAACTATCTACAGGTTTGAGATGTTTGGTTGTGGAACAGATACCTCACCAGCAGGAACAAGTAACAATTTAAACAATATGTACAAAAATCCAGGAACAACAAACAGCACTTTAAGCTATAAAGAAAAGGAACGTCAACAATGAAACCAGTGATTGTCCAAAGTGTGTGTGTGTGTAACTCCAGAATTCCCTAGGGCAACAGACCTTCAATAGATGCTTATAAAAATCAGATATTGTAGTTACTCACTGATCCTGATATCTCGTGGCACACGTTAAGATCTAGACAAACCAAAAATGGCATCGTCCATGCGGAAGCTGCAGGAGCACAGTTTCACTTTCTGTTGGTGTCTGCAGCTTATTGCTGAGGCAGGATTTCACAGTATCACCACCAAGGTTAGAAGAGATCTCAAAGATTGTCGAGTCCAACCTGTTACCACAGACCTCATGACTAGACCATGGCACCAAGTGCCTCATCCAGTCCCCTCTTGAACACCTCCAGGGATGGTGACTCCACCACCTCCCTGGGCAGCCCATTTGCTCCCGAAGGATTTGTAGCTGAAAGCTTTGTAGAAAAGAGGTTCCTCTGCTGCAATCCTTTTGCAGCAGTGCTCACTCCTTGCTCCACTCAAACAAAACTGTCCCAGGGACTCAGCTCCTCTGGGGTTTTGCCTCTCAGCCCGGCAAGACGCGTCTGTCTGTTCCTGGGCTTTACAACACTAAAATAGTGAGGAGTCTTTGCTGTCTTGTCTGGGTAAAACTGAAACACAGTTCAGCTTCCAAGCAAAGCTTGTGGTTCCTTCCAGAGCGTGGACAATGGCAAGGCAAGGCTCTGGCTCTTTGGAATGGTACTTATAGATTTCCCGAGACAATAATGGCCAGTAGCAACACGGATCTAGGGATAAAACCCTGATACTGCAAACTATAGAAAGCCTTCTTTCCAAACATAGCCAAACGCATGCCCACCTGGCCCATTCTGGCTCTGAAACATGTTCACGCAAGCCTGAAGAACCAGACCTACTAGCTTCTGCCTCATTGTCTGGTTCACAGCATTTTTGAGGATTTTTGTCCATTTGGGACATATCGGGACAGTATCCAAACCCCACCTTTATTTACCTTTAACTCAAAGATGTCCATAAAGTTCCTATTCTTGTTTACAACTGAGACACTAGACTGAAGTACCAGCCTTAAACCATAAAAATACTCTTATGTGTGCAACTTGCCAAACCATTGGATCCATACAGTCCAATAAACTCAGTTTTCCCCTTCCTCTATCTGTTTGGAAGGCCACTCTAATTCTGACTGAGAAGAGAAGGCTCTGAGGAGACCTTATTTTGGCCTTTCAGTATCTTAAGAAGGCCTAGGAGAAACACAGTGAGGGATTTTTTAGGGTGTCATGTAGTGATAAGACTAGGGGGAATGGAGCAAAAACAGAAATGGGTAGATTCAAACTGGATGTTAGGAACAAATTCTTCACCATAAGGGTAGTGAAACACTGGAACAGGTTGCTCAGGGAGATGGTAGAAGCCCCATTCCTGGTGTTTTTTCAAGGCCAGGCTGGACGTGGTTCTGAGCAACCTGCTGTAGTGTGAGGTGTCCCTGCCCATGGCAGAGGGGTTGGAACTAGATAATCTTTGAGGCCCCTTCCAACCCTAACAATTCTATGATTCTATAAGATGCTTTGGGAGTCCCTTCAGGAGGATCAGTGGAGGGATCATTTCTTTTGCTCTTTTTGGGTGATTTTCCACTGGAAATTGTGATAGCATTCTTCAGGGGAGAATTTCCTAGTAAAGCTAGGACTGAAGTGGGTTTTCTGTC
The DNA here is from genome assembly GCA_033816785.1 of Picus viridis. Classification (NCBI taxonomy): domain Eukaryota; kingdom Metazoa; phylum Chordata; class Aves; order Piciformes; family Picidae; genus Picus; species Picus viridis. The sequence goes on from CM066606.1 coordinate 44,279,738, forward strand.
CCACTTCCTCATGTCCTCTTTATGGTCACATAAGTAAAACTACAGGGTATGCCATAGTGTGTACCTCTCAGATTCTCTGCTTTGGACTTGGAAGCATCTGCTCTTCATGGCTGAAACAGGGGACCTGTGACAGTTTTAGGCTATGCCTTTAAGAAAGGGACAGTAACTGGAACACTCTGGCTGAATGTTTTCGTGTAAGAATGAAAACAAAGATATTCTAAATGAATTTCATTGGTAGATTGGTAGAATGCAACTTTAAATTTTAGCTTTAGTTCAGTTTGAATCTCAGTCAGTCTGTCTGTTCCAGTCTGCCTGAGCAGTTGTCTTTCCTCTGTGCTGGCAGGAGTTGACCTTGAGCTAACGAGCTAATGAGATAAGAAACTAATTCTTTGCTTAGCACACACTTTTAACTAACAGAATTTCCTCTTTAATAATTACTTCTCTCTCTCTAACCCTTTTTGGGAAAAAAGGGAGGAAGGGGGAGAAGGGCGATTTGGGGGGGGGCCTCCTTGGAGGAGGGCAGGATTTCTGTGTTACATTCTTTGCTGTATATTTATATATATATTGTAAATACTGTATATTGTGTGCATATATGTGCATCTCATCCTGCTTTTAAATATACCTTTTATCTATTTTAGCTTCTCTGACTGAGTTAGCTGTGGTTTCTTTGTGTGTGTGGGAGAACTGAACTTTGTCTCACTACCACAGGACCATACAGGAGCGGAATAGAACAGGCTCTTTTGGATTTGCTTGGCCTTCCCAGACAGCTCCTTCACAGCTGAAGCACAGGCCTGTACAGAGGAAGAGAGATTTGCCTTATGTTGCCAGAGCCTGCTAGTCATTTCATCCACTGTTTTTCCCTGACCATCTTCCACATCCAGAGATAAAGACCAAGTGACCATCCCTGACTCTTTCTCTTCTTCCCGTGATGATCTTGATTGATTCTCATCCTTCACCAGACAAATTGATTTCCTTGTATAGTTCTTTTGAACAGGGGCAGCTGATACTGACACAGGGTGGTTCTCTGATGCAGTTTCCATGCCTGTTGTTGTGCTACAGGCTGGGGTCAGAGTGGCTGGAGAGTGGCCAGGCAGAGAGGGACTTGGGGGTACTGGTCGATAGTAGGATGAACATGAGCATGCAGTGTGCCCAGGTGGCCAAGAGTGCCAATGGCATCCTGGCCTGTATCAGGAACAGTGTGGCCAGTAGGGGCAGGGAGGTTATTCTGCCCCTGTACACTGTGCTGGTTAGGCCACACTTCGAGTCCTGTGTCCAGTTCTGGGCCCCTCAGTTTAGGAAGGATGTTGACTTGCTGGAACATGTCCAGAGAAGGACAACAAAGTTGGTGAGGGGTTTGGAACACAAGCCCTATGAGGAGAGGCTGAAGGAGCTGGGGTTGCTTAACCTGGAGAAGGGAAGGCTCAGGGTGACGTTATTGCTCTCTGCAACTACCTCAAGGGAGGCTGTCGACAGGCAGGGGCTGGTCTCTTCTCCCAGGCAACCAGCACCAGAACAAGAGGACAGTCTCAAGCTGCACCAAGGGAGGTTCAGACTGGATGTTAGGAAGAAATTCTTCACAGAGGGAGTGATTGCCCATTGGAATGTGCTGCCCGGGAAGTGGTGGAGTCACTATCATTGAAGGTGCTTAGTTGATTCGGTGGTGTTGGATGATGGGTTGGGTGTGATGAAGGTCCCTTCCAAACTATACTATTCTATTCGATTCGATTCGATTTGATTCGATTTGAATTCTATTCTAGTAACTACAGTGCCTGACAGTCTGCCTTTTTTGTGCAGTCTACCTTCTCTTGTCTCTGAGTACTCTGAACAGTAATGAGAAAGGCTTGATAGGTATGGGCCAGACCTTAACACAATGCAGTGATTTCTGTCTCTCAGGAGCTTTAGGGCTGACCACAGACTTTTTTTCCAGACACCTCACCAGCTTGTCTGGATTTTGCACTTGCTCAGGAGTGAAGTTCCAAACCACCAAAAGTGATCATCATTGTAGGCATTCATCCCTACTTTCCCCCACACCCTGCCACTCATAATTATCCAGCCTTGGGGCAAATCTCCAGGTGGTATTCTTGAGAGGGACCTGTGCTGCTCTGGGCAAACCTGGCCCATCAATTGTGTGAGATTATACCTAAACCAAGCGGTCAGTGGAATAACCATATAATAGCATGCTAGTAACCACCACAGCAGCAGCACAACTTTAAGCCATTTCCCTAAGGTGACAAGCAGCACCACAGAGCACAACAATTACAAGAGCACATCAGCCCCAATTGCCCCCAGGAAACAAGTGCAGCAACATAGTGAACATACTGCAGGAAAAAAACAAACAAACAAACAAACAAACAAACAAACAAACAAAAAAACCCCATGAAACCAAACACCCCCACCCCCAAAGTAACAAACAAAACCAACAAACCACCTCTTTTTAACATGCCTCAAGCCTTCGTTAAATCCTCTCATGACCTTGCTTCTCGTCTTGGTTTAGACAACCCTCTTTTTGAGTCACACTTTGGTATATCAGGAATAGACTGTTCTGGGTTAGCACAGCCCACTCTCACAAGCGAGTTCCCCACCTTATATAATCACGAGAGAAAATAACATGGAAGAAAAAAATTAAAACTCTCTGGAGGAAATCACAGAACATTTAGCAACTATAACTCTTTATATATTTTAATTACTTCCCTCTCATACTGAAAGTATCTTTTAAAAATATTAGTTAAAACATATCTTTTTTTTAAGACTTTGTTTTTCATCAATTCTTTCAAAAGAATTGAAGTCACACTGCCCAAGTTTCCCCCCTCTCTCTACCCACTCTTTGCATGAATAGCAGGCATGAGGAATCATTGGACTCAGTTTATGTCCCACCATTTCAGGAGTTGTACAACTGAAATTATAGTCCATTGTGATTTGATGAGGCACAATATCCAAAACTAAAAATTCTTTGTGAAGATGAATAACAATGAAAAACTTTTAACATTAATGTCTTGTCTTGTTTTATTTCATTTAAAAGGAGAAACAAGCAAATTAACAAAGGTGTATACTTCCCAGATTCTCTGCTCTGGATTCCTTTCCCTGTGGCTAGCCTGGTTTTAGTAGCCCATATCATATACCATAGAAGGGATAATACCTTGTGTCAGGTTCCTACTCCATGTGACAACAGCAGTTCAATAGTGGAGTGTCAGCTTAAATTTAACTAGAACTTCATCTGTATTTTATAAAACTCACTCACACTGTTGCAGGGACAACCACTACTTTTTAGTAGAACAAATGACAGTCAGGATTCTGGTAGTGTTGAAGTGCTTGGAGAAAATTATCTGAAATTCATAATGCATTTACTGTACACACAATTATATTTTGTCTGTGCATTTTAAAGTATCATAATGACTACGCCTCTGAAAGCTCTGGTACTCTGACATTCAAAGTGATTTTTAAGTCTGCAAGTGTCAGAAGAACATTGTCTAGGTTCATCTAAAACAAGAGTACATGGTGAAATATGTATAAAGGGGCACATGTTGCTACACAAGGGATGCTTATTTTAAAATGGACAGAATATGTGAAGGCTCTTTGATGGCAGGAGTATGCAGGATGCTTTACAGATATTGCATACACATGGTCTGTTGGGTAATATGGGTCAGTTAAATCTATGTTTATTAAGTATTTTAGTGCACTTTGCTTCTGAGGACAGACAGTGACATGTTAAGCTTGCCAGATGTAAGACACAGCCAAGACTGTAATGAGACTTGAGAGCACAAGTTCAAGTGAAAGTGAGAGAGCATTTATCTTTTGGGAGGAAGAGAAAATAAGTAAAGTAAAAGGAAAATAGCCATCTACTCACAGAAAATACCAGAAAAGGGCACACTTCTCTACCACACAGAAAATGTAACAAGGTAACTATGTTAGTTATTACATAGGAATGACTATCATTTTCTGGACTAACAATAGACTGATATTTCCCTTCCACCCACAGAGACACATGTAAAATTGTCCTAATTCACATTCATACTCCCCACCCACCTATCCGCCATCTAGAGCAGAGAATATATTTACATTGTCATTCACTTTGGAGGTCATAATGCTAAGCCTCCTAGGCTTTTAAATCCTGTGAATATCTGAAATTTGATATTTTTCCTGCCTCCAGTCTATGAACTGACTCTGCCAAGGCACATGTTTGTCTAGAACAAGATCCTGTGGCCCAAAAATTTTGCAAGGTATTTTCCTAAGTCCCAGCATCCATGGCTGTCCAACAGATGAAGCAGCTGTATCGAAACACCAGTTTTACCTCACAGGACATAAAATGGGAATTTCTTACAGAGACTTTTTACAGAACTATGAAACAAATTATTTGCTGCTTTGGACCAGCACTGGGACCAGTGTGCTTGAAGCTGAGAGGCATTCCTTTTGGTTTCTTTTGGGGCATTTTGGGGCAGGAGGAGCTTGGCAAAGAGCGAGGACTGGCAGGGTCATCTTCTCATGTGCCTGCTTGAGAGGGTTACATCAGCCGTGAGCAAATTTAAATGAGGCAGAGCTGAGCCGCGTCATTTGGCAAGGAGCTAATCTTGCTTGATTACAGATAGCGGCACGTGCCATGGCACTTATTCTTTTTTTCACCAGTGGGAGGGAAGTGCTGAGTCACGTGGCCAGGGATAGGGATGGTGGTAATTCGCTGCAAAGCTGTTTTCAAAAGATCTGTGTCAACCCAGACTGAGGTCGAACTTGAGCAGGCAGGTGTCCAGGCAACTGGCTGCAGATAGTGCTGGAGCCTGGCATCTGAAATGGAGGGCAATGGAGATAACACCTGCATTAGATGTGAGCAGCTACATTATCTGCTTAATCTCGTGGCTGAACTGAAGGAAGACGTTCCTAGAGTTAGGACTGTAAGGGAATGTGAAATGGAGCTGGATTTGAGTAACCAGGCTCTGCAGGCTCCCCTAGCAGAGGAAGGTGACCCAAGATGCAGCAGAGAATAAATATAGGTCGCTGTTAGGAGTGGCAATGCAAAACCCTCATGGCTCCCCTCACCTTCCCAGCTGCCCTTGCAAAACAAGTGGGCAGTGGAAGTTGAAGGTAAGGTGAATGAGATGACAGAAGAGAGTCGTTACCTAAAAACTCTACTCAGCTTGGTGAGACCCCACCTGGAGTACTGCATCCAGTTCTGAAGCCCCTATTACAAGAGGGATATGGATGTGCTGGAACATGACCTGAGAAGGGGTGGGAGGATGATCAGAGGGCTCTCCTATGAGGACAGACTGAAAGAGTTGGGGCTGTTCAGTCTGGCTGGAGAAGAGAAGGCCTCTAATTGTGGCCTTCCAGTATCTGAAGGGGGCCTACAGGAAGGCTGGGGAGGGACTTCTCAGGCTATCAGGTAGTGATAGGACTAGGGCGAATGGAATGAAGCTGGAGGTGGGGAGATTCAGGCTGGATGTGAGGAGGAGATTCTTCGCCATGAGAGTGGTGAAGCCCTGGAATGGGTTATCCAGGGAGGTGGTTGGGGTCCTGTCACTGGAGGTGTTTAAGACCAGGCTGGATGAGACTCTGGCCAGCCTGATCTAGTGTAGGGTGTCCCTGCTCATGGCAGGGGGTTGGAACTAGATGATCCTTGTGGTCCCTTCAACCCTGACTGATACTATGATACCAAACAGCCTGCCCCCTATATGAGGACTTGTTCCCTTAAAAAAAAAAAAAAAAAAAGGAGGGTAATTGTTATTGGTGATTCCCTCCAGAGGAGAACAGAGGGCCCCAGATGTCACCCAGATCCTTCCCACAGGGAAGTCTGCTGCCTCTCTGGAGCCTGAATCACAGATGTTACCAGAAGGCTGCCTAGTCTGGTACAGTCCTCTGATTACTGTCCCTTGATAGTTATGCAGGTATGGAGCAAAGATGTTGAAACCAGAGGTCCAAAGGCAATCAAAAAGGACTTCGAGGCTCTGGGAAAACTGGTTGAGGGGTCAGGGGCACAGATAATTTTTTCATCAATACCCTTAGTAGCAGGAAGGAATACTGAAAGGAACAGGAAAGCAGGTGTAATTAACAAGTGGCTCAGAGGCTGGTGCAACCAACAGAATTTGGGTTTTTTGATCTTGGGGAACTTTCTATGGCTCCAGGTCAGCTAGCAACAGATGGAGTGCATCTGTCCCAGAGGGGGATTAAAATCCTAGCACATGAGAGTAGCCTAACCCACAGAGGGAAAAGGGTTTCTAGTAAGGGAGTTGGCAGGACTCATTGACAGGGCTTTAAACTAGATTTGAAGGGGGAAAGGGATGAAACCAGTCCCTCCAGACAGGAGTCTGAGGGTGGTAAGCTGGAGTCAGGGGTGAAACCAGCAGCCCAGCTGAAGTGCATGTACACTAATGCATGCAGTATGGGTAACAAACAAGAGGAGCTGGAAGCCTTGTTGCAGCAGGAGAGTTATGATGTAGCTGCCATCACAGAAATATCGTGGGAAGACTCACATGACTGGAGCACTGTAATTGATGGCTACAGGCTCTTCAGGAGATACAGGCGAGAGAGAAGGGGCGAAGGGGTGGCCCTGTACATCAGGAAGGCCCTAAACACCATGGAACTAGGGATTAAGGTTGACCAAGTTGAGTGCCTGTGGGTGACAACTAGAGGGAAGGCCAACAAGGCTGACATCCTGGTTGGAGCCTGTTATAGACCACCCAACCAGGATGAAAAGATTCATGAATTAATTTATAGGCACAGTATCACAGTATCACAGTATCACAGTATAACCAAGGTTGGAAGAGACCCCAAGGATCATCAAGTCCAACCTGTCCCAACAGACCTCACAACTAGACCATGGCACCAAGTGCCATGTCCAATCTCCCCTTGAACACCTCTAGGGATGGCGACTCCACCACCTCCCTGGGCAGCCCATTCCAATGACGAATGACTCGCTCAGTGAAGAACTTTTCCTCACCTCGAGTCTAAACCTCCCCTGGCACAGCTTGAGACTGTGTCCCCTTGTTCTGGTGCTGGTTGCCCGGGAGAAAAGACTAACCCCCTCCTGTCTACAACCACCTTTCAGGTAGTTGTAGAGAGCAATGAGGTCACCCCTGATCCTTCTCTTCTCCAGGCTAAACAATCCCAGCTCCCTCAGCCTCTCCTCATAGGGCTTGTGCTCAAGGCCTCTCCCCAGCCTTGTTGCCCTTCTCTGGACACGTTCAAGTGTCTCAATGTCCTTCTTAAACTGAGGGGCCCAGAACTGGACACAGGACTCAAGGTGTGGCCTAACCAAAGCAGAGTACAGGGGCACAATGACCTCCCTGCTCCTGCTGGCCACACTATTCCTAATACAGGCCAGGATGCCATTGGCCCTCTTGGCCACCTGGGCACACTGCTGGCTCATGTTTAGGCAGGTGTCAATCAGCACCCCCAGGTCCCTCTCTGTTTGGCAGCTCTCCAGCCACTCTGACCCCAGCCTGTAGCTCTGCAGGGGGTTGCCGTGGCCAAAGTGCAGTACCCAGCACTTGGACTTGTTAAATGCCATCACATTGGACTCCGCCCATCTGTCCAGTCAGTCGAGGTCCCTCTGCAGAGCCTTTCTACCCTCTAACTGACTAACATCTGTTCCCAACTTGGTGTCATCTGCAAACTTGCTGATGACTGACTCAACCCCCTCATCCATGTCATCAATGAAGATGTTAAAGAGGATGGGGCCCAGTACTGATCCCTGGGGGATGCCACTGGTGACTGGCCGCCAGCTGGATGTGACACCATTGACCACCACTCTCTGGGCTCGGCCCTCCAGCCACTTCCTAACCCAGCACAGAGTGTTGCTGTCCAAACCACGAGCTGACAACTTAGCCAGCAGTTTACTGTGGGGGACAGTGTCAAAGGCCTTGCTGAAGTCCAGGTAGACTACTTCCACAGGCCTCCCCACATGCACCAGACGGGTCACCTGATCATAGCAGGAGATCAGGTTGGAGAGGCAGGACCTTCCCCTCCTAAATCCATGTTGGCTGGACCTGAGCCCTTGGCCATCCTTCAGGTGCACAGTTATTGCCTCCAGGATAATCTGTTCCATCACTTTCCCTGGCACTGAGGTCAGGCTGACTGGCCTGTAGTTTCCGGGTTCCTCCATCCGTCCCTTCTTGTGGATGGGGACCACATTGGCCAGTTTCCAGTCTTCTGGGACCTCTCCAGTGAGCCAGGACTGGAGGAAAATGATGGAGAGCAGCTTGGCCAGCTCATCTGCCAGCTCTCTCAGCACCCTAGGATGGATCCCATCTGGTCCCATAGCAGCTAGAGACCATCTCAAGATTGTAAGCCCTTGTTCTTATGGGAGACTTTAACCTGCCAGGAAACTTAATACATCAGAGAGGAGGCAGTCCAGAAGGTTCTTAAAAGTGTATGGAGGATAGATTCTTATCCCAGCTTCTGTGTGAGCCTACCAGCGGTAAGGCTTTGTTTGATCTTCTTTTTTACAAACAGAGAAGGGCTGTTTTGAGATGTGGTGGTTGGAGGCTGTCAGAGGTCCAGTGGCCATGAAATAATTGAGTTTTCAATATGCAGTCAAGCTAAGAGGGGAATCAACAAAACCTCCACCGTGGACATCTAGAGGGCAGACTTCAGGTTCCTTAAGGAACTAACTCAGAAGTAACCTTGGGAAGCAGCCCTCAAAAACAAAGGGGTCCAGGGGGCTGGACTGTGGGAGTTTGAAGGCAGATCCTCCCTTGCCTCCCACCAGGGCAGAAAAGCAAGACTCAGACAAATGGATTGCAGAAGTGATGGAAAGTTTAAATGGAAAAGCAGTGACTGTTTTACAGAGAAACTACAAGCACAGTGACAAAGTGTCCTGAAGGGACAAAAATCCTCAAAAATGCTCTGAACGAGACAATGGAGCATGAGCCAGCAGGTCTGGTTTTTCAGGCTAAGGTGTGTGTGCCTTTGGTCATGTTTGAAAAAAACCCTTTCTATAGGTTGCAGTGTCAGGGTTTTATCTCTCAGTCTTTGTTGTCACTGGCCATTATTGTCTCAGGAAACCTTTAAGTACCAGCCCAAAGAGCCAGAGCCTTGCCTTGCAATTGTCTAAGCTCTGGAAGAAAGTACCAGCTCCACTTAGAAGCTGAGCTGTGTTTCAGTTTAACCAGAAAGGACTGCAGAGACCCCTCGCTGTATTAGCGTTGTAAAGCCCAGGAGCAGACAGACATGTCTTGCCGGGCTGAGAGGCAAACCCCTTGGAGGAGCTGAGTCCCAGGACAGTTTCGTTTTATTGGAAGAAGGAACAAGCACCGCTGCAAAGGATTGCAGCAGAAGAACCTCTTTTCTACAATGCTTTCATTTACAAAGCTTTTAGGGATAAATCCTGTGTCTCAGTGATAACCTGCAGGCACCAACAGAAAGTGAAACTGTGCTCCTGCAACTTCCATGTGGTGGACACCATTTTGGTTTTGTTTAAATCCCCACGTGTGCCACGAGGTATCAGGATCAGTGAATAACTATAATATCTTATTTTTATAAGCATCTATTGAAGTTCTGTTGCCCTAGGAAATTTTGGAGTACCCCCACTTCGTGGGCAATCACCGGCTTCATTGTCCACATTCCTTTACAGTTTAAACTGCTGTTTGTTGTTCCTGGGTTTCTGTACATATTGTTTAAATTGTTACTTGTTCCTGCTGGTGAGATATCTGTTCCACAACTGAACATTTCAAACCAGTAAAAAGGTTTTATTAATATTTTCATGGGGTTTTTATTATTAAAGTTTTATTATAAAGTTATTAATATTTTTATTAATTGCTCTGTCTATTGAATATTAATAGCCTTTTAATGATCATAACACAAAGGAGATCCCAAAGCATGCCCAGAAGCCTCCCAGCATTCCCCTCTCTCCACCTGAGGGTACACCCAAAACCCCCAGGGCTCTTTCTTCCCCCTCCACTGTTAGGCTAACCTCAGCTGGCCAGATCTGAGATTGCCCTTCCCCCTTCTGATCCTGGCATAGGGCCTAGCCAGGCCCAAGAGGCCTTGCAATAACTTCCTTTCCATTACCAGATAGGGAGCATCTCCACAGGAATGGCAAGGGAAGAAAGAGGAAGTGTGAGACTTTGCAGATGGATTTATAGGGAGCAGGACATTATGGGTATGAAATATGCTATTTCCTGTGTCCACCCACTGGGCTAGATACCCGGGGCACCAGATGTGCACCCCATATGGCAGCATCAGGAGGCACCCAGCCCAAACTGCCACTAGTGATGCTAACAGATCAACAACTGCACCTGCTACTTCAAGAAAAAAATCTTGAAGGCACAGGAACAGAATGTGCCAGTGTAGAGGAAGATGAGCTGCCAGGGTAGATGGCTGGCCTGGATGGGAAGTGAACTTCTGAGCTAATTAAAGGAGAAAAAAGGGTGTATCATCTTTGGAAGGAAGGAGAGGTTACCCAAGAAATGTTTAAGGATGTTGCTGGGTTGTTTAGGAGGCAAAAGCCCATTTTGAGCTTAGACTGGCCACTGCTGTGAAGGACAACAAAAAATCCTTCTACAACTATATTATGGCAAGAGGAGGGGAAAGGACTCACATGACTGGAGCGCTGCAATTGATGGCTACAGGCTGTTCAAGAGAGACAGGCAAGGAAAAAGGGGTGGAGGGGTGTCGCTGTACATCAGGGAGGCACTGGATGCCATTGAGATGGAGATCAGGCATGATCGGGTTGAGTGCTTGTGGGTGAGAATTAGAGGGAAGACCGGCAGGGCAGACATCCTGGTTGGAGTCTGTTATAGACCACCCAACCAGGAGGAGGATGTTGATGAAGCATTCTATAGGCAGCTTAAGGCTGTGTGAAGATCACCTGACCTCCTTCTCATGGGTGACTTCAACCTGCCTGATATCTGCTGGGATCTCAACACAGCAGAGCGGAGGCAGTCTAGGAGGTTCTTGGAGTGCATGGAGGACAGCTTCTTATCCCAGGTGCTGCACGAGCCTACCAGGGGTAAGGCTATGCTTGACCTCCTCTTCACCAACAGGGAAGGTCTGGTGGGTGATGTGGTGGTCGGAGGGTGTTTAGGCACCAGTGACCACGAGATAATTGAGTTTTCGGTACTCAGCCAAGCTAAGAGGGGGAGCAAGAAGACCTCCATCTGGACTTCAGGAGGGCAGACTTCAGGCTACTCAAGGAATTAATCCAGAAGGTTCATTGGGAAACAGCCCTTAAAAACAAAGGGGTCCAGGAGAGCTGGACCTACTTGAAGGAAGAACTCTAGAAGGTGCAGGAACAGGCTGTGCCAATGTGCCGGAAGATGAGCCGCCGGGGCAGACGGCCAGCCTGGATGGGTAATGAAATTTTAATAGAACTAAGGGAAAAAAGAGGGTGTATCATATTTGGAAGAAAGGGGAGGCACCCCATGGAGTGTTTAGGGATGTTGCTAGGACATGCAGGAAGAAAATTAGGGAGGGAAAAGCCCATTTAGAACTTAGACTGGCCTCTGCTGTGAAGGACAACAAAAAGTCCTTCTATAAATACATCAATAGCAAGGGCAAGGACAACCTCCACTCCTTGGTTGACACGGAGGGGAACGTTGTAACAAAGGATGAGGAAAAGGCAGAGGTACTTAACACCTTCTTTGCCTCAATTTTCACTAGCAGGGCAGAATGGCTTCAAGACAGTTGGCCTGCGGAGCTGGCAGAAGGACCAGGGAGCTGCATAGTTTCCCGCTGCTCCAGGAGGAAGTTAGAGATCTTCTGAGCCGCTTGGACCCCCACAAGGCCATAGGACCGGATGGGATCCATCCTAGGGTGCTGAGAGAGCTGGCAGATGAGCTGTCCAAGCCACTCTCCATCATTTTTCAGCAGTCCTGGCTCAGTGGAGAGGTCCCAGAAGACTGGAAGCTGGCCAACGTGGTGCCCATCCACAAGAAGGGACAGTTGGAAGAGCCAGGGAATTCTAGGCCTGTCAGCCTGACCTCAGTGCCAGGCAAGATTATAGAGCAGGTCATCTTGAGTGTGATCACACAGCACTTCCAGGATGGCCAGGGGCTCAGGCCTAGCCAGCATGGATTTAGGAGGGGCAGGTCCTGCCTGACCAACCTGATCTCCTTCTATGATCAGGTGACCCACCTGGTGGATGTGGGGAGGCCTGTGGATGTGGTCTACCTGGACCTCAGCAAGGCCTTTGACACTGTCCCCCACAGCAAACTGCTGGCCAAGCTGGCAGCCCATGGCTTGGACAGGAGCACACTGTGTTGGGTTAGGAAGTGGCTGGAGGGCCGAGCCCAGAGAGTGGTGGTGAATGGTGCCACATCCAGCTGTCAGCCTGTCACTAGTGGTGTGCCCCAAGGATCAGTGCTGGGCCCCATGCTTTTCAATATCTTTATTGATGATCTGGATGAGGGCATTGAGTCCATCATCAGTAAAATTGCAGATGACACCAAGATGGGGGCAGGAGTTGATCTGCTGGAGGGCAGAGAGGCTTTGCAGAGGGACCTCAACAGGCTGGACAGATGGGCGGAGTCCAATGGCATGAGATTGAACACATCCAAGTGCCGGGTTCTGCACATTGGCCACAACAACCCCAGGCAGTGCTACAGGCTGGGGTCAGAGTGGCTGGAGAGTAGCCAGGCAGAGAGGGACCTGGGGGTGCTTGTTGATTGTAGGCTGAACATGAGCCTGCAGTGTGCCCAGGCAGCCAAGAAGGCCAATGGCATCCTGGCCTGCATCAGGAACAGTGTGGCCATCAGGAGCAGGGAGGTCATTCTGGCCCTGTACACTGCACTGGTTAGGCCACACCTTGAGTCCTGTGTCCAGTTCTGGGCCCCTCAGTTTAGGAAGGATGTTGTCTTGCTGGAACGTGTCCAGAGGAAGGCAACAAAGCTGGTGAGCGGTTTGGAACACAATCCCTATGAGGAGAGACTGAGGGAGCTGGGGTTGCTTAGCCTGGAGAAGAGGAGACTGAGGGGTGACCTTATTGCTCTCTACAACTACCTTAAGGGAGGTTGTAGCCAGGCAGACGTTGGCCTCTTCTCCCAGGCAGCCAGCACCAGAACAAGAGGACACAGTCTCAGGCTGCACCAGGGCAGGTTTAGGCTGGATGTTAGGAAGAAGTTCTACACGGAGAGAGTGATTGCCCTTTGGAATCGGCTACCCGTGGAGGTGGTGGAGTCACCTTCATTGGAGGTGTTCAGGAGAAGACTTGATGGGGTGCTTGGCTGCATGGTTTAGTTGTTGGGTGGGTTGGATTGGTTGATGGGTTGGACGTGATGATCTTGAAGGTCTCTTCCAACCTGGTGTATTGTATTGTATTGTATTGTATTGTATTGACAACCTCCACTCCTTAGTGGACAGGGAGGGGAATATTTTAACTAAAGAAGAGGAAAAGACAGAGGTACTTAACACTTTCTTCGCCTCAATTTTTAACAGCAGGATAGGTTGTCTTCCAGACAACTGGCCTTCTGAGCTGGTTTATGGAATCAGCGAGCAGTATAGTTCCCTGTAATCCAGGAGGAAGTAGATAGAGGCCTGTTTAATCACTTGGACCCCCATGAGTCCATTGGACTGGCAGGAGGGCCGAGCCCAGCGAGTGGTGGTGAATGGTGCCACATCCAGCTGGCAGACAGTGATTAGTTGTATCCCCAGGGATCAGTGTTGGGCCAAATCCTATTCAATATCTTTACTGATGATCTGAACGAGGGGATAGAGTCTATCATCAGTAAAGTCGCAGATGGCACCAAGTTAGGAGCAGGTGTTGGTCTGTTAGAGGATAGGAGATCTCTCCAGAGGGACCTTGAGATACTGGACAGATGGGTAGAGTTCAACATGATGGCATTTAACAAGTCTGAGTGCTGCACTTTGGCCACAGCTACCCCATGCAGTGCTATAGGATGGGGATAGAGTGGCTGGAGAGTGGTCAGGAAGAAAGGGACCTGGGGGTACTGGTTGATAGTAGGCTGAACATGAGCTAGCAGTGTGCCCAGGTGGCCAAGAAGGCTAATGGCATCCTGGCCTGCATCCTAGTGTGGCCAGCAGGAGCAGGGAAGTCATTGTGCCCCGGTACTCAGAACTGGTTAGGCCACACCTTGAGTCCTGTGTCCAGTTCTGGGCACCTGAGTTTAGGAAAGATATTGACTTGCTGAAACATGTCCAGAGACGGGCAACAAAGTTGGTGAGGGGTTTGGAGCACAAGCCCTACAAGGAGAAGCTGAGAGAGTTAGGATTGCTTAGCCTGGAGAAAGAAGAGGCGCAGGGGAGACCTTATTGTTCTCTACGATTTCCTGAAAGTAGGTTGTAGCCAGGTGGGGGTTGGTCTCTTCTCCCAGACAACCTGTGAAAGAACGAGAGGACACAGTCTCAAGCTATGCCAGGGAAGGTTTAGGCTAGAGGTAAGGTGAAAGTTCTTCACAGAAAGAGTAATTTGCTATTGGATTGGGCTGCCCAGGGATGTGGTGAAGTCTCTGTCCCTGGAGGTGTTCAAAAAAGGATTGGATATGGCACTTAAAGCCATGGTTAAGTTGTCAAGTGTTATTAGGTATTAGGTAATAGGTTGGACTTGTAACAAAGGATGAAGAAAAGGCAGAGGCACTTAACACCTTCTTTACCTCAATTTTTACTAGCAGGGCAGAATGTCTTCCAGACAGCTGGCCTGCAGAGCTGGCAGAAGAACCCAGGGAGCAGCATAGTACCCCTCTGTTCCAGGATGGGAGAATTAGAGATCTTCTCAGCCGCTTGGATCCCTCACAAGTCCAGGGACCAAATGGGATACATCCTAGGATGCTGAGAGAGCTGACAGATGAGCTGTCCAAGCCACTCTCCATCATTTTTCAGCAGTCCTGGCTCACTGGAGAGGTCCCAGAACACTGGAAGCTGGCCAACGTGGTGCCCATCCACAAGAAGGGACAGTTGGAAGAGCCAGGGAATTCTAGGCCTGTCAGCCTGACCTCAGTGCCAGGCAAGATTATGGAGCAGGTCATCTTGAGTGTGATCACACAGCACTTCCAGGATGGCCAGGGGCTCAGGCCTAGCCAGCATGGATTTAGGAGGGGCAGGTCCTGCCTGACCAACCTGATCTCCTTCTATGATCAGGTGACCCGCCTGGTGGATGTGGGGAGGCCTGTGGATGTGGTCTACCTGGACCTCAGCAAGGCCTATGACACAGTCCCCCACAGCAAACTGCTGGCCAAGCTGGCAGCCCATGGCTTGGACAGGAGCACACTGTGTTGGGTTAGGAAGTGGCTGAAGGGCCGAGCCCAGAGAGTGGTGGTGAATGGTGCCACATCCAGCTGTCAGCCTGTCACTAGTGGTGTGCCTCAAGGATCAGTGCTGGGCCCCATGACCTTCAAGATCTTTATTGATGATCTGGATGAGGGCATGTGACCGGTTTAGGCTGTGCCTTTAAGAGAAGGACACTTTCTGAACACTCTGGCTGAATGTTTTGGTATATAAATGAAAACAAGAGATATGCTAATCCAATTTCATTGGTGGAACCCGGCTGTAGGTTCTAGCTTGGTCTTTCAGTCGGGGGGGCAGTCAGTCTTCTTCTTCCCCCTGAACTGTGAGCTGGCCTGCTTTTCTCTCTGAAGCAGCAGCTTGCTACGCAGGAACGATTCTTGCTAACCACATAAGAGAAAACTAACTTTTGCATTCGCTTTGAGCTTTAACAACGTTTCCCCTTTTAATTACCTTCTTTTCTCTCTCTCTCTGACCCTTTTGGGAAAAAGGGGAGGTAGGGAGGGAGAAGGGAGGGACAGGCCGAACCCCCCTGGCCGCAGGGGGAGGTTGGGGAAAGGTTTCCTGTATTACATACATTCCTGTATATTTCTGTATATATTGTAAATATTGTATGTTTTTGTACATATTCATTGCATTCCATTTTCTGCTTGTAAAATACAGCTTTCATCTGCTTCTCCGGCTGAGTTAGCTGTGGAATTCTTTTGTGTGTATGGGGGAACCTTCCTACTCCACCACAGGGCATTGAGTCCATCATCACTAAATTTGCAGACGACACCAAGCTGGGGGCAGTAGTTGATCTGCTGGAGGGCAGAGAGGCTTTGCAGAGGCACCTCAACAGGCTGGACAGATGGGCAGAATCCAATGGCATGAGATTGAACACATCCTAGTGCCGGGTTCTGCACACTGGCCACAACAACCCAATGCAGTGCTACAGGCTGGGTTCAGAGTGGCTGGAGAGTGGCCAGGCAGACAGGGACCTGGAGGTGCTGGTTGATGGGAGGCTGAACATGAGCCTGCAGTGTGCCCAGGCAGACAAGAGGGCCAGTGGCATCCTGGCCTGCATCAGGAAGTGTGGCCAGCAGGAGCAGGGAGGTCATTCTGGCCCTGTACACTGCCCTGGTTAGGCCGCACCTTGAGTCCTGTGTCCAGTTCTGGGCCCCTCAGTTTAGGAAGGATGTTGACTTGCTGGAACGTGTCCAGACAAGGGCAATAAGGTTGGTGAGGGCTTTGGAACACAAGGCCTATGAAGAGAGGCTGAGGGAGCTGGGGTTGCTTAGCCTGGAGAAGAGGAGACTGAGGGGTGACCTTATTGCTCTCTATAACTACGTGAAGGGAGGTTGTAGCCAGGCAGAGGTTGGTCTCTTCTCCCAGGCAGCTAGTACCTGAACAAGAGGGCACAGTCTCAGGCTGCGCCACAGCAGGTTTAGACTGGATGTTAGGAGGAAGTTCTATGCAGAGAGAGTGATTCCTCATTGGAATGGGTTGCCTGTGGAGGTGGTGGGATCACCGTTATTGGAGGTGTTCAGGAGGAGACTTGATGGGGTGCTTGGTGACATGATCTAGTTGTTTGATGGGTTGGACGTGATGATCTTGAATGTCTCTTCCAACCTGGTTGATTCTGTGATTTTATTAATCCCACAACAAATAGGTCTTCTGAAAGGCCTGGCAGGTTAGACAGCTGTCTGATCTTCACTGTGGCCACACCAAAAGCCCTTTGGGTCCTTGAAATACACTGTCTTGAGGTAATCTGTATCAACAGTAAAAAGGGCCTGTGGGCCAGTCACAATAGGATGCTTTTCCCCCTTGTTCCCTGTTAGGCTCACATCAGCTTCTAATACAGACAACTCTTGGCAGCCTTCTGTCACTCCAGGAATCCAGACGGATGCAATGTGTTTTTGCCCTGATGGCATCAATGTACATAGCACCTGTGTCTACCAATGCCTTATACTTCTGTTGTTTTGATGTGCCAGGCCTTAAAATCCACAAAGTCCAATATACCTTGTTTTCCGTTTCACAGCATCACAGAATCACAGAATGTTAGAGGTTGGAAGGGACCCCCAGAGATCGTTGAGTCCAACCCTGTGAGAGACTAAAGCTTGTCTCTCCTGGTGTGACTCAACAAAGATAAAATCACTTGCTGCTTGCCCAGACAATAGCTGATGTGCGTTGGGCAGAGGCACTGGAAGGACTCTGGGAAGGTGCAAAGATAACATTGCTCACTGGACTGCAGCTGGCCTACAACAATGGCCCAAGGGCCCAGCATTCCACACCTTCAGGACAAGATCATTTCCAGCCATCAGATACCCCAGGAAGGGAGGATGGTGAGACAACACCACCTGTTTCCTGATGTGTAATGAGTGTGTGGGTAGGTAGATGGAGAAGGAGGACGCAGAGGCCTCCTCCCCCCTCCATCCAGTCAGCTGCCCAAACTCACCTGAGTACACAGAAAGATTTCCTGGGGAACGATACCTGGATACTTACCTAAAGATGATTTCCCAGAACGATATGCTGGGGAACAACACCTGGACACTTGCCTAAGGACTAAAAAACTGTATGAAAGACTGGAGCAACTACTGGCTTAGGAGAAGAAAACTGGAGAAGCAAAATGCAGAAGAAAGAAGACGGCACCACATGCTGGAAACATCATGGGGCAACACAACGGACCTTGGACTCTGAAAACCCTCTCTCTGTGCCCTAAGTTCCACCTGCTGCAACTCATGGAGCTGAAGAAGCTCAGAGGACCGCATCCCTTAGACAGCCAAAGCCTCATCACCCTTCCTCTACAGACCCAACATCTCCTGCAGCACCTTTCCTCCACAGACTCAAACTGTCCACGCACCACATGCTGGAAACATCACGGGGCAACACAATAGATCCTGGACTCTGAAAACCCTCTCTCCACCTCTGACCGTTGGTAATATAATCCCTTTCTTACTTTCTCCTTCTTCTCCCTATTCCTTCTCTTTCTCCCTCTCTATTTTTCCTCTCTCTCCCCTTATTTGTGTAATAAATAGTCTAGCTGTTGATATTTTGACCTCGTTTGTGCCTCTCATTTCACAACAAGGGAATATTCAAGAAAAACTTGAGTCTCTTTCCCTCTCCGGACCGAGAGAGAGACCAACCTCCATCTGTTCACAACCTCCCTTCAGGTAGTTGTAGAGAGCAAAAAGATCACCTCTGAGTCTCCTCTTCTCCAAGCTAAGCAACCCCAGCTCCCTCAGCCTCTCCTCACAGGGATTGTGTTCCAAACCCCTCACCAATTTCGTTGCCCTTCTCTGGACCCTTGTGGCTGGAAAGCTGTCTGGTCGAAAGGGACCTGGGGGTTCTAATTGATGGGCAACAGAACATGAGCAATCAGTGTGCCCAGGTGACCAAGAAAGCCAATGGCATCCTGGCCTGTATTAGAAATTATGTGTCCAGCAGGAGTAGGGAGGTGACTGTCCCCTTGTACTCAGCTCTGGTGAGGTCACACTTTGAGTATTGTGTCTAATTTCGGGCACCTCAATTCATGAGAAATGTTGAGGTGCTGGAGCAAGTGCAGAGGAGGGTGACAAGGATGCTGATGGGCTGGGAAAATATGTCTTATGAAGAGTGATTGAAGGTTCTGGGGTTGTTTACTATAGAAAAGAGGAAGCTGAGGGGAGACCTCATTGCTCTCTACAGCTGAAAGGATGTGGTAGAGTGGGTGGTGCTGGTTTCTTCTCCCAGGTAATTACAACAGGGAATGGCCTTAAAGCTATGACTGGGTAGGTTTAGACTGGACATTAGGAAAAAAAATTACAGAAAGGGTCGCCATTGCCAGGCATTGGAATGTCCTGCCCAGGGAGGTGGTTGATTCATCAATCCTGGATGCATTTAAAGTTTGTTTAGAATAGAATAGAATAGAATAGAATAGAATAGAATAGAATAGAATAGAATAGAATAGAATAGAATAGAATAGAATAGAATAGAATAGAATAGAATAGAATAGAATAGAATGGAATACACCAGGTTGGAAGAGACCTTCAAGATCATCACGTCCAACCTATTATCCAACACCACCTAATCAACTAAACCATACAACCAAGCACCTTATCAAGTCTCCTCCTGAACACCTCCAATGATGGTGACTCCACCACCTCCCTGGGCTGCCCATTCCAATGGGCAATCACTCTCTCTGTATAGAACTTCCTCCTAACGTCCAGTCTAAACCTGCCATGGCACAGCTTGAGACTGTGTCCTCTTGTTCTGGTGCTGGTTGACTGGGAGAAGAGACCAACCTCTGCCTGGCTACAACCTCCCTTAAGGTAGTTGTAGAGAACAATAAGGTCACCCCTGAGTCTCCTCTTCTCCAGGCTAAGCAACCCCAGCTCCCTCAGTCTCTCCTCATAGGGATTGTGTTCCAAACCCCTCACCAACTTTGTTGCCCTTCTCTGGACCAATTCCAGCAAGTCAACATCCTTCCTAAACTGAGGGGCCCAGAACTGGACACAGGACTCAAGGCACGGCCTAACCAGTGCAGTGTACAGGGGCACAATGACCTCCCTGCTCCTGCTGGCCACACTGTTCCTGATACAAGCCAGGATGCCATTGGCCTTCTTGGTTGCCTGGGCACACTGCTGGCTCATGTTCAGCCTACAATCAACCAGTACCCCCAGGTCCCTCTCTGCCTGGCCACTCTCCAGACACTCTGATCCCAGCCTGTAGCACTGCATGGGGTTGTTGTGGCCAATGTGCAGAACCTGGCACTTGGATATGTTAAATCTCATGCCGCTGGATGCTGCCTATCTGTCCAGCCTGTTGAGGTGCCTCTGCAAAGCCTCTCTGCCCTCCAGCAGATCAGCTCCTGCCCCCAGGTTGGTGTTGTCCACAAATTTAGTGATGATGGACTCAATGCCCTCATCCAGATCATCAATAAAGATGTTGAAGAGCATTGGGCCCAGCACTGATCCTTGGGGCACACCACTAGTGACAGGCCGCCAGCTGGATGTGGCACCATTCACCACTACTCTTTGGGCTCAGCCCTCCAGCCAGTTCCTAACCAGTTTAGATGTGTTGCTTGGGAATATGGTTTAGTGGTGAACTTTGTAGAGCAGGGTTGTCAGTTTGACTTGCTGATCCTGAGGGTCTTTTCCCACATGAATGTTTCTGAGGCTCTCTATAGAGCCTTCCAACCCTTGTGCAGATCAACACTCCCACCTAACTTGGTGCTGTCTGCAATTTACTGAAGACACACTCTATGTCTTCATCAAGGTCATCAATAAAGATGTTAAACAGAAGTGGTCCCAATACTGAGCCCTGAGGAACACCACTTGTGACCGGTTGCCACCTGCATTTAATTCCATTGACCACCACTCTTTGGGCCTGTTTGCTCAGCCAGTCCTTGATTCAGCAGAGTGTGTGCTCATCCAAGCCATGAGCAGCCAGCTTGTCCACAAGAATTTTGTAGGAAACAGTGTCAAAGACTTTTTGGAAGTCTAGGTAAATAATATCCACATGCTTTCCCTCATTCAACAGGTTATTCAGCTGTGTCAGATTCCTCTGATCTGGTCTTTTTGAACCTCATGAGGTTCACCTGGACTTTGATACCATCTCCATAGCATCTTTATAGAAAAGCTCAGGAAATGTGGTCGACTGGTACATGAGGTGGATTGAAAAATGGTTCAACAACAGAATTCAGAGGGTTGTGATTGGTAGCACAGAGTCAACTTGGAGGCCTGTGGCCAGTGGTGTTCTCCAGAGATCAGTACTGGCCCCAGTTTTGTTAATTATCTTTATTAATACCCTGGATGAGGGGATTGAGTGTACCCTCAGTAAGTTCACTGATGATACAAAACTGGGGGTGGTTCAGCCATCCAATGAGATCTGGATAGGCTGGAGATCTGAGTGAAGTCACACCTCATGAAGTTCAGTAAGGACAAGCTCAGTGTCCTGCACCTGGGGAGCAATAACAGCAGGCACCAGTACAGGTTAGGGGTTGCCCTGCAGGAGAGCAGTTCCCTGGAGAAAGACCTTGGAGTCTTAGTAGGCAGCAAGTTCTTCATGGGACAACAATGTACCCTTGTGGCCAAGAAAGTCAATGGTATCCTGGGGTGAATCATGAAAAGTGTGTCCAGCAGGTCTAGGGAGGTTGTCTTCCCCTCTAATCTGCCCTGGTGCTACCACATCTGGAATACCATGTCCAGTTTTGGACTCCCCAGTTCAAGATCTGCTAGACAAAGTCCAACAGAGAGCTGTGAGGATGATTAGGGGACTTGAGCATCTCTCTTATGGAGAGAGAATGAGAGACCCAGGGCTGTTTAATCTTGAGAAGGGAAAACTGAGAGGGGATATGATCAATGTCTATATCTGAGGTGGGTGTCAATTGGAGCGGACCAATCTCTTTTTGGTGGTGCACAGTAATAAGACAAGGAACAATGGATACAAATTTGAACATAGAAGGTTTCACCTCAATATGAGGAGATACTTCTTCACCATAAGGGTGACTGAGCACTGGAACAGGCTGCTCAGTCTCCTACTCTGGAGACTTTCAAAAGCCACCTGGGTGCAGACTACCCTAAATGATCCAGGTTTTGGTAAGGGGGTTTGTCTCAGTCCGGAGAGGGAAAGAGACTCAGTTTCTTTTGAATATTCCTGTGTTGTGAATTGAGAGGCACAAACGAGGCCAAAATATCAACAGCTAGACTATTTATTACATAAATAAAGTGGATGGACATAAATAAAGTGGATGGATCAGAAGGGGAGAGAGAGAAAATAGAGAGAGAGAGGAGAGAGATTAAAGGAAAGGAATTATATTACCACACCCCTCACCCCCAAGACAGTTTGAGTCTGTGGAGGAAAGGTGCTGCAGGAGATGTTGGGTCTGTAGAGGAAGGGTGATGAGGCTTTGGCTGTCTAAGGGATGCGGTCCTCTGAGCTTCTTCAGCTCCATGAGTTGCAGCAGGTGGAACTTAGGGCACAGAGAGAGGGTTTTCAGAGTCCAAGGTCCGTTGTGTTGCCCCATGATGTTTCCAGCATGTGGTGCCGTCTTCTTTCTTCTGCATTTTGCTTCTCCAGTTTTCTTCTCCTAAGCCAGTAGTTGCTCCAGTCTTTCATACAGTTTTTTAGTCCTTAGGCAAGTGTCCAGGTGTTGTTCCCCAGCATATCGTTCTGGGAAATCATCTTTAGGTAAGTATCCAGGTATCGTTCCCCAGGAAATCTTTCTGTGTACTCAGGTGAGTTTGGGCAGCTGACTGGATGGAGGGGGGAGGAGGCCTCTGCGTCCTCCTTCTCCATCTACCTACCCACACACTCATTACACATCAGGAAACAGGTGGTGTTGTCTCACCATCCTCCCTTCCTGGGGTATCTGATGGCTGGAAATGATCTTGTCCTGAAGGTGTGGAATGCTGGGCCCTTGGGCCATTGTTGTAGGCCAGCTGCAGTCCAGTGAGCAATGTTATCTTTGCACCTTCCCAGAGTCCTTCCAGTGCCTCTGCCCAATGCACATCAGCTATTGTCTGGGCAAGCAGCAAGTGATTTTATCTTTGTTGAGTCACACCAGGAGGGAATGGACTGCCTGGGGAGGTGGTGGAGTCACCATCTGTGGTGGTTTGGGCTGGGTGCCCTCTGCTGCATGGCACACTTCCTGTGTCCAGGAGTCCAGCCCAGTGGGTGGACACAGGAAAACCGTGTATCTCCTACCACAATCCCCTGCACCGCTATAAGACCTTGCGTGGGGTCCGCCTCTCTCTCTTTCTTCCCTCGCCGCCGCCCGGTAACTGGGGGAGACGTCTCCCGGCCTTGGGCCTGGCTAGGCCCAAGGCCAGGGGGGATGGGCGGTCTCAGGCCTGGCCAGCTGAGACTAGCCTAGCAGTGGGGGGGGGGAAGAACGAGCCCTGGGGGTCTTGGGCCCACCCTCAGGTGGGGATGGGGTTCATCCGGGTGTGTGTTGCGGTTACTTCTCTCACTGTTTCTGGTTTCTTTTGTGCACCTTCACTTCTTCTATTTAAACTTTTCCATCACTTTTGCAATCCGTTTGTTGGAGTCGTCATTTTGCCTGTGGTGGGGAGGGTGGCTATCTCAACCCACTACATTTTTGGCGCGCCGACGTGGGGCTGGTTGGTGTGGCAACCTGCAGATCGGATTGCAAATGATGGATAGTTTAAATTTAGTTCTGGGCGTCGGGTTTCGGTTTGGGAAGGTTGGGGGGCTCAAGCTTTGCTGCCGGGGCGATCGTGTGGGTTCTTGTGGATTGCAGGGGGACACCTGGTGCGTCGGGGGTTGCCGCTTAAGAACGCGGGACCTGCCCCTCCCCCACCCTTTCCTCTCCGCGGGCGGTGGAAGCGGCGGGGGTGAGGCGGGGGAGGGGCAGCGGCGAGCAGGTCAGATGAGGTCCGTCTCGCTGCAAGGATGGAGCCAGCCGCAGCGGGCGGGCGGGCGAGATAGCCCCCGAGACCCAGGAGGGGCGAACGGGGACCCCAGCTGGAAAGCCGTTTTCAAAGGCTCTGAGAACGCGCTTGTGGCTTTCGCTGGGGAAGCTGTTGGAGTGCCCGAGGGGTGGAGGTGATTTTGATCCTGTACCGCGGCGGTAGAGGCGGCCGGGCTCTGCTGTGTGCTGAGTGGCCGCGGTAGCGGACGCCGGCCGGCGCTCGGGCTGCAGTGGGCTTGGCTCTAATCTCCCCCATGTTTTTCGGACAGTACCGAAAAATGGCGCCGAGCACCTGGCTCCGCCTCCCTGCCTCTCAGTTGGGCTGTGGCGCAGCCCCTCCCTCTTCCGGGGGCGTGCAGCCGGACATTGCTACGCCTCGGTACGGGAACGCCCGGTGTGGGGGGCGAAGTACCCTGATAGGCGTTTGGGTAGCCTGGACCGCGGTCGGAGGCGGTCGGTTTGTGGCACCCTGGGGATCGGAAAAGCAGTCGGGGAGCCGGATTGTTCCGACTGGCTTGCCCCAGGGGTGGAGATATGCCGCTGAGCAAAACGTGAATAAGAAGAAGAGCTTGGCTGAGAGGTTGTGAGGCTTTTTCCAGGTGGCCAGGATGTCCAACGGATCCATGGAGAACCTGCACTGCAGAAGAGTGAAATCTGCATCGCTGGGAGGTTCCACTGGATGAGAGAGGAAGAACTGGACTGGACTGATGCTTGAGCCTGAGAGAGACTGTTTGGACGCCCAGAAGAAGATATGGACCCTGCCGGACGCGTCATCAGGGATTTCTAATATGATGATGTGTTTGGGTGCAGGGGCTGTGGTATGAGATAAGGGGTGGCGTGTGGTGGTTTGGGCTGGGTGCCCTCTGCTGCATGGCACACTTCCTGTGTCCAGGAGTCCAGCCCAGTGGGTGGACACAGGAAAACCGTGTATCTCCTACCACAATCCCCTGCACCGCTATAAGACCTTGCGTGGGGTCCGCCTCTCTCTCTTTCTTCCCTCGCCGCCGCCCGGTAACTGGGGGAGACGTCTCCCGGCCTTGGGCCTGGCTAGGCCCAAGGCCAGGGGGATGGGCGGTCTCAGGCCTGGCCAGCTGAGACTAGCCTAGCAGTGGGGGGGGAAGAACGAGCCCTGGGGGTCTTGGGCCCACCCTCAGGTGGGGATGGGGTTCATCCGGGTGTGTGTTGCGGTTACTTCTCTCACTGTTTCTGGTTTCTTTTGTGCACCTTCACTTCTTCTATTTAAACTTTTCCATCACTTTTGCAATCCGTTTGTTGGAGTCGTCATTTTGCCCGTGGTGGGGAGGGTGGCTATCTCAACCCACTACACCATCATTGGAGGTGTTCAGGGGGAGACTTGATGGGGTGCTTGGTGCCATGGTTTAGTTGTTTGGGTGGGTTGGATTGGTTGATGGGTTGGACAGGGTGATCTTGAAGGTCTCTTCCAACCTGGTTTATTGTATTGTATTGTATTGTATTGTATTGTATTGTATTGTATTGTATTGTATTCCCCAACGCTGTAGCATGGATTGGGGTTGTTGTGACCCAAGTGCAGGACCTAGCACTTGGCCTTGTTGAAGCTCATCCCATTAAATGTTGGCCCATCAATCCAATCTATCCAAGTCCCTCTGTAGAGCCTCCCTACCCTCATGAAGATCAACACTCCCACCTAACTTGGTGCCATCTGAAAACTTACTGATGACACACTCTATGTCTTCATCAAGGTCATCAATAAAGATGTTAAACGGAAGTGGTCCTAACACTAAGCCCTGAGGAATACCACTTGTTACTGACTGCCACCTGCATTTAATTCCATTGACCACCACTCTTTGGGCCTGTTTGCCCAGCCAGTGCTTATCCAGCAGAGTGCGTGCTCATCCAAGCCACGAGCAGCCAGTTTGTCTGGGAGAATTTTGTGGGAAACAGTGTCAAAGGCTTTTGGAAATCTATGTAGACAATATCCACAGCTGTTCCCTTACCCAATATCAGGTCATCCTGTCATAGAAGGACATCAGGAGGTCATCATGAAGATGATCAGGAGGCTGGAAGACCTCTCCTACGTGGACAGGTTAAGGGAACTGGGGTAGTTCAGCCTGGATACAAGAAGGCTCTGGGAAGACCTAATCATCACCTTACAGTACTTGAAGGGAGCCTACAAGAAGGCTGGAGAGGGGCTGTTTATAAAGGCCTGTAGTGAAGGACAATGGTTTTAAATTCAAGAAGAGTAGATTTAGATTGGACATTAGGAAGAATTTCTTTACTATGGCAGTGGCAGAACACTGGAGGCAGCTGTCTAGGGAATTAGTTGAGGAGTCATCCCTGGATATGGTCGAGATCAGGCTTGTCAAGGCTCTGAGCAACCTGATCTAGTGGACGATATCCCTGGTCACCCCAGTGGGGTTTAGACTGAATGACCTTTGGAGGCCCCTTGCAACCCAAACTATTCTAAGACTCTATGAACTTTGTAATTTGTGAGGATCTGAGTGATGTTAAGCAAACTGAAGATTACTAGTTGTAAAAAAAAAAAAGGACAGCAGTCCTGTAGGTAACAAGGAAAAGACAGCTTTTCCTTGTTAAACAATAAGCTGAAGCTTTGCTTTAACATTTCTAAATCTCCTAAATCTCATTTGAATAGAGTTAGTTTACTTGCACTCAAAAAGTAATGAAATTACTATGAACTCTTATCAAATGATATTTATTATGGACACCAGCTTTCAAAGGGTTTTTCCTTGTCTTAAGAAAATTACTCTCTCAAAATGAAACAAAAAAAAAGCCATTCAGAAGAAAAGATCCTTGGCCATACTGATTAAACAGTGAAAGCAGAATAAAAAAATTAACCTGTCAGAAAAGGAAAACAGCGGGGGGGGAGGGGGGAAGAGGCCATGGACACCATGTATTTGCTATGTTGGCTCAATATATTCTTATTCCAGACTGTTCTAACGTTACCGAAGAATTATTTTCATCAGTTTCTGTGACACTTTGCCAGGTCTAAGCTTCAACTGGGGAGGAAAATGCTACTGATTAAGATTCCGGAATATTCAGTCTGTTTGACTCTGCGTTAGCCCACGTATACTGTATTTAATCTGCTACTTTGGAAGAGTCTGCAGCTGTTGTTAAGAGATTTATCTCCAGTTACCTCTGTGCTATGACAGCTCTGAGATACTAGACAGTCCCAGTAGTGATAAGAGCAGCAACACTCAGCACAAAATGCACAACTGTATATTTATGTCAAAGTGGGGCTTACCAAATAAAATTTGCAATGTCATGTTTAATCAGATTATTTGTTCCTTTTTTTATTTTCATACACAAAGATTAAAATAGTCCCAAACTGCTTCTGGGGTAACTATTACCTTGTGAATAGTCATGATCTTTACAAGACTTGTAGACAGAGAGAGAAAATTCTTTTGCTTTTGTCATTAAGAAAACTGACACTCAGAAGTAGAGGCTTGTACCAGGAAAGCTGATCTAATTTTATGTTACAGCTTTCAGATAAATTCTAACAGCAGTAACATGAAACAAAGCCTTATATTGAGGAATCATAATATTTTTTTTTTTAAACTACACACTTATTTTGTATATATTTCACATTTCATGACAATGTTAAATTAATATTTACAGCACAAAATATCTCTCCAAAGTTTTTAAGAAAACAAACAAACAAACAAAAAGAAGTCCTCAAAAAAGACACGATAATATGACATTGAACAATCTTGTGTTCCACAAAAAGAAAAAAATAAATAAAATCAAAACCTCAAAACAATGAAAAAACCCAACCAAAACACAGACAATAGGTCAAATTTCCAATATGTCTGAAATTCCCAAAGGGCAAAACTATACTTGCCTAAGCTGAAATGAGTGCAAGTAAGAGATGTCTTACAGTTAATGACACTTCACCAACTGAACCTTTCATCTCAACTTTCCCCTGAACTAGCTGTATTGAAGAGCATCTGTTCCATTAAAACTACATAGGCCTCTTTCATGTTTTGTATCCTCAGTAACATAAACTGTCAAATTATACTATGCATCAATGGCTGAATATTATTTAGAAATGAGCTTAGGTTATACTGAAGTCTTTACAGAAAGTATTTAAGTGTTGGTTTGACTCTGTGATCCTACTCAATGAATTAATATTTAGGCTAAGAAGAAAACTTACACTTTTTTAGACTTTCAATGAACATCAGCACTCCTTGCTTTCAGACTTTATTGACGCAAGTATTTGGCTTCTGCAAAAAGGGTTTGGCTGGAAGGAAACTACAATGGTGGCTTCTGTAAAAAGTTATTAGAAGCTTCTATATCCAACAGAGTTCCCAGATGACCTGTAGGTCCCTAGGTTATGAGAAAAAACATGTCCATCAAGAAAGCAAGTGCGCTTGGTGAGGGATGTCTGCATTTTGAGAAGAAATAAACGGGTGTTTCTATTTTGAATTTTAGCATCCGCTGTAGTAAACATCCACATGAAAAAAGAATTTACAACCTGAATTTGTTTCTTTGGTCTAGAGGTTTTTGCAACATTTTGTAAAATTATTTTTGTCATGTATTATGTGGATATTTGTTGTCTCAAAACTTTTGTGCATTCAGGTTTCAATTTTAAAATGTATTGGTATACAATTTCCATTCTGCATAAGC
Source organism: Picus viridis (assembly GCA_033816785.1). Lineage (NCBI taxonomy): Eukaryota > Metazoa > Chordata > Aves > Piciformes > Picidae > Picus > Picus viridis. The sequence continues at coordinate 44,307,915 of CM066606.1, forward strand.
CTATTGGAAATAATGAATATTTTTGTGACAAAATTGTGACTTTATAACTCTTCCCTTCAGTCTTTCAATGTCAAAATGACAGAGATTAACATTTACTTAATTAACATTAATTTTTATATTCTAAAAATGGTGATAAATTATTTTAGCTATTCCTAGATGGCATATTAGTTCAGGACCTTTGTTAAATTTTTTCATGTACATTTAAGTAATTGGTGCTTAACCACAGAATTTCAGTGCAATTTAGCAGGGGTGAAAGAGGCTGTTCTGAGCTTTTATTTGCCATTTTTCTTGTGGAATTGTTATCTGTCAAAATGTACAGATGCCAGCCCACAATGCATTATTCTTCCTTCCTGAATATACATGCCTTTAAAGTTTATCTAAAGTGAATTGTTTTAAAGAAGGTCTGCCATAAATTACAGCTGACAGTGGAAGTGATTAAGGTACATGGTTTGATTGCATGCATTAATCTCGGCAACTTTCCTCGAGTATAATTTATTTACCACAAATGTACATTTCTTTTTAATTTATTAGTTTTCTCAGTAATCAGTTGCTCTGCAAGCTACTGCTTGCAAGAGGTGCAACCTAGCTACATTCATGGACAAATTGGTAAGCAGTAAAATACAAAAGCTTGTATTTTGCGGTTCCACAGTCCTCCTTCAAGTGTACACTAATACTATTAAACCAATATATGAAATGAGACTATTTTATCATGAATAATTGTCAGATGTCCTGATTGAGACTATTTGAGAAGGCATAATCTTTTTTTGCTGTGGAAACAGCTGCTTTTGTTGAAATACTTTACTTAGATGTCCTCAACTATCCAGATTGGACCAGGCTATTTATTGTTTAGATGACAGTACTGTCTCTTCCTCCTGATCACGTAAATGTGAATACTGATGTTAATTTTATTAGACTAAACCCATTACCCTGACTTTCATCACACCCATCATTTTAGGTCTCATAAGCCAGATAAGATACTTTCAGAAATTTTGCAATTGCAGAATTGTCAATTCCATCATGCTAATGCATTCATAGCCCGCAATACTCACAAGATTGTCAGAAGCAGGGTTCTAGTCATAAATATCTGTGCCTTTTCTTTACAAAATGCTTAACCAAAAGGAAGATTGTCCTTTTTTCCTCTTTGTTTTTTGTTTTTGTTTTTCCTATATGCATTGACATAGACATTTTGTTTGTCGTGCTTTAGTAACCAATAAAATGTATTTTAATTGTGATTAAAACAACAGGAAGAGTATCTGGTCATGATTGTTTCCAAAATGACATGGACAAAGCACAAGAACAAAGATGATTATGTACCAATAGCTGAGGAGTTGTTGCAGTTTGGGCTGGGTACCCCCTGCTTCCTGTGTCCAGAGGTCCAGCCCAGTGGGTGGACACAGGAAATTGGGTATTTCTACCATAATTCTCTGCACCAGTATAAGATCTAGTGCGAGGTCTAAGCACCTCCTCTTTCTTCCTCGCCGTCGCCCGGTAATGGGGGAGATGTTGTCTCCCGGCCATGGGCCTGGCTAGGCCCAAGGCCACGGGGGATGGGCAGTCTCAGATCTGGCCAGCTGAGACTAGCCTGGCAGTGGGGAGGGGGGAAGAAGGAGCCCTGGGGGTCTTGGATGTACCCCCAGGTGGGGATGGGATTATCTTGGGACTGTTTGGGATTTCTTTTGTCACTCTGCTTTTGGCTTTCTGTAAAGATTCACCGCTTTTCCTTAAACTTTCCATCACTTTTGCAATCCGTTTTGTTTTGAGTTGTTTTATTCTGCCCGTGGTGGGGAGGGTTTGGAGGGGGGCTGCCTTAACCCATCACATTATTGGTAGCAGAGGATGGTTGTGATGGGGAGAGGGGTCTGCCCTCAACCCCTTTGCACTCCTGGCGAGCCAGCCAGGAGTAGGAGTTTGTTATTGTGGCCACTTTGCAGATCGGATTGCAAAAACGGAGAGTTTAAATTCAGTTCTGGGCGTCGGTTTGGGTTTTGGAAGTTGGGGGGTCAAGTTTTGTTGTTGGGGCGATTGTGTGAATTCTTGTGGATTGCAGGGGGACACCTGGTGCGTGGCCGATGGCACGGAGCCCCCTCCTGCTCTTCCATGCAGGGGTGGTTCCTGACCATCGGAATTGGGGAACCGCTTAAGAACGCGGGACCTGCCCTTCCTCCACCCTTTGCTCTCTGTGGGCGGTAGAAGCGGCGGGGAGTGAAGCAGGGGAGGGGCAGCGGCGAGCAGATCAGGATCGGGCCCGTTTTCGCTGCGGGAAAGAGCCAGCCGTGGCGAGCGGGCGAGCTCAGCTCCCGAAACTCAGGAGGGCGAACGGGGACCCCAGCTGCAAAGCCGTTCTCAAGGGCTCTGGGAACGCGTTTATGGCTTTCGCTGGAGGAGCCGTTTGAATGCCCGAGGGGTGGAGGCGATTTTGATTCTGTACCGCGGCGATAGAGGCGGCCGGACCTCTGCTGTATGCTCGGGCTGCGGCGGCGGTGGCCTCGGCCGTGCGCTCGGAGTAGCGACGACGGCGCCCGGCCGGCCACACGGGCTGCGGTGGCGGCGGGCCTGGCCGTGCCCTCGGAGCGCTGGCCCCGGCCCCGGCCCCAGCCGTGCGCTCGGGCTGCAGTGGGGCCGGTCTTAGTCTCTTCCCTGATTACTTTTCGGACCAGTTCTGAAAATGGCGCCGAGCACCTGGCTCCACCTCCCTTCTTCTCAGTAGGTTGTGGTGCAGTCCCTCCCCCTTCTGGGGGGGGGTTTGTGTAGCTGAATGCTGGTCACGGCTTGGTACGCGAACGCCCAGAGGGGGCGGTGTACCTGTGACATGCGTTTGTATAGCCTCGGGCCGCGGCTGGAAGCGGTCAGCACTGGGCTTGGGAAAGGTCCGTGCAGGGTTGAGGAAGGCTCAGTGTGCTATTTTCCTGGAGGGCGGAGAAGGAGTTAGAGCCAGATTGTTCTGACTGGCTTGCCCCAGGGGTGGAAATATGCCACAGAGTAAATGGAGATGGAAGTAGAAGCTGGTTGAGAAGTTGTGAGGTTTTTTTTCCAGGTGACCAGGATGTCCACCGGATCCATGAAGAACTTGCACCGCAGAAGAGTGAACTCTGCATCGCTGGGTGGTTCCATTAGATGAGAGAAGAAGAACTGGAATGGACTGACACTTGACCCTGACTGAGAGAGACTGTTTGGGTGGACGCCCAGATGAAGATAAGGACTTCGCCGGACATGTCATCGGAAGAGTTCTGATTTGATGATATGTTTGGGGTGCAGAGATTATGGTATGAAATAAGGGGTGGCATGTTGCAGTTTGGGCTGGGTGCCCCCTGCTTCCTGTGTCCAGAGGTCCAGCCCAGTGGGTGGACACAGGAAATTGGGTATTTCTACCATAATTCTCTGCACCAGTATAAGATCTAGTGCGAGGTCTAAGCACCTCCTCTTTCTTCCTCGCCGTCGCCCGGTAATGGGGGAGATGTTGTCTCCCGGCCATGGGCCTGGCTAGGCCCAAGGCCACGGGGGATGGGCAGTCTCAGATCTGGCCAGCTGAGACTAGCCTGGCAGTGGGGAGGGGGGAAGAAGGAGCCCTGGGGGTCTTGGATGTACCCCCAGGTGGGGATGGGATTATCTTGGGACTGTTTGGGATTTCTTTTGTCACTCTGCTTTTGGCTTTCTGTAAAGATTCACCGCTTTTCCTTAAACTTTCCATCACTTTTGCAATCCGTTTTGTTTTGAGTTGTTTTATTCTGCCCGTGGTGGGGAGGGTTTGGAGGGGGCTGCCTTAACCCATCACAGGAGTCATCAATACCTCTGAGCAAAGCTCTAGCTATATCAATTCACAAAACTTGTCACTGCAAAAATCCTTAAATGCTAGACTGTTTATTGGACAAAGGAGTTGTTTTTGGTTTTGGTGTTTTTTGTGGTTGGTGGAGGGGTTTTTTGTGTGTTGGTTTTTGGGTTTTGTTTGTTTGTTTGTTTTTAATTATTGCTATTTTAAACCAAAGTATGTTTGCTTACTCCTGGTCGTTATATATAACAGAGTAAACCATTTCCAGCAACTATCATGTTGAAAAACTAAATTAGGAAATAGAATGTGAGACTTTGTCTCCCATGTATATAAGGCTGAATCTGTGAAGACAACAGAAATAATGAAACTTACTCTTGAGGTATCAGAACAGAGCAACAATTAAGAGCTAGGAGGAACACTAACTGTTGCAACAAGTTACTGCCTTTTTTTACTAAAAATAGGATTAACTGTGCACTTTAGATGCTGTTTCACACAGATTGTTAGCATTTACTCTGATCCAAGTTCTTCCTTTCTACATGTCAGTTACTTAAACACCACAATAAACTGTTTGTATTGCAAGATGATTTCTCATCATTAGTTACTACTCAGAAGTAACATTGATTATAGAGAAAGGTATTTAACATATTGAAGACTAAATATCACAGTATCACAGTATCACAGTATAACCAAGGTTGGAAGAGACCCCAAAGATCATCAAGTCCAACCTGTCCCAACAGACCTCACAACTAGACCATGGCACCAAGTGCCATGTCCAATCTCCCCTTGAACACCTCCAGGGACGGCGACTCCACCACCTCCCTGGGCAGCCCATTCCAATGACAAATGACTCACTCAGTGAAGAACTTTTTCCTCACCTCGAGTCTAAACCTCCCCTGGTACAGCTTGAGACTGTGTCCCCTTGTTCTGGTGCTGGTTGCCTGGGAGAAGAGACCAACCCCTTCCTGTCTACAACCACCTTTCAGGTAGTTGTAGAGCGCAATGAGGTCACCCCTGATCCTTCCCTTCTCCAGAAAGATAAAGCTGAAAAGCCCATCGAAACGCATGGAGTATACTGTTGCCCACTGCAGGATACGAACCCATGACCTCAGCGCTCACAGCCTCATGCCCTACCAACCAAGCCACATCTCCACCTAATGTTTACTTAAAATTAAAATTTTAAAATAAAAGAAAAATGAACACATGCAGTCATTCTCACATGGACCTGCAGTAGAAATCTAACTAGTACTGCCTACCCTGAAACAAGACAGACTGAGCATCCTGTTCTGTGCAGTGCAAAGTCAGTTTCTATTGTCTGATTCACAGAGAATGCAGATCTGCTATGAGTGTGACATGAAAGGTCATGAAAGGTCAAAACAAGGAATCAGGGTAGATGACTAGCAAGTATAAACAGCTGATACCACATATACAAAAGGAATATTGTTTAATTTACAATATATCCTATTACTTCTCTAATAAAAAAGAATGAAAATTAACATTTAAGGAAAAACATGGTTTGAAGCAAATGAAATAAATAGTGTTGCAATGCTAGAAAAATACTTGCCCCAGCCCTGTGCAACATAATATGTCATCATTAGCAAAACATAAAAGAAGATTTGACTTCACTGAAAACAGAAAGAAGGATGTGCTTTGGTAACTGACCACCTCATTTTGCAGTAGGCAAGAATTTGTAAGAACTCTTTCCACAAAACTCAAAAAAACTCACTTTTAAAAACTTTGTCTTAACCTCTTTCAAATGTAACCTGGGGATCATCCCACAAATTCAATGTAAGGCTTTATGTGAGGAATTAAAATATATCTTCATCTAAAGAAAACTGATCTGCACAAAATGGATGAAACATTCTTCCATAGAAATGTAGGCCTAATCTCCATAATGGAAGATTATGGATCATATTAAGCATGAAACTCTGCCTCATGCTATGCAAATATCTATATAAATGGTACAACTTCTGTGGAAAAAGTACATTTGCAAGATACTGGCTCATTAATATGTTTCCTTTTTTAGTTACTTGTTTTGGCTTCCAAAGGATTAAATGGTGGGTTTCTACCTTTTTTTTTGTTTTAACTAAGCTTGTCCACAGGGGAGTTTGGCACCAAGGTCCCTTGCTGTTAGAAGTTTCTATTTTCAAATCACTTCATTGATGCAGCCCTGGATATAATTGGCTTTCAGAAGTGCAAGCATGCATTGCCAGCCACATATCCGTCTTTTCATCCACCAGTACCACCAGATACTTCTCTTCACGCCTGCTCTCTCTGTCTTCAACACCCAACCTGTATTCACACAAGGCCTTGCTGAATCTCATGAGATTCACATGGGCTAAATTCTTAAGCTTGTCCAGGTCCCTCTGCTATCTCAATTGCACCATGCAGATTAGTGTAATCTACAGAACCCAGTCTTCCTCTGGACATCAAGCTATTGGTCATTACCCTCTGAATGTGACCATCCAATCAACTTCTTTTCCACTGAACAGTCCATTGAAAAAAATAAATCTGTGTATCTCCAGTTCACAGAGAAGAATATTATGGGGAAATGTGCCAAGATCCTTACAAAACCCCAAAAAGATGACATCCATAATCCTACCTTTGTCCGATAATGAAGTCACTCCACAGAAGGCCACTACCTTGGTCATGCAAGACTTGCCATTGGTGAAGCTATGCTGGCTGTCTCAAATGACCTCCCTGTCCTCTGTGTGCATTACCATAGCTTCTAGGAAGACCTGTTCCATGATCAGCACAGGCACAGAGGCAAGACTGATGGGTTGGTAAGTCAAAGGGTCATCCTTTCCACCCTTTTTAAAAAAATGAGTGCAATATTTCCTCTTTCCAGTTACTGGGAACTTCACATGACTGCCAGAACTTCTCAAATATTGTAGAGAGTGGCTTAGCAACTGCGTCAGTCAATTGTCTCAGGACTCTGGGTCAACTCATTAGGTGCCTTACACATATGCAGGTTCAGATCCCTCAGGTGTTTGTGAATTTGAGCTTATCTTGAAGTGAAAGGGACTTTGTTCCCCTGGTCCCTATCTTTCTGTCCATCCACTTGAGAAGTGTGGGAAGAGAGAGGATGCCTGTGAAGACTGAGTACCTCACCTTTCTTCTCTTCTGTAGTTAACAGCTTGCCTGTCTTGCTCATTTTAGTGTGTGTGCTTTCTTCGACCTTCCTTTTCCAACTGACTTACCTGTAGTAGTGCTTCTTATTATTCTTTGCATCCTCGGCCAAGTTCATCCCTATGCAACTGGTCTGTGTCTCTATGCTCTTCCCATGATAATTCTGTCTGCCTTAATCGCCTGTGTAGTTCTTTCTTGCTTTTTACTTTGACAGTCAGGTTTTCACTCAGCCATGCCAGTCTCTTGCCTTTCTTCTTCAGTGTCTTGTATCTGGTGATTGAGACTTCTTGTTCCCTATGGAAAGTGTCCTTAAAGATCTGCCAGCTTTGTTCTCCTTTGTCCCTGACAAACGTTTCCCAGGGGGGTCTTATTAAACAACTCCTTGAACAACTGGAATTATGCTTTCTGAAATTTCAGAGGTCAGACTTTACTGTTTTCCTGACCCATATCCCTCAGGACTACAAACTCCAGAAATGAATGATCACTGCAATCTTGTTTGCCTCCAAAAATTACTTTACTGATTAGATTGCTTGCATTGGTGGCCAACAGGTCCAGTGATGCACCCTCTCTGTGCTAGGGCTGTCTGCTATTTGCTTCAGAAGTTCCTCTCAATCCATTCCCGGACTCTTGGATTCTCTACAGCTCACCATCCTACTTTTCCAGCAGATGTTGGGGTGATTGAAGCATGCCAACAGGATGAGATCCCACAAGTGTGAAGCCTTCTGTAGCTGGAGTCAAAAGGCTTCATCAGTGTCTTCCACTTGATCAGACAGTCTGTAGAAGATACCAACCACAAGATTTCTCTTGTTACCTTGTTATCTAATTCTTACCCATAAGCTTTTGATCTTTGTGGTTATTTCTCAAAGACATTTCTTTGCAGTTCATCCATTTCTTGATGTAGAGGGCAATACCTCTAGCCCTTCTCCTTTACTTGTCCTTTCCAAATAATGTGTAGCCACCAACAGCCACATTCCATGGGATCCATTCCAATGAGTTTCTCTAATGGCAGCCAGTCATAGATTTCTAGCAGGACAGATTTCTCTAGTTTGTTGCCCGTGCCGTGTGCATCGGTGTACAGGCATTTCAGACAGATTGTTGGCTATATTACCTTCTTACAGGAACAAATCTTTATTTCCTTTGAGGCATTTTAGTAGTGTTCCCCTGCCTGGCTCCTGAACCAGGAGCCCCTGGTTCATCTCTCTAAGATATCAAGTGTGGTACAGTGTACCCACCACACCAGAAAGCAACAGCCTGAGGGCCCTCACTAGTAACCCATGCCTGTAACCTTGATGTGTCTTCCAGAGTTTGTCATAGGCAAGCCTGATATTGCCTCCTTTCCCCTTCAAAGGAACCTGATAAAAAAGACCCTCTTCTCCCTTTGAGAAAGGTAAATTTCATCTGATTCCAGCATGCCTGGTGTAATGTAGACTATTGCACATTGAAAAATGTGAACAGCAATACTTCTGCTGGACAATCCAAACGTGGTAATAATTTCTAAGAGAAAGCTTTTTTTACCAATGGGATTTTGAAATTTGATTAATACCTACAGATTAATATCTTTGTATTAATATATTTTTATTAATATCTACATATATCTCTTACTAAATATTTACGTCTACATTCTTACTATCCTGTGATGAAGAGTTACTTAAGCCTTAAAGACAGAAAATGAAGGCAAATGGAAGATTAAAGTCACAAAAGGAGACACTCTCTGCAGTTGTTAACATTGTAATGCTGTTTTAACATTATGAAGCTTCCTTTTTTGGTGTTTATCCTTCAGAAAATACCTTCCTGAAACAGCTAAGTCAATCATGAGACAGACAGATGATGAATTCAGAAAACTAGAAATGGCTTATCACTGTATGAAGAACAAGGAATCACCTCAGCAGTTCGAGAAGAAAAAGCATACAGAACAAAGCATAAGCTTCTCTAATTCTTGTGCCACTGATATTGAATGTAAGAGTGGTTAAAAACATGCTTAGAACATCACATTTTTTATGAATATTTTAAGAAATTTCTTTCTATGTCCAAATTATTTGTTAATGTAAGCCATTTTTTACTCATAGCCTCTCTCAGAAAATTATCTTAGCAAATGTAGCATCCTACAGTATTCAATATATCATATGTTAATCCTTAAATAAAAATGCAGAGATATTAATAGGGTAAACAGAGAGTAACAGGTAGAAAATTGGCAGGACTATCATGATGAATGGTCTTTGAACAGTGGCACAGTCTACCTAGACAATAGTTTAAATCAGAACAAATGGATTAAACCAAACCAGTGTGTTAATTTGCCTGTTGCCCCAACACAGAAATGAGGGGGGAAAAGCAATACACAAAACAAACCTCCACGTTGAGACAAAAAGAGTGGAATAAGAGTTTACTGAATAAATGAGATAATATGCACAATTACCTTATCTTGTTCACAGGGAAAAAAAACACAGCTGAAACCGGCAGCAAGAAGCAGCAAGCTAAAACTCCAAGGTAAGGAGCTACTTCTCCACTCCTCCCTGTCCTACTGCTGTCTTAGCAGAAGGGCCTACACCCAAAAATCCAGTACACAAAAGCAGCAATAGGAACAGGAAGCCTCTCACATTGCAATCTGAACTTCAAGACCCATAATACTTTGTCCAAACTGGCACTTTCATTTTTGAAATGGGCATGACTGCAGCACGATACGAATAACAGCAGGAGATTCAAATCAATCCATGACAGGGAGTCAGTCAGAATAGTAGCTTGTCAATATTATTTCACTGGTAGTTAATTATTTATTTTATTATTTTTGTTACAGTCTACATGATCAGTTAAGCTGCATCCTCAGCAAATCTATGGATACTCTGGGTAAGCGGTCAATATATCGAAGGACAGAGATAATAAGCAGAGGCTGGAGAAACAACTGGAGAGAAGCTCTGTGAAACACATCAATAAAAAATACAATGCCAGGAACCTGAGATGGACAAAGAGTAGGCTTGGGCCAGCTGGCTGGGAGCAGCTCTGCAGAATGGTCGCTGAAGACACTATGCTGGCAGTGCAGTGCCTCTGTGCAGCAATGCACCATTCCCAGTCCAGACTATGCAAACAAAGGTGCAGCTAGAAGGTCTGGAAAATCATCTTGACCAATGACCTGGAATGGGGACTCCCATGCATAACACAGATGCTGGCACACTGATGCAAGTCCCACAGAGGTCACTGAGGCAACCAGAGCTGAAGCATTAGACGTCTAAGGAGAGGCTGCAGAACCTGGATGTGTTTAGCCTTTAGGAGAAGGGAAGTTGATGGGAAACATGATTGCTATCTTTAGCCACCTAATGGAAGGATTTAGGGAAGGTGGATGTGTACTGTAAAAGTTTTGCACATTCTGGGTAGTCAGAGATTTAAGCAGGTTATCCAGAAGAGCTGTTTAACTTCCATACTTGATTTCATTCGAAAATCCACAGCACAAAGCTTTGAACAACCTGATCTAGCTGTGCTTACTTTGAGTAGAAAATCATATGACCACAACAAATAATTTCCAAAGCACATTTTTTTCTTTACTTTGTATTACAGACAGATCACCTCTGGAGCAGTTATTTTATGGCTTATTTACAACACATTGCGCTCTCTTGGATTGCATCCACATCTGAGAATCACAGAATAATTTTGTTTGGATAATAGGCCACCAAGACTTGCACACACATTTTTTTTAATTGCCTTTCAAAAGCCACTTGCACTGTACACAAATCCATCTATGAGTAATGTCACTAATGGTACAGGGTTCAGAAATAAGGGAAGGACTTCTTCTGGAAATTCAGGAAGTGTAACTTAGATTATATGTGCAATGTTATGGGGTTTATTCCATGACCTACTTTTTAGATATCCCTGCTTAATAATCAAAAGCTTAATGACACCCTAAATATCCAGGTTGTTTTCTAATCATGTGAATACAAAATGAAATATATAAAATCGCAGCATTTTGGAACAGAGTAAAATGTAATTATACTTATATATCAAATAGAATAGAATAGAATAGAATAGAATAGAATAGAATAGAATAGAATAGAATAGAATAGACCAGGTTGGAAAAGACCTTCGATATCAAGTCCAACACATCACCCAATACCATCTAACCAAGTGCCTCATCCAGTCTCTTCTTAAACACCTCCAGTGATGGGGACTCCACCACCTCCCTTGGCAGCTCATTCCAATGGCCTGACAAGAATAAGGCAGACAAGAACTTTATACCACACTGCAAGTTTAAGGTTTTAGATTTCTCATCCTGATACTTTCTTTTTAGATGACTGAAGAATTCTAACAGCTAATTTTATTATAAAAATACTAACATTAATTTAAAAAGCAGCTAAGCCACAGATAACCTTCCAGTCTGAGATAATAGTGTCCATTTTGAAGGGCATGTGCTGTGAAAAATTTTATCTAGACCAAGATGTCAAATTCACTGTAAGACTTAAAATTAATTCCTGTAGTTAAAATTAAACACTCCACTTTTTTTGTGATTTCTGTATTGACAGTTCATCTGAAATAAGACCAGATAGACTCTTGATTCTTGTGATTACCTTTGGGCAGTCGCTTTGCTACATACTTTCAAAATATTGCCAGCCATTAATCAAACTAAATCATGTCAAGGAATTTTTGAAGTATCATAAAATAGATGAACTTGAAAATGTCAGTATTTGGTGGGAATATGAGGCCTTTAAAGATTAAAGGGTATAAGGCAGACAAGAAATATGAAAGATAAATGGATACACATGTGGGGTGGGGAACCTTTATTCCATAAAGGTTTTTTTGTGGGAGAAGTGTTGAGCAGTATTAAACATTCTATACCGTGATTAATCAAATCCAACATACCACTGCAAGAAACACTAATTAATGATTTAACTAATTCTTCAAGTTTTTAGTATTAATGAATAAATGGAACTTTTAATTCTGTTACAGGTGAAACATATGCTGGCTGTCAAATTTTGCTGCTGGAGGTTGAAAGACTCAGCTCTTTACTCTCACTTGTTCTTTCTTTCTGCAAGCAGCTTAATGAAATAAAAATGATAATGAGATCACTGTTGCCTTCATATATCAAAATGTGATATAGAAATCTTTGTTTTGGAGTAGTTAATTTCCTATTAAGTTCTCTGAAAAATGCACAGTTGTGGTGGTGAGAGGTTCAGTTCTCCCCCATACACAAAGAAACCACAGCTAACTCAGCTGGAGAAGCAAAAAATGGATTAGCTATATTTACAAGCAGGATGAGATGCAGTGAATATATACACAATATACAGTATTTACAGTATATACAGATATACACAGCATAGAACGTAACACAGAAGACCTTTCCCTCCTCCAGTGAGGAGGGACCCCCCAACTATGCTCCCTTCTCCCCTTCCTCCCTTTTTTCCAAAAAAGGGTTAGAAAGAGAAAAGGTAATTATTAAGGAGGAAATTCTGTTAGCTCAAAGTGTATGCAAGAATTAGTTACTTATCTGGTTAGCTCCGTTAGTTCAAGGTCAACTCTATCCAGCACAGAGGAAAGACAGCAGCTGCTCATGCAGACTGGAACAGAGACAACTGAGTGAGATTCAAACTGAACTAAAGCTAAAATTTAAAGTTGCATTCTACCAATCTACCAATGAAATTCGTTTAGAATATCTTTGTTTTCATTATTACACCAAAACATTCAGCCAGAGTGTTCCAGTAACTGTCCCTTTCTTAAAGGCACAGCCTAAAACTGTCACATCAGTGTCAAACATATGACCTAAATCAACTTGTGTTAAAGTGTCTTCTCCTTTATGATCAGTAATCTCTTAGATAGGAGGAAATCTATGACAGACATATGTTGAAAATTATTTGTGGAAGAAATCTATTTTCCCTGGTGAATTAGCACAACAGTTTAATAACATTTTTGAGAGTTTCCCTTTTCTTATGCAGAGCTTCTTTCAAAGCTTTGTCATGACATTCTTCTTACTTTACAGCAATGGACAAACCTCCTGTGATTTGAAGCTACTGACGTCTTCTCTTAGAAGGCTTGTGATGGTGATCAGTTTGTACCACAAAAAGAACCCACGTTCATTATTATTTTTGCTAAAGTCTGCATCACTGTCTGTGGGCTTATATAAGAATTTTAAAATGTAAACTGCTGATAGGAAAAGCATTTAATGGATACAATGCACCATATCTACAAAGGGGAAAATACATAACAATTTAGAACCACTGGATATTTTTCATCTGCATTTGTAGAAAATCCACAGATTATCTTTCCTAAAGGAAGTGAAAAGATCAGAGGGTAGAGAAAAATGAACCTATCAAGGATGAAGATTCCTTCTTAATACCAGAAATCAAACAATGTTTTTGCTCCCAAAGCATAACAAAAATTTAAAATATTCTCTGTGTTTCCACATTTCAGTTGTATTATATGTATGAACCCTACCCTCATCAACTGTAACAAATACTTCATGTCAAGAAAAATAATAATAATTTTTAAAAGTTCCTACCACAGGCGGATGACATCAGTGGCTACTGTTCTGCAAAAATCTTGATTGTGCACTAACACTACAGTGTTTTAAATACCATTCAAATTCCCACATGGTAGTCTTTGTTTTGCTACATTAGGTAAGAAGTTAAACATATTAAATGAACACAGTCTTCAAAAAGAAGCAATCCCATAATGACCCAATTGATTACCCTATTGTGCTCAGATTTTTCTTAACAACCAATCCATTGCTTGGTGAATACAAGATAGGAGTATGTTGCTCATCTTATGATGTGAATTGACCTAAGCATCAGTTAATGCAAATCAAATCTGTGACAAATATTTCAAAAATTGATATACCATTTTTGTATCGAGGAGATAATTTCCATTTTGGTCAGAAATAAATCTAAGCTGATAGATGAGAACATAAACTTTACAACAAATTACTGCTTACTATCAAGCTAGTGAAACTAGAAGTTGCCGTAATACTTCCTGAAGGTAAACAAAGCTTCACTCTAGTTGCAATACTCTCATTGACAAATGTTTTTCAGATGTTTTCCAGAAATAAGCTTTTAATAAATGTTGTGTAAGAAATTACAACTGTATCTTGTCTTAAATGGAGAATTTGAGTTCTGCAGATTTCTAATGCATACCATTTCATCCAGACTGACAGCACAATATAAATCCTATGCTTTTACAATAATTGTTTACAGACTATGTACTTCACCTCTTCTGCACCTCAGATGCCTATAGAATTCAAGAATAAAGAAAGCAAAACATCAGAACATTGAAATAGAAAGGAGAAAAAAAAAAACAAAACAAAATTAACCAATCAAAGAAACACACCACACACCCCCGACCAATATATAGCTTTATATGTTTCTAAAAGAGGTTATTGTAGCTCTAATACAGCAAATATGTCTGCAATGGACTGTCAGCTGAGCATATGAAGGTAGGTAATTGTGTCTTGATCTGTCCAAAGTCTCCATTTTGTTTAGTATTTTGATTTTTTCTGACACAAAGTGCTCAGTCTGAGCAATTACTTTGTATTTGTGGGTTTTCTGTTTCTAATAAAAATATATACCACTATCTTTTTCTTCTCTTTGGAATTATTCCCATGTATTTCAGTTTGTGCCAGTTTTCTCTTGTCTTGCAGCTGGAAGTTTGTCTCCTCTGTAACATCTGAAGAAGATCACCTTGAGCCTTCTATTAGCCAGGATGAACACTCATAGCCCTCTCAGCCTCTCCCCATATGATGTGTTTCAGTCACTTCACTGTCTTCATGGTTCCCCATGGATCCTATTCCAGCATACCCATGTGTCTCAAAGCAGCCCAACACTGGACAGAACATGCAGATGTGTCTCATTTGAGCTGAGTACAGAGGAGGATTACCTCCTTTAATCGACTTACAATCATCTGCCTAATGTGTCAGACTGGTGCCAGCCTCTGTGTTACAGTGGAATACTGCTGACTTATGGTCAGCTTATTGTTCACCAAGACCACAAGGTCTTTATATGAAAAACATTTTTGCATATAAAGAAGGACATTGAAACTCTTGAACATGTCTAGAGAAGGGCAACGAGGCTGGTGAGAACCCTCAAGCACAAGCCCTATGAGGAGAGGCTGAGGGAGCTGGGATTGTTTAGCCTGCGGAAGAGAAGGCTCAGGGGAGACCTTATTGCTGTCTACAACTACCTGAAGGGAGGTTGTAGCCAGGAGGGAGTTGGTCTATTCTCCCAGGCAATCAGCACCAGAACAAGAGGACACAGTCTCAAGCTGCACCAGGGGAAGTTTAGGCTTGAGGTGAGGAGAAAGTTCTTCACTGAGAGAGTCAGTAGCCTTTGGAAAGGGCTGCCCAGGAAGGTGGTGGAGTCACCGTCCCTGGAGGTGGGGATGTTCAAGAGGGGATTGGAAGTGGCACTTGATGCCATGGTTCAGTCATGAGGTTTGTGGTGACAGGTTGGACTTGATGATCTTTGAGGTCTCTTCCAACCTTGGTGATTCTGTGATTCTGTGATATTGGTGTGTACTGTTATATGGGGTTATTCCATGTCAGCTGCAGAATGTGACACTTTATTTTGTTAAATTTCACAAGGTTGCTGTCAACCTCTTTCTCCAGCCTCTCCAGGATCCCTACGAATGTCAGCACACATAACTGTACAGCACTTGTTCCTCACAGCTGGATTTTTTTTTTTATCAGTTTGTCAAGTCGTTTAGTAACTTAATCTCAACCATTGCTGTGGTGAGCTTATAAAAGTTTCTTTTATTGCGTATTTCAGCTTCTACTTGAATATATGAGCTTGTATTTTCACTCATGGCTTTATTGTTTCAGCTGTCTCATTACACAAAGGCATTGAATGATTTCTGCTAGTTTATATTGACAAAAGACAGAGGTTATGGTACTGTGAGAGACTAAAGCTTGTCTCTCCTGGTGTGACTCAACAAAGATAAAATCACTTGCTGCTTGCCCAGACAATAGCTGATGTGTGTTGGGCAGAGACACTGGAAGGACTCCCACTGGAAGGACTCTTGGAAGGTGCAAAGATAACGTTGCTCACTGGACTGCAGTTGGCCTACAACAACGGCCCAAGGGCCCAGCCATCACGTCTTCAGAACAAGATCATTTCCAGCCATCAGATACCCCAGGAAGGGAGGATGAGACAATGGACTCACCACCTGTTTCCTGATGTGTAATGAGTGTGTGGGTAGGTAGATGGAGAAGGAGGAGGCGGAGGCCTCCCCACCTCCATCCAGACGGCTGCCCAAACTCACATGAATACACAGAAAGATTTCCTGGGGAACAACACCTGGACATTTGCCTAAGGACTAAAAAACTGTATAAAAGACTGGAGCAACTACTGGCTTAGAAGAAGAAAAAATGCAGAAGAAAGAAGACGGCACCACATGCTGGAAACATCATGGGGCAACACAACGGACCTTGGACTCTGAAAACCCTCTCTCCGTGCCCTAAGTTTCGCCTGCTGCAACTCATGGAGCTGAAGAAGCTGCTCAGAGGACCACATCCCTTCTACAACCAAAGCCTCAGCACCCTTCCTTTACAGACCCAACATCTCCTGCAGCACCATTCCTCCACAGACTCAAACTTTCTTGGGGGTGAGGTAATATAATTCCTTTCCTTTTCTCTCTCTCTCTCTATTTTCTCTCTCCCCTTCTGATCCCTCCACTTTATTTATGCAATAAATAGTCTAGCTGTTGATACTTTGGCCTCATTTGTGCCTCTCATTTCACAACACGGGAATATTCAAAAGAACTGGGTCTCTTTCCCTCTCTGGACCGAGACAGGTACCAACTCTGATGGAATCATATCTAACACAATCTAAATGAGAATATATTATTTTGCATCAGTACTGTACAATTTGCTTGTATGTTCTGAAAAAGTCTGTGGAGAACTGCAGTAACTATTAAATTTGCTTGCACTGAATTTAATGGGCATTTTACCATTAATTCCACAGGAACACTTAAGCCAATAATAAGTGCTCAGGAAAAATCCTGCTGTATGTGATTTTTAAATATCCATAACTCAGGAAAACTGAAAGGATTTTTCTCTTGAAGACACTGTTAGTGTTGTTTCTTAGTGAAGGCTTCTGTGATGGGATGCATTAGACCCCTCAACAATTTGGAAATTTACTCCAAGGAGCAAATTTCCCACACTCAGAACATTTGAAGCAAAAATGGACTAAATATTAAAGCACAAAAGGTAATAAATACATATAAAATAAATTACATGATTTTACAGTTTAACAACAAAATAACAATTTCCTCACCCTTTGTACAAAATTCAGCTCCTTCACCTCCCTTTGGACATAAAAGGGCCCAGAGGGCTAGCCTCAGTTACCTCTCTACCTGCAATACCTCAGAGCATAAATAGAAGATTAGTCAGGTCTCCTGCAAGGTCAGATTCAGAGCCAAAGGAGCCATCAGCAAGCAAGAAACAGCTTGAAGAGAAAGAAGCAAGCTTGAGAAAGAAGCAAGTTGTGCTCAACATGTAAGATATTCAGCAGGCTAATGGAATGAGATAAACTTAACTTGGGCTCAGAGGAAGTGGCATTTAAAAATTGTGCAACTTTCTTGGGCTCCTCTACCCTCCAGAGTAAAGGATTCTGCAAGTAGATCTCTGAAGAGTACAAAGTTAGCCCTGTGGATGTCCAGGGTTGCAATCCTACTTATAGCCCTGTTTCTAACCTGTGTAATACCATGTCATGATCACTGTCGCCAAGGCTGTTTCAAACCTTAATGTACCCAACTGGTCCTTCTCTATTAGTTAATACAAGGCCCAGCAGTGTGCCTCTCCTTGTTGGCTCCTCCACTACCTGCATCAAGAAGTTATCAACACACTCATGAGCCTTTTGAACTGGATGTGCCTGGCTGTGCAAGTTTTCCAGCAAATACCAGGTTGAATGAAATCCCCTATGAGTACCAAGGAGTCTGTAGTAGAGGCTCCCTGCAGTTGGCAGTAGAAGGCCACATCAGCATCTTCTGCTTGATTTGGTGGTAGTAGACAACCACAACAGTTTTACCTCACTTTCCACATCCCTTAATTCTCACCTACAAGCTTTCAAACTGTCTACCTCTCTGCCTGGCTAGAACTCAACACACCACTGCCTCACTTTTTTGGTCTATCTTTTGTGAACAGTACCTAGCCATCCATGACAACACTCCTGTCATGGGAGCTGTCCCACCATGTCTCAATGATTCCAATTATATCATAGTTATGCAGCTTAATGAGGATCTCCAGCTCCTCCTGCTTATTCCCCATGCTCTGTGCCTTGGTACATAAGCATGTCAGAGATGGAGTTAATCCATTAGTTTTCACTCTTGCTGTCCAACCACTCTTGGCCACCTCCATGGTCACCAAACTATCACTGAGCCCTGCATGTGCTGATGTTTCCTTGTTGCATGTTACTACCACATGAGACCCTGTGTCATCTCTGTGAAAATTCCACTGTTGCTGTGTCCCCAGCATGCTGCATGGCAACAGGCTGAAGGCCCTTATTAGCCCCACATCCCTCCCACCCTATCCCTTCTGTCCCTCAGCCTTTCACATGAAGGCTTGGTAATATCATTACAACTTGATCATTGCCAGGTTCTCATATGAGTCCTAACTCCTCGATAACTCTTGCATCTTCCCGAACACATGGGTCATTATCCCCTACCTCCTCCGAAGTAGCAGTGGAGCTGGCATATCACCTCACAAGTATCATAGAATCATAGAATCAGTCAGGGTTGGAAGGGACCACAAGGATCATCTAGTTCCAACCCCCTGCATTGGGCAGGGACACCCTACACTAGATCACGCTGGCCAGAGCCTCGTCCAGCCTGGTCTTAAACACCTCCAGGGACGGGGCCTCAACCACCTCCCTGGATAACCCATTGCAGGGCCTCACCACTCTCATGGTGAAGAACTTCTTCCTCACATCTAGCCTGAATCTCCCCATTTCCACCTTCATTCCGTTCCCCTAGTCCTATCACTACCTGAGATCCTGAGAAGTCCCTCCCCAGCCTTCCTGTAGGCCCCCTTCAGATACTGGAAGGCCACAATGAGGTCACCTCGGAGCCTTCTCTTCTCCAGACTGAACAGCCCCAACCCCTTCAGTCTGTCCTCATAGGAGAGGTGCTCCAGCCCTCTGATCATCCTCGTGGCCCTTCTCTGGACACGCTCCAGCACGTCCACATCCCTCCTGTAATAGGGGCTCCAGAACTGGACGCTGTACTCCAGGTGGGGTCTCACCAGGGCTGAGTAGAGGGGAGAATCA
The DNA here is from genome assembly GCA_033816785.1 of Picus viridis. Lineage (NCBI taxonomy): Eukaryota > Metazoa > Chordata > Aves > Piciformes > Picidae > Picus > Picus viridis. Next base: position 44,327,034 of record CM066606.1, read on the forward strand.
CCTCCCTTGACCTGCTGGTCACACTTCTCCTGATGCAGCCCAGGATCTGATTGGCTTTCTGGGCTGCAAGCGCACATTGAGAGCTCCTGTTGAGCTTCTCATCCACCAGCACCCCCAAGTCTCTCTCCTCAGGGCTGCTCTCCAGCCAGTCCCTGCCCAGCCTGGATTTGTGCCTGGGATTGCCTCGACACAGATGCAGGACCCTGCACTTGGTCTTGTTGAAGCTCATGAGGTTGGCTTGTGCCCACCTCTCCAGCCTGTCCAGGTCCCTCTGGATGCCATCCCTTCCCTCCAGCGTGTCCACTGCACCACACAGCTTGGTGTCATCAGCAAACTTGCTGAGGGTGCACTCGATGCCACTGTCCAGGTCACCCACAAAGATGTTGAACAAGACAGGTCCCAGGACTGATCCCTGAGGGACTCCGCTTGTCAGTGGCCTCCACTGGGACATGGACCCGTTGACAGCCACTCTTTGGGTGCGGCCATCAAGCCAGTTCTTTATCCATCTAGTGGTCCATCCATCAAACCCATGTGTCGCCAGCTTGGAGACCAGGATGTGGTGCGGGACAGTGTCGAAGGCCTTGCTCAAGTGCAGGTAAACGACATCAGTTGCTTGCCCCTCATCTATTAATGCTGTCACCTGCTCATAGAAGGCCACCAGGTTTGTCAGGCAGGATTTGCCCTTGGCAAAGCCATGCTGACTCTTCCAAATCACCTCTTCACTATTCTTCTGAGTCATTAGTGCCTCCAGGAGGATCTGCTCCATGATCTTTCTGGGCACAGAGGTGAGACTGACTGGCCTGTAGTTCTCTGGTTCCTCCTTCTTGCCCTTTTTGAAAATGGGAGTAATGTTTCCCCTTTTCCAGTCTGTGGGGACTTCCCCAGTCTGCCATGACTTCTGGAATATAAGTACCCCAGGCTTATTCCCAGTGAAGATGGTTTTTCCCTTTTCCCTCTTTGAATCTAGTTTAAAGCTCAAATAATGAGCCCAGTCAACCCCTGTGTATAAACCTTCTCCCATGTGAGGTGACCCCTGGTCAAAAATTCCACAGTCCTGTTGGAGGCACCAGGCTCACAGCCAAGAATTGATCTGGTGAGTCTTTCTCAGTCTTTCTGGCTTAGTTCCTGCAATTGGGTGGATAGAAGAGAACACAACCTGTGCTCCCACTCCCCTGACCAGTTGATCCAAGGCCCAGAAGTCTCTTTGATAGCTCTCAGCTTTCTTCTTTCAAGGTCATCATTACCTATATGGAAGGTTAATAATGGGTAGTAATCTATGGGCTGTACCAGGATAAGAAGCCTTCTTACCACAATCTTACCCCAGGACCCAGGAGACAGAAGACTTCCCTTTGAAGTGGTTAGGTCTGCATATTGGGGTTTCTGTTCACATCACCTATAACAATGACTCTTCTCTTCTTTTTTGAGAGATAGAATAGAATAGAATAGAACAGAATAGAATTACCAAGGTTGGAAGAGACCTTGAAGATCATCGAGTCCAACCTGTAACCACAACCTCACAACTAGACCATGGCACCAAGTGCCACATCCAGCCCCCTCCTGAACGCCTCCAGGGATGGAGACTCAACCACCTCCCCGGGCAGCCCATTCCAATGACGAATCACTCTCTCGGTGAAGAACTTTCTCCTCACCTCCAGCCTAAACTTCCCCTGGTGCAGCTTGAGACTGTGTCCCCTTGTTCTGGTGCTGGTTGCTAGGGAGAAGAGGCCAACCCCTTCCTGGCTACAACCACCCTTCAGGTAGTTGTAGAGAGCAATGAGGTCGCCCCTGAGCCTCCTCTTCTCCAGGCTAAACAGCCCCAGCTCCCTCAGCCTCTCCCCATAGGGCTTGTGCTCAAGGCCTCTCACCAGCCTTGTTGCTCTTCTCTGGACACGTTCAAGTGTCTCAATGTCCTTCCTAAACTGAGGGGCCCAGAACTGGACACAGTACTCAAGGTGCGGCCTAACCAAAGCAGCGTACAAGGGCACAATGACCTCCCTGCTCCTGCTGGCCATACTATTCCTAATGCAGGCCAGGATGCAGTTGGCCCTCTTGTCTGCCTGGGCACACTGCTGGCTCATGTTCAGCTTCCCATCAACCAGCACCCCCAGGTCCCTTTCTGCCTGGCCGCTCTCCAGCCACTCTGACCCCAGCCTGTAGCGCTGCCTGGGGTTGTTGTGGCCAATGTGCAGAACCCGGCACTTGGATGTGTTAAATCTCATGCCATTGGACTCTGCCCATCTGTCCAGCCTGTCGAGGTCTCTCTGCAAAGCCTCTCTGCCCTCCAGCAGATCAACTGCTGCCCCCAGCTTGGTGTCATCCGCAAATTTACTGATGATGGACTCAATGCCCTCATCCAGATCATCAATAAAGATGTTGAAAAGTATGGGGCCCAGCACTGATCCCTGGGGCACACCACTAGTGACAGGCCGCCAGCTGGATGTGGCACCATTCACCACCACTCTCTGGGCTCGGCCCTCCAGCCAGTTCCTAACCCAACGCAGTGTGCTCCTGTCCAAGCCATGGGCTGCCAGCTTGGCCAGCAGTTTGCTGTGGGGGACGGTGTCAAAGGCCTTGCTGAGGTCCAGGTAGACCACATCCACAGGCCTCCCCACATCCACCAGGCGGGTTACCTGATCCTAGAAGGAGATCAGGTTGGTCAGGCAGGACCTGCCCTTCCTAAATCCATGCTGGCTAGGCCTGAGCCCCTGGCCATCCTGTAAGTGCTGTGTGATCGCACTCGAGATGACCCGCTCCATAATCTTGCCTGGCACTGAGGTCAGGCTGACAGGCCTATAATTCCCCAGCTCTTCCAACTGGCCCTTCTTATGGATGGGCACCACGTTGGCCAGCTTCCAGTCTTCTGGGACCTCTCCAGTGAGCCAGGACTGCTGAAAAATGATGGAGAGCGGCCTGGACAGCTCATCCGCCAGCTCCCTCAGCACCCTAGGATGGATCCCATCTGGTCCCATGGACTTGTGGGGGTCCAAGCGGCTGAGAAGATTTCTAACTATCCCATCCTGGAACAGGGGAAAACTATGCTGCTCCCTGGCTCCTTCTGCCAGCTCTGCAGGCCAGCTGTCTGGAAGCCGTTCTGTCCTGCTAGTAAAAATTGAGGTAAAGAAGGTGTTAAGCACCTCTGCCTTTTCCTCATCCTTTGTTACAATATTCCCCTCCATGCCCACCAAGGAGTGGAGCTTGTTCTTGCCCTTCCTCTTGCTATTAATATATTTATAGAAGGACTTTTTGTTGTCCTTCACAGCAGAGGCCAGTCTGAGCTCCAAATGTGCTTTTGCCTCCCTAATTTTCTTCCTACAAGACCTAGCAACATCCCTAAACATTCCATGGGTTGCCTCCCTTTTTTCCAAAGATAATACACCCTCTTTTTTTCCCTTAGTTCCTTTAGAAGTTCATTATCCAACCAGGCTGGCCGTCTGCCCCGGCGGCTCATCTTCCGGCACACCGGCACAGCCTGGTCCTGCACCTTCAAGAGTTCTTTCTTGAAGTAGGTCCAGCTCTCCTGAACCCCTTTGTTTTTAAGGGCTGTTTCCCAAGGAACCTTCTGAGTTAGCTCCTTGAGTAGCCTGAAGTCCGCCCTCCGGAAGTCCAGAGTGGAGGTCTTCTTGCTACCCCTCTTGGCTTGGCTGAATACTGAAAACTCAATTATCTCGTGGTCACTGGTGCCTAAACACCCTCCGACCACCACATCACCCACCAGCCCTTCCCTGTTGGTGAAGAGGAGGTCAAGCATAGCCTTACCCCTGGTAGGCTCACGCAGCACCTGGGATAAGAAGCTGTCCTCCATGCACTCTAAGAACCTCCTAGACTGCCTCCTCTCTGCTATGTTGTGATCCCAGCAGATATCAGGCAGGTTGAAGTCTCCCACGCGAACAAGGTTAGGCGATCTTGAGACAGCCTTAAGCTGCCTATAGAATGCTTCATCAACATCTTCCTCCTGGTTGGGTGGTCTATAACAGACTCCAACCAGGATGTCTGCCCTGTTGGTCTTCCCTCTAATTCTTACCCACACGCACTCAACCCGATCATCCCTGATCTCTAGCTCAATGGCATCAAGAGCCTCCCTGATGTACAGGGCCACCCCTCCACCCCTTCTTCCCTGCCTGTCTCTCCTGAATAGCCTGTAGCCGTCAATTGCAGCGCTCCAGTCATGCGAGTCATCCCACCACATCTCCGTGATGGCAACTACATCATATCTTTCGTGCTGCAACAAGGCTTCCAGCTCCTCATGTTTGTTGCCCATACTTCGTGCATTAGTGTACATGCACTTCAGCTGGGCTTCTGGTTTTGCCCCTGACTCCAGCTTACCACCCTCAGACTCCTGTCTGGGGGGACTGGTTTCAGCCCCTTCCCCCTTTGAAGCTAGTTTAAAGCCCTGTGCTTTATATATATGCTTATATGCTAGGCTTAGGCTTCCTTAGCCTTGGGAATACTTGCAAGACAGATGATTCATCTTTCTCATTGCTTTTCTTCACTTGCAGGACATCATACCTGTTTTGCAAGGGCACCTGGGGGCTGGGGGAAATAACTGAAGTAGCACTTTTGCCAGTTCAGGGTGGAACTTGTTGCTGCTACCTCCTGTTGAGTGGATGGGGAAGGTGGGCAAGGCAGGAATCTGTTTATGGCCTTGACCTTGAACTTGCCTCCACTCGCTCCATTCCCTTAGGTTACTGCCTTCAGTCTGGTGGAGGAAGTCTACAGGTGGTGCTTGACTTTCAGTACTTTGCAATAGGTGCTCTTGACTCTTCTTTAGGGCAGTCAGAGCCTGGCTCTGCCAGTCAATCTCATCCTCAGCTTCCCTAATGCTCCTAAGCCTATCAACTTCATTTTTCAATCTTTCAACCTCACCTTGAAGCTGTGCTGAGTGGCTGAGTAGAAATTCCACCTGCATGTATCATGCATGTATCATGCAATACTCCTTGCTACCAAGGAGAGACTGAGGTTATTGTTTTGTGCCTGGAGCAATCATTGATTTATATATTGCCTAAACCAGAGCCAGAATAATTTTTTTTCACATCATAATTATAGTTTAAATAGATAGAATGTATTTATGGAAGGTGTCGTCTGGATTATCTAGGTATTAGAGGGGCAGATAAAACTGAATTCCATCCTTAGTAATTTTAAAGCAGTGTTTCTTTCTAGTTTTCAATTTTTTTAAGAGAAAATCAGTGCTTCCAACCCATACTTATACAATATTGAAAAATTATTCAATATTTTCACTTTCTTGATTTTTCTCTGCTTATCTCAGTGGTTTAGTTTTGCTGTCACTTGAAAGTACCCAATTGACTGATATAAAGCATGAAAGAATGTGACAAAGAAAGTTGTCAAATGCCTTTATATCAGCATCTTTTCCAGATGACTTGTTAAAAAAAAAGATCCCATGTCAGGCACAGTGAAATGAAGGGGATATATAAGCTACATTTATACATTTACTGGAAGAAGTTTTGCATTTTGTGGAAGTATTGTCTAGGTTTAAATTTTCTTATTCCTTTTAAATTTGAGGAATGATGGTGGGTCCCAAGCCTCCCCCTTTCTCTCTTTTCCCACTGTGGTGGAGTAGGAAGGTTCCCCCCCCCCACACACAAAAGAATTCCACAGCTATTCTCAGCCGGAGAAGCAGATGAAAGCTATATTTTACAAGCAGATATGGAATGCAATGAATATGTACAAAAATATACAATATTTACAATATATACAGAAATATACAGCAATGTATGTAATACAGGAAACCTTTCCCCAACCCCCCCTGCGGCCAGGGGGGTTTGGCCTGCCGCTCCCTTCTCCTCCCTACCTCCCCTTTTTCCCAAAAGGGTTAGAGAGAAAGAGAAAGGAAGGTAATTAAAAGGGGAAAACTGTTAAAGCTCCAAGCGAATGCAAAAAAGTTAGTTTTCTTATCTGGTTAGAAGGAATCGTAGAGAGGAACGAGCCAGCTCACAGCACAGGGGGAAGAAGAAGATGACTACCCACTGCCTCCCCGACTGAAAGACTAAACAAAAAAACTACAACCGGGTTCCACCAATGAAATTGAATTAGCATATCATTGTTTTCATTCTAATATCAAAACATTCGCCCAGAGTGTTCAGAAAGTGTCCCTTTCTTAAAGGCACAGCCTAAACCGGTCACAATCCACCCCTGCTAAACAATTTCATTGGCTGTTTGTACTGTCCATCCAATCTAAAACAATATCCACAGTTTGTAAGTAAAGTTCATAGTCCGTTCTGGCTATCCTCAGGTGTAGATGATTCAGAAGTCCAAGAAACAAGAAAAATTGGAAAACAGTTTGTCTCTTCGCAGACGAAGCGAAGAAAAGGGAAAACAGGGAAACAGGGAAACAGGGACTCTCAGTTGACTCAGGGTTCTCAGGGTTCGTGCACTGTAGATTCCTCAGGGATTCTTCCTTTGGGCACGATGTAGCTGTACAACACTCTGAAATTAAACTCTTTCAGCTAAAGTCAAATTTCTTTGTGGAATACACTGAATTTCACCATTCTCTTGCATTACCCAATAAGTGTGACCCGGACCTTCAGCTGAAACCACCCCTCGGACAGGTTTAGCCTCTCCTGAGGGAGAGAATACCCAAACAGTTTTACCTAACAGATTCTTTTCTTTAACAACAGGAACTCTATCACCTTCTACTTTCTGTAGCAGATCTGAGTGTGCAGGTCCAGCTCAATTCACTGAACCTCTACTATTTACCAGCCAGGTTGCTTGTGCTAAATGCTTTTCCCAGTTTTTCAAAGATCCACCCCCCATGGCTTTAAGAGTGGTCTTCAACAAACCATTGTAGCGTTCAATCTTCCCTGCAGCTGGTGCATAGTAGGGGATGTGGAATATCCACTCGATGCCGTGCTCTTTGGCCCAGCTCTTTACAAGGTTGTTTTTGAAGTGAGTTCCGTTGTCTGACTCAATCCTCTCTGGAGTTCCGTGTCTCCACAGGATTTGTCTCTCCAGACCGAGAATGGTGTTACGTGCAGTTGCATGTGGAACTGGATAAGTTTCCAACCATCCAGTGTTCGCCTCTACCATAGTAAGCACATACTGCTTACCAGAACGAGAGCGTGGTAGATTGATGAAGTCAACTTGCCAAGCTTCACCATACTTGTACTTGGACCATCTGTCACCATACCATAAGGGCTTAAGTCGTTTTGCCTGCTTAATAGCAGCACAAATGTCACAGTCATGGATGACTTGTGTGATAGCATCCATGGAAATGTCTATGGATCTGTCACGTGCCCACTGGTAGGTTGCATCTCTGCCTTGATGTCCTGACGAATCGTGAGCCCACCGAGCTAAGAATATCTCACCTCGGTGTTTCCAGTCGAGATCAAGATCAGAGTCCATGTCTACTGGAGAAACTCTTGCAGCTAAATCTGCCTGATGGTTGTGTTGCTGTTCCTCAGTAGCTTTGCTCTTAGGAATGTGAGCATCAATGTGTCTCACCTTCACTGGAATTCTCTCGATTCGATCAGCAATGTCCTGCCACAGGTCGGCTGCCCAAATGGCCTTTCCTCTTCTCTGCCAACCACTCTTTTTCCAGTTCTTTAGCCAACCCCATAGAGCATTGGCTACCATCCATGAGTCGGTGTAGAGATAAAGCTTTGGCCATCTCTCACGTTCAGCTACGTCGAGAGCTAGCTGGACAGCTTTTACCTCTGCAAACTGACTGGATTCTCCTTCTCCATCCTTTGCTTCTGCAACTCGGCGTGTTGGACTCCACACTGCAGACTTCCACCTTCGCTTGTTCCCGACAAGATGACAGGAACCGTCTGTGAACAAAGCATATTTCTTTTCATCATCAGAAAGGTCATTGTAAGGAGGAGCTTCCTCAGCACGAGTTACTCTCTCCTCTGGAGGTTTAGTACAGTTGGTACCTTCAGGCCAGCTTGAGATCACCTCCACCAGACCAGGTCTTTCAAGATTTCCCATTCGTGCTCTCTGTGTTATCAGAGCCATCCACTTAGACCAGGTGGAATCTGTTGCATGATGTGGTGTGGAACCTTTGCCTTTGAACATCCAATTCAAAACTGGTAATCTGGGAGCTAAGAGAAGTTGTGATTCAGTTCCAGTTACTTCAGAAGCAGCTTTTACTCCTTCATAGGCAGCTAGAATCTCTTTCTCTGTTGGAGTATAATTAGCCTCTGAACCTCTGTAACCTTGACTCCAGAAACCAAGAGGTCGTCCACGTGTCTCACCTGGAGCTCTTTGCCACAAGCACCAGGTTGGACCATTGTCACTTGCAGCCGTGTACAAAATGTTCTTAATGTCTGGACCATCTCGGACAGGTCCCAGACCCATTGCTTGCACTACCTCTTGCTTTATCTGGTCAAAGGCTGCTTGTTGTTCAGGTCCCCAGTGGAAATGGTTTCTCTTTCGAGTCACATCATACAGGGGTTTCACAATCTGACTGTATCCAGGAATGTACATCCTCCAAAATCCCACTATCCCCAAGAAACGTAGAGTTTCTTGCTTGTTCATGGGATTTGCCATGGTAGAGACTCTGTTTACCACATCCACTGGAATGTGTCGGCGTCCATCCTGCCACCGCACTCCCAGAAACTGGATCTCTCTGGTAGGTCCTTTCACCTTGTCTCGCTTGATGGCGAAACCTGCATTCAGAAGAATGTCAATGATTTTGTTACCTTTCTCGAAGACTTCCTCAGCAGTTTTACCCCAGACGATGATGTCATCAATGAACTGGATGTGTTCTGGAGCACCACCTTCCTCCAGAGCATCGTGGATCACTGCATGACAGATGCTTGAGCTGTGGATCCAGCCCATGGGCAACCTGTTGAAAGTGTACTGGATTCCTCTCCAGGTGAAAGCAAACTGAGGCCTGCATTCCTCTGCTATGGGAATACAGAAGAAAGCATTAGCAATGTCTATGGTAGCATACCATTTGGCCTCTTTGGATTCCAGCTCATACTGGAGTTCCATCATGTCTGGTACTGATGCACTCAGAGGTGGAGTTACTTCATTCAGGGCTCGATAGTCGACTGTCAGACGCCAGTCTCCATTCGGCTTTCGCACAGGCCACACTGGACTGTTGAAAGGTGAATGAGTTTTGCTGATGACTTTCTGACTCTCCAACTGACGAATCAGATTCTGAATGGGCAACAAAGAGTCACGGTTGGTTCTGTATTGTCTGTGATGCACAGTCTGAGAAGCAACCGGCAATTTAATGTCCTGAATCTTGTGTTGTCCCACAACTGCAGGTTCATCAGAAAGCTCAGGTCTAACAGACAGCTTCAGCTTTTGTCCATCAATTTCTACAGATGCTACTCCAAAAGCCCATTTGTAACCTCTAGGGTCTTTGAAACGCCCTTCTCTCAGAAAATCAATTCCCAGAATACAAGGTGCGTCAGGTCCGGTCACAACTGTATGCTTTCTCCACTGTTTACCAGTTAAACTTATATCAACCTCCACCTTAGTTAACTCTTGAGATCCACCAGTGACTCCCAGAATAGTTATAGCTTCTGATCCCTGATAATTTGATGGCATTATGGTGCACTGAGCTCCTGTGTCAACCAAGGCCCTGTACTTCTGAAATTGTGAAGTGCCAGGCCACTGGATGTACACATCCCAATAGATTCTGTTATCTCTGTTACCCCTCTCCTCCCCCTGGCGGGAGGCAGGGCACCCCTAGTTATGGGGAACATGCCCACATGTGCAATGAGCACATGGTGCAGTGTTGGAACTGGAGCCACTGTTGGAGATATTAGAGTTGTCCTGGGGAACTGTAGAAGTAACAGCTACCCTTCTGGTATTGCTACCTCGGGTTCTGCCACTTTGCAGTTCCCTCAGTCTCCTGAAAAGATTAGCAGTTGGTTGACCATCCCATCTGTTCATGTTCTCACCAAACTGATCACGCAGAGTTATCCAAATACTCGCATGTGATTGTCTTGGTGGTCTGTTTTGGTTGGATCTGTTTTGGAATGACCTGTTTTGGAATGACCTGTTTTGGAATGACATCTTTGGAGGACGTCTATTCTTCACAGAGGAAACCTGTATCCATCTGGAGGAAGAATTGGAATTATCTCTTTGTGCCAATTGGGAGATGGTATTTTTAAATTCATCCTTCAGCTCTTTCATGCAATTCTTTATTTCACCAGACAGAGTTTCAATGGCTGAAACCAAAGAAACACGTGTCATGCTGTCCTCCAGTTGTCTCATTTGATCAGTGAATTGGCCAACCGTAGGAGAAGCACCACCATAATTTCTTGCCACAATTCTGCTTGCCAGAATATTTGCATAATTAGGAGGAGCAAGTTTGATGAGCTTCTTAGCAAGACCAGTTCCTACAGGAATTTCATCAGGATTCAGAGTCTCATGGCCACCATAGAGTACCTCCCTAACAGCAAATTCTCTCAGACGCTTGATTCCCTCATCTATGGTAGTCCAGGGTTTAGCATTCCATGGAAGATCATCTCGGGAAGGATACCTCATGAGAGTTGCCATTAAAAGGCGAATCCACAGAGTAACCTTGCCGAGAGTCCTGCCTAGATGTCTATCTATTCCATTATCCTTTGAGAGAGTTCCTAGTTGAGCTGCTGACTTGTCTCCAACTACCAGAGCTGGAGCACCTGTATCATAGCATCTACCAAGCCAAGCTAGGATTGGCTCCTTATCTGCTCTGATGTAATCTTTACGCACATACCTCAATTCCTCCCTGGGTGACGAACAGCTCTCAATGTCATCTGACTCCTCCTCCTCTGCCTCATCTTCCTGAAGTTCTTGTCCCAATAATCTTACTGTCACTCTCCTAAGAATCTGCTTAAGGTCAGGGGTACCACCTTTAGTTGTTCTGCTATCAGCAATTTGCCCTGCATCTCCATCCAGTGATGATCTCAATAACTCAGCTATATCTTTAAGACAAACCTTTTCCTCCATCTCAGCAGGGTCTCTTTGAGCAGAAGTTCCCTCACCAGGATCCTGCTGCTCTCCCCCATCAGTATCTGGATCAGCTTTGCCCTTTTTTCCTCTCGTACTTAAAACAGCTACCTGCTTAACTGGAGCTGTGTTTGGATTTACAGCTGGCTTAATAGAAGCTGACAGGTTTTGAGACGAATCAGCTGCTGTGGAGGACACTTCCGGTCCTGCCGAAGAAGAAGGAGGAAATGGCTTTGCCCCATTAATGGCTGCTGAGGGCGTGGAAGCCATGTTAGGAGCTGCCGCTGCCGCTGGCTGATTGCCAGAGCCACCAACAGCACCGTTCAGAGCAGCCTTTCCGATGGGCTTTTTAGCCTTGTCGTTAACTGATAAAGATTCTGCATTTTCCTCATCACTAGATACCTCTGGGGTAGAGTTAGAGCTGCGCTTTCTGCGTTTCGATCTACGCTTAATTACAATGCACGCCTTAGCCACTTTTTTCTCCCGATACAGAGCATATAACAAGAACACATTACTTATCACCAACAGCAGGATTGCACACATAAAATAAATCACCTTTGGATCCCAGCCATCACTTAAAACAACCCTTTTTCGCGTACCGGGATCTTAAACTCCTTTATCTCTATGGGCAGAGTGCTGGAGGTCACATTCCCGTATCTGTTAAGCCAAAAGAATCCCAGGCACCGGTCGTAAAGAAGCTGAATCTTATACTTAAACCATAAATACAATTTATACATCAAGTATCTGCCTAAGCGATCGAAAATCATTCCCATGAAGTACTTGTAGACCAGTACCGAACAAACTGAAAAGACCAAACGTTCTAAGAGCCAAAACACTTTCATGTTTGCAACTCCGACTCGAGCAGGCAATAAATCAAGCAACCTTTTAGCCCAGCTTCTGGACAGCAATTATCCACAAGCCGCACGTTGGACCGCCAATTAAAAAAAATATGTGGTGGAGTAGGAAGGTTCCCCCCCACACACAAAAGAATTCCACAGCTAACTCAGCCGGAGAAGCAGATGAAAGCTATATTTTACAAGCAGATATGGAATGCAATGAATATGTACAAAAATATACAATATTTACAATATATACAGAAATATACAGCAATGTATGTAATACAGGAAACCTTTCCCCAACCCCCCCTGCGGCCAGGGGGTTTGGCCTGCCGCTCCCTTCTCCCTCCCTACCTCCCCTTTTTCCCAAAAGGGTTAGAGAGAAAGAGAAAGGAAGGTAATTAAAAGGGGAAAACTGTTAAAGCTCCAAGCGAATGCAAAAAAGTTAGTTTTCTTATCTGGTTAGAAGGAATCGTAGAGAGGAACGAGCCAGCTCACAGCACAGGGGGAAGAAGAAGACGACTACCCACTGCCTCCCCCCGACTGAAAGACTAAACAAAAAAACTACAACCGGGTTCCACCAATGAAATTGAATTAGCATATCATTGTTTTCATTCTAATATCAAAACATTTGCCCCGAGTGTTCAGAAAGTGTCCCTTTCTTAAAGGCACAGCCTAAACCGGTCACACCCACTCTTGAAATGAGATAGCTGAATTAATACTTATTTGTTGTTCTTTGTCAGTTAAGAGCCAAAACATGGGTATACAAAAGGTGTTAATTGAAATACCTTTGTGTAAACTGGAAAATAACAGTAAGTTCTTTGGAATTCAATAAACACCTCCGCATCTTTAAAATGTAGAGTCAGTTTAGTCTTTTTTACATTTTGGTGCGATGTTGGTGACTGAAGCTTTTGTAAAATAACAAAAAACTCTGGTTAATTTAAATCTTGGAATTAAAAAAAGCCAACTGTTGTGAAGAGGTTATTAAATTTATGAATATAAAATATGAATTATGAAAATATCAATTTTTATTAATTATCAAATTATCAATAACCAATGAATCAACAACTTATATACTTGTTCTAGTGCACGTTCGTGAAATACATTCCATAAATGGCTTAGTATTATGATTAGAACTTAATTAAACTATCTACAGACTGTCTCTGTGTTTTATATAATGAAGGGTGCAGTTCTGCCGCTTAGCCACTAGATGGCGACTCGGCGGAATGCGGGCGGCTTCTGGCTAATATACAGCGATACTGCAATCTTTCTGTGTGTCAGCGATTACTCTGCTACACGCGGATACTTTGAACTGAGTGCTAGTGGGTGGAAAGCACATGGAAGATATTCTGTAGCTGTTGTTTGTAGCAAAGTGGGGGTCTGGCTGACTACTGCCGCTGGACTAGTTCCTGGTCACGGTCGGCCCGCGCGGTCAGCCCTGGGAGTCGGTTTGCACAGCAGGGCGAGGCGACGATTGCCGATAGGCGGGCTCAGAGGTTCCTGGTCGGATGATAGCTATGGGGTCGGCCCTGTGGCAAACAGCCTTAGAGAGAGAATGCGGGTTCTCCATTCCTGGGCTTAAAGGAACAGCGGGACACTTGAGATAGTCCCGGGGCTAAGTATATGTGGACTTGATCTCTATCAAGTCCCTTTTCCCCGACAACTGGGCAGATCTTACCCTCGGGGGCTGGTCCAGTCCTCCGATAGCACGATGGGCTCTCCTGGAGATATGACCGGCTATAGCGACGCTGGCTTCTCGGGCTCAGCGAAGGACCTCCCTCTGGAATGCTTTTCACGATGCCGGGGCTTCAGTATGCATGCATGTATAATAGAAGCTAACAACAACAAGCTCAATGGCAGAGGCTGTGACTCGAGAGCTGCTCTCTCGAGCAAGTACAGAGAGGGGGCAACTTGTTTACCAACAGGGGTAATATTTATAGGTTCCTTGAGCCTGGGTTTGACCAATGGGCACTCTCATAGACAACTGGCTTCATCCTATAGAAAGCGTGAAGCTGGAATTATGCCCGCACTTGGTAACTGTCTTCCTCCTGAAAGAGGGGAAACCTATCCACATGCTGGGGCCAGATCTAGTATCTGGGCAGGATGTGCCTTCACCACACCAACCAAACAAAAAACACCAGATTGCTTGAAGTTGACCAGTCTCCTTTGTATTATTTTGGAATAAGAATCCACAAAGTGGATATTTTTTAAGTGTCAGCAGATTAAGGCACTATCTCTCCCTAAAGCTAGTGTGAGAGAAGATTGCAATATATGTTATGATTTACAGATAGTAAGTACCATCACTACTGGAGATGCTCAAAGTGGCGTATAAAAAGAAAAGAATCACTGTAGATACAGACAAGAGAGAGGTAAAGAATAAATGGCATCTGTTTCTGTGGTGCATAGCAGCTTGTACGGTGCCAACAAAAAGTACCTGCTACAGATGACTAGTTAGTGACAGACTTCTCTCCTTTACTGTGTAGATTTAATTGTGTTCACAAGGTTTTAGGTGATTTGCTATCAGACTACATGTCACACAAAGCAATTATATAGAACTACATCATTTTGTTCTGATATGCGGGAAATTTTTTTTAATTATGCAGAATCTTAGTTTATGAATAGTATAAGAAATTACAAACTCTGTTTCAACTTTATCAATTTGAAAACACAGTAAGACATACATTTTCTCCATGGATTTCAGGTGTGATGAAGAGGATAGCTATAGAATCCACTCAGTAGGACAGTTCATTGAGATCCCGAGCCTGTGACAGAGCTTGAATGCTACAGAGAGCAGGGAAGCTAAAAAGGTAAACAGAAAAGTTCTTGGTAACTATCAGTATTATCATTTGACAATATTATTTGAATGCCCAGGATAGGACATTGGTCAAATACTGTTCCTGGAGTCACTGTCATATTTGCTTTACATTCTTCTGTAGCTGTAGCAGTTTGGGCTGGTGTTATGAATATGCCCTCAGAAATGAGCGGCAGAGGTATCACTACAAAAAAATTAAGTTTATTTCTATATATATATATATATAAACTCTGCAACGGGGTATGTACAGTCCCCCTTCACAGGTATCAATATTCAGTTAGTGGAACTATCTTTACAAAATGTCTAGGCATAGGCACTTAAACCAAAATAATTTGCAGAACTTAGAATTAAACTGATCCGGAAAGCGGCGGGGGAGGGGGTTGGTTGGTGACCGGCAGTCCTCCACCTGGAGCGATTTCCAGGCTACCCCAACTGAAACTCTATGAAGAAAGGGTCTGGCTTACTCACAAGCTGAGAGCTTCGTGAAGTCTTCCCTTGATAATATGTATAGTCCGCAGAACGCGGCACGGATGTGCCGTAATAAGGATACAGGAAATGGCGCCGACCGCGTGGCTGCGTCGCGTGGCTGCTGCCTCTTCCAGAATACGGAGGCTCCCCGCTCGGGGTGGGGGGAGGCACTGTGGCAGTTCGCCAACGATGGTTCACACGGGGTACTGTCCACGGCACTGCACGCAGTTGGGTGCAGGTGGCAAAGTACTACGAAGCCTCTTGGAGTGCTGGCTTTAGTCCCGGGCAAGGTGAACCACAACAGCGCTGGTGCGTACACAGATACAGGCTCAACACCAATGTGTAGAGGAGGGGGGGGCTCGTTTACCAAACGACCCCTATTTACCATTTGCCCCAATGAATACTGGTCCAATGAGCATCTGTTGCTAACACAAAGATTAACCAATGAACTGGCCTCTACCAAATATGGTGTAAGCTTATGCTATACCCAGGAAAACAAACATATAGCCTGACCCTTGTGTACCACAGGGGTGAGACCACGCCCTGGCAGGCAGTTTACCTGGACTCAGTGGAGCCTTCAGAAAAGAGGGGGAACAAAGGAAGGCTAACACACAGAAAAGCATGTCCTAGAAATATTCAGGGGCACAATCCTGGCCATAAGCATCATCCACTACAGCTGGGTGCCCTCTGCTGTGTTTAATTCCTGTGTCCAGAAGTCCAGCCCAGAGGGGAGGACACAGGAAATTAGGTATTTCATACCATAATTCTCTGCACCACTATAAATTCCAGCGCAGGGTCTGGCACTTCCTCTGTCTTCCTCGCAGTCACCCAGTAACTGGGGGAGATGTCTCCCAGCCATGGGCCTGCCTAGGCCCAAGGCCACAGGGGGATGGGCAGTCTCTGATCTTGCCAGCTGAGACTAGCCTAGCAGTGGGGGGAAGAAGGAGCCCTGGGGGTCTTGGATGTACCCCCAGGTGGGGATGGGATGTTTCTGGGTCTGCTTTGGGGTTTCTTTGTCACTGCGCTTCTGTCTCTCTCTACACACTCACTGCTTTCCATTTAAACTTTCCATAATTTTTGCAATCCATTTGTTTGAGTCGTTATTTCTGCCCGTGGAGGGGAGGGGGTCTGCCTCAACCCATTACAGTAGAATACAGCAGCATATCTGTCATGAGTTCTAAGAATGGCATCAGTATTCTAGCTCTAAAAAGGTAATTATTATAACACAGAAATGCATAACTTCTAAAGCAACTACACTAACAACAAAAAAGTGACATTATTTTCTTTTATAAGTTCTTAATACTTATGAATTATAAAGATTATTTTTAAAGTTTTGACAGCATGCATTCTGTGCAATATAAAAATAGGATTTCAGAAGTGCATGGCTTCAATAATCCAGTAACAGACCGCTCATGATCAGTTCATGGGACAATATCACCGCATAAGAGATGTCTGTGGCAGAAGGTTTCTAACCCTTACATGAGCTGATAATAAAACCAACAAAAACAATAACATGTACATAAGGTATATTTTATTGTGGGGAATCTCATTACTCTTATGCTATATATTGATAAGGACAAGAGAAGCAGAACAGAATTATTTTGTTTCCTTTTGGTTTGCTTTACTTTGTTTTTTAATATCGTGACATGTGAATGTTTTGAATATTGAATTCACAACAATTCTAATGAAATGAAGCAAGTTGTCTTTTCAAGTGATATGAAAGAGATTATTGTACCTCACAACTGAAAAAGAATACCATTCTTTACTTCATAATGGTTATTTTTTAATAAAGAAGTTAAGTAGTGATAAGGCAGTTATATATTTTCATCAGGTTAAGCAAAAGATGTTTTAATTTGTTAATGATATACATTAATGTATTTCTAATTGATAACACATTCAGTGGGAATCTACTCTCATAAGCATACAGTAAATATTTGTTGAATAAAATCTTTTCACAAATAAAGAAAATAATCTGTGCAGTACTAGGCATCCTGATCTACCACCTCCACTTAATCTGACACATTCTACATTTAGCAAGAGATTGATGTTGGAAACGGATCACAGTATCAGAGTATCACAGTATCACTAAGGTTGGAAGAGACCTTGAAGATCATCGAGTCCAACCTGTCACCACAGACCCCATGACTAGACCATGGCAACAAGTGCCATGTCCAATCCCCTCTTGAACACCTCCAGGGACGGCAACTCCACCACCTCCCCGGGCATCCCATTCCAATGACGAATGACTCTCTCGGTGAAGAACTTTCTCCTCACCTTGAGCCTAAACTTCCCCTGGCACAGCTTGAGACTGTGTCCCCTTGTTCTGGTGCTGGTTGCTAGAGAAAAGAGTCCAACCCCTTCCTGGCTACAACCACCTTTCAGGTAGGTGTAGAGAGCAATGTGGTCACCCCTGAGCCTCCTCTTCTCCAGGCTAAACAATCCCAGCTCCCACAGCCTCTCCTCATAGGGCTTGTGCTCAAGGCCTCTCACCAGCCTTGTGCCCTTCTCTGGACATGTTCAAGTGTCATAGTATCATAGAATCAGTCAGGGTTGGAAGGGACCACAAGGATCATCTAGTTCCAATCCCCCTGCCATGGGCAGGGACACCCTACACTAGATCACGCTGGCCAGAGCCCCATCCAGACTGGTCTTAAACACCTCCAGGGACAGGGCCTCAGCCACCGCCCTGGACAACCCATTCCAGGGCTTCACCACTCTCGTGGTGAAGAACTTCTTCCTCGCATCCAGTCTGAATCTCCCCACTTCCAGCTTCATTCCATTCCCCCTAGTCCTATCACTACCTGAGATCCTGAGAAGTCCCTCCCCAGCCTTCCTGTAGGCCCCCTTCAGATACTGGAAGGCCACAATTATGTCACCTAGGAGCTTTCAATTCTCCAGACTGAACAGCCCCAACCCCTTCAGTCTGTCCTCATAGGAGAGGTGCTCCAGCCCTCTGATCATCCTCGTGGCCCTTCTCTGGACACGCTCCAGCACGTCCACGTCCCTCCTGTAATAGGGGCTTCAGAACTGGATGCAGTACTCCAGGTGGGGTCTCACCAAGGCTGAGTAGAGGGGGAGAATCACCTCCCTTCACCTGCTGGCCACACTTCTCTTGATGCAGCCCAGGATCTGATTGGCTTTCCGGGCTGCAAGTGCACATTGAGAGCTCATGTTGAGCTTCTCGTCCACCAGCACCCTCAAGTCTCTCTCCTCAGGGCTGCTCTCCAGCCAGTCCCTGCCCAGCCTGGATTTGTGCCTGGGATTGCCTCGACCCAGATGCAGGACCCTGCACTTGGTCTTGTTGAAACTCATGAGGTTGTCTTGTACCCACGTCTCCAGCCTGTCAAGGTCCCTCTGGATGGCATCCCTTCCCTCCAGCGTGTCTGCTGCACCACACAGCTTGGTGTCATCAGCAAACTTGCTGAGGGTGCACTCGATGCCACTGTCCATGTCATCCACAAAAATGTTGAACAAGACAGGTCCCAGGACTGATCCCTAAGGGACTCTGCTTGTCCCTGGCCTCCACTGGGACATGGACCCATTGACAGCCACTCTTTGGGTGCAGCCATCAAGCCAGTTTTTTATCCATCTAGTGGTCCATCCATCACACCCATGTGTCGCCAGCTTGGAGACCAGGAGGTGGTACGGGACAGTGTCGAAGGCCTTGCTCAGGTCCAGGTAAATGACATCAGTTGCTCGCCCCTCATCTATTAATGTTGTCACCTGTTCATAGAAGGCCACCAGGTTTGTCAGGCAGGATTTGCCCTTGGCAAAGCCATGCTGACTCTTCCAAATCACCTCTTCACTATTCTTCTGAGTCATTAGTGCCTCCAGGAGGATCTGCATGTACACTTTCTGGGATCTGTATTGTTAAAGAATTCATCTCTGTAGGTTTGCTTCTTTTGTTGATTTAAATCAAAGTCAAATGTCTTATAAACTTACATGTGATGGAACTTTGTTTTTACATATTTAAATTTTATAAAGTGATTTTTAGAGTAAACACATTGATGTGTGTGCCAGAAACAAGATTGGATAGATTAAGAGAATCTCAATTAAGATTTGTATAATATTCATTTATTTTCATTTTGCATCCAATCACATGCTCATGCTAATGGGGGGAAAAAAAAAGGCAAAAGAGCCTTTATTTCGTTCACCCCCCCAAGACAGCTTGAGTCTGTGGAGGAAAGGTGCTGCAGCAGATGTTGTGTCTGTAGAGAAATGGTGCTGAGGCTTTGGCTGTAGAAGAGATGTGGTCCTCTGGGCAGCCTCTTCAGCTCTGTGAGTTGCACCAGTCAGAACTTAGGACATGGAGAGGGTTCAGTCTGCTTCTTCCAGGCTCCATGGCCTCTCTTCTTTGGAGCAGCATTGTCCTGGGCTTTTCCTTCTCTCATGCTTTCTTTCTTAGGGGCATTGTCCTTCTTCTGTGTTTTACTTCATCTGTGTTTTTTGGTTCTCCATTTTTCTTCTACAAAGCCAGTAGTTGCTCAAGTCTTTTACACAGTTTTTAGTCCTTAGCTATGTGTCCAAGTATTGTCCCTCAGGAACTCAGGGGCCAGGAAGTCATCCTTAGGCAAGTATCCAGGTATCGTTCCCCAGGAAATCTTTCGTGTATTCCTGTGTGTTTGGGCAGGGGTCTGGATGGAGGCTGGGAGGGGTCCTCTGCCTCCTCCTTCTCCATCTACCTGCCCCCACACTCATTACACATCAGGAAACAGGTGGTGAATCCGTTGTCTCACTATCATCCCTTTCCAAGGTACTTGATGAGTGGAGATTATCTTGTCTTATGAATATTCCTGAAGGTGGCCTGGGTCCATTGTTGTGAGGCCAGCTGTGGTCCAGTGAGCAATGTTATCTTTGCACCTTCCAAGAGTCCTTCCAGTGTCTCTGCCCAACACACATCAGCTACTGTCTGGGCAAGCAGCAAGTGATTTTATCTTTGTTGAGTCACACCAGGAGAGACAAGCTTTTAGTCTCTCACAAGGCCACATCTGGAATATACAGATCAATTGAAGATGACCCTGAGAAAGGTAAGCAACATTGGGAATGAGCCCAGCTGAGCTCCCCTTTCCTCGGGGTCTCCAGGTGCTTTATGGGGGACCCAGCTCAAATGCCTTTATGTGAATGTCCACAGCATGGACAATAAACAAGAGGAGCTAGAGATGCTTGTGTGACTGCAGCTCTATGATCTCATTGGCATCACAGAGACATGGTGGAATGACTCCTATGATTGGTGTGTTGGATTAGAAGGGTATTAACTCTTCAGGAACAACAGGCAGGGGGAATGAGGTGGAGGTGTTGCTCTCTGTCAATGAAGAAATAGAATTCATATAGCTACAGCTGGCAAGTGATGATAAAAAGTCTGACAGTGGGGTGCTGCTACAGACTACCTGATCAGGAGGACCAAGTGGATAATGCACTTCATAGACAGATAGGAATCACAGCTCTTTCAAAAGCCCTGGTCCTCATGAGGGATTTAAGCACCCAAACATCAGTTGGAGAGACAACACATGAGAGCACAAGCAATCAAGGAGATTCCTGGAATTCATTGATGGTAACTTCCTCTAGCAAGAGATAGAGGAACCAAAGAGGAGAGATGCCATGCTAGACCTTGTTCTCACCAGCTGAGAGTCTCATGAGCAATGTTAAGCTCATGGACAGCCTTGCCTTCAGTGACCATGAGATGGTGCAGTTTAAGATCCTAAGGGCAGCAAAGAGGAAGTTCAGCAAGCTTGAAATTCTCAATTTCTGAAGAGCTGGCTTTGTCTCTTCAGTGACCTCCTTGTTAGAGTACCATGGTACAAAGCCCAGGAGGCATTGGGAGCCTAGGAAAGCTGGTTGACATTCAAGGATCATGTCCTCCATGCTCAAAGGCACTGCATCCCTAAAAGGAAGAAATCAGGAAAAAACGTCAGGAAATCTATATGGATGAATGAGGAAATCCTAATCAAAATCAAATACAAAAGAGGAATACACAAAGAATGGAAGTAAAGACTGGTAACCTGGGATGATTACAAGGAAGTTTTTTGTAAAATCAGAAAGCAGATTAGAAAAGCTAAGGCCCTAAGAGACATTAAAAATAACAGAAATAGATTGTACAAGTATGTGAGTGAATGTGGTGGGTTGAAGGTCTGATCGTCCCACCACGGACGAAAAACTGAGACTCAGACAAACAGATTGCAAAAGTGGTGGAAAGATTAAATGGAAAAGCAGTGAATATTTTACAGAGAACCACAAGTACAGCAACAAAAGAGATCCCAAAGCATACCCAGAAGCATCCCATTCCCACCTGAAGGTACACCCAAAACCCCCAGGGCTCTTTCTTCCCCCCACCTTCCACTGTTAGGCTGATCTCAGCTGGCCAGATCTGAGATTGCCCTTCCCCCCAGCCTTGGGCCTAGCCAGGCCCAAGATGCCATGAGATGGCTCCCCCTAATACCAGATAGGGACCATCTGCATAAGAGCAGTGAGGGAAGAAAGAAAAAGTGCAGGACCCCACTGATGGTCTATTCTATTCTATTCTATTCTATTCTATTCTATTCTATTCTATTCTATTCTATTCTATTTGGAAGCAGGGCATTATGGGATGAAATACATAGCTTCCCGTGTCCACCCACTGGACTGGACCCTGGGGACACTGCAGGTGTGGCTTGTGTGGTGGCACCAGGGGGGGCACCTAGCCTGAACCACCACACACCACCCCTTATTTCATACCATAATCCTGCACCCAAAACATATCATCAAATTAGAAATCTTCTGATGACATGTCTAGCAAAGTTCATGTCTTCATCTGGGCATCCTTCCAAACAGTCTCTCATTCAGGCTTAAGGAGCAGTCCATTCCAGTTTTTCTTCCTCATCTGATGGAGTCTCCCAGTGACACAGAATTCATTCTTCTGCAGTGCAAGCTCTTCATGGACTCATTGGATATCCTGGTCACCAGGAAAAATCTCACAACTTCTCAACCAAACCTTTATTTCCATCTACATCTCCTCAGAGGCATAGTTCCACCCCTGGGGCAAGCCAGTTGGAATAATCAGGCTCTACAACTGCTTTTTCCACCCCTCCAGGAAACAGCACGCTGAGCCTCCCATAAACCTGCACAGACCTATCCCAAGCCCAGTGTTGACCGCTTTCCAGCTGTGGCCCAAGGCTATACAGATGCATATCACAGGTACACTGCCCCCCAACTGGGTGTTCACGTACCGAGGCATGACAGCATCCAGATACACAGCCCTCCCATGGAAGAGGAAGCGGCTGCACCACAACCCACTGAGAAGAGAGGTGGAGCCAGGTGCTAGGTGCCATTTTCAGAACGTGTCCAAAAACTGGGGAAGAGATTACAGTTGCCGGAGCGCATGGACAGGGCCACTGCCACCATCTCTAGCACTGTGGTACAGGATCAAAGTCACCTCCACCCCTTCAGGCACTCAAACGGCTTTTCCAGCTAAAGCCATGAAACGTGTTCCCAGAGCCTTTGTGAATGGCTTCTTTACAGTCTTGAGAAATGGGCCAGTGCAAACTACATGAGGGTCAACAAATCAAAGTGCAAGGTCCTACATCTGGGTTGGGCCAATCCCACAAAGAAATATAAGCTGCGTACAGAGTGGGTTGACTGAAGAAAGGACTTAGGCATTTTGATAGTTGAGAAGCTCAACATAAGCCAGCAGTGCGATCATGCAGCCAAGAATGCCAACCATATCCTGGGATGTATTAGGAGGAGTGTGGCCAGCTGACAAAGAGATGTGATTCTCTCCCTTTATTCGGCTCTTGTGAGACCCCACCTTGAATACTGCCTCCAGTTTTGGTGTCTCCACTGTAAGAAGCACATAGATCTGTTGGAACAAGTCCAGAGGAGGGCCACGAAGATGATCCAGGGGCTGGAATACCTCTGCTATGGGGATAGGCTAAGGGAACTGGGATTGTTCAGCCTGGAGAAGAGAAGATTCTGGGGGGTCTAATACCTGATGGTAACCTACAGGAAGGTTGGAGAGGTCATTTTTACAAGAGTGTCCATCAATAGGAGAAGGGAAAATGCATTTAAATTGAAAGAGTGTCTTGGTTTGAGCTTCCAGCTCTGGACAGAATGTATGTTTGCCCTGTGATGGGTTATGCCCATCCTGAAAGTGTGGGGGAAAAGGCTTGTGAGAGCTTTGCCCTCCCTGGAGGGGTTTTTTCCCCTGGGAAACTGAGTTAGTCTGTTCCACTCCCCTCACTGTCCAGCAAGCCTATAAAAAGGATGACACTGAGCTATTTGCTCTCTTTGGCTTCTGCCTTGCCTGGACGAGAGGCTCTATGGCTTCTGCTTTGCCTGGAAGAGAGGACTGCTGCTGGATTACTGCTTCTCTGCCACATGGTCAGGCCTGGTCCTCCTCCCTGCTACATCCATGCCTCTTCAAAGGACTTCAAAGGACTGGTTTCATATACATATTTTCCCCATCCATCCTTGTTCCTTACCCTTGTGAACCCTTCCTGTTATTGTTTGAGATATAGATAGATAGATAGATAGATAGATAGATAGATAGATAGATATAGATATAGATATAGATATAGATATAGATATAGATATAGATATATAGATATAGATATAGATATAGTTTGTTTGCTTGTTTTAAGTAAATTTTTACCTAATGTGATGGGTTAGGCAGCCCCCTCCAAACCCTCCCCACCACGGGCAGAATAAAACAACTCAAAACAAAACGGATTGCAAAAGTGATGGAAAGTTTAAAGGAAAAGCAGTGAATCTTTACAGAAAGCCAAAAGCAGAGTGACAAAAGAAATCCCAAAACAGTCCCAAAATAATCCCATCCCCACCTGGGGGTACATCCAAGACCCCCAGGGCTCCTTCTTCCCCCCCTCCCCACTGCTAGGCTAGTCTCAGCTGGCCAGATCTGAGACTGCCCATCCCCCGTGGCCTTGGGCCTAGCCAGGCCCATGGCCGGGAGACAACAACTCCCCCATTACCGGGCGACGGCGAGGAAGACAGAGGAGGTGCTTAGACCTCGCACTAGATCTTATAGTGGTGCAGAGAATTATGGTAGAAATACACAATTTCCTGTGTCCACCCACTGGGCTGGACACAGGAATACACCTGTCCAATACACCTTTCTTTTTCTCTTGATTGTGAGAGAGGAGGGAGGTGGGGGAGGGATTCTCAGCCTTGCCCCCCATCTGAGTTCTTGAATCCCAGTTAAGGCTCAAACCACCACAGCCCCAAAGGAGTAAATAAAAACACTTGCACAGACTTAGAAGTTAATAACAATACTATTTACAAAAGTAAACGAAGTACACAAGGTATTAAAAGGAAAATATATACAAAATCAGAATCATCAGTAGAGTAGACCCCACTACACCAAAATAGCTTCCTGCCAACAAATCCTCCCACCCACATGGCCAAAGCAAAAGCATGGGCCAAGAGCCAAGAGAGAGCTGACCAGGAATTCTGCCTCTTAAATAGTGAATATGCAGGAATGGGAAGAGTACAATACATTACATTATCCCGTACCTCCCCCTTGGGACAAAGTTTTCACACACCCCGGGAGGAGTTCCATGTTATGGTACAACAGTTAGCCTTTAACCTACAACTTGGAGAACTGGTTTAGATTGGATCTTAGGAAGAAATTCTTCACAATAATGGTGGCAAGACTCTGGAATGGTGTGACCATTTTAGGCTGTCCTTTAAGAAAGGGACAGTTGCTGGAACGCTCCGGCTGAATGTTTTGAAAACATTCAGATATTCTAAACGAATTTCATTGGTAGACTGGTAGAATGCAACTTTAAGTTTTAGTTCAGTTTGAGTCTCAGTCTGTTCAGTCTGTTCTTTCTGTTCGTGTGGGCCTGTCTGTTTCTCTCTCTCTGAAGCAACAGCTGCTGGACAGAGTCGACCTTGAATTAACAAAGGTAACCAGATAAGAGAACTAATTCTTGCACATGCTTTGAGCTAACAGAATTTTTGTTCTTAATTGCCTTTCTCTCTCTCTTTAACCCTTTTTGGGAAAAAGGGAGGCAGGGAGGGAGAGGGGATACAGGGCCTGGGGGTACCATCCTGGCTGGAGGAGGTCTTCTGTATTACGTTCATTGCTGTATATTTCTGTATATATTGTAAATACTGCATATTTTGTACATATTCACTGCATTTCATTCCTGCTTGTAAATACAGCTTATATTCATTTGCTTCTCCAATTGAGTTAGCTGCAGTTTCTTTGTGTGTGTGGGGAGAACTTTCTCTCACCACCACAAATGGATTGTTCAGAGAGGTTGTAGATGCCCCCTCCCACGAGATGCTCAAGGCCAGGTTGGATGGGGCCTTCAGTGTTCTGGTCATGTTGAGGGGTTCCATGCTCATGTCAGGGAGGTTGGATTAGATGATCTGTAAGGTCTAAGTTGTTTTATGATTCTGTACTTCTATGACTGATCCCATGGTTCTATTAATATTGTGCTTAATTCTGGACCCCTCAGTTCAAGGACAAAGAACTGCTTGAAAGAGTCCAGCAGAGAGCCACAAAGATGATTAAGGGAGTGGAACATGTCTCTTACAAGGAAAGACTCAGGAAACTGTGTCTCCATAGCTTGGAGAGGAGGAGATGGAGAGATGATCTCATTGATGTTCATAAATATGTGAAGGATGAGTGCCAGGAAGACAGGGCCAGGCTCTTTTCACTGATGTTCAATGATAGGATAAGGGCCAACGGGTGCAAACTGAAGCCTAGAAGGTTCCACAAAAACAAAAGGAAAAGCTTTCTGAGGGTGACAAAACACTGCAAGTGGCTGCCCAGACATGTTGTGGAGTCTCCTCTGGAAACATACAAACCCCACCTGGACACATACCTGAATGACCTGCCCTGGGTAATACTGCTCTGCCAGGAGGTTTGGACTTGATGATCTTTCAAGGTCCCTTCCAACTCCTAGTATTCTGTAATTTTTCCTCCTCCATGTGGACATGAATGACACTGAGAGCAGGAATCCAAATGAAATAAAGGCAGACTACAAAGCTCTGGAGGCACACATTAAGAACATTGGGGCCCAAGCTATCTTTTCTTTTTCTTACCAGGTAGAGGAAAAGGGTCAATGTAATACTGTGGTGGAGTAGGAAGGTTCCCCCCACACACACAAAAGAATTCCACAGCTAACTCAGCCGGAGAAGCAGATGAAAGCTGTATTTTACAAGCAAAAATGGAATGCAATGAATATGTACAAAAACATACAATATTTACAATATATACAGAAATATACAGCAAAGTATGTAATACAGGAAACCTTTACCAACCCCCCCCCCCCCCTTCGGCCAGGGGTTCGGCCTGCCGCTCCCTTCTCCCTCCCTCCCTCCCCTTTTTCCCAAAAGGGTTAGAGAGAAAGAGAAAGGAAGGTAATTAAAAGGGTGAAAACTTGTTAAAGCTCAAAGCGGATGCAAAAGTTAGTTTTCTTATCTGGTTAGCAAGAATCGTAGCGAGAAACGAGCCAGCTCACAGCACAGGGGGAAGAAGAAGACGACTACTGACTGACTCCCCGACTGAAAGACTAAACAAAAAAAAACTACAACCGGGTTCCACCAATGAAATTGGATTAGCATATCATTGTTTTCATTCTAATATCAAAATATTCGGCTAGAGTGTTCAGAAAGTGTCCCTTTCTTAAAGGCACAGCCTAAACCAGTCACAATCCACCCCTGCTAAACAATTTCATTGGCTGTTCATACTGTCCATCCAATCTAAAACAATATCTAGAGTTTGTAAGTAAAGTTCATAGTCCATTCTGGCTATCCTCAGGTGTAGATGATTCAGAAGTCCAAGAAAGAAGAAAAATGGAAAAACAGTTTGTCTCTTCGCAGTCGAAGCGAAGAAAAGGGAAAAATAGGGAAACAGGGAAACAGGGAAAAACAGGGACTCTCAGTTGACTCAGGGCTCTCAGGGTTCTCAGGGTTCGTGCACCGTGGATTCCTCAGGGATTCTTCCTTTGGGCGCGATGTAGCTGTACAACACTCTGAAATTAAACTCTTTCAGCTAAAGTCAAATTTCTTTGTGGAATACACTGAATTTCACCATTCTCTTGCATTACCCAATAAGTGTGACCCGGACCTTCAGCTGAAACCACCCCTCGGACAGGTTTAGCCTCTCCCGAGGGAGAAAATACCCAAACAGTTTTACCTAACAGATTCTTTTCTTTAACAACAGGAACTCTATCACCTTCTACTTTCTGTAGCAGATCTGAGTGTGCAGGTCCAACTCGGTTCACTGAAACTCTACTATTTACCAGCCAGGTTGCTTGTGCTAAATGTCTTTCCCAGTTTTTCAAAGATCCACCCCCATGGCTTTAAGAGTGGTCTTCAACAAACCGTTGTAGCGTTCAATCTTCCCTGCAGCTGGTGCATAGTAGGGAATGTGGAATATCCACTCGATGCCGTGCTCTTTGGCCCAACTCTTTACAAGGTTGTTTTTGAAATGAGTTCCATTGTCTGACTCAATCCTCTCTGGAGTTCCGTGTCTCCACAGGATTTGTCTCTCCAGACCGAGAATGGTGTTGCGTGCAGTTGCATGTGGTACTGGATAAGTTTCCAACCATCCAGTGTTCGCCTCTACCATAGTAAGCACATACTGCTTACCAGAACGAGAATGTGGTAGAGTGATGTAGTCAACTTGCCAAGCTTCACCATACTTGTACTTGGACCATCTGTCACCATATGTGGTGGTTTGGCTCTGGCCGGGGGGGGGGGCAGATGCCCACCAAAGCCGCTCTATCACTCCCCCTCTTTAAGCAAACAGGGGAAGAAGGAAAGGAAAATATAACAGAAGCCAGAGAGTAAAAATAGGAGCAGTTTAATAACACTAATAAGCAAATAGCAATAGACCGCGCGGAAGCAGAAAAACAGAGCGAGAGATGTTAGTCTCTACTTCCCATCAGCGGGACGGTGGTCGGTCTCGGGAAGCAGGGCTCTCTAAGCTTGGTGGTTCCTTGGGAGGATGAACGCCATGAACGAATCCCCACACTTCCTTCTTCCACTTCATTCTTATACCTGAGCTGATGTCATATGGTATGGAATACCTCTTTGGCCAGTCTGAGTCAGCTGGCTCAGCTGTGTCCCCTCCCAAGATTTTGCCTGCCCCTTGATCCACTCTTGGGGCAGGCAAATGTTGAAAGGACACAGCCTGGATACTAGATTCAGCCGTAGCCAAAACACTGCTGTGTTATCAACTACTGCTGCAAAAAACCACAGCACTAGAAAGATGCTGTGAGGAGAATTAACTCCATCTCAATTCAACCCAATACAATCTCCACCCCTTATTCCATACCATTTGCATCATGCTCAGGTTCTACACATTTCAATACATTTAATTATCTCATTTGATTCTTCAAAACAATAATTTCTTGCTTACATTCACAACCTGATCTACATACTTAAACCATCTCAATACTCCAACATATAGAGATTTATATCAATATCTCAATCCCCTATTAAAGAGAGTTTGCTTTGTTGTTTTTGTTATTCTGTTCTTGAACACCAACTCCAGCTGGTCTCAACCATTGTGTCACTCTTGATCCTTGCAAACCTTCATCAGTCTGGATTCTTCTTACTTCGCTACTTTCTGCAACATGCAACTCACATTATTCACATTCCAAATTACCTTTCCCCCAATGTTAGATCCCTTTGAGGCACACACTGAGTCTCCCCATTTCTTTTCATTACCCACCAAGTACATCCAGGCCCCTGAGCAAAGACAATCCCACGAATGGGTTTGCCTTTCCCCATGGGAGGAGCAACCCACACTGCCTTTCCTAGCCATTTTCCCATGTGTACTACAGGGACCTTATCTCCCCCCACAGTGTGCAAGGGTTCTGTTTGGGCAGGACCAGGACGGTTAGCAGATCCTCGAGAATTAACCAGCCAAGTGGCTTCTGCTAAATTTGCATCCCAATGCCTCCATGCCCCATTACCCAATGCTTTCAGCATAGTCTTTAACAGTCCATTGTATCTTTCAACCTTCCCAGAGGCTTGTGGGTGATAGGGAATGTGATACAACCATTCGATGCCATGTTTCTTGGCCCAAGAGCTGATGGCATTGTTCCTGAAGTGAGTTCCGTTGTCAGACTCGATCCGTTCAGGGGTACCGTGCCGCCACAGGATTTGCCTTTCAAGGCCTAAGATGGTGTTCTGGGCAGTAGCATGATTTACAGGATATGTTTCCAACCAGCCTGTAGTTGCTTCTACCATGGTGAGGATGTAACGCTTGCCTTGGCGTGTTCGTGGCAGTGGTCCAATATAGTCAATCTGCCAGGCCTCACCATAGCGAAAACCCAGCCACCGCCCTCTGTTCCAGGGAGACTTGGCTCTCGTGGCCCTCTTGATTGCAGCACAGGTTTCACAGTCATGTGTGACCTGTGTGATGGCTTCCATGGTCAAGTCCACCCCTCGGTCATGAGCCCATCTGTACGTAGCACCTCTCCCTAGATGTCCTGATGTTTCATGGGCCCATCGAGCTACAAACAGTTCACCTTTTCGCTCCCAGTCTAGATCCACTTGAGCTATATCAATTCTGGCAGCCTTGTCTGCATGCTCATTGTTTTGATGTTCTTCATTAGCATGAATTTTAGGTACATGAGCATCAACATGACGTACCCTCAGAGTCATGTTCTCCACCCGAGCAGCAATGTCCTGCCACAATGAGGCAGCCCAAATAGGCTTGCCCCTGCGTTGCCAATTGGTCTTCTTCCATTGTTGTAGCCATCCCCACAAGGCATTAGACACCATCCAAGAATCTGTGTAAAGATAAAGTACTGGCCACTTTTCTCTTTCAGCAATCTCTAGAGCTAGTTGGATGGCTTTCACCTCTGCATATTGACTCGATTCACCTTCTCCTTCAGTAGCCTCAACAACTCGTTGTGTAGGACTCCATACAGCAGCTTTCCACTTCCTATGGTTTCCTACCACACAACATGATCCATCAGTAAACAGAGCATAAGGCCTTTCATCTTCAGGTAACTCGTTGTATGGTGGTGCCTCTTGGGCACGAACCACTTCCTCAGGCGATGCTCCAAAATCTCTACCTTCTGGCCAGTCCATAATCTCTTCCAGAATTCCTGGGTGGTTTGGTTTTCCCAGTCGAGCTCGCTGTGTGATTAGTGCTACCCACTTACTCCATGTAGCACTGGTGGCATGATGAGTGGAAGGGATGTTTCTTCTGAACATCCAATGCAGCACAGGCAGCCTGGGTGCTAAGAGGAGAGGTGCCTCTGTACCCACTACTTCCGATGCAGCTCGAACTCCCTCATAGGCTGCTAAAATCTCCTTCTCAGTTGGTGTATAGTGGGCTTCTGATCCTCGATATGCTCTACTCCAAAATCCCAATGGTCGACCTCGGGTTTCACCTGGTGTCTTCTGCCAGAGACTCCAAGTGAGACCGTGCTCCCAGCTGCGGTGTAAAGGATATTCTGCACTGATGGTCCTGTTCGGATGGGCCCAAGTGCCACTGCACGAGCTATCTCTTGTTTGATTTGTTCAAAAGCTTGTTGCTGCTCACTACCCCATTCAAACTGATTTTTCTTTCGAGTTACTCAATAAAGAGGGCTGACAAGTTGACTGTAGCCTGGAACATGCATTTTCCAGAACCCCGCAAGGCCTAGAAAGGACTGTGTCTCTTTCTTGTTAGATGGTGGAGACATTGCTGCTATCTTGTTGACCACTTCCATAGGTACATGACGGCGTCCATCCTGCCACTTTATTCCCAAGAACTGAATTTCTTGCGCAGGTCCTTTGACTTTACTCTTCTTTATAGCAAACCCAGCCTTTAAGAGTATTTGAATATTTTTTTCTCCCTTCTCGAACACTTCCTTTGCTTTATCGCCCCATACAATGATATCATCAATGTACTGCAGATGTTCAGGGGCCTCACCCTTTTCCAGTTCACTCTGGATTAGTCCATGACAAATTGTGGAGCTATGCTTCCACCCCTGGGGCAATCGATTCCAGGTGTATTGAACACCCCTCCAGGTGAAAGCAAATTGTGGCTTGCACTCTGCTGCCAATGGAATTGAGAAGAATGCATTGGCGATGTCAATAGTAGCATACCATTTAGCTGCCTTTGACTCCAACTCATACTGGAGCTCTAGCATGTCTGGTACAGCAGCACTCAGTGGTGGTGTCACTTCATTCAGGCCACGATAGTCCACAGTTAATCTCCATCCTCCATCAGATTTTGGCACTGGCCAGATGGGCTGTTAAAAGGTGAATGCGTTTTACTGATCACTCCCTGGATCTCCAGCTGGTGAATCAGTTCATGAATGGGACCCAGGGAGTCTCGGTTTGTACGATACTGCCATCGGTGCACTGTTCTGGTAGCAATTGGCACCTGTTGCTCTTCAACCTGCAGCAATCCCACAACGAAGGGACTTTCTGAAAGGCCAGGAAGGGTAGACAGCTGTCTGATCTTCTCTGTATTGACCGTGGCCACGCCAAAAACCCATCGATAGCCCTTTGAGTCCTTGAAGTACCCCCTCTTGAGGTAATCAATACCAAGAATGCAAGGGGCCTCTGGACCAGTCACAATGGGATGTCTTTCCCACTTGTCTCCTGTTAGGCTCACGTCAGCTTCTAATACAGACAGCTCCTGGCAACCTCCCGTCACTCCAGAAATCCAAAGAGATTCAGCACCTCTGTGTCCTGATGGCATTAATGTACATTGTGCCCCTGTGTCTACCAGTGCCTTATATTTCTGTGGTTTTGATGTGCCAGGCCATCGAATCCACACAGTCCAATACACTCTGTCATCCCTCTCCTCCTCCTGGCCGAAGGCAGGGACCCTCTACTCCTGGTCTTCATCAGAGCATTCACTATCCGATATGGGTGGCATCTGGCCAGAGGTCTCCTCATCAGGGTCAAGGGGTATAATCTCTGTTCTTTTTCTCCTGAGAGATGGTTGATTACTCTCTTGGCTTTTTACTGCAGATACCTTTGCTGTTTTCTTAAATGATGGCTTTTTAGTTGTTGTTTTCCCTTTCAATTCACGTACCCGAGCTTCCAATTTGTAAGTGGGTTCACCGTCCCACTTCCTCATATCCTCACCCTGGTCACGAAGAAGAAACCAGAGTACTGCACGTGGTGTGTGTCTGGGGCTCCCTTTCCCTCCGACTGAGGCAGGAGGGGACGGATTTCCTGGAGTGCACCTAGTCGATGGCACACTGGCTTGTGGAGATGAATTGGTGCAGAGGTTATCTTCAAAATTCTGGAGCCAGGCTGACACAATCTCCACTGACCGTTCATCCTCATCCACAGAGTACATCAATGCTAAGCTGTTTGAATACGATGCTGGAGCACCTTGGATCACTTTCCTCCACATGGCCCGTGTGCATGGGACATCCTCTGGATCTGTGGAGACACTTTGATCATCTAAATCACTATAGATAATTTCCAACACCGCTAACTCTCTTAGGTGTTGGATTCCTTCATCTGCAGTATTCCACTTCCCTGGAGAACTCATAAGGTCTTCCTTGCATGGGTACCTGGCCCTCACACTTAGCAGGAGTCGTCTCCAGAGGCTGCATATGCCTGTCTCTTTTGCAATGCCTTTCTCAATACCTCTGTTTCTAGCAATGGGTCCCAATTGTTGGGCCTCTTTCACTTCCAGCAATTGGCTATCAGCCCCATTATCCCAGCACCGGAGCAGCCAAGCAGCAATCCGCTCTCCTGGTTGGCGACTATAATCCTTACGTATGTCTCTCAGTTCTGCTGAAGTTAAGGATCGAGTAGTCTCTGCTTCTTGTTTGATCTCACTCACTCCCTCTAATTTCCCACTTGATGGACCAGCCTCTTGATCATAATCTTCCTCATCCCTTACCAATCGTTGAGAGGGACCTGTTGACCTCCTTGTCCACTGCTTCTTTTTTACAACTGGGGCAATCTCTATGGTTGCTGTTTGGGTCCCCATCTCCACCGTGGTATTCTCAGGTAGTGTTTGGGTGCCTGCCTCAGCCATAGTCCTCATAGAGTATTGAATTGTGGCTCGGTAAGCACAGGCCAGGCCCCAGTAGAGAGCAAGAAGTTGTTTGTTCTCATTGGGATAAGTGAGGCACCCTTCTATCAGATGGTGAGTCAGTTTAGTAGGATCACTTGCCTCTTCTGGGGTAAAGTCCCAGGCTATGGGAGGTGATAACCATCCTAGGAATCTGCCCAAGTCCTTCCACACACCCTGCCACCCAGGGACTGACCGCTTCAAGGCATACTGCAATATATCCCCACCCATAGGCTGTCTCCTTTCATACCATGATGGAATCAAACTCCATAAAACCCGCAACATGCCAGTAATGTTGATTAGCAGTACTAGAGAGCTCACATAAGGATGATTCAAAATCTTGGGGGCCTGCATAATAAGATTCTCCACATTCATTTCAGGTGGGGAGACAGAAATTATGACCTCTCTAGCATAGCTCCCACAAATCAGCAGCCCTACAAGCAGGATAAAGAAACACATAGCCATTATCTGCTTCGGCATGTTCCTAAACAAATGAAGCATTTCCAAAACAAAGCAGAAGTTATCAACAAGCCACGTGACCAGCACAGAAGCCTGTACCATAGGCAAGCATATAAAAATAAAGGAAAAAAAAAACCTGCAGAAATTACAGTTATGTTATATTTTCGTTTCCCGGCCAATGCACCAAAAAGGACTGTGGTGGTTTGGCTCTGGCCGGGGGGGCCAGATGCCCACCAAAGCCACTCTATCACTCCCCCTCTTTAAGCAAACAGGGGAAGAAGGAAAGGAAAATATAACAGAAGCCAGAGAGTAAAAATAGGAGCAGTTTAATAACACTAATAAGCAAATAGCAATAGACCGCGCGGAAGCAGAAAAACAGAGCGAGAGATGTTAGTCTCTACTTCCCATCAGCGGGACGGTGGTCGGTCTCGGGAAGCAGGGCTCTCTAAGCTTGGTGGTTCCTTGGGAGGATGAATGCCATGGACGAATCCCCACACTACCTTCTTCAACTTCATTCTTATACCTGAGCTGATGTCATATGGTATGGAATACCTCTTTGGCCAGTCTGAGTCAGCTGGCTCAGCTGTGTCCCCTCCCAAGATTTTGCCTGCCCCTTGATTCACTCTTGGGGCAGGCAAATGTTGAAAGGACACAGCCTGGATACTAGATTCAGCCGTAGCCAAAACACTGCTGTGTTATCAACTACTGCTGCAAAAAACCACAGCACTAGAAAGATGCTGTGAGGAGAATTAACTCCATCTCAATTCAACCCACTACACCATACCATAAGGGCTTAAGTCGTTTTGCCTGCTTAATAGCAGCACAAATGTCACAGTCATGGATGACTTGTGTGATAGCATCCATGGAAATGTCTATGGATCTGTCACGTGCCCACTGGTAGGTTGCATCTGTGCCTTGATGTCCTGATGAATCGTGAGCCCACCGAGCTAAGAATATCTCACCTTGGTGTTTCCAGTCGAGATCAAGATCAGAGTCCATGTCTACTGGAGAAACTCTTGCAGCTACATCTGCCTGATGGTTGTGCTGCTGTTCCTCAGTAGCTCTGCTCTTAGGAATGTGAGCATCAATGTGTCTCACCTTCACTGGAATTCTCTCAATTCGATCAGCAATGTCCTGCCACAGGTCAGCTGCCCAAATGGGCTTTCCCTTCCTCTGCCAACCACTCTTTTTCCAGTTCTTTAGCCAACCCCATAGAGCATTGGCTACCATCCATGAGTTGGTGTAGAGATAAAGCTTTGGCCATCTCTCACGTTCAGCTACGTCGAGAGCTAGCTGGACAGCTTTTACCTCTGCAAACTGACTGGATTCTCCTTCTCCATCCTTTGCTTCTGCAACTCGGCGTGTTGGACTCCACACTGCAGACTTCCACCTTCGCTTGTTCCTGACAAGACGACAGGAACCGTCTGTGAACAAAGCATATTTCTTTTCGTCATCAGAAAGGTCATTGTAAGGAGGAGCTTCCTCGGCACGAGTTACTCTCTCCTCTGGAGGTTTAGTACAGTTGGTACCTTCAGGCCAACTTGAGATCACCTCCACCAGACCAGGTCTTTCAAGATTTCCCATTCAAGCTCTCTGTGTTATCAGAGCCATCCACTTAGACCAGGTGGAATCTGTTGCATGATGTGGTGTGGAACCTTTGCCTTTGAACATCCAATTCAAAACTGGTAATCTGGGAGCTAAGAGAAGTTGTGATTCAGTTCCAATTACTTCAGAAGCTGCTTTTACTCCTTCATAGGCAGCTAGAATCTCTTTCTCTGTTGGAGTATAATTAGCCTCTGAACCTCTGTAACCTTGACTCCAGAAACCAAGAGGTCGTCCACATGTCTCACCTGGAGCTCTTTGCCACAAGCACCAGGTTGGACCATTGTCACTTGCAGCCGTGTACAAAATGTTCTTAATGTCTGGACCATCTCGGACAGGCCCCAGACCCATTGCTTGCACTACCTCTTGCTTTATCTGATCAAAGGCTGCTTGTTGTTCAGGTCCCCAGTGGAAATGGTTTCTCTTTCGAGTCACATCATACAGAGGTTTCACAATCTGACTGGAGAATGGAGAATGGAGAATGGAGAATTCAGAAAGGCTTTGACACCGTCCCCCAAAGCAAACTGCTGGGTAAGCTGTCAGCTCGTGGCTTGGACAGCAACACTTTGAGCTGGGTTAGGAATTGGCTGGAGGGGCCGGGCCCAGAGACTGGTGGACAATGGTGCTACATCCAGCTGGAGGCAAGTCACCAGTGGCATACCCTAGGGATCAGTGCTGGGCCCCATCCTCTTTAATATCTTCATTGATGATCTGGATGAGGGGATGGAACAGTCATCAGCAAGTTTGCAGATGACACCAAGTTGGGAGCAGATGTGGATCAGTTAGAGGGTGGAAGGGCTCTGCAGAGGGACCTCGACCGACTGGACAGATGGGCGGAGTCCAGTCCAACAAGTCCAAGTGCTGGGTGCTGCACTTTGGCCACAACAACCCCATGCAGAGCTACAGGCTGGGGTCAGAGTGGCTGGAGAGTTGTCAAACAGAGAGGGACCTGGGGGTGCTGATCGACAGCCACCTGAACATGAGCCAGCAGTGTGCCCAGGCAGCCAAGAAGGCCAACCGCATCCTGGCCTGCATTAGGAATAGTGTGGCCAGCAGGAGCAGGGAGGTCATTGTGCCCCTGTACTCTGCATTGGTTAGGCCACACCTTGAGTACTGTGTCCAGTCCTGGGCACCTCAGTTTAATAAGGACATCGAGACACTTGAATGTGTCCAGAGAAGGGCAACAAGGCTGGTGAGAGGCCTTGAGCACAAGGCCTACGAGGAGAGGCTGAGGGAGCTGGGGTTGTTAAGCCTGGAGAAGAGGAGGCACATGGGTGACCTTATTGCTGTCTACAACTATCTGAAGGGTGGTTGTAGCCAGGAAGGGGTTGGCCTCTTCTCTCTAGCAACCAGCACCAGAACAAGGGGACACAGTCTCAGGCAGCACCAGGGGAAGTTTAGGCTTGAGGTGAGGAGAAAGTTCTTCACCGAGAGAGTCATTCGTCATTGGAATGGGCTACCCAGGGAGGTGGTGGAGTCACCGTCCCTGGAGGTGTTCAAGAGGGGATTGGACATGGCACTTGTTGCCATGGTCCAGTCATGGGGTCTGTGGTGACAGGTTGGACTCGATGATCTTCGAGGTCTCTTCCAACCTTAGTGATACTGTGATACTGCACAAATGCTGGATGCGGCAGAACGAATGACACAACACCACTGTAAAAAATCTAATCATTTTACTCAAGATTGTCCTAGACAGGGAAACTGCTCTCGCAGTGCAAATGCACCCCATGCAACATCACCAAGTCAAGCTGCTTGGACCACCACCGCACAGCCACCTCCCACAGTGGTGCAATGGACCTGTCAACATCAGTGGATGTCACTCTTGAGTCCACAAATGTTCTTGAGCCCGTTCAGCACAGTCCTCTGGGTCACGGACTATGTGCACTTCCTCATGGAAAGGGTAATTAGACAATGGAATGATCTGCCCAGGGAGGTAGTGGATTTGCCATCCCCGAAGAAGTTTAAGGAAAGACTGAATGTGGCTCTTAGCGGCGTGATCTAGTCAATGTGGTGGTGTTAGGTCATACGCTGAACTTGATACAATAAAATACAATACAATAGGCCAGGTTGAAAGAGACTTTCAAGATCATAACGTCCAACCCATCAACCAATCCAACCAACCCAAACAATAAACCATACAACCAAGCACCCCATCAAGCCTCTTCCTGAACACCTCCAGTGAAGGTGACTCCACCACCTCCACAGGCAGCCGATTCCAATGGGCAATCACTCTCTCTGTATAGAACTTCTTCCTAACATCCAGCCTAAACCTGCCCTGGTGCAGCTTGAGGCTGTGTCTTCTTGTTCTGGTACTCGCTGCCTGGGAGAAGAGACCAACGTCTGCCTGGCTACAACCTCCCATCAGGTAGTTGTAGAGAGTTGTAGGCTAAGCAACCCCAGCTCCCTCAGCCTTTCCTCATAGGGCTTGTGTTCCAAACCCCTCACCAACTTTGTTGCTCTGGACATGCTCCAGCAAGACAACATCCTTCCTAAACTGAGGGGCCCAGAACTGGACACAGGACTCAAGGTGCAGGCTAACCAGTGCAGTGAACAGGGGCAGAATAACATCCCTGCTCCTGATGGCCACACTGTTCCTGATGCAGGCCAGGATGCCATTGGCCTTCTTGGCTGCATGGGCACACTGCAGGCTCATGTTCAGCCTACCATCAACCAGCACCCCCAGGTCCCTCTCTGCCTGGCCGCTCTCCAGCCACTCTGATCCCAGCCTGTAGCAGTGCATGGAGTTGTTGTGGCCAATGTGCAGAACCCAGCACTTGGATGTGTTCAATCTCATGCCATTGGATTCTGCCCATCTGTCCAGCCTGTCGAGGTCCCTCTGCAAAGCCTCTCTGCCCTCCAGCAGATCAACTCCTGCCCCCAGCTTGGTGTTGTCTGCAAATTTACTGATGATGGACTCAATGCCCTCATCCAGATCATCAATAAAGATGTTGAAGAGCATGGGGCCCAGCACTGATCCTTGAGGCACACCACTAGTGACTGGCCGCCAGCTGGATGTGGCACCATTCACCACCACTCTCTGGGCTCGGCCCTCCAGCCAGTTCCTAACCCAATGCAGTGTTCTCCTGTCCAAGCCATGGGCTGCCAGCTTGGCCAGGAGTTTGCTGTGGGGGACGGTGTCAAAGGCCTTGCTGGGGTCCAGGTAGACCACATCCACAGGCCTCCCCACATCCACCAGGCGGGTCACCGGATCGTAGAAGGAGATCAGGTTAGCCAGGCACGACCTGCCCTTCCTAAATCCATGCTGGCTGGGCCTGAGCCCCTGGCCATCCTGGAAGTGCTGTGTGATCGCACTCAAGATGACCTGTTCCATAATCTTGCCTGGCACTGAGGTCAGGCTGACAGGCCTATAATTCCCTGGCTCCTCCAACCGGCCCTTCTTGTGGATGGGCACCACGTTGGCCAGCTTCCAGTCTTCTGGGACCTCTCCAGTGAGCCAGGACTGCTGAAAAATGATGCAGAGCATCTTGGCCAGCTCATCTGCCAGCTCTCTCAGCACCCTAGGATGGATCCCATCTGGTCCCATGGCCTTGTGGGGGTCCAAGCGGCTGAGAAGATCTCTAACTCTCCCATCCTGGAGCAGCGGGAAACTATGCTGCTCCCTGGGTTCTTCTGCCAGCTCTGCAGGCCAGCTGTCTGGAAGCCGTTCTGCCCTGCTAGTGAAAATTGAGGCAAAGAAGGTGTTAAGTACCTCTGCCTTTTCCTCATCCTTTGTTACAGCGTTCCCCTCCATGTCGACCAAGGAGTGGAAGTTGTCCTTGCCCTTCTTCTTGCTATTAATGTATTTATAGAAGGACTTTTTGTTGTCCTTCACAGCGGAGACCAGTCTAATTTCTAAATGGGCTTTTGCCTCCCTAATTTTCTTTCTGCATGTCCTAGCAACATACCTAAACATTCCGTAGTTGCCTCCCCTTTCTTCCAAAGGTGATACACCCTTTTTTTTCCTTTAGTTCTATTCAAAGTTCATTGACCATCCAGGCTGGCCGTCTGCCCCGGCGGCTCACCTTCCGGCACATTGGCACAGCTTGTTCGTGTGCCTTCAAGAGTTCTTCCTTGAAATAGGTCCAGCTCTCCTGGACCCCTTTTTTTTTTGAGGGCTGTATCCCAAGGAACCTTCTGAGTTAGCTCCTTGAGTAGCCTGAAGTCCGCCCTCCGGAAGTCCAGAGTGGAGGTCTTCTTGCTCCCCCTCTTGGCTTGGCTGAATACCAAAAACTCAATTATCTCGTGGTCACTGGCCCCTAAACACCGTCCGACCACCACATCACCCACCAGACCTTCCCTGTTGGTGAAGAGGAGGTCAAGCTTAGCCTTATCCCTGGTAGCTTCGCGCAGCACCTGGGATAAAATGCTGTTCTCCATGCACTCTAAGAACCTCCTAGACTGCCTCCTCTCTGCTGTGTTGAGATCCCAGCAGATATCAGGCAGGTTGAAGTCACCCATGAGAACAAGGTCAGGTGATCTTGAGACAGCCTTAAGCTGCCTATAGAATGCTTCATCAACACCTTCCTCCTGGTTGGGTGGTCTATAACAGACTCCAAGCAGGATGTCTGCCCTGCTGGTCTTCCCTCTAATTCTCACCCACAAGCACTCAACCCGATCGTCCCTGATCTCTAGCTCAACGGCATCAAGTGCCTCCCGGATGTACAGGGCCACCCCTCCATCCCTTCTTCCTCACCTGTCTCTCCTGAAGAGCCTGTAGCCGTCAATTGCAGCGCTCCAGTCATGTGAGTCATCCCACCATGTCTCTGTGATAGCAATTGCATCATAACTTTCCTGCTGCAACAAGGCTTCCAGCTCCTCATGTTTGTTGCCCATACTTCATGCGTTAGTATACATGCACTGCAGCTGGGCTGCTGGTTTCACCTCTAGCTCTAGCTTCTCACCCCCAGACTCCTGCCTGAGGGGACTGGTTTCAGCCCCTTCCCCCTTCAATGCTAGTTTAAAGCCCTGTCAATAAGACCTGCCAATTCCCTTCCCAGAATCTTTTTACCTTTGGGGGACAGGCCATTCTCATATGCTGTGACCTTTCCCGTCCTCTGGGACAGATGTACTCCATCTGTTACCAGCTGACCTGGTGCGGTAGAAGGTTCTCCAAGATCAAAAAAACCCAAAATTCTTTCGACTGCACCAGCCTGTAAGCCACTTGTTAACTACATCTGCCGACCTGTTCCTTATCATATTCCCTCCTGCAACTAACGGTATCGATGTAAAAATTATTTGTGCACCTGACCCCTCAACCAGATTTCCCAGAGCCCTCAGGTAATTTTTGATAACCCTGGGAGTTCTGGTAGCGACATCATTATTCCCTAACTGCATAACTAATAAGGGATAGTAGTCAGAGGGCTGCACCAGAGTGGGCAGCCTTCTGGTGACTTCTTCAACTTGGGCTCCTGCTAGGCTAATAACTTCCCTATGAGATGGGTCTGGCTGACATATGGGGCCTTCTGTTCCCCTCAGGAGGGAATCACCAATAACAATTACCCTCCTCTTTTTTTTTGCGGGAGCAAGTCCTGATGCCAGAGGAAGGCTGTTTAACCTTAGGCTTGGAAGATGTCTACCTCCAGACAGGGCATCTTTTTAGTTCGTGGTTCAATAGATTCTGATTATGAGTGGGTTATAAAAATTCTGCTCTATACCATAACCCCTCCTGCTAGCATTCCTGTTGGGATAAAAAAAACTGCTCAGCTAATGCCATTTGAGTCCTGAGTGCCTAAGGCTTGTAACAGGATTTGAGGACAAGGAGGCTTTGGTTCCGCTGGTATGCCTAATATCTTTTTGGCCTTAGAAATCCAAAAGGAACAACCAGAAGAGATTGTAACTATCAAACACCCTTGTGGACAAACTATACAACTTTCAAGGATTGTGGATACTGAAGATGATGTCACTATTCTACCTTGCCATAAGTGGAATGGTCAGTGCCATTGCTGATGGCAACTTCTGAAGTCATGGGTGTCGGAGGTATACAAACAACCTGGGTCAGCAAACAGCCAGTGCAATTAGCTTTTCAAGACAGCAAATCAATCACTGTAAGATGGTAGGTGTTAACCTTCCAGTTGCTCTATTGGGCAGAGATGCCTTAAGTCAGGTAGGAGCAAAACTTGTTACTGATCCTTTTCTGTAGCGGCTGCCAGTCAGCAACCAGCCCTCAAATTAAAATGAAAAACAGATAATCTAGTATGGGTGGAGCAGTGGCTGCTGAGACAAGTTAGGCTGCAAATTGTCAAGACCTTAGTGCAGGAACAATTGCAATTAGGGCATACCTTGCTAGCCAGCCATCCCCTCCCCTTGCCCCCTTCTTTTTCTGATAAAACTATAGTCTACGAAAGCTCTGTTCTGATTTAAAGCAACAGTGCTAATTTCATCATTTCTGATTTTAATGTGTTGCAGAGATTTGTTATTTAGAGTTTTGTTAAGTTTTACTAGTAAGCATAATTAATAGTAAATATTTGGTATTTATAGGTACTTAGTATATAATAATTATAGTAATGTATAAGTACTTAGTAATGAGTTCAAATTTTAAATTTTTCCTTTGGTTCAAATCTTCTTAGTTGTGTGTGCCTAGGCATTTCAAAGGAGCTCCATGTGGTATAGTTAAGGATTGTAGTAAACAGGTATTAATTTTTAAAATTGTTACTTAGCTAATGTAACATCTTTTATTTCTTTCTTAGACATTGATTTTATAATTTAATCTTAACATAGTTCTTTAAGGTTTAAGGATTTTTGTATTAGTATAAAGTTAAGAGGTTGATATAAGGATATTGTAGAGTGAAAGTCCTCTTAAGTGTCCTCTTTATGCTTGTAATAGTTTTAAGATAAGGATTATTAACACAAAAAAAAAAAAAAAAAAAAAAAGGATTATTAACAAAAACCATAAGGATTACTAACAAAAAAATAACTATTAACAGAAAACATAAGGATTATTAGCAAAAAGATAAGGATTATTAAGATAGGAAAAAAATCAGATTAAATGAAAAAATTAGTTGTAAAATAATTAGATTTAAAATTAAATAAAAAAATTAAAATAACATAAATTATGGGTAAAAAATAATTATATTTTAAAATATTAAAAATAATAAAAATTAAATTAAAGAAATTAGATTTAAAAATAAAATAACATAAAATTTTAAAATAAAATAAAAATTAGAGTAAAAAATAGATTGAATAAAAAAGCATAATTTTTAAAAAATAATTAAAATCTATATATCAAAAGGAAAAAATAAAAAAGAGGATGTATATTTTATAGCTAAGGGTTTTAGTGATACCAGCAAGAAATAACTAACCCATGTCAACTGCAATCATTGCAACAAACAGCAGAAGAATCAAGAATATGAAAAAACAGCATTTCCCATGAATCGAACATTGATCACAATAACTGTTATACTAATCTGAGATCAAAAGCATCAGTCAGAAGAATGTACCAAAAAAAAACCCTGAACTAGGACTGAATATTCTGATTGTTTAATTGTTGTGTAATTAGAGAAAATGTTCATATGGATTTATATGTTACCTCATGATTTTTCCATAATTTTAAATAGTTAAAGGGAAAGTCAAAACTAATTATAACACAAAATTAATTATAACACGACATACATTTTCATTATAGGTTAAAAACAAACAAACAAGAAGAACAAACGAAAAAAAGGGGTGAGTTCAGGTATGGCACAAAAAAAAAACAGTTAAAGCATTTTGTGTTCTCAAATTGTCATTTTATATGTACCTTTCATTAGCAAAAAAACAGCATCAAAAGATCAGTATTATTAGGATGAGCAAAAATGCATTATTATGTGCAATTTTATATTAGGCAAAGCGATGAAGCTTCTTTGCTCTTGCTGTTTGCCTGCAAGTATTTTCTATTTGTGAAGCTTGAGCCTGGCCATATCTACCTTTACAGATTAGGGAAAATCTTGCTAACATTAAACAATTTATGATTATTGACCATCCTAGAAAAATAAAGATGCAACACACCCTTAAAGCAGATTGTAAAATACAGTGCTGAGGATTGGATTTGTGTCTTAATCCCTGTGTGCGATGTGTTCAGGCATAATCAAGTCTTCTTTGTCAATAAGAGGAGTGAAATGTAAAGATTGGAACTAGTAAGATCTTTGTTCTTCTTTAGAAGGTTTGTTATGTTTGACCATCTATTATGCCAGCTCTGTTATACTGTTCTAATTAGCTCAACTTAAGCGTTGTGCCTTGTATGGGTTACATCAGTCTGTTAGACATGCTGCACTACAGAACTTTTGCTTTTGCTATATAGTTTAGTTTTAACTTGCTTGCTTCTGTGTATGCGAAGAGTATTTTGTATGGGATGGGAACAACTCCCACTGTAACTAAAGCAAGGTACTGGTAGCTATAAACACTGAGAGTTGTCTTGGAATAACAGGACACACATGTCTATCAACAACATTGCGTGTTAGTACTAGTTTAACCAGTAATCTATAGTAGTGTGATGTGGGGTCACTTGTGGGGAACCAGTGAAGCTGTGCCAGTGATGCTCTCCGAGTCTGTATAAGCTGTAGAAGTTCCCTTAATAAACGAACAATACTAGATCACATTGGTCGTTCATATTGATTCCTTTCTCCGTCATCAACAAGTTAGAACTTAAGCTGGCCACTTCTGTGAAAGATAATAAAAAGCATTTTTATGAATATATTAATTGTAAAAAGGGGGGCAAGAAGAATCTCCACTCTTTATTGGACCTGGAGGGTAACATTGTAGCTAAGATGAGGAAAAGGCTGAGGTTCTAAATACCCTCTTTGCCTCCATTTTCAACAGTAAGGCAGGAGGACTTCAGGATAACTGGCCTCCCGAACTGGTAGATGGGGTCAGGGAGTCACTTGGATGCTCACAAGTCCAGAGAGGGTAGGATGGAATAGAATAGAATAGAATAGAATAGAATAGAATAGAATAGAATAGAATAGAATAGAATAGAATAGAATAGAATAGAATAGAATAGAATAGAATAGAATAGAATAGAATAAACCAGGTTGGACGATAGGTTGGATGCGATGATCTTGAAGGTCTTTTCCAACCTGATTTATTCTATTCTGTTCTGTTCTGTTCTGTTCTGTTCTGTTCTGTTCTGTTCTAGTCTAGTCTAGTCTAGTCTAG
The DNA here is from genome assembly GCA_033816785.1 of Picus viridis. Classification (NCBI taxonomy): domain Eukaryota; kingdom Metazoa; phylum Chordata; class Aves; order Piciformes; family Picidae; genus Picus; species Picus viridis. The sequence continues at coordinate 44,371,237 of CM066606.1, forward strand.
TCTAGCCTAACAAGCCCATGCAGCACTACAGGCTGGGGTTGGAGTGGCTGGAGAGCAGACAGACAGAAAGGGACTGGGGATACTGATTGACAGCCAAGACCAATGGCATCCTGGCATGCATCAGAAATAGCGTGGCCAACAGGAGCAGGGAAGTCATTGTGCCCCTGTACTCAGCACTGGTTAGGCCATACCTTGAGTACTGTATCCAGTTCTGGGCCCCTCAGTTTAAGAAGGACATTGAGACACTTGAACATGTCCAGAGAAGAGCAATGAGGCTGGTGAGAAGCCTCGAGCACAAGCCCTATGAGGAGAGGCTAAGGGAGCTGGGATTGTTTAGCCTAGAGAAGAGTAGGCTCAGGGGAGAGCTTATTGCTGTCTACAACTACCTGAAGGGAGGTTGTAGCCAGGAGGTGATTGGTCTCTTCTTCCAGGCAACCCGCACCAGAACAAGAAGACAGTCTGAAACTGTGCTGAAGGAAGTTTAGGCTTCACAGAAAGAATTGCTGGCCATTGAAATGGGCTGCCCAGGGAGGTGGTGGAGTCACTGTCCTTGGAAATGTTTCAAAAGGGATTCGTCATGGCACTTGAAGCCATGGTTTATCAGTCATGAGGTGTTGGGTGACAGGTTGTGCTTGATGATCTCTGAGGTCTTTTCCAACCTTCTTTTCCAATAAAGAAGGTCTGGTGAGCCTTGGCAGCCTTGATGGTAGTGACCACAGCATGATAAAGTTCAGTATTGTTAGGGAAAGAAGCAGGGCATAGAGTAAACTTTCTACTCTGCACTTCAGGAGGGCTGAATTTGTTCTCCTCAAAGATGTACTTAGAAGTATCCTGTAGGCTAGGGCTCTAGAATCATAGAATCACAGAACAGCGTAGTTTGGAAGGGACCTTAGACATCATCTACTCCGATCTCTATGTCATGGTCAAGGATGACACTCAACAAGATTTGGCTGCTCAAGGCCTCATCCAGCCTGGCCTTGAACACCCCAAGGGAGGAAGCATCCACAGCCTCTCTGGGCAATCTATTCAAGGGTCCACCACCCTCATAGTGAAGAATTTCCAGAGATTCTCTCTTGCACTATTGCTAGACACCCATACAAAAAGTCCCCTCCAGCCTTCCTGTATGATATCTTTATCAGCTATGAATTCAGCAGCGGCCTCCCCCCTTCCCCACCCCATCTTTCCCCCCATTCTGTGGCTGCAATGGCTTTGCTGAGCGATCCATCTGCATCCCCCTCCTCTTTCCTCCCCCCAGTACCTACAGTGGCTTTGCTAGCCAGCCACCTCCCCCGCTCAGTTTTTCCCCCTCCTTCTATTTCCAATAACCTCTCTAGTCTATGATAGTTGTGTTCTGATTTAAAGCAACAGTGCTGGTTAGGCCACACCTCAAGTACTATGTCCAGTTCTGGGCCCCTCAGTTTAGGAAGGATGTTGACTTGAAGGATAATGTTCAGGGAAGGGCAACGAAGTTGGTGAGGGGTTTCGAACACAAGCCCTATGAGGAAAGGCTGAGGGAGCTGGGGTTGCTTAGGCTGGAGAAGAGGAGACTGAGGCGTGACCTTATCGCTCTCTACAACTACCTGAAGGGAGGTTGCAGACAGGTGGGGGTTGGTCTCTTCTCCCAGGCAGCCAGTACCAGAACAAGAGGACACAGTCTCAGGCTGCGCCAGGGCCTAAGATCAGGTGACCCCCCTGGTGGATGTGGAGAGGCCTGTGGATGTGGTCTACCTGGACCTCAGCAAGGCCTTTGACACAGTCCCCCACAGCAAACTGCTGGCCAAGCTGGCAGCCCATGGCTTGGACAGGAGCACACTGTGTTGGGTTAGGAAGTGGCTGGAGGGCCGAGCCCAGAGAGTGGTGGTGAATGGTGCCACATCCAGCTGGCGGCCTGTCACTAGTGGTGTGCCCCAAGAATCAGTGCTGGGCCCCATGCTCTTCAACATCTTTATTGATGATCTGGATGAGGGCATTGAGTCCATCATCAGTAAAATTGCAGATGACACCAAGCTGGGGGCAGGAGTTGATCTGCTGGAGGGCAGAGAGGCTTTGCAGAGGGACCTTGACGGGCTGGACAGATGGGCAGAATCCAATGGCATGAGATTTAACATATCCAAGTGCCAGGTTCTGCACATTGGCCACAACAACTCCATGCAGTGCTACAGGCTGGGGTCAGAGTGGCTGGAGAGCGGCCAGGCAGAGAGGGACCTGGGGGTGCTGGCTGATGGTAGGCTGAACATGAGCCTGCAGTGTGCCCATGCAGCCAAGAAGGCCAATGGCATCCTGGCCTGCATCAGGAACAGTGTGGCCAGCAGGAGCAGGGAGGTCATTCTCCCCCTGTTCACTGCACTGGTTAGGCCACACCTGGAGTCCTGTGTCCAGTTCTGGGCCCCTCAGTATAGGAAGGATGTTGTCTTGCTGGAGCGTGTCCAGAGCAACGAAGTTGGTGAGGGGTTTGGAACACAAGCCCTATGAGGAGAGGCTGAGGGAGCTGGGGTTGCTTAGCCTGGAGAGGAGGAGACTGAGGGGTGACCTTCTTGCTCTCTACAACTACCTGATGGGAGGTTGTAGCCAGGCAGATGTTGGTCTCTTCTCCCAGGCAGCCAGCACCAGAACAAGAGGACACAGTCTCAGGCTGCGCCAGGGCAGGTTTAGGCTGGATGTTAGGAAGAAGTTCTATACGGAGAGAGTGATTGCCCATTGGAATGGGTTGCCTGTGGAGGTGGTGGAGTCACCTTCATTGGAGGTGTTCAGGAAGAGGCTTGATGGGGTGCTTGGTTATATGGTTTAGTTGTTTAGGTGAGTTGGATTGGTTGATGGGTTGGACACGATGATCTTGAAAGTCTCTTTCAACCTCGTGTATTGTATTGTATTCATTGTATTTTATTTTATGCTTTTAAGGATTTTTGGTATTAGCATATGTTAAGAGTTTGATATAGGGATATTACAGAATTTTTTTTTGTGTGTTTTCTTTGTATTCATAATAGCTTTAAGATTAAAAAAAAAGGAAAAAAAGGGTGCATATTTTATAACTAAGGCTTTAGTGATACCAGCTATAGCTAACCTATGTCAACACCTGGAAACACCAATTTTGCAACACAGTACGGCAATCATCTCAACAAAGAACACCGTAAGAATTAAGAGGATGGGACAAAGAGCTTTTCCCATGAAGCTGAAAATCAGCAGACCTACCTAACAGTGATCACAATGACTGTTCTAATAATCTGAGAAAAAAGCATCAAACAGAAGAATGTACCAAAACCCACCTGAATTAGGACTGAATATCACAATTGCTTAATTGTTGTGTGATTGGAGAAAATGTTCACATGGATTTATATGTAAACTCACCAGTTTGTCATAATTTTAAATAGTTAAAGGGAAAAACAAAAGTAATTTTTGCACAAAATACATTTTTATTTTAGGTTACAAAAAACAAAAAAGGGGGAATTCAGGCATTATGTCACACAAAAGAATGGTTAAAGCATATTATGTTCTCAAATTTTCATTTTATATGTGGTTTCAAATGTGATTTAACAAAATTTGGAGAAAATACAGGAATTCTGGAAGTTTTAGCTGGGAGAAATTCGAAAGAAGAACAAAGATCATTAGGCCAAAGTTAGTATCAATAGGACTCAGTACCTTTCCCTAGTAAAAACAAATCAGCAACAGATCAGTATTATTGGGATGAGTAAAAATGCATTATTGTGTTATGTTCAATTTTATATAAGGCAAAGCAATGAATATTCAGGATGTCATCTTTGACCCAGCAAAGGAGACTTTTCACTCTTGCTGTTTACCTGCAAGTGTTTTCTTTATTTATGGAGATGGACCTTGGCCAGCTTTATCTTTATGGATCAAGGAGAATCTTGCAGACATTAAATAATTTCATGATTTTTGAGCAACTTAGAAAAATAAAAATGTAGCATACCTTTAAAGCAGATTGTAAGTGACAGTGCTGAGTATTGGTTTTGCTGTGTTTGTGGATCTTTGTGTCTTGATCCCTGTGTATTCAGGCCAAATCAGCTCTTCTTTGTTAACGGGAAGAGTGAAATGTGAAAATTGGAACTAGTAAGATCTGAGTTCTTCTTTGAGAGATTGGGCAGGTAGCAAAGGGGTGAGTTCTTTGAAGTGAGTGAGTAAGTGAGGATGAAATATTCTGTCTGAAAGAAACAACTGTTTGTGTTCTGACCTTTAAAGAGAAGTGGAAAGGAATGTGAACTTATTACTGAGATGTGCCTGGGAGTTTTGTAATCTTTAACCATATATTATGCCAGTTCTGTTAGAATGTTCTAATTAGCTCAAGCTGAGCATTGTGTCTTTTATGGATTACATCAGTCTGTTAGACACGCTGCATTACAGAACTTCTGCTTTTGCTATATAGTTAGTTTTAGCTTGATTGCTTTTATGTATGCAAAGAATGTTAGAAAGGTCAATCAAAAGTGTTGTTCTATTAGAAAACAGAAAGGTGTAACTTACACTGGATGGCTGGAAACTTATCCAGTTCCACATGCAACTGCATGTGACACCATTCTTGGTCTGGAAAGACAAATCCTGTGGAGATATGGAACTCCAGACAGGATTGAGTCAGAAAATGGAACTCATTTAAAAACAGTCTTGTGAAAAACTGGGCCAGAGAGCACGACATTAAGTGGATATTCCACATTCCCTACTATGTACTGGCTGCAGGGAAGACTGAATGGTACAACGGTTTGTTGAAGACCACTGTCAAAGCAATGTGGGTTGGATCTTTAAAAAAATGAGACAAACATTTAGCACAAGCAACCTGGCTGGTAAATAGTAGAGGTTCAGTGAATTGAGCTGGGTATTTTCTCCTCCAGGAGAGGCAAAATGTGTCCAAGGGGTGGTTTCTGCTGAAGGTCCTGGTCACATTTTTTGGGTAATGCAAGAAAAAGGTGAAATTCACAGTATCACAGTATCACAGTATCACCAAGGTTGGAAGAGACCTCAAAGATCATCGAGTCCGACCTGTCACCACAGACCCCATGACTAGACCATGGCAATAAGTGCCACGTCCAATCCCCTCATGAACACCTCTAGGGATGGTGACTCCACCACCTCCCTGGGCAGCCCATTCCAATGGCAAACAACTCTCTTAGTGAAGAACATTCTCCTCAGCTCGAGCTTAAACTTCCCCTGGTGCAGCTTGAGACTGTGTCCCCTTGTTCTGGTGCTGGTTGCCTGGGAGAAGAAGCAAACCCTTTCCTGGCTACAACCACCCTTCAGGTAGTTGTAGAGAGCAATGAGGTCTCCCCTGAGCCTTCTCTTCTCCAGGCTAAACAATCCCTGCTCCCTCAGCCTCTCTTCATCGGCCTTGTGCTCAAGGCCTCTCACCAGCCTTGTTGCTCTTCTCTGGACACGTTCAAGTGTCTCAATGTCCTTCTTAAACTGAGGGGCCCAGAACTGGACACAGGACTCAAGGTGTGGCCTAACCAAAGCAGAGTACAGGGGCACAATGACCTCCCTGCTCCTGCTGGCCACACTATTCCTAATGTAGGCCAGGATGCCATTGGCCTTCTTGGCCACCTGGCCACACTGCAGGCTCATGTTCAGGCAGTTGTCAATTTTCACCCCCAGGTCCCTCTCTGTTTGGGAGCTCTCCAGCCACTCTGAGCCCAGCCTGTAGCTCTGCATGGGGTTGTTGTGGCCAAAGTGCAGGACCCGGCACTTGGATTTGTTGAATGCCATCATATTGGACTCTGCCCATCTGCCCAGTCGGTTGAGGTCCAAATTCAGTGCATTCCACAAAGAAATCTAACTTTAGCTGAGAGAGTTTAAATTCAGAGTGTTGTACAGATATAACACTGTGCCCAAAGGAAGAATCCATGAAGAATCTACAGTGTATGAGCCCTAAGAACCCTGAGAGCTCTGAGTCAGCTGAGAGTCTCTGTTCCTTTGCTTCCCTTGGGCTGCAGAGAGACAAATTTTTTCCTGTTTTCTTTTGTGTTTTCTTGGACTTCTGAATCATTTACATCTGAGGACAGCCAGAATGGACTGTGGACTTTATTTGTTCATTGTCGGTATTGTTTTGGATTAGATGGATAGTATTAACAGCCAATTAAATTGTTTAGAATGGGTGGATTGTGGTAGTTTTAGATTTTGCATTTAAAAGTTAGTTGCAGATTTTTGAGCAGAACAGTGAAGAAGTATAAACAATTCACAGTTGGTGTAAAAAGGAAAACAAGAGATTATTCTAAATGAATTTCATTGGCCAGATGTGAGATGTACCCTTAGCAATATCTCATATCCCACTTCATTCTTTTCCTTTCTCTTGGGCTGCTGAGTCTGCTTCACTGGAGAAGGATCTTATCTGCTAACCCTGAGATAAGAACACTAATATGACTAACGATGATTTTTTTTTTATTTTTTTTTTTTTTTTAGCTAACAGTACTCTCTAACATCGTTTTCTCTCTTTCTTCTAATTAGAGAGGCAGGGGAGAGGTTAGGCGAGAAGCAGGGCTGTTTCCCCCATTCAGGGGCATTTCCATGCTGTTTTCTGACTGTAAATACCAGTATAATGTTGCAAATACTGTATATTTGTACATACTCATTGCATTCCATTGGAGAGTGTAGTTATTGCTTGTAAATATGTCTTCCATTTGCTTTCCCAACTGAGTGAGCTCAGCTTTTGTTAATGGTGGGCCAAACTACCACACCATCTTAAGTTCACTTCCTTCTTTTTAGCTGCTTTATCACATGTAATTATTGTTATCCCTTCCTCCATTTTAAAGATTTTTTTTTCATCCTTAGGGGTTTATTCTATTTAAAGTTCTTATTTCACTCACTTACAAATCTCAATGAAGTTATTAAAAAAATAGCTCCAAGAGAAGCCCTTACTCTTTTCATCTTCATTTTTGTCCCCTTTTCCTTTTTTTGTTTTTTTCCTCATCAAATGTAAATGGACTTAGTTTGTAACATTCCACATCTGAGTTGTACACACTCAAATCCATTTTCTGTGAAACCCCAAGAATTAGTTAAGGAAAATCACCAGAAAGAGGAGAAACTATTAAAGTTAGCATTGTCATTATTATTGTGATTAGTATTAGCATTATCAACATAATTTTAATCAGTGTCATATCTTGTTTTTCACACTGGCAATTGATGATGATACTAAAATAATGAGAGAAACAAGACTCTGGAATATTCATATTTGGGGTCAACATTTCCTGAACAAAAACTTTGAGGAACAAGATGTATTTAATGAACTGTCTCACAGTTCTGATCAATAGACAGCAGCATGAAAACACTTTATTTTGCGGTTACATATAACTACATCTGGCTGAGATGCAGTTAGTTTTCCCCCATAGAAGCCCTTATAGACACGTGCTTTATAGTGGTAGCTAGAAAAGATGTTTTGGGTACTGCTGAGCAGTGTTTGCATCTGGGCCCTCTTCAACTTTTCCCCATCACCAGTAGAGTGAGAGTGGGCAAGATCTTGGGAAAAGACATAGTCAGGGCAGCTGACCCAAACTGGCTAGAGATATTCCTTACCATGTGACACCTGCTCAACAGCAAAAGCTGAAAGAAAGGAATAGTAGGGAGTATGTGTGATTGCCATGTTTCTCTTCCAGAGCAACCACTATGTGTGCCAAAGTCCTGCTTCTCTGGAAGTTGCTGCACATCACCAGCTGAGAAGAAGTAGAGAAAAAATCTTTTGTTTTCCTCTGCTTCTGTGTGTGGCCTTTGTTTATTGAATTTCCTTTACCTTGACTCTCGAAACTTCTTCCATTTTATTTTCTTCTTTTAACTTTTCCAGCTGAAAAACGGGAGTGATAGAGGGATGTGGTAAGAAACTGACATCATGCCAAGGTCAACTCACAGCAGTATCTCAGGAAATGCAGCTGTTAAATTATTTATCAAAAAGTTTAGTGTTGTCAGCACTGCACAGACAGTACAATGCGTTATTCCTTTCCACGCACTATTACAAGCTGTGTGTGAATTTTGAAGTCCACAATCTTTATCATGGGTGATGAGGTAGGAGACAAGACTTCAGTTTGATTTTCAGAGAAAGGAAAAGCATGCATTTTACACAGGTAGATAAACCTGTGTGACCTACTCCACCACAACCTGGTTTTATCTTATAAATGATTGAATTCTATGGAGTCAGTGATGGAATTAAAAACAGGGCAAAATTTTACAGCAGATATTCTTCTGCCCTTCTAATATCTTACCGTACTTGAAGGCTAGCAGGAAGAATTTGAATGAATCTTAGTGTGATGGGTTACACCCATCCTGAAAGCAGGGTGGGGTGGGGAGGGGAGAGGGCTTGTGAGAGCCTTGTCCTCCCCAGAGTGGGGTTTTCCCCCAGGAAACTGAGTTAGTTTGTTCCACTCTCCCTCCCTGTCCATCAAGCCTATAAAAAGGAAGACGTTAGAGCCATTTGCTCTCTTTTGCTTCTGCCTTGCCTGGATGAGAAGACTGAGTCACTGCTTGCTTCCTGCTTCTCTGTCACATTGTCAGACCTGGTCTTTTCTCCCTGCTGCATCTTCAAAGGACTATTGGTTTTATATATATATATTCTCCCTATCTACCTTAGTTCCTTACCCATGTGAACTTTTCCTGTTATTGTTATATATATATAGTTTAAAGAAAATTTTTACCTTTCTACTTCCAAACCAACTCCAAATTATTTCTCAGTAGATATACCTCCTCCTTTTTGCCTTATCCCCATTTATTTCCTTTTTTGTTTTAGAGGAGGGGGAGGGTGTGGTGGTTTGGGCTGGGTGCCCTCTGCTGCATGGTGTACTTCCTGTGTCCAGAAGTCCAGCCCAGTGGGTGGACACAGGGAACCAGGTGTCTCCTACCACAATCCCCTGCACCGCTATAAAATCCAGCATGGGGTCTGGCACTGTCTCTTTCTTCCCTCGCCGGCACCTGGTAACTAGGGAGACATCTCCCGGCCTTGGGCCTGTCTAGGCCCAAGGCCAGGGGGATGGGCGGTCTCAGGCCTGGCCAGCTGAGACTAGCCTAGCAGTGTGTGGGGGGAAGAACAATCCCTGGGGGTCTTGGGCCCGCCCTCAGGTGGGGATGGGATGCTTCTGGGTCTGTTTTGGGGTTTCTTCTGTCACTGTTTCTGGTTCTTTGTGCACATTCACCCTTTTCTATTTAAACTTTTCCATCACTTTTGCAATCCATTTGTCAGAGTTGTTATTTTGCCTGTGGTGGGGAGGGGGCTGCCTCAACCCACTACAGAGGGGAAAGCGAGGGAGGGATTCTCAGTCTTGCCCCCTCATCTGAGCTCTTAAATCACAGTTAAGGCTCAAACCACCACAGTATTTTGGCACCCAACATGGGGCTTGGAAATTAATATTCTATATGGAAAGTAATACTTTGTTTTAAAGAAAAGGATTGGAAGTAGAGATGTTAATTTTGAAGAGTCTGATGTTCCAAGCTTTTGCATGGGTGTTTTGCTGGATCTTTAGGACCCATATCTACTGTGATGGGTTGAAGGGCCAATCCTCCCTTTCCTCCCACCACAGGCAGGGAAAAATGAGACTCAGACAAACAGATTGCAAAACTGGTGGGAAGTTTAAATGCAAAAGCAGTAAATATTTTACAGAGAACCAGAAGCACAGTGACAAAAGAGATCCCAAAGCATACCCAAAAACATGGCATCAGCAGCAGGAGGCACTCAGCCCAAGTGTCCTGAATGGACAAAAAAGCCTCAAAATTGCTCTGAACCAGACAATGAGGCAGAAGCTAGTAGATCTGGTTCTTCAGGCTTGCTTGAACATGTTTCAGAGCCAGAATGAGCCAGGTGGGCGTGCTTTCAGCCACATTTGGAAAAAAGGCTTTCTATCGGTTGCAATATCAGGGTTTTATCCCTAGACTTATGTTGCTACTGGTCATTGTTGTCTCGGGAAATCTATAAGTACCAGCCCAAAGAGCCAGAGCCTTGTCTTGCAATTGTCCACGCTCTGAAGGAACCGTAAGCTTCGCTTGGAAGCTGAATGTTGTTTCAGTTTACCCAGACAAGACAAAAAGACCTCTCACTATTTTCAGCGTTGTAAAGCCCAGAGGACAGGCACGCATCTTTGCCGGGTCAAGAGGCGAAACCCCAGAGAAGCTGAGTCCCTGGGACAGTTTCGTTTGAGTGGAGCAAGAAGCGAGTGCTGCCGCAAAAGGATTACAGCCAAGGAACCTCCCCTCTACAAAGCTTTCATCTACAAATCCTTCAAGAGCAAATCCTGCCTCAGCAATAAACTGCAGGCACCAACAGAAAGTGAAACAGTGCCCCTGCAGCTTCCACAACATCAATGCCATTTTGGGTTGGCTAGATCTTAACATGTGCCACGAGGTATCAGGATCAACTACAACACCAAGCTGCCACAATCTCCCAAATAGACTTGGGCTGGGAACACAAAGGTGAGCTGTTCTTAGCTTGCTGGGCCCATGACACTTCTGGCCATCAAGGGAGAGATGCCACATACTGGTGGTCTCAGGAGAGATCAGTGGACATCTAGATCATACAATATAATACAATACAATACAATACAATACAATACAATACAATACAATACAATACAATACACCAGGTTGGAAGAGACCTTCAAGATCATCGCGTCCAACCCATCAAACAATCCAACCCACCCAACAACTAGACCATACAGCCAAGCACCCCATCAAGTCTTCTCCTGAACACCTCCAGTGAAGGTGACTCCACCACCTCCACGGGTAGCCGATTCCAATGGGCAATCACTCTCTCCGTGTAGAACTTCTTCCTAACATCCAGCCTAAACCTGCCCTGGCTCAGCCTGAGACTGTGTGGAGTCTTTTTTCTCTATGGAGAAAAACCTGCTGGTGAAGTCAGTGTGGGTTTTCCCTGCTGCTGGTGGGGGCAAACCAACCTGAGGGGTGGTCTCTGCTGAGAGGCCTGGTCACACATACTGGGTCATGTTAGAAACTGGGGACATTCAGTGTATCCCATAGTGGAACATGACTCTGGCTGAGAGGGGATGAACTCAGAGGGGGCAGCGCAGACCAATGTAATATAGTCACTGTATAAAAGTTATAAGTTGTTCTAAGTTTTTTTTCTCCTAGTTTAATACCAGCCTAGCATCCAGGACTCAACATGAACCCACCACACATCAATCCAGAGAGCTCCTGCATCATCTCACCTGCACCTGTTCCTGATGCCCCACATCAAAAGACAATTCCTGTTTCCCTACAACAATGGACTGTTCCCAAATTTTCTTTGCCTTTCAAAGACAGACTGATTTTAGACTCTTCTCCACACTCCCGCCCACTTCAAGCACCACCTACATTGACCAGCGCCGGAGAGGGAGAGAATGCCAGGATAAAGAGGGACTTGAGTCAAAGATTCAAATACCACATGTCATTACTGGATGAAGGGGCTATGACAGGAGAGTGGAAGTGGAACAGAGGGGTAGACTGTGATGGGTTATGCCCATCCTGAAAGAGGGGGTGAAGGATTGTGAGAGCCTCACCCTCCTTGGAGTGGGGTTTTCCCCCTGGGAAACTGAGTTAGTCTGTTCCACTTTCCCTCCCTGTCCAGCAAGCCTATAAAAAGGAAGACACAGCAGCCATTTGTTCTCTTTTGCTTCTGCCTTGCCTGGACGAAAGGACTGAGTCACTGCTGGCTTCCTGCTTCTCTGTTACATTGTCAGGCCTGGTCTTTTCTCCCTGCTATATCTTCAAAGGACTATTGGTTTTGTATATATATTCTCCCTATCTATCTTAGTTCCTTACCCTTGTGAACCCTTCCTGTTATTGTTATATATATATATATATAAATATATTGTTCAAAGAACATTTTTACCTCTCTACTTCCGAACTGACTCCAAATTATTTCTTGGTAGGTTTACCTCTTCCTTTTTTCCTTATCCCACTTTCTTTCCTTGTTGTTTAGAAGAGGGGAAGGGGAAAGTGGGGGAGGGATTCTTAGTCTTGCCCCGCATCTGAGCTCTTAAATCCCTGTTAGAGGCTCAAACCACCACAGTTAGTTCATCCTTTTCCTTCATTGCCATGTGGTCAAATCACAGATGATTGTGCAAAAACATTAAGCACGGAAAATGAATAATTAACAGGGGTGCTCTTATGTTAAAAATATAGTTTTTTAAAAAAAGACATTCTAGAGAGGGGGAAAAAATTCAAAAGGTTGGGTGCAGCAGCGAAGACATAATGACCATTCATGTGGACTTATGTTCAAGTCACCAGTGTTACAGAGGTACTTAGAAAAGTGGGAGGTTTCCAACTTTGTTACTTAAACTAGGAATTAAATCACTTTACCTAAACAGTTAATCTTTGTAGGTCAGCTTGGTATCTACACAGTGGGCTTCAGTGTAATAGTGAGATGCATTAGCAGACATAGTTTCTACAAGAGATTTAGCTGTGACAACAAGTAAACTAATTAGACAAGACAGTTGTGTTGTCATACTGCTTTAATTATTCTGGCTATTTGTATGACTAGTTCAGTTATGTGTGTAATTCATTGGAACCTGAAATGGAGAGATGTTGAGAGCATACATTGTAAGAACAATCACAAATGGTTAATTCAAAATATAAGGCCAAGTGATGAAAAAACAGTTCTCTATTACTACGCTTTCACAGCCCCTGGCAATTGCTCAGTGCAATTTAAACAGCATAAACTAAACAGAATAAAATAAGCATTTTCATTATAGAGACAACTTTCTTATGATTCCTTACACTGACACGAATCTTTCTCAATTTTGTTATGAAAAATGTGAATAGTTTGTACAGCTACTTAATATAGTAGCTTTTAGTACCATGAAGCAGCTAAGACTGTATACATGAACAAATTCTTCCTTTTCTTGATGTTGAAAGCCTGAGATTCCCAGGCACTGTGGCTACCTAAATGATAATAGGTGTTCTGAACATAACTCAAGGCCATATACTTTTGATGATACCCTTGGTGTATGAGTTTTTCAAGTTTAAACATCTGGAAATGCAAAAGGGGGATTATGGTGCATTTAAACTGTATTAGAGGCCCAGAAAAGAGATACAGACCAAAATATGTGAAAATTTGTAATCTAAGGGAAGGCCAGCCAACAGGGGTTTAAGAAAGCTCCTACCCAGCATAATCTCATTTTATGACTGGATAGGCTGCCTGGTAGATGAGGGGAGGGCTGTGGATGTGGTCTACCTAGACTTCAGCAAAGCCTTTGACACAGTCTCCCACAGTGTCTTCCTGGAAAAACTGGACAGGTGCACCCTTCTGTGGTGGGTTGGAATTTCCCAATACATTAAATACGCACAACCAACTCAGTTGGAAAGCAAATGGAAGCTGTATTTACAAAGCAAAACTACACTCTACAATGGAATGCAATGAATATGTACAAAATATACAGTATTTACAATGTTATACGGGTATTTACAACCAGAAAATATCACTAACATCCCCCCCCAGTCAAAACGACTAGGGATGTTGCTCCACTCTCCCAAAACCACCTCCTTTCCCCCTGTAATTGCACAAAAATAAGAGAGCTGTCAGAAGGAATGTTAGTTCTTATCTGCAAGGTCAGCTAGCAGCAATTAAATCCTCCACAGCCAAGCTGAACAGCCAAGCAGCAAGAGAAGAAGGAATGAAGCTGAAAGTAAAAATGAATGAGACTATTATGGTACGTCTGCATCCATCCCACACATTCTAGCCAATGAAATTCGTTTAGAATAATCTTTTGTTTTCCTTTTTTACACCCAGTTGTGAATTGTTTGTAATTTTCTACATTTCTGCTTGAAATCTGCAGCTAACTTTTGAAGGCATAGCCTAAAACTGCCACACCTTTACTGTGTTAAGAACTGTCTGGATGACCGGGCACAGAGAGCAGTTGTGAATGATGTGGCATCCAGATAGTGTGACTAGTGGTGTCCCCCAGGGATCAGTAATGAACCCAGTTCTATTCACCATCTTTGTTGATGACTCGGATGAAGGGATTGAGTCTATTGTTAGTAAATTCATGGATGACACCAAGTTGGGGGGAGTATGAATCTGCTGGAGGGTAGACACTACAGAGAGACCTGGACAGGCTATGTCAAAGGGCTGAGGCCAACAGGATGAGATTTAACAAGGCCAAGTGCAAGGTCCTACACTTTGGCCACATTAACCCTATGCAGCGCTAGACTAGGGGATGAGTGGCTGGAGAGCAACCTGGCAGAGAGGGACCTGGGATTGCTGGTTGGCAACCTGCTGAATATGAGACAGCAGTATTCCCAGGTGGCACTGAAGGCTAATGGCATCTTGGCTTGAATCAGGAATAGTGTGTCCAGCAGGACTAGGGATGTAATTCTGCCCCTGTACTCAGCTTCACCTTGAGTACTGTGTTCCCCTGTAAGAGACTAAATCTTTTCTCTCCTGATGTGAATCAACAAACATAAAATCACCTTTGCTCCTCGCCCAGATAATAGCTGCCTTAGAAGACCAGGGGATGCTGGAAAGATGCAACAGAAATGTGTAATGGGCAGATGCCACTGGTACCAATGCTCTCTGGAATGTGCACAGACATGATCATCTCCACCCATCAGCTACCCTGGAAAGGGAGGATGGTGAAAAAGACATGATAGATTCACCATCTGGCATGATAAGCCCCTGATGTCTAATTTGTGTATGGGCAGGTATGGTGGAGTAGGAAGGTTCCACCCCCACACATGAAAGAATCCACAGCTAACTCAGCCGGAGTAGCAGATGAAAGCTATATTTTACAAGCAGATATGGAATGCAATGAATATGTACAAAAATATACAATATTTACAATATATACAGAAATATACAGCAATGTATGTAATACAGGAGACCTTTCCCCAACCCCCCTGCGGTCAGGGGGTTCGGCCTGTCCCTCCCTTCTCCCTCCCTGCCTCCCCTTTTTCCCAAAAGGGTTAGAGAGAGAGAAAAGGAAGGCAATTAAAAGGGAAAACTTTGTTAAAGCTCAAAGCGAATGCAAAAAGTTAGTTTTCTCTTATCTGGTTAGCAATAATCATTCCTGCGTAGCAAGCTGCTGCTTCAGAGAGAAAAGCCGGCCAGCTCACAGTACAGGGGGAAGAAGAAGACTGACTGCCCCCCCCGACTGAAAGACCAAGCTAGAACCTACAGCCGGGTTCCACCAATGAAATTGGATTAGCATATCTCTTGTTTTCATTTATATACCAAAACATTCAGCCAGAGTGTCCAGAAAGTGTCCCTTTCTTAAAGGCACAGCCTAAACCGGTCACAATCCACCCCTGCTAAACAATTTCATTGGCTGTTCATACTGTGCGTCCAATCTAAAACAATATCTACAGTTTGTAAGTAAAGTTCATAGTCCATTCCGGCTATCCTCAGGTGTAGATGCTTCAGAAGTCCAAGAAACAAGAAAAATTGGAAAACAGTTTGTCTCTTCGCAGATGAAGCGAAGAAAAAGGAAAACGGAAACAGGGAAACAGGGACTCTCAGTTGACTCAGGGTTCTCAGGGTTCGTGCACCGTGGATCCCTCAGGGATTCTTCCTTTGGGCGCAACATATCTGTACAACACTTTGAAATTAAACTCTTTCAGCTAAAGTTAAATTTCTTTGTGGGATACACTGAATTTCACCATTCTCTTGCATTACCCAATAAGTGTGACCCGGACCTTCAGCTGAAACCACCCCTCGGGCACGTTTAGCCTCTCCTGAGGGAGAAAATACCCAAACAGTTTTACCTAACAGATTCTTTTCTCTAACCACAGGAATTCTATCACCTTCTACTTTCTGTAGCAGATCTGAGTGTGCAGGTCCAACTCGGTTCACTGAAACTCTACTATTTACCAGCCAGGTTGCTTGTGCTAAATGCTTTTCCCAGTTTTTCAGAGATCCACCACCCATGGCTTTAAGAGTGGTCTTCAACAAACCGTTGTAGCGTTCAATCTTCCCTGCAGCTGGTGCATAGTAGGGAATGTGGAATATCCACTCAATGCCGTGCTCTTTGGCCCAGCTCTTTACAAGATTGTTCTTGAAATTAGTTCCGTTGTCTGACTCAATCCTCTCTGGAGTTCCGTATCTCCATATTTGTCTCTCCAGACCGAGAATGGTGTTGCGTGCAGTTGCATGTGGAACTGGATAAGTTTCCAACCATCCAGTGTTTGCCTCTACCATAGTAAGCACATACTGCTTACCAGAACGAGAACGTGGTAGAGTGATGTAGTCAACTTGCCAAGCTTCACCATACTTGTACTTGGACCATCTGTCACCATACCATAAGGGCTTAAGACGCTTTGCCTGCTTGATAGCAGCACAAATGTCACAGTCATGGATGACTTGTGTGATAGCATCCATGGAAATGTCTATGGATCTGTCACGTGCCCACTGGTAGGTTGCATCTCTGCCTTGATGTCCTGACGAATCGTGAGCCCACCGAGCTAAGAATATCTCACCTCGGTGTTTCCAGTCGAGATCAAGATCAGAGTCCATGTCTACTGGAGAAACTCTTGCAGCTACATCTGCCGGATGGTTGTGTTGCTGTTCCTCAGTAGCTTTGCTCCTAGGGATGTGAGCATCAATGTGTCTCACCTTCGCTGGAATTCTCTTGATTCAATCAGCAATGTCCTGCCACAGGTCGGCTGCCCAAATGGCCTTTCCCTTTCTCTGCCAACCATTCTTTTTCCAGTTCTTTAGCCAACCCCACAGAGCATTGGCTACCATCCATGAGTCAGTGTAGAGATAAAGCTTTGGCCATCTCTCACGTTCAGCTACGTCGAGAGCTAGCTGGACAACTTTTACCTCTGCAAACTGACTGGATTCTTCTTCTCCATCCTTTGCTTCTGCAACTCGGCGTGTTGGACTCCACACTGCAGACTTCCACCTTCGCTTGTTCCCGACAAGACGACAGGAACCGTCTGTGAACAAAGCATACTTCTTCTCATCATCAGAAAGGTCATTGTAAGGAGGAGCTTCCTCAGCACGAGTTACTCTCTCCTCTGGAGGTTTAGTACAGTTGGTACCTTCAGGCCAACTTGAGATCACCTCCACTAGACCAGGTCTTTCAAGATTTCCCATTCGTGCTCTCTGTGTTATCAGAGCCATCCACTTAGACCAGGTGGAATCTGTTGCATGATGTGGTGTGGAACCTTTGCCTTTGAACATCCAATTCAAAACTGGTAATCTGGGAGCTAGGAGAAGTTGTGATTCAGTTCCAATGACTTCAGAAGCTGCTTTTACTCCTTCATAGGCAGCTAGAATCTCTTTCTCTGTTGGAGTATTATTAGCCTCTGAACCTCTGTAACCTCGACTCCAGAAACCAAGAGGTCGTCCACGTGTCTCACCTGGAGCTCTTTGCCACAAGCACCAGGTTGGACCATTGTCACTTGCAGCCGTGTACAAAATGTTCTTAATGTCTGGACCATCTCGGACAGGTCCCAGACCCATTGCTTGGCTTGAACTACTTCATGCTTTATCTGGTCAAAGGCTGCTTGTTGTTCAGGTCCCCAGTGGAAATGGTTTCTCTTTTGAGTCACATCATACAGAGGTTTCACAATCTGACTGTATCCAGGGATGTGCAGTCTCCAAAATCCCACTATCCCCAATATACGTAGAGTTTCTTTCTTGTTCATGGGATTTGCCATGGTAGAGACTCTATTTACCACATCCACTGGAATGTGTCGGCGTCCATCCTGCCACCGCACTCCCAGAAACTGAATCTCTCTGGTAGGTCCTTTCACCTTGTCTCGCTTGATGGCGAAACCTGCATTCAGAAGAATGTCAATGATTTTGTTACCTTTCTCGAAGACTTCCTCAGCAGTTTTACCCCAGACGATGATGTCATCGATGAACTGGATGTGTTCTGGAACACCACCTTCCTCCAGAGCATCGTGGATCACTGCATGACAGATGCTTGAGCTGTGGATCCAGCCCATTGGCAATCTGTTGGAAGTGTACTGGATTCCTCTCCAGGTGAAAGCAAACTGAGGCCTGCATTCCTCTGCTAAGGGAATAGAGAAGAAGGCATTAGCAATGCCTATGGTAGCATACCATTTGGCCTTTTTGGATTCCAGCTCATACTGCAGTTCCATCATGTCTGGTACTGCTGCACTCATAGGTGGAGTTACTTCATTCAGGGATCGGTAGTCGACTGTCAGACGCCAGTCTCCATTCTGCTTTTGCACAGGCCACACTGGACTGTTGAAAGGTGAATGAGTTTTGCTGATGACTTTCTGACTCTCCAACTGACGAATCAGATTCTGAATGATCAACAAAGAGTCACGGTTGGTTTTGTATTGTCTGTGATGCACAGTCTGAGAAGCAACCGGCAATTTAATGTCCTGAATCTTGTGTTGTCCCACAACTGCAGATTCATCAGAAAGCTCAGGTCTAACAGACAGCTTCATTTTTTGTCCATCAACTTCTACAGATGCTACTCCAAAAGCCCATTTGTAACCTCTAGGGTCTTTGAAATGCCCTTCTCTCAGAAAATCAATTCCCAAAATACAAGGTGCGTCAGGTCCGGTCACAACTGTATGCTTTCTCCACTGTTTACCAGTTAAACTTATATCAACCTCCACCTTAGTTAACTCTTGAGATCCACCAGTGACTCCCAGAATAGTTATAGCTTCTGATCCCTGATAATTTGATGGCATTATGGTGCACTGAGCCCCTGTGTCAACCAAGGCCCTGTACTTCTGAAATTGTGAAGTGCCAGGCCACTGGATGTACACATCCCAATAGATTCTGTTATCTCTGTTACCCCTCTCCTCCCCTGGCGGGGGGCAGGGCACACCTAGTTATGGGGAACATGCCCACATGTACAATGAGCACATGGTGTAGTGTTAGAGCTGGAGCCAATGTTGGAGCTATTAGAGTTGTCCTGGGAAGCTGTAGAAGGAACAGCTACCCTTCTGGTATTGCTACCTTGGGTTCTGCCACTTTGCAGTTCCCTCAGTCTCCTGAAAAGATTAGCAGTTGGTTGACCATCCCATCTGTTCATGTTCTCACCAAACTGATCACGCAGAGTTATCCAAATACTCGCACGTGATTGCCTTGGTGGTCTGTTTTGGTTGGATCTGTTTTGGAATGACCTGTTTTGGAATGACCTGTTTTGGAATGACATCCTTGGAGGACGTCTATTCCTCACAGAGGAAACCTGTATCCAGCTGGAGGATGAATTGGAATTGTCTCTTTGTGTCAGTTGGGGTATGGTATTTTTAAATTCATCCTTCAGCTCTTTCATGCAATTCTCAATTTTTCCAGACAGAGTTTCAATGGCTGAAACCAAGGAAACCCCCTGCAGCCAGGGGGTTCCCCCTGTACCCCCCTTCTCCCTCCCTCCCTCCCTCCCCTTTTTTACCAAAAAGGGTTAGAGAGAGAGAGAAAGGCAATTAAGGAGAAAATTCTGTTAGCTCAAAGCATATGCAAGAATTAATTTTCTTATCTGGTTAGCTCTGTTAATCCAAGGTCACTCTGTTCCGCAGCAGTTGCTTCAGCAAGAGAGAAGACAGACCAGCCCACAGGACAGAGAAGAATGGACTGACCACAAACAGACTGAACCCAAAATTTAAAGTTGCAGTCTACCTATCTACCAATGAAATTAGTTTAGAAAATCTGTATGTTTCTCAAAACATTCAGCCAGAGTCTTCAGCAATGTCCCTTTCTTAAAGGCACAGCCTAAACTGTTCACAGTTTCACCTGGGGAAGAGGAGACTCAGAGGGGACCTTATCCTACTGTACAACTACCTGAAGGGAAGTTGTAATAAGGTTGGGGTCAGACTCTTCTCCCAGGCCATGCCTTCTTGCAGGCAACTTGTGACAAGACAAGAGGGCATGGCCTGAAGCTGCACCAGGAAAGGTTTGGGCTATATGTTAGGAAGCACTTCCTCATGGAAAGGGTAATTAGACAATGGAATGATCTGCCCAGGGAGGTAGTGGATTTGCCATCCCTGAAGGAGTTTAAGGAAAGACTGAATGTGGCTCTTAGTGGCGTGATCTAGTCAATGTGGCGGTGTTAGGTCATAAGCTGAACTTCACAGTATCACAGTATAACCAAGGTTGGAAGAGACCCCAAGGATCATCAAGTCCAACCTGTCCCAACAGACCTCACAACTAGACCATGGCACCAAGTGCCATGTCCAATCTCCCCTTGAACACCTCCAGGGACGGCAAATCCACCACCTCCCTGGGCAGCCCATTCCAATGACGAATGACTCGCTCAGTGAAGAACTTTTTCCTCACCTCGAGTCTAAACCTCCCCTGGCACAGCTTGAGACTGTGTCCCCTTGTTCTGGTGCTGGTTGCCTGGGAGAAGAGACCAACCCCCTCCTCTCTACAACCACCTTTCAGGTAGTTGTAGAGGGCAATGAGGTCACCCCTGATCCTTCTCTTCTCCAGGCTAAACAATCCCAGCTCCCTCAGCCTCTCCTCATAGGGCTTGTGCTCAAGGCCTCTCACCAGCCTTGTTGCCCTTCTCTGGACATGTTCAAGTGTCTCAATGTCCTTATTAAACTGAGGGGCCCAGACTGGACACAGGACTCAAGGTGCGGCCTAACCAATGCAGAGTACAGGGGCACAATGACCTCCCTGCTCCTGCTGGCCACACTATTCCTAATGCAGGTCAGGATGCCATTGGCCCTCTTGGCCACCTGGGCACACTGCTGGCTCATGTTTAGGCGGGTGTCAATCAGCACCCCCAGGTCTGATACAATAAAATACAATACAAGAAACCAGGTTGGAAGAGACCTTCAAGATCATCACGTCCAACCCATCAAACAACTAGATCATGTCACCGAGCACCCCATCAAGTCTCCTCCTGAACACCTCCAATGACGGTGACCCCACCACCTCCCCAGGCAGCCCATTCCAATGGGCAATCACTCTCTCTGTATAGAACTTCCTCCTAATGTCCAGTCTAAACCTGCCCCGATGCAGCCTGAGACTGTGTCCTCTTGTTCTGGTGCTGGCTGCCTGAGAGAAGAGACCAACCTCTGCATGGCTACAACCTCCCTTCAGGTAGTTGTGGAGAGCAATAAGGTCACCCCTCAGTCTCCTCTTCTCCAAGCTAAGCAACCCCAGCTCCCTCAGCCTCTCTTCATAGGGCTTGTGTTCCAAAGCCCTCACCAACCTTGTTGCCCTTCTCTGGACACGTTCCAGCAAGTCAACATCCTTCCTAAACTGAGGGGCCCAGAACTGGACACAGGACTCCAGGTGTGGCCTAACCAGTGCAGTGTACAGGGGCAGAATGACCTCCCTGCTCCTGCTGGCCACACTGTTCCTGATGCAGGCCAAGATGCCATTGGCCCTCTTGGCCACCTGGGCACACTGCTGGCTCATGTTCAGCCTACCATCAACCAGCACCCCCAGGTCTCGCTCTGCCTGGCCGCTCTCCAGCCACTCTGACCCCAGCCAGTAGCACTGCATGGGTTTGCTTTGGCCAATGTGCAGAACCTGGCACTTGGATGTGTTCAATCTCATGCTGTTGGATTCTGCCCATCTGTCCAGCCTGTTGAGGTCCCTCTGCAAAGCCTCTCCACCCTCCAGGAGATCAACTCCTGCCCCCAGCTTCGTGTCGTCCGCAAATTTACTGATGATGGACTCAATGCCCTCATCCAGATCATCAGTGAAGATGATGAAGAGCATGGGGCCCAGCACTGATCCTTGGGGCACACCACTAGTGACAGGCCACCAGCTGGATGTGGCACCATTCACCACCACTCTCTGGGCTCTGCCCTCCAGCCACTTCCTAGCCCAACACAGTGTGCTCCTGTCCAAGCCATGGGCTGCCAGCTTGGCCAGCAGTTTGCTGTGGGGGACTGTGTCAAAGGCCTTGCTGAGGTCCAGGTAGACCACATCCACAGGCCTCCCCACATCCACCAGGCGGGTCACCTGATCATAGAAGGAGATCAGGTTGGTCAGGCAGGACCTGCCCTTCCTAAATCCATGCTGGCTAGGCCTGATCCCTTGGACATCCTTTAAGTGTTTTGTGATCGCACTCAAGATAACCCATTCCATAATCTTGCCTGACACTGAGGTCAGGCTGACAGGCCTATAATTCCCTGGCTCTTCCAACTGTCCCTTCTTGTGGATGGGCACCACGTTGGCCAGCTTCCAGTCTTCTGGGACCTCTCCAGTGAGCCAGGACTGCTGAAAAATGATGGAGAGTGGCTTGGACAGCTCATCTGCCAGCTACCTCAGCACCCTAGGATCTCAGAAGTCTATTCCAGCCCCAGTAATTCTGTGATTCTGTGATCTTACATAAGATTTCTGCAAGAAAGAAATTTGCATCTTGCTCATTATTCTGTTTTAAAAGATATTTTCTTGGAGAAACATTGTGATTTGCACAGCAGTGTCAACACTAGACCACATCTCTACCTACCAGATTCAGGTTTAGTAGCAATTAATGACTTTTTCACTCTGAATAAAATAAAGTTGAGGTAATTTAGATGTGCACAGTAAATCTAACATATTGGGGGCACGCTCTCTGTATTGTTTTTATACATGATCAGGTTTGAATATCTGAAGTTTTTTCTTTGATTTGTCTGATTTTGCCTCACATAGTGATCTGGGATGTCCAGGTTTCTTCCTGCCACTGGGCAGAGAAAAACTAAGTTATATTTTCATCTGTAACTCTATCTTCTGAATATTACTGAAGTGTTATGCAATTCATGTGTATAAGCCACAATGGATCTGGGAACCCTAAAAGAACAGTACTGGTAGAAGGACATAGAATAATTTTGTTCTCAGAAAGCTATTCATTACCAAAGCCATATAACATTATGAAATTTATTAAACAAAGGCTTTGTAGGTATTTCTGAGCTCAAACTTATGTCCCCATATCCTCTCACCCATTTATTTACTGTCATTGAAACCTGCTTTGAAAGATTCAGTCTTGAAAAGACTCTTGTAGAGCAATAGGTTAGGATGACCTCTTTATCTTTTTATTGTTGATGTCTGTTTATGTTAAGGTAAATCTAAGAGATTTGCTTTAAAAACACCTACAACTTGTTAAGTAAAACTGTAGTAGACATTACTTAAATGCAGCTACTCTGAACTAAATCACTGAATAGCAATTAATTATAACTTTCTTTGTCGTAAGCCCCATCCATGTCCCTCAGAGTTAATGAAGTAGAGACCAACTTTAAAGCATTTCTGTATTAATCTGTGAGAAAATATTATTGAAATTTCCAATATTATAATTTCTAGAATGTATAATGATGATAATTCATACATCAAAGTCTATGAGATAAAAATCTTGTCATTGTTTCATTTCAGACATAACATCTATAGTGCATCCTAGTTCATTAATAAATATCCAATAGATTGTGAATAATTTGGGAAAATTAGCCATCACCACCTTGTCAAAGGAGCCAACAACTTCTATTTAATTTAGGTAGTTGAGACCTAATAATGAAGCAGTGGTGTCATTCTGCTGAATTCTGATGTAACACTTGACGTGAAGCACTGTCAGCACCTGTGAAATCTTGAAGCACTTGGAAATCCAGAAGAGTAACTCAACACTTCCTCCCCATCCCCGCCCCCACCCCCCCATCCCCCTTCCTCTAATGAGAAGTCAGTTTTAAAAAGGATGAGCTATTATCTCTTCTCGATTGCTGACACTTTGATGTAGATCTTAATAAATTTTAATTACTGCTCAATAATAATTATCTATTTTCTGAAGTCATTACTTGTAACTATGTTTCAAGATTTATATTTTCATCTGGATGAACTGTAACCATGAAACTTGTTAAAAGCAACAGAGAAATCCAATAGGTAAACATATATCCTGTCTACCACTTACTGCAATGAAACCAGGGAAGCTAGAAGGAATAGCTTAGCCCTTTAAAAAGATTATTTCCTGTATTTTAGAAGAACGGTTCAGACTTTAAAATAGTTGTCTAAGCAACATTTTCTCTTATCCCATATACATACATGTATACACATAGGTGTATATACTCACACACTTATATATACACAACAAGAATTTAAAAGTGAAAGAAAATTAACAAAACCATTGCATTTCAGAAACCCTGAGCTACATTAATAAGTACAAGCTTGAATGATTTGTATGCTAGAGAAGAGTTTGAGAAACTTCACTGTGGGAAAAAAAAAGTTTTATTTTTATCTCTTTCATTAAAACTTTTCCCCCTTATTTTTAAAAGCCTTTGTATTTCTTATGCTGCAAATAAAAAAGTAGTTAAAAAATTAAATGCATGAGTGAATCAATTTGAAATTTTATTAAAAGGTGAAATAATGCTAATCTTTGTGTTCTAGACCAGAGCATTCTGTTTCTTGTAGCTACCACAGGTCAAATAAAAATGCATGGAAGTAAGACTATGCAACACATAAACCAAAAAAAGATTAAGGAAATATTTCTGATATGCTTGTATTAGAAATTGTTTATGTTACTCTTCAACACACAGATACCTCTTTTGAGTAACTGATTTAAGACCGAGGTTAAGCCACTTTGGCATATCATCAAATCTCAGCAAGGAGACTCTCACTGAAATGAATATATATTAATTCAAGAAGAGAGTGAGAAATGGTAAAAAAAATGCTTTTTATGGTATTACTGTGTGGAGGGAGAACAACATGATTCTGAAACTATCATTTCAGAAATTTGAAAAGGTCTTACTGCTACCAATATATACACAGATCCTGCAAAGCACAAATATCTGTGATGACAAAGCTTTAAGTGTGAAATATATTTTTTAAAGTGTAAGGTAGACAAAGAGCAAAGGGGTACAAATTCAGAATCAGCATATTTTAAAGCTTTGCCTCCCTTTTGCCAGGAATCAATAGGTTATTTTAAAGACAAAAGCAGCACTCCTTAAAAAAATTAAAAAGGATGACAATTTTCATATGTTCTATAGTTTTTAGTGAGATGGTCAGATTCAGTCTTCTGCATGGAGATGAGTGACATGAAACCAGTGTATGGAACATCATTGACAGGCTGCAGCATGTCTTTGATTTATAGGGAAATTAACTTATCCACAGAGGAGATTTTTGTCATCCTATTTCAGTAAATTTAACAGAAAATAAAAACACTGATTTGTTTACAGATAGTCGCCATCAAATTGTTGCACTAAAATGTATAGTACTCTTTATTGCTTAAATATTTACCCAGTGATAAGGCAGCAAAAAGTCAGTAATTAGCCAGTTTAGGACTCATTTAGTGTGACCAGTTTAGGCTGTGCCTTTAAGAAAGGGACACTTTCTGAACACTCTGGGCGAATGTTTTGATATTAGAATGAAAACAATGATATGCTAATTCAATTTCATTGGTGGGACCCAGTTGTAGTTTTTTGTTTAGTCTTTCAGTCGGGGGAGTCAGTCTGCAGTTGTCTTCTTCTTCCCCCTGTACTGTGAGCTGGCCTGCTTTTCTCCCTGAAGCAACAGCTTGCTACGCAGGAATGATTCTTGCTAAACAGATAAGAGAAAACTAACTTTTTGCATTCGCTTTGAGCTTTAACAAGTTTTCACCCTTTTAATTACCTTCCTTTCTCTTTCTCTCTAACCCTTTTGGGAAAAAGGGGAGGTAGGGAGGGAGAAGGGAGGGACAGGCCGAACCCCCTGGCCGAAGGGGGGTTGGGGAAAGGTTTCCTGTATTACATACTTTGCTGTATATTTCTGTATATATTGTAAATATTGTATATTTTTGTACATATTCATTGCATTCCATATCTGCTTGTAAAATACAGCTTTCATCTGCTTCTCCGGCTGAGTTAGCTGTGGAATTCTTTTGTGTGTGGGGGGAACCTTCCTACTCCACCACATAATTTTAATTGGCGGTCCAACGTGCGGCTTGTGGATAATTGCTGTCCAGAAGCTGGGCTAAAAGGTTGCTTGATTTATTGCCTGCTGGAGTCGGAGTTGCAAACATGAAAGTGTTTTGGCTTTTAGAACGTTTGGTCTTTTCAGTTTGTTCGGTACTGGTCTACAAGTACTTCATGGGAATGATTTTCGATCGCTTAGGCAGATACTTGATGTATAAATTGTATTTATGGTGTAAGTATAAGATTCAGCTTCTTTACGACCGGTGCCTGGGATTCTTCTGGCTTAACAGATACGGGAATGTGACCTCCAGCACTCTGCCCATAGAGATAAAGGAGTTTAAGATCCTGGTCGGCGAAAGGGTTGTTTTAAGTGATGGCTGGGATCCAAAGGTGATTTATTTGATATGTGCAATCCTGCTGTTGGTGATAAGTAATGTGTTCTGGTTATATACGCTGTACCGAGAGAGGAAGATATATAGAGTGTCGAAAGCGTGCTTTGTAATTAGCGTAGATCGAAACGCAGAAAGCGCAGCTCTAACTCTACCCCAGAGGTATCTAGTGATGAGGAAAATGCAGAATCTGTATCAGTTAACGACAAGGCTAAAAATTCCATCGGAAAGGCTGCTCTGAACGGTGTTGTTGGTGGCTCTGGCAATCAGCCAGCGGCAGCGGCAGCTCCTAACATGGCTTCCACGCCCTCGGCAGCCATTAATGGGGCAAATCCATTTCCTCCTTCTTCTTCGGCAGGACCGGAAGTGTCCTCCACAGCAGCTGATTCGTCTCAAAACCTGTCAGCTTCTATTAAGCCAGCTGTAAATCCAAACACAGCTCCAGTTAAGCAGGTAGCTGTTTTAAGTACGAGAGGAAAAAAGGGCAAAGCTGATCCAGATGCTGATGGGGAAGAGCAGCAGGATTCTGGTGAGGGAACTTCTGCTCAAAGAGACCCTGCTGAGATGGGGGAAAAGGTTTGTCTTAAAGATATAGCTGAGTTATTGAGATCATCACTGGATGGAGATGCAGGGCAAATTGCTGATCGCAGAACAACCAAAGGTGGTACCCCTGACCTTAAGCAGATTCTTAGGAGAGTGACAGTAAGATTATTGGGACAAGAACTTCAGGAAGATGAGGCAGAGGAGGAGGAGTCAGATGACATTGAGAGCTGTTCGTCACCCAGGGAGGAATTGAGGTATGTGCGTAAAGATTACATCAGAGCAGATAAGGAGCCAATCCTAGCTTGGCTTGGTAGATGCTATGATACAGGTGCTCCAGCTCTGGTAGTTGGAGACAAGTCAGCAGCCCAACTAGGAACTCTCTCAAAGGATAATGGAATAGATAGACATCTAGGCAGGACTCTCGGTAAGGTTACTCTGTGGATACACCTTTTAATGGCAGCTCTCATGAGATATCCTTCCCAAGACGATTTTCCTTGGTATCCTAAACCCTGGACTACCATAGATGAGGGAATTAAGCGTCTGAGAGAATTTGCTGTTAGGGAGGTACTCTATGGTGCCCATGAGACTCTGAATCCTGATGAAATTCCTGTAGGAACTGGTCTTGCTAAAAAGCTCATTGCACATGTGGGCATGTTCCCCATAACTAGGGGTGCCCTGCCTCCCGCCAGGGGGAGGAGAGGGATAACAGAGATAACAGAATCTATTGGGATGTGTACATCCAGTGGCCTGGCACTTCGCAATTTCAGAAGTACAGGGCCTTGGTTGACACAGGGGCTCAGTGCACCATAATGCCATCAAATTATCAGGGATCAGAAGCTATAACTATTCTGGGAGTCACTGGTGGATCTCAAGAGTTAACTAAGGTGGAGGTTGATATAAGTTTAACTGGTAAACAGTGGAGAAAGCATACAGTTGTGACCGGACCTGACGCACCTTGTATTTTGGGAATTGATTTTCTGAGAGAAGGGCGTTTCAAAGACCCTAGAGGTTACAAATGGGCTTTTGGAGTAGCATCTGTAGAAACTGATGGACAAAAGCTGAAGCTGTCTGTTAGACCTGAGCTTTCTGATGAACCTGCAGTTGTGGGACAACACAAGATTCAGGACATTAAATTGCCGGTTGCTTCTCAGACTGTGCATCACAGACAATACAGAACCAACCGTGACTCTTTGTTGCCCATTCAGAATCTGATTCGTCAGTTGGAGAGTCAGAAAGTCATCAGCAAAACTCATTCACCTTTCAACAGTCCAGTGTGGCCTGTGCGAAAGCCGAATGGAGACTGGCGTCTGACAGTCGACTACCGAGCCCTGAATGAAGTAACTCCACCTCTGAGTGCAGCAGTACCAGACATGATGGAACTCCAGTATGAGCTGGAATCCAAAGAGGCCAAATGGTATGCTACCATAGACATTGCTAATGCCTTCTTCTCTATTCCCATAGCAGAGGAATGCAGGCCTCAGTTTGCTTTCACCTGGAGAGGAATCCAGTACACCTTCAACAGATTGCCAATGGGCTGGATCCACAGCTCCAGCATCTGTCATGCAGTGATCCACGATGCTCTGGAGGAAGGTGGTGCTCCAGAACACATCCAGTTCATCGATGACATCATCGTCTGGGGTAAAACTGCTGAGGAAGTCTTCGAGAAAGGTAACAAAATCATTGACATTCCTCTGAATGCAGGTTTTGCCATCAAGCGAGACAAGGTGAAAGGACCTACCAGAGAGATCCAGTTTCTGGGAGTGCGGTGGCAGGATGGACGCCGACACATTCCAGTGGATGTGGTAAATAGAGTCTCTACCATGGCAAATCCCATGAACAAGCAAGAAACTCTACGTTTCTTGGGGATAGTGGGATTTTGGAGACTGCACATCCCTGGATACAGTCAGATTGTGAAACCTCTGTATGATGTGACTCGAAAGAGAAACCATTTCCACTGGGGACCTGAACAACAAGCAGCCTTTGACCAGATAAAGCAAGAGGTAGTGCAAGCAATGGGTCTGGGACCTGTCCGAGATGGTCCAGACATTAAGAACATTTTGTACATGGCTGCAAGTGACAATGGTCCAACCTGGTGCTTGTGGCAAAGAGCTCCAGGTGAGACACGTGGACGACCTCTTGGTTTCTGGAGTCGAGGTTACAGAGGTTCAGAGGCTAATTATACTCCAACAGAGAAAGAGATTCTAGCTGCCTATGAAGGAGTAAAAGCAGCTTCTGAAGTCATTGGAACTGAATCACAACTTCTCCTAGCTCCCAGATTACCAGTTTTGAATTGGATGTTCAAAGGCAAAGGTTCCACACCACATCATGCAACAGATTCCACCTGGTCTAAGTGGATGGCTCTGATAACACAGAGAGCTCGAATGGGAAATCTTGAAAGACCTGGTCTGGTGGAGGTGATCTCAAGTTGGCCTGAAGGTACCAACTGTACTAAACCTCCAGAGGAGAGAGTAACTCGTGCTGAGGAAGCTCCTCCTTACAATGACCTATCTGATGATGAAAAGAAATATGCTTTGCTCACAGACGGTTCCTGTCGTCTTATTGGGAACAAGCGAAGGTGGAAGTCTGCAGTGTGGAGTCCAACACGCGGAGTTGCAGAAGCAAAGGATGGAGAAGGAGAATCCAGTCAGTTCGCAGAGGTAAAAGCTGTCCAGCTAGCTCTCGACGTAGCTGAACGTGAGAGATGGCCAAAGCTTTATCTCTACACCGACTCATGGATGGTAGCCAATGCTCTGTGGGGTTGGCTAAAGAACTGGAAAAAGAGCGGTTGGCAGAGGAAAGGAAAGGCCATTTGGGCAGCCGACCTGTGGCAAGACATTGCTGATCGAATCGAGAGAATTCCAGTGAAGGTGAGACACATTGATGCTCACATTCCTAAGAGCAGAGCTACTGAGGAACAGCAACATAACCATCAAGCAGATCTAGCTGCAAGAGTTTCTCCAGTAGACATGGACTCTGATCTTGATCTCGACTGGAAACACCGAGGTGAGATATTCTTAGCTCGGTGGGCTCACGATTCGTCAGGACATCAAGGCAGAGATGCAACCTACCAGTGGGCACGTGACAGATCCATAGACATTTCCATGGATGCTATCACACAAGTCATCCATGACTGTGACATTTGTGCTGCTATTAAGCAGGCAAAACGACTTAAGCCCTTATGGTATGGTGACAGATGGTCCAAGTACAAGTATGGTGAAGCTTGGCAAGTTGACTACATCAATCTACCACGTTCTCGTTCTGGTAAACAGTATGTGCTTACTATGGTAGAGGCGAACACTGGATGGTTGGAAACTTATCCAGTACCACATGCAACTGCACGCAACACCATTCTTGGTCTGGAGAGACAAATCCTGTGGAGACATGGAACTCCAGAGAGGATTGAGTCAGACAACGGAACTCATTTCAAAAACAACCTTGTAAAGAGTTGGGCCTATGAGCACGGCATCGAGTGGATATTCCACATCCCCTACTATGCACCAGCTGCAGGGAAGATTGAACGCTACAACGGTTTGTTGAAGACCACTCTTAAAGCCATGGGGGGTGGATCTTTGAGAAACTGGGAAAAGCATTTAACACAAGCAACCTGGCTGGTAAACAGTAGAGGTTCAGTGAACCGAGGTGGACCTGCACACTCAGATCTGCTACAGAAAGTAGAAGGTGATAGAGTTCCTGTTGTTAAAGAAAAGAATCTGTTAGGTAAAACTGTTTGGGTATTTTCTCCCTCAGGAGAGGCTAAACCTGTCCGAGGGGTGGTTTCAGCTGAAGGTCCGGGTCACACTTATTGGGTAATGCAAGAGAATGGTGAAATTCAGTGTATTCCACAAAGAAATTTGACTTTAGCTGAAAGAGTTTAATTTCAGAGTGTTGTACAGCTACATCGCGCCCAAAGGAAGAATCCCTGAGGAATCCACGGTGCACGAACCCTGAGAACCCTGAGAGCCCTGAGTCAACTGAGAGTCCCTGTTTCCCTGTTTCCCTGTTTTCCCTTTTCTTCGCTTCGTCTGCGAAGAGACAAACTGTTTTCCATTTTTCTTCTTTCTTGGACTTCTGAATCATCTACACCTGAGGATAGCCGGAATGGACTATGAACTTTACTTACAAACTGTGGATATTGTTTTAGATTGGATGGACAGTATGAACAGCCAATGAAATTGTTTAGCAGGGGTGGATTGTGACCGGTTTAGGCTGTGCCTTTAAGAAAGAGACACTTTCTGAACACTCTGGGCGAATATTTTGATATTAGAATGAAAACAATGATATGCTAATTCAATTTCATTGGTGGGACCCAGTTGTAGTTTTTTGTTTAGTCTTTCAGTCGGGGGGAGTCAGTCTGCAGTCGTCTTCTTCTTCCCCCTGTACTGTGAGCTGGCCTGCTTTTCTCCCTGAAGCAACAGCTTGCTACGCAGGAATGATTCTTGCTAAACAGATAAGAGAAAACTAACTTTTGCATTCGCTTTGAGCTTTAACAAGTTTTCACCCTTTTAATTACCTTCCTTTCTCTTTCTCTCTAACCCTTTTGGGAAAAAGGGGAGGTAGGGAGGGAGAAGGGAGGGACAGGCCGAACCCCCTGGCCGAAGGGGGGTTGGGGAAAGGTTTCCTGTATTACATACTTTGCTGTATATTTCTGTATATATTGTAAATATTGTATATTTTTGTACATATTCACTGCATTCCATATCTGCTTGTAAAATACAGCTTTCATCTGCTTCTCCGGCTGAGTTAGCTGTGGAATTCTTTTGTGTGTGTGGGGGGAACCTTCCTACTCCACCACATTTAGTTATAGAATATGCTAGATAAAAAGCATTTTGGTTGCAAACGATTCTACAGATGCTTCACAAGAATGGTGTTTTTTTGACTCTTTCAAATGGAATCTGTATGGCATCTCCTCTCAGGATTTAAGATTGTACCCTTCTCTGGGAGCAAAATGTGCTGGTCACAATTGTCCTACTTTTTGTCTTGGAGACTGACAAAAGCATTGACTTCTCACCACTGTTATTTGCACAGCAGACCTTGATCTGGATTTTTCTAAAACAAATTATTAATGCATAAGTGTTTGCAATTTAATTTTTTTTTCTGCACAAACCTCTTGGATACAGTTTTCAGCAACAGTTTGTGCAAACTTGGCAAAAGCCAAGAATATTTAACAGGATACAGATGGTACAGCAGAAAGCAATATCCAGAGATTTGGGTGACTTGAGTGCTCTTTAGCCCTCTACCAGCTGCTTTGGCTCAAGTGTGAATAAAGACCTTTTCAGAATCAATAAACCTTATGTTGTACCTAAGCCATGCCCACCCACCAAAAATTGACACCAAAACCAAAAGAAACCATATGGTTTTAAGTGTATTAATGAACAGGACACTATAGACTGATACTGAAAATTAAATATATTAAATTTTTATCATCAGCTACTTGCACATTGCAAATTTCCATCAGCTATCTAATACCAAGAAAAGTACTTCTCTCCAGATCAGTTGTAATGGTAACAGAAAATAAGCGAGACAGCAAATGCCTGAGGCTAAAGGAAAACAGAAGAGACACTTAATTTCTTTCTTTACAAACCATAATAAAATCACAGTCAATAGATTTTAGTTATTGGAATCATAAAACAACATGAGATGCAGTTAACAATGAAGTCCTTTGAGGCTATAAGTGCTCTGTATGGTGTTCTCAGCTTATAATGAACGATTACTAATTATGAGGCTCAGATTATATTGCAGAAGTGCTGAAATCCCAATGTAATTGAACAGAGAACCTTGAGCAATGTCTCCTTTCTGTTTTTCCAACAGCCTGCATTTTCCAGCAGCCAGCATTTGATGAATTGATCTTCAAGTTCTTAATAAATGCTAAAACATAAGTGATGGAGTGGATTCCAACTGTAAATAGATTCCTAGAGCATTAGATGATGGAGGCAATATCCTAACAACGCTGCATGCTTTCCTTTAGTATTGACTTGTTATCACACTCAGAGAATTGCGCAGCTGTGTATATCAAGCATAATATCACTGCTGCTGTTCAGACTACATACAGTTGTACAATCTTCTTTTAAAAAAAAAGTCCACAAAACAAGCAAAAAATTCCACCAAAATGAAACAACAAAAACAATAACATCAATAAAGATACTAAACAATTCTACCACATAATAGAAGTACTGACAAAACCATCTTATTCAAAATTGTTATCAATATTTTTACTATTCTATTATCACTCCTTCCTCCACCTTTGTTACCTTTCAAGTAATCTATAATTACTTTTCTTCTATGTAGTCCCTCAGGATATTTCCTACTACTCATGCTATCCTACCACTTTTTCAACCAGATGTACTTGCAGAAACCCATAGCAGAACACTTTGCTCTGGAAAATATTAATGACATGGCACACTGCTGGATCACTCTCTTTAGAATTTAAAAGATATAACCACATGCTAAAGATGTTCTGTAGCAAGTTTGTTCTGTAGGGAGTCACAGATGCTTCTGGCTTATTATTTACACATCCTGAAACACGCTGCATTTCCCTTGGCTTGTTTATATTTGATGCCTGACACTTAGCTAACTAGTTTCCTAACCCTGGAAAACACAGATCATCCAGCGTCCATGAAGATATTTTATTTCTTATTCCTCTGGAAATGGAAGTGGTTTCACTTCTGGATGTGGCGAAAATAAAATTGTGACCATTTCATCAAGATCAGAAGTCAAGTGCATTGGATATAATGAGACATCAACATTTTACCTTGTTGCAGTTTAATCTGTCTCAGAGTTTATAATAATAACTATTGCTTGTTTTCTTGCATTATCTAATGCTAATGCTATTTAAACATTTAAAAAAATTATTTCATAGTATTTTTGCCAGATGTTCTCTCTGTCTCTAGACTCCAAAGAGTACACTGAAATACTGCAATACTAATTTAGCAGCTGAAAGCACAAGGACCTTTTTTCACTGCCCCAGGCGTAGAGTACTCTGAAGAGTCATTTACTAAGATAGAAAAAAAATTACTTAAATAGAGATATGCTACTTTGCTACTGGAGAGATCTAATGCCCAACTGAAGAAGGAGCTCAACTGAACTCTTTGGCACTCTTTCTTTTGGTGTGATTTCTATCCAGACTTAAGAAGAAAACACATGCAGATGGCGCTCTTCCCACTTTCTTTTCTAAGGGAATTGCACATAGTGTTTCTTATAATTATCAATATTTAATAATTGGCAGAATGATTAACAAAAATATTAATAACTTTATTAATAAAAACTCCCATGGAAAATATTAATACAACCTATTTACTGATTCTAAATATCAGATTGTGAAAGGTATCTCGCAAGCAGGAACAGGTAACAATTTAAACAATATTAGCAAAAAACCAGACACAACAAACAGTAATTTATACTGTAAAAACAAAAAACAACTTTGGCAACATGCCAGCTTTGCCCACAAAGGGGAATTCTAGAATTCATCCAATAGAGTGGCTAGGGCAACAGGATCTTTTAACAGATGCTTATAAAAATCAGATATGCTGGGTTATTCACTGAAAAATGCTTCAGTCCAGTACATTTGTTTGCTGTGTTTATAATCCCAAGAATATGTGGTGCATTTGAACTCATGCTGACCAGCAGTGGTGTCTGCATGTGGATGCTGCTGTGCCGGGGAGAGTCTCCTCTGTGAAGGATGTGTCCTTGGCATGCTGTAGGCAGGCAGATGGTGTGGCTGTCGGGGTGGGGTTGTGGCTTGTGGTATCTTCAGTGCTCAGGCTTTGA
Organism: Picus viridis; assembly: GCA_033816785.1. Taxonomy (NCBI): domain Eukaryota; kingdom Metazoa; phylum Chordata; class Aves; order Piciformes; family Picidae; genus Picus; species Picus viridis. The sequence continues at coordinate 44,405,628 of CM066606.1, forward strand.
GCAGCTCTTGTCCCTGCAGCACTGGGCTCGGCAGCTTTGGTAGCTTTGCCTGCTATGGAGAGGTTCTATAGCTGCAACCTCTGCGGCAGCTCTTGTTGCTTCTTCCAGCAAAACAAGGCAAATTGCTCAGCCTTTGAGCTAGTATTTATAGATTCCTGTGACAGTGATGACCAGTGGAAACAAAGATTAAGATACAGAAACCTGACGCTTTCACCTATAGAGTCAGGTTTTCTCTAAATATGGCCAAAGGCACACACAGCTGGCCCACTTGGATCCCAGGGCATGTTCAGACAAGTCTGGGAAATGTGGGCAATGTCCAGGAAAACCAGAGAGTCTGTCTCCTGCTCCATTGTCTGGTTCAGGGCATGTTTGGGTCTTTGTTCCTTCAGGACAATGTTTTTATGTGCAAAAAAAGCATAGCATTTATGTAACATGTCAGCTGTATGATTATTAAGAGGAAACATTATGTTTCAGGCCACACCTTAATCATGAGGAAAAGCTTTCCCACTTAGAGGATATGGGATGTTCTTTGAAACAGTTCACTGAAGTAAAAATAACTCAGGGAGACAAATGTAGTTCAGGATAATCTGCATGTCAGCGTCCAACAAACTAAACAGTCATCAATTTTCAGGTCTTGATTCTGATGTTGACATAATTCCAGTGACTCTAGCAGGGTCATGCCTAATATGCACAAATGCAAGAAGACAACCAGGCCTTTTATCAGAGAGCTGTCAGGGGTGGAAGGGACCTCAAGGATCATCTAGTTTCAAATATCACTCCCATGGGCAGGGACACCTCACACTAGATCAGGTTCCTCACAGCCACATCCAGCCTGGGCTTACAAATTTCCAGGGATGGGGCTTCCACCACCTCCTTGGGCAGCCAGATCCAGTGTCTCACCACCGTAATGGTGAAGAACTTCTTCCTAACATTCAATCTGAATCTCCCTCCCCTCTAGATTGGATCCATTCCCCCTAGCCCCATCATTACCCAACACCCTAAAAGTCCCTCACCAGCTTTCTTGTAGGCCTCCTTCAGATACTGGAAGGTAGCAATAAGGTCATCTCTTCTCTTTCTTCTCTTCTCTTCTCTTCTCTTCTCTTCTCTTCTCTTCTCTTCTCTCTTCTCTTCTCTTCTCTTCTCTTCTCTTCTCTTCTCTCTTCTCTTCTCTTCTCTTCTCTTCTCTTCTCTTCTCTTCTCTTCTCTTCTCTTCTCTTCTCTTCTCTTCTCGATTGCCCCAAATCAAATGCAGAACCCTGCCCTCATGAGGTTGGAATGGCCCACCTCTCCAGCCCGTCAAGGTCCCTCTGGATGCCATCCCTTCCCACCAACATATCTGCCACACCACGCAGCTTGGTGTAACTGGCAAATTTGCTGAGGGTGCACTCAGTGTGCACAAAGGTGTTAAACAAGACTGGTCCCAGTACTGATCCCTGAGGGACTCCACTTGTCACTGGCCTCCACTTGGACATGGACCCATTGACAGCCACTGATTGGGTGCAGCTGTCACTCCATCAATCCTGTATTTTCCTGATGTGTAGACCAGAATGTCATGTGGGACAGTGTCAAAGGCTTTGCTCAGGTCCATAAGAATGATGTCAGTTGCTCTTCCCTAGTCTGTAGATGTTGTCACCTTGTCATAGAAAGCCACCAGGTTTGTCAGGCAGGATTTGCCCTTGGTGAAGCCGTGTTGAATGTACCCAATCACCTCTTTGTTATTCTTCTGCCTTAGCAGTGCCTCCAGGAGGATCTGATCCATGATCTTACCAGGCACAGAGATGAGACTGACTGGCCTATAGTTCCCTGGGTCATCCTTCTTTCTCTTTTGAAAATGGAGGTTTTGTTTCCCTTTTCCAGTCAGTGGGCACTTCCCCTGACTGCTATAACTTTTGGAATATAATAGAGAATGGTTTAGTGATCTCATCAGCCAATTCCCTCAGTACCCATGGGTCTATCCCCTCGTGTCCAATGGACTTGTACGCTTCCAAGTTCTTCAGGTGGTCATGAATCTGATCTTCAATTACTATGGGCAGTTCCTTCTTCCAGCCCCTGTCATCATCTTCTGTGACTTGGGAGTGTGGCTGGAGCCCTTGCCAGTGAAGACTGAGGTAAAGAAGTCCTTGAGAACCTCAGCCTTCTCCATGTCACTTGTCACCAGTTCACCTGTTTCCTTTCTAAGGGGCACACACCTTCCCTAGAGTTGCCATTAATGTACCTGTAGAAACTTCTGCTGTTCTCCTTGATCTCCCTGGCTAGATTTAATTCTAACTGAGCTTTAGCTTTTCTAACCAGATCTCTTGCTCCTTCAACAGCTTCCTTATATGCCCCCATTCTAGCTGTCCTTTCTTCCACTCCTTGTACAATTTCTTTTTTTGTGACAGTGTGTCTGGAGGCTCCTTGATCATCCAGGCAGGTCTCCTAGCATTCTTTCCTGCCTTCCTTTTTAGAGAAGGTGATCCTTGAACACTGACCAGCTGTCCTGAGCCCCACTGTGCTCTAGGGCTTTGTTCCACAATACTTTGGCCAGCAGATCCCTCAAGTGATCAAAGTCTGCATGCCTGAAATCCAGGGCTGTAAGCTTGGGATACATCCTCCTATTTGCTCTGAGTATCTTAAATTGCAGTGCATTGTGGTCGCTGCAGCCAAGATTATCCCTGAGACTCACATTGGTCACCATTTGGAGGAGGAAGTTGTCATCTATGCATTCCAGGAACACACTGAAATCCTGGTGTCTTCCTGTGTAGTCCCTCCAGCAGATGTCAGGGTGATTGAAATCCCCAATGAAGACCAAGGCTTGTACACATGAAGCCACTTTTATCTGCTTTGATAGGGCTTCATCTGCTTGGTTCTGTTGGTCAGGGGCCTGTAGCAGACCCATACAGTAACATCGCCTTCCCCTGTCTTCCCTTAATCTTCACCCGCATGTTCTCAACCAGCTCATCATCCTTCCCCAGGTGGAGCTCCACCGATTCCATCTGGTCACTGATGGAGAGGGCAACACCTCCTCCCTTCCTACCCTGCCTGTCCTTCCTGAAGAGCTTGTACCCATCCACCCCTACATTCCAGTCATGGAAATCATCCCACCAAGTTTCAGTAATAGCCACTACATCATGGCATTTCAGCAGCACAGTGGCCCTTAATTCATCCTGTTTGTTGCCCAAGCTGTGTGCATTTGCATAGAGGCACTTCAGCTGGGCTGGCCTTGTCACCCTCTTAGGTGAATCCCCCTTAATTCACTTTGGGTGTCTTGGGTTTATTGCCCTTGGGTTGCCGCAGGGCAACAAGTTAAGAGCCCTTGTTAGCACTCCTTTCCTTTGCTTCCCCCAGCCCCTGCTGTGCTGCCTCACCTTGTGCCACAGGCAGGCATGAGATTATTAACCCCTTCCCCCTTCAAATGTATTTTAAAGCCCTATCAATGAGCCCTGCCAACTACTGCCCCAGATTCCTTATCCCCTCTGGGACAGGTGTCACCATGTGATTCTCGCAGCTCTGGAGCTGTGATTGTAAAACCCAAAGCCCTGTCAATGACACCAGTCCTGGAGCCATGAATTGACTCATTGGCTCTTCCTCTACATTCCCTTTTCCATCACTGATGTCAGTGGGATGGAGGAGAACACAACCTGAGCTTCTGGTTCCTTTACCAGTTGCCCTAAAGCCCTGAAGTTTCTTTTAATTGATTGTGGGCCTTTCATTGCTGCATCATCACTATCCACCTGACAGACGAAAATCATGCAATAACCTGAAGGCCTCACAAGGGTGGAAATTTTTCCTATGATATCCTTTACTTGGGCGCCAGGGAGATGGCAGACCTCCCTATGGAAGGGGTTTGGTCTGCATATTGGCCTTTCCACTCTCCTCAGGAGGGTATCTCCTATTATGACTCATTGATTTTCATTCTGAGAGTCAGTTTGTATGGCCAGCCTGGGGCAGGTTGGTCTTGGTGGCACTTCTGGCCTTCCCTCATCCTTGCTCACAACCAGTTCCTCCTGCCGAGCCTCATACCTGTTCTGCAAGGCTACTTCAGGTATTGTGTTTCTTCAGGGAACATGCTTGTTCCATTTGTTTCATCAGGCAGGTCATCAACCTGTTCACACTGCATACAACTATAGTCAGTGTTGCCCCTGTTGGTCTGAGTTGATGTAGAAACACAAAGCCCCAAAGAAGGCAAGACAATGTTGCTTTTTGTTTATTTACTACTGCCAACAAAAGTTGTGAATGTACAGCAATGCTGAAGATCAGCTGCAGCTAGAGCATATTTTGAGATGAACCGTAAGACATATCATGGAATTTTTAATGAAAAACAGATACTGAAGGGAAAAAAAGGCTTTCTTATCACATCCTTGTCTCTTCCAGTGGTCTGTTCATGAAATCTTGGATTGCCTGATGTAGGGGTAACCATTTATTAATCGAAGCTTGCAAAGCTGTAATCCATCTAGAAGAAAGGAAAGACCAGCTGTTATGCATGCATGTTTTTGTTCTTTGAAACACACCTTTTATAAATGATGTTTGTGCTTCTGAGTTATTGTGTACACTGATATTAAGTGAATTGGAGAGAGGCAGGAGGAGTTGACTATAACAACAACAGATGTAAATACCTGTTTCCAACATAATGAAAAGCTTTGTCCATTGCTCATTAAATGTAATTAGTAGGCTTTACACTCCAGCAGACAGCCATGGCACTTGGCTGGATTATGAGGGAATTAACATTCATATCATAATTTCACAGGACAATTTTCTTATTGATTCTAATGGTTATTGTTGGAAGTAAATTACTCTTGGGATTGAGGAAAATAGACTTTCCATTATTTCTAAAGGCAGGTGCCAAGGCTTTTCTGTTTAGTTTAATGACCCACACACTGACTGTGAAAGGCATCTTATCCAGGTTTCTTTCTGAACCTCTGCAAGCCAGTCTTGCTGTAGTTTCAATAGCAGAACTGATGACTCACATGTGCCAGCATGTTGTACTGCAGTTAGGCTAAAGATATAACTAAAGGGAAATATGGAGGAACAAGTGAAAACAGAACGAAAAGTGGTCACTAGATGTTCCCAAGTTGCATTGTTTCTGCTCTCTTAAAATTTGACAAATGAAACTGGGAGATAAAATAAAAGAGAAAAGAAGAAGAGAAGAGAAGACAAGAGAAGAGAAGAGAAGAGAAGAGAAGAAAAGAAAAGAGAAGAGAAGAAAAGAAAAGAAAAGAAAAGAAAAGAAAAGAAAAGAAAAGAAAAGAAAAGAAAAGAAAAGAAAAGAAAAGAAAAGAAAAGAAAAGAAAAGAAAAGAAAAGAAAAGAAAAGAAAAGAAAAGAAAAGAAAAGAAAAGAAAAGAAAAGAAAAGAAAAGAAAAGAAAAGAAAAGAAAAGAAAAGAAAAGAAAAGAAAAGAAAAGAAAAGAAAAGAAAAGAAAAGAAAAGAAAAGAAAAGAAAAGAAAAGAAAAGAAAAGAAAAGAAAAGAAAAGAAAAGAAAAGAAAAGATGTCTCCTACTACAATTACTTGACGATTTTTCTTTTGAGGATCAGGTTTTATGGCCAGCCTGGGGCAGGTCGGTCTTGGTGGCACTTCTGGCCTTCCCTCATCCTTGCTCACAACCAGCTCCTCCTGACGAGCCTCATACCTGTTCTGCAAGGCCAGAGAGTCACCTTCTACAATTACCCTCCTTTTCTTCCTTTTTGAAGAAGTCTAAGGTGTTGGCATGAGGGACAAGCCCTGGGTGACTCACTGGATGGATCCTTGTCTCCAAGTTCATTCCTCTCTACCACCAGATCCTCATACCTATTATGTAAATATGTCTCAAGGGTTGGGGGGCACAAGTAGGAAGGGAAGGCGGATGGCTGGAACTGAGACCAGGAACCTGTTCCCATTTTCCCTCATCTTCTTTTTTTGTTACTGCAAGCTTGGTGGCAGGAGGGCAGGGGACTCTCTTTATCTTCATGTGTCTCCAATTGTACCTGCCTCAGGGATGGTACAGGAGCCCCTTGTTCCTGGGTGCTAGGTGGCAAGTGCTCCCATTTCTACTGCAGGCAGGGCAGAGCCTGGCTTCACCAGTCTATCTCCATTTCAGCCTCCTATGCCTTTCCACTTCATCTTGCAGCTTTCATGTAACCCTGAAGGGGTGTATGTTTTGTTTTAGAGAAAGAAAAGGGTATTTCATCTTCTGGTTTAGTCCATATCAACAAACACAGATAGCTACATTTCGTCATTATTGCTATATACAGACAGAATTTATTTATGATGAGCTTTCCTCTTCCCACCTACATTAAAAAAAGAAACATTGATGTTTCTAGAGCTTTTTACATATTAACTCATCCATATAATTGCTTGTGTTTCAGATTCATTACTATGCAATCAAATACTGGTAAAGTGATACAGAATATAATTCCTGGCACCCAGAAACAAATGCACAAGTAAAGAGCATGTATTCCTCTATCATCTGGTAGACAACCCAGAGTGTTCTCGGCTCAATAGGAAATAACAAAGGTAGAAAGCATTATAGCCCAAACCATGTTTTTCAGAATTCCTCATTACAAATATCCATCATATAAGAAGCTCTGCTAAATGAGGGAAAAAGGAAAGTGAGATAGATAACCAGTCTAGTACCTGAATAGGAAAATATGAACTTATGACCAAAAAGAAGCTATAAAGACAACTGGTTCCAAACAGAAATGTGTTGTCCATGTATCTCCTTTGCAGACTTCCTTTCCAGAGTCAGAGACTGATGTAGTCATATCAGCTCTGTCTGTCAGATCTTTATATTACATTTATAATTTATTCCATTTATCTTTCCAGTTCCCTCAGCTGAGTATCATGTGGAACAGCTGTCACTCAGAATAAATGTCTAAAGGGTATGAGTGTGCTGCCAGCATTTTATGTAGGCTCAAAGTAGGAAAGTTAAATAAGAAACTGTAATGGGAAGGACATAGGACCAATTATGTTGGAAAGAGGAGTTAAGTTGAAAATCAGTATTCTGAAAGTAGAAAAGAAAGTGCTTTAGCAATTCAGGTGTAGCAAAAGAATTAACTGTGAAGAACAAATTCACATCTAGCCCAAGCCTCAGAGAAATTACCTTTGTGATGGTTCATGTTTGTAATGCTCTGAAACATGCTGTAAGAAAATGGCAACAGATACTTTTGAGAAGTAGTCTCTTTGAACTCAGTGTCACCAGTGAAGGAGATATCCTTTCTGTCAGTCTTCACTGTATGTATTTATGTAAATGTAAGCATAAAAAATATTGTGATTTGGATTTCTTTTGGATAGTCTCATAATTTTGATATCTCAAGGATACCCTTAGGCAAAGTACTCAACAACTTTTTGCCTCAGTTATCACTGGCGGACTCTCTTCTCACATCTCCTAAGTCAATGAACCACAAGATGAAGACCACAGGGGAACAAAGTCCCTCCCACTGTAACACAAAATCAAGTTCACAAACACCTGAGGAATCTAAACATAAGTCTAAGGGACCTGATAAGATGTAATTCTTAAGACACCCTCTATAATGTTTGAAAAGTCCTGGCAGTCAGGTGAAGTCCCTGATTACTGGAAGAAAGGAAATAGTGCATTCATTTCTAAAGAGGATAGAAAAGATGACCTGAGATGAAATGGCCTGCCAGTTTCACTGTGCTTGGGAAGATCATGTAACAAATTCTCCTAGAAGCTATGCTAAGGCACATGGAGGACAGGGAAGTGATTTGACACAGCTGGCATGGCTTTAGCAAGGACATTTGACCAACCTTTCATGATTATTTCTTTCTGTAATGGAGCTTACTACATCAGTGGACAAGGGAAGAGTTATGGACATAATTTGTCTGGATTTCTGTAAAGCCTTTGACCCAGTGCCCCGCAACATCCTTCTCTCTAAACAGGAAAAATAAGAATTTTATGGGTGAACTGTTTAGCACGTCATGAATTGGTTGGGTAGTCACATCCAAAGGACAGTGGAGGGTGACTCAATTCCTTTAAGAATCAGCAGCAACATTTACCCACTTCATATAATTGGCTGGATACCAGTCATCCATTTACCTTTTATTCACATGAAGACACATCACTTTCCACCCAGGACTCACAGAACATATGAAAGCCCTTCCAAAATGTTCTGTACATCAGAACAGGGCATTTTACAGAAAGTGAATTTACTAAAAATTTGTAATTCAGACACCACAGTTCTGGTTGCTTGTGTCAACCCTTATTACTGTAGAATAGAATAGAATAGAATAGAATAGAATAGAATAGAATAGAATAGAATAGAATAGAATAGAATAGAATAATAGAAAATGCTTTTAAATTTATTTTGTGGTATATATGGCATCCAACTATCATAACAAGAAAGAAATCCCCTGCCTGCCATATTCATATAATTTCAATCTATAACAAACATTTGGTGCTTTGTTCTCTTGAGTAAGCCAGTGTGTTCATTGCTAAGCCTAAGCACATCATATAAAAAGCTTAGCTATAAATAGATTGAGGTCTAACCCATCACTTATAAAGATACCACTTCTAATTGTTCATCATTTTTGTTTGGAGCTTAATCATCACAGCTGGCACACTGCAACATTATTTAGAATTGGTGTACAATCTGATTTCTTCTCTGTTTTCCATGACTCCCATTTCTTCAGGATATATTTTTCAATTTACATTTAAAGAGCTGTTGAATCCAATGTTTCCAATACCTCCACTACATTATTGCTATTAATAAATGAGAAATAATACTGGCTGGTAAAACAAGCAAGTTAATTTTGGCCTAATAACAGACAGCATACCCTGACAGAGAGAAGAGTCATAATCAGATATATTACTTGACCTGATTTGAACTGTTCAAAATTTTAACCCAGTCAATAGGTCTTCCTGTAATGTTCTGCAAACATTTCATTATCTTTTGTGCAATTAATTGCAGCGAAATACTCAACCTCAATGAAAGAACCAACTGGAATGTGAAGGTTAATCACATCACAAGACCACCTGATTGGACAACCAATATAGCTAGGTGTACAATACTTAGTTTCTTCAAATCAGAGGAGCTTTTTCATCTTTTTCCCATGTTGTCTTGCTCCTTGGTATGTTTCCACTGTCTCCAGTTTAGATGTAAATTGTCTGAAGTGAAACAAAATTTTAAAAAAATAAATAAATTCATCTCTACTGGCAGGAAGTGCCATACAAACAGTTGCAGAGCCTACAGCTCTCTGTTCACTGACAGAGAGAGTCCTTTCCTCAAAGGAAATTAATAAAAATGTAGGGTAAAAGATGTAAAAGTCTTAGTCTCCCCTCTGCACCAATATGACCAGCTCAAGAATGGCAAGAAGTTTCTGCCTATGATTTCCTAAATATCCAAACAACGAGCATACCACAAAGCACAGTGAGAGAGAGAGAGTCAGACAAAACAAGAAAATAACAGGTAGTGAAAAGCCTCCAGGGAGGGTTGTGGCCACATCAGCCACAATGGAGAAAGTTAGGCAAATTAGAAATAAGAAGCAAAAAGGGAAAACAGTTAATTTTCCTGTATCATTTAGAAGATGTCTGATTTAAGAACACAGTGGCACATCCAGGAAGACGTATTTTAAAGACAATGAAAAATTCATTGTGCCATTACTGACCTGAAAATAATCTGAGCCAGTGACCTACAGGAGCTGCCTTTCATTTTCCCAGTCTCCTGAATTAGCCTCTCTTATTTCAGCTTTATAGCACTGCCCATTTTTCACATAATTTCTGTTATTTCTTCTAGGTTTTATTCCATTTCCCTTGAACCTGCAATCTCTTCATTTAAATCTCTTTTCATAGCTGATTTTGATTTGTGTTACTGCAAGGAGCATGAAATGTTAACAAAAAATCTCTATAATAAACAAAGAAGCTTGACTAGAATAGCAAATATAACTGCTCAAAATTCTTGGAACACAGTGAACCATCCAGGAAATGCTATGAATGTCATTTATTTTGTGGAATTATTTACACTAAATTAAGTAGAGCTGATTAGTGAACACTCCTGGGCTATATACACTATCTTAATGACCATTTTCTACAATAGAGAAAGGAGACATCTGTTTTTCTTATTTCCTCCTTATTTCCGTCTCTCATAGTTATACATCGATTAATTTTACATTTTTTTTCAGAAACAAATTAGGCTATTTTAAGAAAATTAGCAGCAAGAAAAGGGCAACTTCTGGTCTTTCTATTGTTCTTAGAGTAGCATTTACCAAAGCAGCATATGCTTTCTGCCTTCTACTCAAAGGTCTCTGTCCATGTCTGACTACAGACTGCCAAGAATCCATGAATAGTTGATAGCAACCTTGTGAGAACACAAAAATCTTTTTTACTTCAGTGCAAAATGGGATAATAGTACCTAAAATCTGAATTAGTTAATTTAAAATCTCGACAACATATATCATCATCTCAAACAGCATTATGTAGTTGTATTGGGTTCTATAATAGCAGTATAAGTGTATTACTCTCCAGTCACAGGCATAACAAATTACTTTTTATAATTATTTTCAAAGCAATAAAACTTTGGCACTTTCATAACAAAGGGATATTTGCCAAAGGAATGCTCTCCAGATATTATTTATGAAAGCCACGTAAGTGAAAAGAAATGCCCCTTACCTCTGGCTTACAAGAATTAAGGGAGCATGGCTGACTATTAATCCGTGAAGGGTATTTAGTCTCACTTTGAATGCTTCAAATCCATCTCAATCCTTTCCTAGGTGCATTCATTTGGACATTAATAATTCTTGATGCCACAGAGCTCTATCTGCATTCATTCTAGATAGCACAGAAAATGTTTGGAAAAGGAGTTTACAAGGATGTTAAATAATAGCTGTCACACAGACAATTCAATATCTTCAGTGACTGTTGCCTTCACACTGGGATAGTCAGAAGAACCTAGACCATGGACAGGATTCTATGGTATAACACTTCATTAGCCTAGCTCATAGTATTCTTTACACTAGGAATGAAATTTGGAGCCTGAATACATATTTTGGTTATGCTGTCTTTGCAATGCAGTTTTCTGTCTATAGGCATTGCAACTAAAGTAAGTTCACAGCACTGGCGACTTTCTGGATTGCCGCCTTCTTCTGTACTAACTTCAGTTTTGCCCTAAAGAAAAGAAAAAAAGAAGGAAACAGAAGAAACAAAATAGTCTAGGAAAAGCATTCATAAATGTTTGGTTACACTGATTTTTTTTTTTTCAGGGGTTCTTTCTTTACTCCAGAAAATTAATTTGTAACAAAGGGATAATTGCATTTGCCAATAAGCATACAAGCAAGTATTTAATTGTCTAACCCCACAGATGCATATTTTATATATGGAATGATATGTATGTTTATTTTTAGACTAATTATAAAGAATTATATGGGCACTAATAATTCAGCTTTTGCTGACAACATTTAATTAACTAATTTTAATCTTCCACCATCAGTGTATATTGCAAACAGAATTAACATTCTTCATATGTTCTAGCATTATCTCATGTTTCCCATTTTATTGCTGCCAGATTTTATAGGATTGTTAGGACTCCAGTCATATCTCTTCAGAGCCTAGGACCTAAGAATATTGTTTAAAACAAATCTAGAATTCACTGTCTCAGATGTGTGCATCTTTGTTTCGAGTTAAGACATGTTTTGAGGTCAGCTGGGCTGGGAAAACAGATGAAGTATTTTCACCTACTTACACTAAGGATCTTAATGGCTTCTTATAAATAACTGTGAGAGACTAAAGCTTATCTCTCCTGGTGACTCAACAAAGATAAAATCACTTGCTGTTTGTCCAGACAATAGCTGATGTGCGTTGGGCAGATCCACTGGAAGGACTCTTGGAAGGTGCAAAGATAACTGCAGCTGGCCTACAACAATGGTCCAAGGGCCCAGCATTCACACCTTCAGGACAAGATCATTTCCAGCCATCAGATACCCCAGGAAAGGACAATGCTTCCTGATGTGAAAAGAGTGTGTGGGTAGCTAGATGGAGCAGGAGGAGGCGGAGGCCTTCCCCCTCCATCCAGTGGCTGCCCAAACTCACCTGAGTACACAGAAAGATTTCCTGGGGAACGATACCTGGACCTAAAGATGATTTCCCAGAACGATATCCTGGGGAACAACACCTGGACACTTGCCTAAGGGCTAAAAAACTGTATAAAAGACTGGAGCAGCTACTGGCTTTTAGGAGGAGAAAATTGGAGTAGCAAGATGCAGAAGAAAGAAGACAGCACCACACGCTGGAAACATCCCGGGGCCAACACAATGGATCTTGGACTCTCCGTGCCCTAAGTTCAGCTTGCTGCAATTCATGGAGCTGAAGAAGCTGCCCAGAGGACCTCATCCCTTTTACAGCCAAAGCCTCAGCACCCTTCCTCTACAGACCCAACATCTCCTGCAGCACCGTTTCTCTACAGACCCAACATCTCCTGCAGCACCTTTCCTCCACAGACTCAAACTGTCTTGGGGGGTGAGGGGTGTGGTAATATAATTCTTTCCCTCTTCTCCCTTTCTTCTCTCTCTTCCTATTCTGATCCCTCCACTTTATTTATGTAATAAATAGTCTAGCTGTTGATATTTTGGCCTCGTTTGTGCCTCTAATTTCACAGCACGGGAATATTCATTAAAAACCTCAATCTCTTTCCCTCTCCAGATTGAGACAATAACCACAGAGAAAGACACTGACAATGACTTTCAGTCTTAGAAGGCTTTATCTCAATCAGGAGCATTATAGTAAAAAATGTATTGGTATGTTTTCCATTGAAAGTTGTCAGAAGTTAATGGGAAGGGTTATGAACATAATTACATTTAGGGAAACTTTAAAAAGGAACTGAAATCATAGGATCATACAATTGTTAGGGTTGGAAGGAACCTTAAGGACCATCTAGTTCCAATCCCCTGGCCATGGCCAGGAGCACCTCACACTAGATCATGTTTTACAAACTATGCTCACTGTTTTCTGAATGTAAGATTTTGTTCCTTCTATCTGCACAAATAAGGTGAGGTTTTCAACATAAACCCAAACTGCAAACAGCTTTACTTAGTAAAGAGATTTATGCTCCTAAATACTTCATTGTATTTAAAAATTTGATGTTCACTCACATGCACCTTCAGAAACTGGATTATGTACAAATACATGCAGATAGGACTTCTGATGAATAAAAACCAGTTAAAAGAAGAAAAACTGAAATGCAAATTTAGAGTGTCTTTTGTGACTGCACTGTGTTTTCTGGAGCAGCTGAATTTTAAACCATATAATGGTTTTAAATGGTTAAAAATGGTTTAAAACCCTATAATGGTTTAAAATCATAAGAGTTTATGACTAACTCCTACACATTTGAACATTCCATGAGTTTATCCCCATCTCACAGGGAATCAGTTTAAGTTCTCCAAGTTCTGAACTTTGACACTCTTTCCCTCTAATTGCAGGATGAAGGGAAGTGCAGACCCTTGGAGGTAACAAATCTCGATGGAGCAGAAATTGGTGTTGATATTAGTCTGGGTAAACCATTTGTTTTTAAATGCATACCTCAAAGTGGAAACAGGATCTTCTACTTCTGTGCAACTTCCAGCCAAGAAATGAAAAGGTAAGTGATCTTTCATTTTGCAGGGTCAATTTTGTAATTCCACTTTGGGGAGAGGAGGTCTGGGTTTTTGGAGAACGTTCACAATATCTGACTTGACCAGTGGGGAGGAGGGGGAAAATTTTAAAAAACCTGTCAACTATTTATGGGATTATGGTGTTTCTTATTTCAATTCACAGAAGTTAATATTTTTTTTTTCAGCTTCACAGTGGGTTCTAAAAGAATTTTTCTTTCACAGTCTTTAATATTTGGGCTTTGTTCCAGATACCCCTGAATTCTTAATCTATCTCCAGAAAAAAAAATAATCTTCACTTGTTCTCATGTCTTCTCTACTGTTCTATCAAATGAAAGTGTAAATCTTCCATTGTAAACTGGTCATTTCACATGAATAATCTACCCTCTGCCAAACAAGAGCAGTGATAGCAGTAAATACAATCCCATCTTCTATTTTCTTTCCTGTCATGCTGTCATCATCATTTTAGTATTTTAAAATGCAAGTATGCCACAAAGTCATAGTGGTTGTAGTAAGTGGCAATGAGTTTGGACTTGACTAAGAGTTAAAAATCTTTTTTTTTCTCTTTTCTTTTTTTCCCCCGGAGACTATAGCTGACAAAGCAAAGAGACTGAAATCACCCAAAACACAAGTAACAACTTTCTAGGCTATAATTTTTTATCTTTTCCTCTTTGATTTGTTGTGAATCACCAAAAATAAAAATCTAGGAAGTATACCAAGTAGCTCAGTGTTCATCCATACATCTTTTTATAGCATCTTGCTGCTTAACATAGCACCTTCCATTGCAATATCAGAGCATATTCCACTTCCAAATTCTAGGCCATCTGTAGTGCAAAAATAATAACTTTGCCAACTTTCTTTCTGCTGTAGTCTCCAGTAACTAAATTATCCACATTATAACAAAAACATAAGTATATTGACCACATTGAACTTTATTCGAATTATATATTCCCTCACCGTCAATATTGCCTTAATTTATTACAATGTGCTGTGCAACAAGCTTTGAGACCTATTTTTCTAAGGATTAGCAATGTTTATTCAGATTGAATCCACTTTTCTGACTTGAATATGTTCTGAAAACTGCATATCCATTTAGGTGCTGTCCATGTCATCAAGAGTAAAGAACCAGTGATGTAAATCTGTTCTACTCTACAAAATTAAGTTTTGTGGTTTTTTTTTGTCATATTACAGGTGGTTAGAGGCTATGGATAAAGCAGTACATCCCATCCATCAGGTAATGTTTTATTTCTATGCCAAGTATGTGTATAGCAGACCATGCAGAAGACTGAGAGACAGTAGATGTATTTGTAAATGGTCAGGTGCAGAGAGCAACAAGGGAAGGCTGTGGATGTCGTCTACCTGAACTTCAGCAAGGCCCCCATAGCAAACCCCTGACAAAGCTGCAGTTTGGACAGGTGCACACTGCACTGGGTTAGGAACTGGGTGGTGGGTTGGGGCCACAGAGTGGTAGTGAATGGTGCCACATACAGCTGGCGGCCTGTCACTAGTGGTGTCCTCCCAGGGATCAGTGTTGGGCCTGATCCTGCTCAATATCTTTATTGAGGGGATTGAGTCCATCATCAGCAAATTTGCAGATGATACCAAGCTGGGGCCAGGTGTTGATCTGTTAGAGGGTAGGAGGGCTCTGCAGGGACCTTGACAGGCTGGACAGATGGGCAGAGTTCAATGGCATGAGATTTAACACATCTAAGTGCCAGGTTCTATACACTGGCCACAACAACCCCATGCAGTGCTACAGGCTGGGGTCAGAGTGCCTGGAGAGCAGCCAGGCAGAAAGGGACCTGGGGGTACTGATTGACAGTAGGCTGATTATGAGCCAGCAGTGTGCCCAGGTGGCCAAGAAGGCCAATGGCATCCTGGCCAGTATCAGGAACAGTGTGGCCAGCAGGAACAGGGAAGTCATTCTGCCCCTGTACTCAGCACCTTGTCCAAACAGCCAGGGTATTCGAGTTATGGAAGCTAAAGCACAAGTAGGAATAAATTTTACTGGGGACATAAAGGGGAACAAGAATAATTCCTTCAGGTATGTCATTGACAAAAGGGAGGCTATGAAAGATGTTTGGCCTCTCCAGAAGGAAAATGGAGACCTGGTCACACAGGACTGAGAGCTGCGAGGCAACTGAAACAGCACTGGCTACCTCCATGCTGTGCCAAGATATTTAGAAAAGAGGGCTCCTGGAGAAGAGGAGGCTGGGGTGTGTGGGGTGGAGAGGCGACCTGGCAGGAGTCAGTGTCTCCCGTGAGGGTGCTTGAGAGGGTGACATGGCTGGGGGACATTCTCAGAGAAGCTGTGGGAGATTTAAACTGGATGAGACTGGCACAGGCTCTCAGACTGTGAGCTGCAAGGCAGCAAGTGTCTCACTAGCTGGAGCCAAGTGAGTGGAGTGCAAGAGGCAGGAGGAGTGGTCAGACAGCTGGGAATGCCTGGCCATTGGTCCAAGCAGGCAAACAGGCACAAGGAGAGCAAATAGTGACTGAGTGTGCCCCGTGGGCTCCCATTGAATCAGCTCAGTATTCGGCACGAGCAGGGTATGTGGGCAAGATACAAGGTGCTTCAGTTTTACTGAAGGCATGATGGTGGCTTCCAGGCTACAGGCTGTGAGGAAGGACACAGCCTTTCACAGGCAACAGGGGGCAACACTGACTATGGGTGTGTGTGGTGTGAGCAGGTTTTTGACTTGTTCAGCCAGGTGGCACAACTCCATGATGAAGTGATGAAACTCAGGGAAGAGAGAAGCATCAGGGAGAATGAGAGGCAAATTAAAAACTTTCACAAACTGATCTTTACAAAAACAGGAGTTAACACTTAGTGGAGCAGAGGATTTGATATCCTCCCATCAGCAAGCCCCCCAGCCTTCCTGTAGTAACTGACATATTCAGGGTCAATGGGAACAGGTAGCTACCCAACAAAACGAATTATACAAATAGAGCAAACATGCTCCTCTAACAAGTACAGTACCCTAAGTGCTCTCACAGAACAGGTATGAGGCTCTACAGGAGGAACTGGTTGTGAGCAAGGATGAAAGCTCACAAAGGCCAAAAGTGCCACCAAGGCCAGAAGTGCCACCAGGGCTGACTTGCCTCAGGCAAGCCATAAAAACTCACCCTAAAAATTAAAGTCAAAGGGTTATTGTTGTAGGTGGCTCCCTGCTGAGGGGAGAGGAGGGCCTGGTATGCAGACTGGGGACACTTCATAGAGAGGTCTGTGTCGCCCTGGTGCCTGGGTAAAGAATGTCATAGGTAAACTTCCCACCCTTGCGAGTCCTTGAGACTGTTACCCACTTCTAGTTTTGCAGGTAGTTAGTGATGATGCAGCCATGAGAGGCTCACAATTGATTAAAAGAGACTACAGGACCTTGGGGCAACTGATAAAGGGTTCAGGAGCTCAAGTTGTGTTCTCTTCCATCCCTCTGACATTGGTAATGGATGAGGGAACATTTAGGAAGAGCCAAGAGGTCAATTCATGGATTCAGGACTGGTGTTGTCAACAGGGGTTTGGATTTTATGATCACAGATCAGTTTACAGGGTGCCACAGTTGCAAGAAACCAATGGGATGCACCTGTCCCAAAGGGGGAAGGAGTGGGCAGGGCTCATTGATAGGGCTTTAAACTAGATTTGAAGGGTGAAGGGGTTATTAATCTCATGCTTGCCTATGGCAAACATGGGGGCAGCTCACCAGAGGCAGAGGGATGGAGTGCTAACAAGGCCTCTCCACTTGCTGCCCTGAGACAAGCCAATTACAAGGCACCAAGACACCTTAAGAGAATCAAGGGGGATTCACCTAAGAGGCAACTAGGAGGATATATCCCAAACTTACAACCCTGGACTGTAGGCATGCAAATTGTGATCACTTCAGTGATATGCTGTCCAAAGTATCGCGGGACAAAGCCCTAGAGGGAAGAGGGGCCACGGACAGCTGGTCAGTGTTCAAGGATCACCTTCTCTGTGTCCAGGAGTAAAGAGGAAGGCAGGAAAGAATGTTAGGAAGCCTGCCTGGATGAGCAAGTAGCTCCTGAACACACTGGAATATAACCCCCATTTTCAGAAAGGGAAAGAGGGATGACCCAGGGCACTATAGGTCAGTCAATCTCTCCTCTGTGCCTGGTAAGATCATGGAGAGACTAAAAAACTGGCTTCACAGCCACACTCGCATGGTGGGTGTGGGGAAGGCTGTGGATGTAGTCTAGCTGGACTTCAGCAAGGCTTTTGACACCCTCCCCCCACAGCAAACTCCTGGCCAAGCTGGCAGCCCATGCGTTGGAACTGGGTTGGGTTAGGAACTGGTTGGAGGGCCAAGCCCAGAGAGTGGTGGTGAATGGTGCCACACCCAGCTGGCGGCCTGTCACTAGTGGTGTGCCCCAAGGATCAGTGCTGCACCCCATGCTCTTTAGCATCTTTATTGATGATCTGGATGAGGGCATTGAGTCCATCATCAGTAAATTTGCAGATGACACAAAGCTGGGGGCAGGTGTTGACCAGCTGGAGAGCAGAGAGGCTTTGCAGAGGGACCTCGACAGGCTGGGCAGATGGGAAGAATCCAACAACATGAGATTTAACACATCCAAGTGCCAGGTTCTGCACATTGGCCACAACAACCCCAGGCAGTGCTACAGGCTGGGGTCAGAGTGGGTGGAGAGCAGCCAGGCAGAGAGGGACCTAGGGGTATTGGTCAATGGTAGGCTGAACATGAGCCTGCAGTGTGCCCAGGTGGCCAGGAGGGCCAATGGCATCAGGAACAGTGTGGCCAGCAGGAGCAGGTAGGTCATTCTGCCCCTGTACACTGCACTGGTTAGGCCACACCTTGAGTCCTGAGTCCAGTTCTGTGCCCCTCAGTTTAGGAAGGATGACTTGCTGGAACATGTCCAGAGAAGGGCAACAAAGTTGGTGAGGTGTTTGGAACACAAGCCCTATGAGGAGAGGCTGAGGGAGCTGGGATTGCTTAGCCTGGAGAAGAGGAGGCTCAGGGGAGACCTTCTTGCTCTGTACAACTACCTGAAGGGAGGTTGTAGACAGGAGGAGTTTGGTCTCCCAGGCAATCAGCACCAGATCAAGAGGACACAGTCTCAAGCTGCATCAGGGAAGGTTTAGGCTGGATGTTAGGAAGAAGTTCTACACAGAGAGTGTGATTGCCCATTGGAATCAGCTTCCCATGGAGGTGGTGGAGTCACATCATTGGAGGTGTTCAGGAGGACACTTGATAGGGTGCTTGGTTGCATGGTTCAGTTGATTAGGTGGTGTTGGATAATAGGTTGGATGTGATGATCTTGAAGGTCTCTTCCAACCTGGTCTATTCTATTCTATTCTATTCTATTCTATTCTATTCTATTCTATTCTATTCTATTCTATTCTATTCTATTCTATTCTACTCTAAGAGTGGCTGTCAATGTCCAAGAGGAGGCCAGTGACAAGTGGAGTCCCTCAGGGATCAGTACTGGGGCCAATCTTGTTTAACATATTTGTTGGTGACATGGACAGTGGCATGCTCAGGAAGCTTGCTGACAACACCAAGCTTTGTGGTGGACATGCTGGAGGGAAGGGATGGCATCCAGAGGGACCTTGACAGGCTGGAGAAGTGAGCCCATGACAATCTTATGAGGTTCAATAAGACCAAATGCAATGTCCTGCACCTGGGTCAGAGCGATCCCAGGCAACAATATAGGCTGGGCAGTGACTGGCTTGAGAGCAGCCCTGAAGAAAAGGACTTTGGGGTCCTGGTGGATGAGAAGCTCAGCATGAGCCACCAGTGTACACTTGCAGCCCAGAAAGCCAATCACATCCTGGACTGCATCAAGAGCAGCATATCCAGCAGGTCAAGGGAGGGGATTCTCCCCTCTACTCCACTCTGGTGAGACCCACCTGGAGTTCTGTGTCCAGTTCTGGAGCTCCTATTACAGAAAGGATCTGGACGTGCTGGAGCATGTCCAGAGAAGGGCCACAAGGATGATCAGAGGGCTGGAGCACCTCTCTTATGAGGACAGGCTGAGAGAGTGGGGGTGCTTTATTTTGGAGAAGAGCGGGCTCCAAGATGACCTTATTTGTGGCCTTCCAGTATTGGAAGGGGGCCTATAAGAAAGCTGGTGAGGGACTTTTTGGGGTGTTGGGTAGTGATAGGGCTAGGGGAATGGATCCAAGCTAGAAGAGGGAGATTCAGATTGGATGTTAGGAAGTTCTTCACAATTAGGGTGGTGAGACACCGGAACTGGCTGCCCAAAGAGGTGATGGAAGCCCCATCCCTGGAATTTTTCAAGCCCATGCTGGATGTGGCTGTGAGCAACCTGATCTAGCATGAGGTGCCCCTGCCCATGGCACGGGGCTAGGAACTAGATGATCCTTAAGGTCCCTTCCAACTCTAACAATTCTATGATTCTAGGGTATGAAGAAAGCTGAGGTACTTAGTCACTACTTTGCCTCAGTATTCACTGACAATGGCTCTAGCCACACCACCCAAATTACAGAAACCAAAGGTAGGGAGTGGAAAAAGGAAGATATGATCACTATAAATGAAGATCAGTTTTGAGACCATCTCAAGAAGCTGAAGGTGCACAAGTCTATGGGGCTGGAAGAGATCTACTCACAGATACTGAGGGAACTTTCAGATGAAGTTGCCAAGTCAAGGACTTCACTAGATTGCATCATATTTGAGTGGTTATGCAATTTAGTGATGTCCCTACTGACTGAAAAAGGGGAAACATAAACTCTGTCTTCAAAAAGGGAAAACAGGAAGAGTTTGGAAACTATAGATCAGGCAGTCTCACCTCTGTGCCTGGGGACATCACAGAGCAGATCCTCCTGAAGGCTCTGCTAGGGCATACAGAAAATTAAGAAGAGTTGATTTGTGGTAACAAGCATGGCTTCACCAAAGGCAAATCATGCCTGATGAATTTGGTGGCATTAGTGATGGACTTACAGCATCAGTAGATTAAGGGAAGAGCAACTGGCATAATCTACTTGGATGTCTGTAAAGTATTTGACATTGTTCCATGTGACGTCCTCGTCACTAAATTGGAAAAACATGGACTTGAGGGACAGATCACTTGCTGGATAAGGAATTGTCTGGATGGTCACACTCCGAGAATTGCAGTCAATGGCTCAGTGTTCAGATGAAGACCAGTGACCCTCAGGGGTCAGTGCTGGGACCCATAAATAGCACCTAAGAGTGCTATTTAACACCCTTATTGGCAACATGGACAGTGAATTTGAGTGCACCCTCAACAAGTCTGCAGACAACACCAAGTTGTGTGGTGAAGCAGAGATGGCATCCAGAGGGACCTGGACAGACTGGAGAGGTAAGGCCATGCCAGTGTCCTGAAGTTCAACAAGGCCATGTGCAAGGTCCTTCAGCTGGGTCAGAGCAATCCCAAGCATAAATATAGGCTGAGCGGAGAATGGCTTGACAGCAGTCTTAAGGAGAAGGATTTGGAGGTGCTGGCTGACACAAAGCTCAACATGAGCCAGCAATGTGTGTTTGCAGCCCATTCATCCGTTAATAACATAGTAAGTTGGTTCCTTTTTGTGCTACTGCATCTTACTTTTGACCAATTTGATTTTGTCTTAGATGAAATATTTTCTGAAAGAAATATTTAATATATCACTTGTGTTTCCTAACCTCTGATCTTAATGAACAGATAAATTATATATGATTCTCCCTTTAACTGGACTTTCTATTCAGCAGAACAGACAGAACTTTTTGTTTGCTACACTGTTTGGTACTGACTTCTTGTAAGAGCTAGGGCATTGCAATAGAGGTCACAACAAAACAATTTAATGGACCAATATACTGACACTATGTCATCTTACTGAGTCTGCAAGGATGACTATTTTATTTATATATCTAGTAATACTGAGGTCCTTTTCTGCACTTCGCTGCAATAACTTTCACAGTATCACAGTATCACTAAGGTTGGAAGAGACCTCAAAGATCATGGAGTCCAACCTGTCGCCACAGACCCCATGACTAGACCATGGCACCAAGTGCCACGTCCATTCCCCTTGAACACCTCCAGGGATGGTGACTCCAACACCTCCCCGGGTAACACATTCCAATGGCAAACGACTCTCTCGGTGAAGAACTTTCTCCTCACCTCGAGCCTAAGCTTCCCCTGGCGCAGCTTGAGACTGTGTCCCCTTGTTCTGGTGCTGGTTGCTAGAGAGAAGAGGCCAACCCCTTCCTGGCTACAACCACCCTTCAGGTAGTTGTAGAGAGCAATGAGGTCGCCCCTGAGCCTCCTCTTCTCCAGGCTAAACAATCCCAGCTCCCTCAGCCTCTCCTCATAGGGCTTGTGCTCAAGGCCTCTCACCAGCCTTGTTGCCCTTCCCTGGACACATTCAAGTGTCTTGATGTCCTTCTTAAACTGAGGGGCCCAGAACTGGACACAGGACTCAAGGTGCGGCCTAACTAAAGCAGAGTATAGGGACACAATGACCTCCCTGCTCCTGCTGGCCACACTATTCCTAATGCAGGCCAGGATGCCGTTGGCCTTCTTGGCCACCTGGGCACACTGCTGGCTCATGCTTAGGTGGCTGTCGATCAGCACCCCCAGGTCCCTCTCTGTTTGGCAGCTCTCCAGCCACTCTGACCCCAGCCTGTAGCTCTGCATGGGGTTGTTGTGGCCAAAATGCAACACCCGGCACTTGGACTTGTTGAATTCCATCCCATTGGACGCTGCCCATCTGTCCAGTCAGTCAAGGTCCCTCTGCAGGACCCTTCTGCCTTCTGACTGACCAACATCTGCTCCCAGCTTGATGTCATCTGCAAATTTGCTGATGACTGTCTCAATCCCCTCATCCAGATCGTCAATGAAGACATTGAAGAAGATGAGGCCCAGCACTGATTCCTGGGGGACGCCACTGGTGACTGGCCTCCAGCTGGAGGTGGCACCATCCACCACCACTCTCTGGGCCCAGCCCTCCATCCAGTTCCTAACCCAGCACAGAGTGTTGATGTCCAAGCCATGGGCTGACAGCTTAGCCAGCAGTTTGCTGTGGGGGATGGTGTCAAAGACCTAGCTGAAGTCCAGGTAGACCACATCCACAGGCCTCCCTACATCCACCAGGTGGGTCACCTGATCATAGAAGGAGATCAGGTTGGAGAGGCAGGATCTGCCCCTCCTAAATCCATGTTGGCTGGACCTGAGCCCTTGGCCATCCCGCAGGTGCACAATTAGTGCCGCCAGGATAATCTGTTCCATCATTTTCCCTGGCACTGAGGTCAGGCTGACTGGCCTATAGTTTCTGGGTTCCTCCATCCGACCCTTCTTGTGGATGGGGACCACATTGGCCAATTTCCAGTCATCTGGGACCTCACTGGTAAGCCAGGACTGGAGGAAAATGATGGAGAGCGGCTTGGCCAGCTCATCTGCCAGCTCTCTCAGCACCCTAGGATGGATCCCATCCGGTCCCATGGACTTGTGAGTATCCAAGTGGCTCAGCAGGTCCTGAACTAATTCCTCATGGATTTCTGGGGCATTACACCACTCCCCTACCCCATCGCCCAGCTCAGGAGGCCACTTGTCCTGAAACCCTCTGTGTCAGGGTGAGAAAATTCACACACACACACACAAAGATTCAGCCAGAGTGTTCAGCAACTGTCCCTTTCTTAAAGGCACTGCCTAAACCGGTCACACCCTCCTGCCTTGCTGTTAAAAATTGAGGCAAAGAAGGTGTTCACGACCTCCGCCTTTTTCTCATCTTCAGTCACTGTGTTCCCCTCCAGGTCCAATAGGGAGTGAGGGTTTTTCTTGCCCTTCTTTTTAGCATTAACATATTTGTAAAAATGCTTTTTATTGTCCTTCACAGAGGTGGCCAGCTTCAGTTCCAACTGGGCCTTTGCCTCTCTAATTTTCTTCCTACATAATCTAACAACATCCTTAAAAATATTACGAGAAGCCTTCCCCTCCTTCCAAAGGTGATACAGCCTCTTTTTTTCCCTTTAGTTCCTCCAGGAGCTGCTTGCTCATCCAGGCCGGTCGCGTTCGCCGCCGGCTCATCTTTCAGCACATGGGAACTGCCAGTTCCTGTGCCTTCAAGAGCTCCTGTTTGAAATAGGTCCAACCATTCTGGACCCCTTGGTTCTTGAGGGCTGATACCCAGGGAAGTTTGCAAATAATTTTCTTAAACAGGCTGAAGTTTGCCCTCCAGAAGTCCAAGGTGAAGGTTCTGTTGGTGCTCCTCCCTATCTCCCTGTAAATTGAAACTTCACCATCTCATAGACACTGCACCCCAGGCAGCCTCCCACGGTCACGTCTCCCACCAGCCCTTCTCTATTGGAGAACAGCAGGTCAAGCAGAGCCTGACCCCTGGTAGGCTCACTTAACAGCTGCATCAGGAAGCTGTCCCCCATGCGGTCCAGGAATCTTCTGGACTGCCTCCCCTCTGCTGAGTTAAGTTCCCAGCAGATATCTGGCAGGTTAAAGCCACCCACAAGGACAAGATCTTGAGACAGCCTCTAGTTTCTTCTTTCATCTGCCTCCTCATCCTGGTTGGGTGGTCTATAACAGACTCCAACCAGGATGTCAGGTTTGTTAGGCTGCCCCCTGATTTTAACCCACAGACTCTCAATCCCTTCATCCTCCACCTCTAGTTCTGTGGCAGGGAGTGACTCCCTAATAGACAGAGCCATCCCTCCTCCTCTTCTCCCTTGCCTGTCTCTCCTGAAGAGCCTGTAACACCCCAGTGTAGCACTCCAATCATGCGTGTCATCCCACCACGTTTCTGAGATAGCGACTATATCATAGTCACCCTGGTGGACCAGGACTTCCAGTTCATCTTGCTTATTGCCCATGCTGTGTGCATTGGTGTACATGCACTTCAGCTGGGCTCTTGACTTCTCAGTTAGCCCTAATTTGTGTCCCACTCTCTCCTCTTCGGAGGGACTGATTTCTTCACCCACCCCCTTCAGACCTAGTTTAAAGCCCTCTTAATGAGCCCTGCCAACTCTAGTGCTAGGACTCTCTTACCTTTTCTAGATAATGTCACCCCATCAGGACCCAGCAGGTCGGGTGCAGTAAAAGTTGCCCCGTGATCGAAGAAACCAAAATTTCGCTGCTGGCACCATCCCCTGAGCCAATTGTTGATGGCATGGGTTCTCCCGTTCCTCTCAGTGTACACCCCTGCCACTGAGGGAACTGAGCAGAACACCACTTGAGCTCCTGCCCCGTCAATCAATTGTCCAAGGGCCTTGAACTCCTTTTTAATCACCCTGGTGCCCTTCTTGTCAATTTTGTCACTCCCAGCTTGTATTACCAGCAGAGGGTAACAGTCAGAGGGGTGGATTAACTTTGGGCGTCTTCTTGCAAGTCCCTAACCCGTGCCCTGGGGAGGGAGCAGACCTCTCTGTGGGTCCCTCAGTACCCCCCAGGGAGAGAGTCCCCAGTGACTATAGCCCTTCTCCTTTTCTTTGTGGAGCTGGTCGTTATAGTTGGTGGGGACTGCTTGGCCTTAGGCTCCCACCCATATGGCTGCTCCTCAGCCCTCTCATCCCCACTGCCCTTGGCCTGCAGAGCCTCATACTTATTATGCAAGGGCAGCAGAGGAGGAGGAGACGGCCGGGAAGGATTTCCCTTGCCATCCCTGGCAGGGACCTGTATCCATCCCTCCCCGTTTCCAGAGACCCTTCCCTCAGCAGGGGAGATCTACAGAGCCTTCTCTCACATATCTAACTCCTTTTTGCTATCCCTTATTAACCTGAGCCTATAAACCTCCTCCTTCAGCTCAGCCACTTCGTCCTTCAGCTTGGCCACCAGACTAAGGAGAAAGTTCACCTGGTCACACCTGATACAGGTGTTCTCTGCTTCCCCCTCTATTCCAAGTGCCAGGCTCAAGCACTCACTGCAGCTGGCAGCCTGGACTCCTGCATGCTGATATAGCAAGTCTGTCTGGGTAGATGCTGTTTTTCTACCTTGTCCAAGTGACAACCATGGTTAACCGTTCGATTGGAAAATGGCGGCGTGCGCACAGCCCGGGCAGGATTTAAACCTCCCGCGGCTGATGTCATGCTCCCATTCCCAAGCAGGGTCGCGGGAGCACGATTCTGCTGGAACTGCCTCCTAATCCTGAGTCTTCCTGACCCGCAAAGCCCTGAAAGGAAAATGAAACCCAAGCAAAAAGCTCACGATCCAAGCGAAGCGGTCCTGATCGTCAGGTCGGGTTGGCTCTCAAACCAAAATGGCTTTCATCAGGTTTTCCATTCGCAATAAAGAATAGAGCTAGCTATATTGTGCCAGGTATTTTTCTGTAATTGCCTTGTCTAGA